>RCWM02000243.1:0-1200000 GCA_003667255.2 Euschistus heros
TCTTCCCCCTCTCCCCCCCCCCCCCCCCCCCCCCCCCTTCCCCTCCCTTCCTCTCCTTCCCCTCCCCTTTCTTCCCTCGCCCCCCCCTTCCCCTTCTTCTTCTTTTTCTTTTTTCCATCTTCCTTTTCTTTGCAATTGCCCTACATTTACCGCTGTCAACTAGTGGACACGTGGAATATATTTTATACTTTCTTGCTATAATGTTTTGTACTTACTAATGGTTTCTACATTATAATTCTAGTACAGCCTAATTTAATTTTTATTTGCTATTTTATTGTGTTTTTCTTTATGAATTCACTTTTTAATTAGTAGTTTATAGGCTTTATTTTTATTTTCATTATTTTTCTATTTTAATAATTTTTCTATTATTAATTCTTTACTTTATTACAAAATGTGTCTTAGGTCAAAGATGATTTCTATATCTCATACAAAATTTTCAATTCTTAATATATTGTTTCCCAAATATAGTTTTTTAAATTATAAATCTATTTGGAACAACAATTATTAATAATAATCATAAAGTGTTTCATGTACCATATAATATTAATTCATAAAATTAAAACGAAACGCAGTGCAGAAAATTGAACCAACTGTTATTATTCATGAATCAACATGATAAAAATTTACGATGAGTAATGCCTAACAAAGACATGATTGTATTTGCGCCTTTAGTTTATATAATTAATTTATGTAATATTAAAAAAAAAAACATATATATGTTCTTAGAACCTATCATATTCAGCTAGTGAAAATTCTGAGAATAATCGAAAGCGGAATAATCAAAAAGAAATTTCGTAATAATTCTTAGTACACAAAGATATGTTAGTTGATTAGTTTGATGAATTGAAACTGACCTAAATATTTTTTTTTTATTTTTTTTTTTTTTATACACTCAGACACATCGACGATATACTAATAGATAAAAATTAGTAATGAACTGACATGATGAGCTTGAAATACAAAACAATTTTAAGATAACTTTTATATAGTACTTGGAAGAGGCTCAATGCTAGAGGTTAGATATTTATGATGTATATCGGTGGTTGATGTGAAAAAGGAGACAAGTAAAATAATCTTTAAAATGAGTTTCATATTAATCCTCAAAAGAGGATTGTAAATATTTGCTTCGTAAAAAATGGTTCAGCTGTTTAAGAGTTTAAGACATGTAGCTATTTTTTTGCAAAGTTATTTTAAAAGTATTACAGGATTGGAGGAGAACAATCAAAATGGCCCAGCACTAAAGTTCAGAATAGTGGTTTAATCGAATTTTTCACGACAGCCAGGGATATATAAGACAAATTTCGATTTTTCTTATGCGCAGTTCAACTAGCTTTGATAAAGATTTGATCAAAGAAAAAAAATCGTTTCATACAAAACTTTAAACGATACGGCAATATGGCGACTCCGTTATCCGGGAGAACAAGCCACTAATTCCAATTATGTCATGGCCTTATGACGCGTCCTGTGGCGCCTAGGAGCCCAAATGGCAAAGTCACCCCCGGAATCACAATCAGGAGTTCCAACACATGGCATTCTGGCTGTTCCTGCATTTCCTAGACCCGATAATGGCCCGGTCGGTCGGTAGAAGAGAAATGGATCAACTTGAATCTTAGATCGGAGATAACCCGGTACGACCTCTGGATTTCGGAAGCGACTCGGAACCGCATTCCGAAAACGCGAAAATTAACGGAACATCTCAGGAAGGATCACTTTATTGATACAAGTAGCAGTTAAACGTTCGTTTTATTGTCGCCGAAGTGGCTCCGAAACTGTGCAACCTCTTTAAAATCTGAATCGCGCAGTTAGGATTAAGTTTTATTTGACAGACTTTTAACTGGGTACCTGGTTCAAGCAACGTGTTCCCGGTCTCCGAGGAGTGTTTGCCTGTGAAACCTCTAAATGTCAACGAGAATTAAATCGTTAATCTCTAATTTTATGACTGGGGAACCTAACGTCTTAACGCATATCTTGCACATGCAAAATTCCTGAAGAAGGTTTTAGGTTATCAAGTATACGACTTTGGTATTTCGTTTGTTCTTTATTAAGTTTTCAATGGTGTGTATAATTTCTAATGGATGATCTAAATTTAAACATGTCCCCAAAACCTATTAAAATTTTTTTTTTATTTAATGTTTATCTTATCAATGCTTCTAAATTTAAGAAAAATATGTTTTGGAAGAAAATGGAAATTATTAGGACAATACTTTATAAAAATATATAAATAATTTTGAAATTGTAAGCTAATACATTTTTATCATGGATAAATATTCTAACACAAAAGGTAAGTTTAGTATATATGAACATTTTTTAATGAAAAGTTAAGTAACTTTAAAAATCCTTATGTAAAATTTAAAAGTTTTGATCAGTTAAAAATAAACAAACATATCGTGGGTATTTAATACCAGATCGTGCATTGAAAAATAGGTATTATGTCGAAGGCATAATATTAATGCTTTTATAAATTACTTTCAAGTAAAGCACAAATTGATAGTTGCTTTATTCCAGATGCATTTTGATGTAAAATTGTCTGTTTTGTGATTCCTCCTTGAAATCAAAGTTCAAAACGTATTCTAAACCAAATTTATTTAATTGGAGTTACATCATTCGATTATGAAATACATATAATATATTTTATTAATTAGTGTTCCTTAATTCGAAAGAGAGAAGCGCTAGGATCTTATGAAGTTCTCCTTAACCCATCTCATACTGGAGGAAAAAGCTGTCTTGGGTGTCCTTAGTGAGAGAGTAAATATATATATATATATATATAGATGTATTTTTTTTTATAGTTCACTATTTATTTTATTTTTAATTTTGACTGTATTTTTATAATATATATATATATATATATATATATATATTATATATATTTTTTTTTTTTTTTTTTTTTTTTTTTTATTTGTAAGCAGGGCCATGCCCTATACAAAGAAGTTCGGCTATTTATTATGTACAATGAAATAAAATACAATATTAGAATACAACTACAAATATTGTGTCCATTATATACTTAACAGATAATAATTCAAATAATATACATAAGAATTTTGAATAAACTAAGAATTAAATGCAAATTGTATAAAAAGCAAATAAATAGTTTTCAATCTAAATAATAAAAAATACCTACTAAGATAATTAACACTTTTTTTATGACATTTATAAACATTTAAACTTTATCAAAGATCATATTAGACTACTATTTTCAAATATATATATGTCATATCTCAGGAAAATAGGTAAATACATGATACTGATATTTTACAGTTAAAAGTACTATATCTGAGTGTAAAATTTCTGATTTTAATTATATTTATAATAAAATATGCCAGTTTTTTTGCTTCTAATTCGTTTTGTGGAATAAGTATTTGAAAACTGTCATTTGAATCAATACTAGGGTAATAACTGTTACGCAGGCCATTATAAATTAGGCAAGTGTAAAGAATATGTCCGAGGTCTTCATTAGTTTTCATGTTACAAACCAACCAGATTTCCTGAGGATTAATTTGTGTGATTTTATCTAGAGTGGTTATTTTTATTATGTTTTCCTGTAGTTCTTAACTGTGCAATGATTGTAGTGAAAATAATATTTATCCGTATATTAATGTAAACAGAGATCGAACGGTTGGATTAATGCTATTGTAGAAACAGTATATAGATATTATATATATATATATATATATATATATATATATATATATATATATAGTGTTTTATATATATATATATATATATATATATATATATATATATATATAAAAACCTTTTTTTTTAATTAATTTAATAATTTTATTATAATTATATTTAATTATAATTTTTTATATATTTTTTTAATTTCTCGTAAACAAGGTATGACGTGTGTATCTTATAACAACTATTTATTGACTTTTTTTAATGTTTGTCAAAATTAAAGTTTTTTTCAGTTAATTTTTTTGTGAATTATAATCAATATAAATAAATTGATTCAATTTTGTATATTCTGTCCTTTAAATATATTCTTTTTATCTTAAATTTTTTATTTTTATTTTTTACCATTATTCCAGTAAGTCGAATTTCATATAATGTTTCGTATAACAAATTTACTGACAAAGGAATACTATTGGACATTATAAATTTAACTATTATTTAATAGGGATGCTATGGAAGGGGGAAGTAAATTAGTTCAATTATAATAAATATTATTGTGGTTTTAACAATTATTTTATAATCTATTTATTTATTATTGATTATAATAAAATGTCAATGGCTTTTTAATGCCATGGCAATTAGTAGCATTTTAGAAAAATGTTTATTTGAGAAGATCTGGAGGCCATTTTCTTCTTTTTTATTTGTACAACTTAGCCAACGGTTGTGAAAGGAGGAGATTTGTCGAAATTGCGGTCAACCGCTGGGTTATATTACCCATCTTGGGGTACCAAGTTTATTACGGTTAGGTGTGCTCCAGGAGGGTTTCTCAATCTCTAAAATTTCTGCCTTTAGCCGGACTCGAACTCCGGGAGCTTGACGGTCTAGTACCTGTATTATTGAGCTACCACGCCTCTTTGGCCACCTTCTTAAAGATTAATTATTATATTACTCATCATATCGCATTGCATGAGCAATAGAAGTATCATGGTGATTATAATTTAATAGAACTTTGTAAAATGTATTTTTAAGAAAATTCAATTAGGACGAAATTAAAAAAAAAAAAGAAAGAAAAAAAAAAAGCGAATTATTAATATAATTTAAATGTCATGGTTCCTCAACTTCAGCACTGCTCTCTAACTATCGAGGATTTTCAAACTGAAAACAAGATCAAATTAATGGACGTCAGATAGTGTGACCGATTTCCCGCCAGAACGAAAAGCCCTTTCCCAACCTTTTTCCGAAGCAAACAGGCTGATTGATGTCGTGGCCCACGAGGTCGTGTCATACCCCCCTCCCCCGGGGATTAACTAACGCAAAATGTCAATCATGGGACAACCGAAACGTTTTTATGGCGCGCTACGGTGATCGGGTACAACGTCAATTAAGTAGGGTGCGCTTCTGAAATACCTGCGTGCGTTCGGGAAAAACGTGCTTCTTTTAAGCTCAGAACCTGCAACGTTTTCGAAACTCCTGTTGACCTCGGCGGTTTGATCACGCTTCTTGTCGCGACTGGCTGCTCCCCAATTATTGGCCATTAACTATGGTTAGTTACTGCCTTCAAGTGAAACTAAAATCTATGATAGCATAAACGTTTTAATTATTTTTTTAATTATTAATATTAAGACCGCAATATAAGTAATCACTAATTTGGAGTTTTAACCTACATTTTTATTTCTATTTATTTAGGCTTAACTTAGTTCAGTACTCCAACTAGGGCAGGAAGAACGGATTATCCTACAGATTACTAGCAAGGATTCTTTTTGTGGGTCTACCACGAAATAAATGGAGCTAATATTAATGAACTCATGACACCAGTGAAACACAGAAAGCAACTCCACTTATCTATTTTTTGTGAAATTTTTAAACTTGATTGAAAATTGAAAAAAAAAAAACTTGCTACTTACAAAACTGATAGGTAGTTCTATATTTAGATTCACATAATAACTAGCAACCGGAGTTAAGTCATGTAACAAAACAAATAGGTACACATATATATTTTTTTTAACACAAAATTTTACATAAGCTGCAATTTTAGCCTGTTTTTTTGCAGGAAAACCTTCAAATATATTTAAAGTATGAATGTATTTAATTTTTTTTCTTTCGCTATTTTAGTTTGTTATACAATTATTATCTTAGTTTATTGTATATTAATATTTATTTTTTTTAATTTGATTTGCCTCTAACCTTCAGGGTCATTGACATTTCGTGAAGTGAAGAGTTAAATTTTATTTTAGTGGTTGTTTATTTCGATTTTCTGTTAACTTAATTTCTTTTTTATTTTTTTTTTACTTTTATTTTGAAAACATTATGAATGGATTAGTTGTTATTCATATCAATCATTGCCCTTGAGTGTGGCGGGCTTGTGATTATTTAATAAATATACTAGAATTAAAAAAAATTAAATTCGATTTAATTTATTATTTTTATTCCTTGGGAAACTGAGAGATTAGAGGTGTTTAATGGATGGGCGAGTCTCTGCACACTCTGTACAGAAGGTCGTGGGTTCAAATCACACTTGGGCGGGTTAAAATTTATTTCGTGGAAGAAAATGAATTTCGACCTTCCAACCTGGCTAAATCAGGCTGGTAACCTATAGGATAATCCGTCTTTCCTGCCCTAGTCGAAGTACATAAAGACATTAAGACGTAATAAAAAAAATAAGATAAAAAACTAAGAGATAATTTATTTATTTTTATTCTACTCATTGTATGCATGGGACCATTGTCCCTGTAGTACCTTTTATCTATTACCTTGGAGTAAAGCAATTGGTAAAATGTATGCAAAAAGAACAGTTTTTTTATAAAATCAAAAAATAAGTATTAATCAACTATTAAGAAAGAATTATTATTATATAGTAAAATATACACATTATTCGACGAATAAGGCCTTAGAAAGTTGTCAAATTTGATCCAAATTTTTTTGATGAACCTAAATCGAAAATATTTTTTTTGTATCTATTATATTTATTAAAATTTATAACTGTACAAAAAAACATCCAGTAAATGTGATAATGACAAAAAATAATAAAATGACAATTGCTTGTGAAGCAACTATTGGTAGCACTTCAATGAAACTGAGAAGGTCCAAAGGCCATCTTCTTTTCACACGCCTCGGAGAGTTGTCAGGAATAGAATAGGAAGCAAGTTGGGAGACTAGTGAATTTGAATGGTTATGGAGTTTACTATGAAAGGATAGGTATGTGGTTTGGGCTAAATCAGCAACATATGGAACATCGAGATTTTTATGGATAAGTATATTTGTGACAAAGCAGGGAGCATTAAGGATTTTTCAAAGGAATTTTGATTGCAAGGATTGGATACGAGATGAATTAGATGGTTTGGTGGAGACCCAAAGCTCAATTCCTTATATCTAAATAGGTCTGATATCTGTCATTTGAATGAGTCATTTGTAGGAAATCGGAAGTTTTGAACGTTTGTCTAGTAAATGTTAAAGAAGTCGAAAGCGTCCATCAGTTTCTTGACGTTTTAGTCTTGTATGTGGATACCAAGTTAAACGTTTGTCCAGTTGGAGCCCTAGATAGTGGATCTGTTCAACAGGGATCAGTGGAATAAGAAAAAAATTATACATTTTTTTTTTTTTCACGAAATTGAGACTAGAAAATAAAATAAACGTGGCAATACTCATATTTTATAACTTAGTTTGTATCTCGAGTTCGACACAACAAAAAATTTTTATTTTAATGTAGTTAAGTGAAAAGTGTAAACTCATTATTTTTTGGTAAAAAGAAGTTATTAAAAACGTATAAGTTGTTTTATAGACAGTAATAATAACTAGATAAAGTTAATTTTTCAGGATTTTTCGCCCAGGACGCACGAAATTTTCCAGTTTTCCGAGCTCACGGTGCACTAAAAAGAGTGTTACCGGACTGAGGGTGGTTTTTATGAGAGCAATAACTCAGAGCGAGTTAATGCGGAGGTCCGATAGATCACGTGGACGGTATGTCTCCCCGCCCCCGCCAAGTCCTGATGATTCACTGCCTGCTAAATAGCCGCGGCCATAAAGATCTGTATATTGTGATATCCCGATGAAACGACAGGTGGATCATGGTCTGTGATGAGATCTCGAGAATATTGTTATAGGTATATAGAAAAATCTATGGTGATTTTGGCAAAAATGATTTAGATACAACAAAAATAAAAAACATATAGATGAAATATTCGTTTTATAAATCGGAAAAATATGAAATAAATGACTCAAAAATGTTTAACAAATGTTAGTAATTTAAAACTACAAATTATAGTCATATTTGATAATTTATTAATGGTAAGAATAAAATTTCAAATAAAAAAAAAAAAAATGAATAAATAAAATAACAATCTATAAAAGTCGTTGGATTGAAATTATTATTCATATAATTCATTCAAAATTGTATATTTTTATCAGTTATTAATAAACCAAAAATACTTTAACTCAATATAAGTAATGATACAGTACCTAACTTTATTTAGTTTAAATTCTTTGAATGGTTTCAAAATTAGAAAATTTAAATAAATCCTAGCAAATCCCATCAAATAACTTTTTGAACTACTCTTCGTCGTAAACCTACAACTTCCTGTCCTACAGTATCCTTTAATAGTATCCCACTGATCTCTGTTGAACAGATCGGCTGTTTAGGACTCCAACTGGACAAACGTTAATTTGGTATCCACATGCAAACTAAAACTACAGAAAACTGTCGTTTTGAACATCTTCATCATTTACTAGACAAACGTTTAAACCTTCCGATTTACTACAAAAGACACATTTACTGGACAGTTATATGGAGTTGATTTTTTGAGGCTCAACTAAACCTTTTAACACTTCCCGTATCCAAACCTTACAATCCCAAATCCTTCGAACAATTCTCAATGCTCCTTAATTTGTAACAAATAAACTTATTCATAAAGATCTCATTGTCTCATATGTTGTTGATTTAGCCCAAACCAGATAACTATCCTTTCATAATGAACTCCATAATCACACACTCAATTCCCGATAATCCTTCGAGGTGTCTGAAAAGAAGATGGCCTAGAGACCTTTTAGAGTAGAATTTTTATTGAAGTGCTCCTGATGAGTAGTTCTTTTTAAGTTTTGGCATGCTATTGTAATAAATATCAACACATTTACTTGATGTATATATCTTGTACAGTTGTAAATTTTAATAAATGTATAAAAAAAAATTCTTTGATACATCTCTAATAGGAACATGAAGAGAAAAAAAAAATTAATTGGAAAATTTTAGTTAGTATACAAAGATAACGAAAGAGGGGTCTATTTTTAATAAAGAAACTGATTGGACAACTTTGTGGAAAGGAAAAAATATATAATAAATAAATGCAAATTAAAGTAATTAATACGAATAAGGGAATATGCAATACCATGGTGTACCATCGATTTTAATAACCACGCTCACACAAAAAAATAGATAAATATGTGTTTATGTATGAGTGTGGACAATGTTAGATAATCGTCCCATTTACAAAAATATGCAAATTATTTTTAAGTATTAAATAATTATGTGGTACAGAAAAAGATTTTTTTTTTTTTTTTAAATTAAAATATCATCTTTTGTGTTAATTTTCCATTTCATAATTATGCATAGCATCTGTAAGAGAGATTATTGCAGTTGTTTCTCTCTTAATTGCACTTGGTACCCCTCCATTATATCTGATAAACAGTAATTCAAATGCTATTAGAAAACTGACTCTGAATGATTACTGTGGAACAGTGATAAGAATATTACACCCCTGCTAACGTTGAAAAATAAAATCATACTGCTTAAAGTATGATTTCGATCTATTTACGGTTATTAACTTGTTACTAAGGAAAACATTCTGTGATAAAATATTTTATTACCTAATACCTAAACACACATTTAACAATTCACATATTATTTCATTAGAAAATATATAGGGGTGATCAGTAAAGAACATTATTTCATTTAGTATATTTTTAAGTTTACAATAAGACACATTTTTTTAAAAAATATTTAAATACTTATAATTATTAATTACAACGAAAAAAATATAAAGATTTATTAATAAAGTTTGTGAGGTAATCTCCAGGTTACCATGGGAACCAACAAGTTAATTTTCTATAACGAATTTTTTGTGTGGTGTTTGTGAAAAGTTAAATTTCATTGAGGATGTTGTTACAAATTTTAATGTCTCTAGAAGAGTCTAGATTTTATAAGACATACTGAAATTTTTTACAATTGAATTTGATATATGATTCTTCTTTTTGATCTTTATTGATTAAGAAACAATATAAACTCTTTTATATCTTTTAAACATTCATAGACCATGCATTCAAAGATAGATAGTTGGTATATGAATTGAATACATCATAGACCTTAAATGTTCTTAGAGAGAATAATTAAAAAAATAAATAAATGAAAATGTTTTTAAAGAGTCCACTAGCAGTATATTTAACTTATTTACAGTTCTACAACACAAGTCTATAAATAATTAAATTAAATAGATTTTAATTCAAACAATATAATCAAATATATAAACAGCTTTATAAACAAAAAAATATTTTTACTATACATTGTTGTCTTGAAGAAGTGGATAAATCAAGTTACATTAAAACCGAAATAATTATTTACCTTCAAAGCGGGATATTTTATATCTGCTTTGTGAAAAATTGGTTGAGTTGTGCTTCTTGAAAGGCCTTAAAGTATATATTTTGTCGCAGATGTTATTTTTAGAGTAATTACAGAATTTAGGAAAAAATGGCCTACTGAAAAGCGCACAATTTTGGCTTATCTACTTCTTCACGACAACCAGAGACATAATATATTAATAACTAAAATTACATTAAATTTACAGCTATTTATCGACTTTATATAATCTGGTGGGGGAACTAAAATAAATTCTATTCTTTTCCAATTTAGTCAAACTAGGGAAAACCAGACAGTTATTGACACCCTTAAGGAAATATTCGGGAATATAAATACAATATTATAGAAAGAATAGTTCTATAAAGGTTAAATTTGCTCGATTTTTCCTTATCCACTATATTTTAAGCTAAGCAAGAAAGTTCACACCAAACATTATTCCTGGAAAGTATATTACAAGATAGTGACAATAAATAATGTAAACTCAGTTATTGACACCCTATGGATATCTTTTAAAATACGGACAGAATTGAGAGTACCTTTACAGTTGAGTTGTAGGATCTAATAGGAACATGTTTTTTTTTTTGTTTTTTTTTTTTTTTTAAACATAATTTCTTTCTAATTATTAAGGTAGTCATCTACAAACTTCATACAAGTATACTCCTAATTTATATATTTACAATTAACTTAGTTAATATTATATGCTGAATATGATATAGTTACCACAAAAAAAATAATTATCTACCATTCTACAGCAACATAATAGAGCTATATATATATATTGTATATGTTTATGTTTTCTTTTTTTTTTTTTTATATTCATTTATATATTTTTTCTTTCTCATTGTACATAATGTGTAAATGTAATCATACGCCATATATATTACTTATTGCCTACATTGGTGCCAGATTTTAATAATTACTCAATAAAGTTTTTAAAAAAGTTATGATATTGGTAGGAAATCTATTGGTCTTGTTTATCCAACCTAGGTGATAATCAGTTCTATTCCTCTGATAGCCTACAGAGTAGTTAAAACCGGCACATGTATGCTAAATGATTTGTAATTGTAAATATGTCAATAAAGCATTGCTATTATATTATTATTATCTACAGAGGTTCATTAATTTTATTATAAAATATTTAATTTACAATGAAGTATATAATTTGTAAGGGCAGTCAAGGAAAAAAATTAAGGCATAATAAATTAAATCTATTTAATTCTGTTTGCTTGAGTGCGCTCCCTAATTATTCACTTCATCGTAAATTTATTCAGTCTAATAAACCAAAATCGTATTTAATTGATTTTGTATGTATGACGACTGTTCATTTTTTCTTCTTTTAATCTTTATCATGAACCGTCTTTGCCGTACTGAAGGAAGACAAATACCCGAATCGAATTTTCGCATTCCGGAACCTTTGGAACCTCCCACCTTCCCAAATGAGGTTGTACTACACGGACTCACAATCGTCGGCAAGTTTGCCGGTTATTGTTCTGGTTCCTCGGGTGGAACTGCGAAGTTTCGTCCGGTGCCGCCAAAGCTTGTGATCAATACGCGGCAATTAATCACCCGCGCGCGGGGGTTCCGCCCCTTTGGCGGGAAAAAGCGCCTCCTAACGAGCCGGCCCCACACTACACCGGCCCAACAAGATCTTCCTCCATGATATCCCCATTAGCCCGCTTAGGGTCGGGTAAATCATCCCTAACCGAGCATTTGTTTATTCAAGTGTGTACACTAAAAACTCCTCCCTCTGAGCCTAAATTATTGTTAATAACTAGTTATCTGAAAATGTATTCCATCATTTATTGTTTTTGCTAATGTTTAAATCACATGCTAATTTTATATTTCGAAAATTAATCGTCATACCAGATTTCACCGTTGTTTCAGACTACTCCAACATTTACCAGACAAGCGTTCAAAGTTCCCAATTAATTACTAAAGACTTATTTACATGACAGTAATTAGACTCATTTGTACATAAGGAGTTTATCTTTGGGGCTCTTCTAAACCTTCAAATTCTTCTCGTATCTAATCCTCACAAACCAAAATCCTTCATAGCATCCACACTATGTCACATACAAACTTATCCAGAAAGAGCTTAATGATCCGTAGGATGCTGATTTATCTCAAACCAGATACATATCCTTTCATACTAAACTTCATACCCAATCGAACCCACTAGTCTCCTAACTTGCCTCACTCTCAATTATCGACAATCCTCCGAGGCATCTGAAAAGAAGATGGCCAAGAGACCTCGTAATGTACAACTTTTATTAAAGTGCTACTACTCAGCAGTTCTTTACATTTTATTGACATGTCATTGAAATAATGTTCCTTAAATTTACTTGTATATAATGTATACAGTTGTAAATATCAATAAATAGTTTAAAAAAAAAAAAAACTTAATCATAAAGTGAATAGTTTTTAACTTCTACCATATATTTTACAACAAATTTTTTTTCAAAATAATAGGTTTCTTTCTTCTAATGTTCCAAGTTTGAATTAAAGAGTTTAAAAGAGTACTAAAAAGTTTTAAGTAGCAGCCAACTTCGACTGCTAAATAAACACTCCATTTAGTAAAATCTTAACGGTTTTTTTCATTTAACAGCTTTTATCACAGAGCCTACTGTCTTAAAAAAAAGATTTATAGTCTTAGTAGGGTGGAGAAGATCTTGTACTAAATTATGTCTGTTTTTTTTAAAAGTTTTATTTCATCTTCATTGATATATTTTACTCCTAATTTAGCTAAAAACACTATTATTTAAATTCCCTGTAACTATCATTATTCAATAGCACATTTTTTGGGTCTTTACAATCGTTATCTTCGTATCATTTTTTAATATATATTGTCATTTTTTACAAGAATAACATTTTAAGTTAAAAAAAAAGTCGAGAAAACTTTTCACCAATTAAACATAAACTAGATTATGGATTATATTAGGCAGTAGAGTCCCCAAAGTTTTGTTAAACATTTTTCACAACTTTAAAATCCAATCGAGAGGAGACTGCAATGGATAATAGGTCTTCATACTGTCATAATTTATATCTTTACTATTACTTTATTACATTATTACATAATTTAGGAAAAAAAAAAAAAAAAATACTAGGGTTCGTATTTTTGTGAATCTGAACAATCAAGTCTCCAAACTATTGAGATCCTACAATATTCACTGTAAGAAATAGAATCTATGTTTAAAAAAAAATCATATAAATCATATACTTTAGATATTAAATAAAAATGTTTAAAAATGTTTAAACGCAATGCACTTATAACTAATAATGAATAGTAATTCACATTCATTTTATGATGATGTAGTGGAAAAGGTGGGAAATGATTTTTTTTTTTTTAATGAGCTAACATTACGGATGTTGAGAGTGAGAGAATCTCTGAGGAACGAATTAGGAAGGATTCATCATAAGCTGCAGTTTTGTGGGAAGGTGGATTTCTCGTGAAGCAGAAACAATGTTTCGTTATCTTCAAATTATTTTTTTATTTTTTTTTTAATTTCTTAAATAATGACTGATTTAATTAAAAAATTGCATGACTCAAAATTCCTAATGAAAAATAACTTAAATTTATAAGTAGCCTTCGATTTAATTTCGAAAAAAAAAAAATTACAAGGTTTGTATTTTTGTGAAGCTGGAACAATCAGGTCTCAAAACTATTGAGATTTTACAATATGTAGTGTAAGAAATAGGATCTATATTTTAAAAAACAAATCATATACTTTGAATATTAAATTAAAATGTTTAAAAAATGTTAATATCTAATCATATCAGTAATTTATATTTGTTAAATTGCAGTTGGTTTAAATCTAATTGCTGAATTCAAATCATCCTCTCTCTGTAATAATTCAATAGTCGAAGTTAGCACTTTAATCAATTTAAGACTTTAAACTTCCATTTGTTTCATAACCAGTTCCAACTTGGAAATAGGAGAACCTGTTATTTTTATATTTGTTAGTAAACGGTACATTAAAAGTTAACGTTACTAAAAGGAAATAACAGTTCGTAAATTACCAATCCGCTTCTTACATTTCAATTACTTCTGCTCTTATTAGACGTTACATCAATTTACCGATTATACACACTTGCAATTATTTGCAACGAAATCTGACCTCCGAGAACTTGTTCAATAAGGTATATTAATAGTGATTTTATATAATTATGGATAATAATCGAAATCTTCAAACAATTACTAAAATAACCTCTTCTGGAAGGAATTGTGATGGTTATTACAAATTAATAAATTATGGTTAATAACTGTTATTAATTATCCGATTTACAGCGGTAACTGTATATTGATCGGACGAACATTGAAATCGAATTGATTTTTTTATTTTATTTTTATAATTAAAAGCTATTAACTTCTCAAGGCTCTAGTATAAAGAGAATTTGAAAAATATGATCTATTCCGGGATGCGAGTCCTCTAGAGCAATGTCAGTGAATTTTTAAATTATGACCATAAAAACAGTGAACAAAAATACAAATATGTACAATTTAAATACAATAAAAAAGATAAAGAGCAAAATAGCATATATTATAACATAAGATTTTTTTAAAAAACTATTTATTGATATTTACAACTGTACACAATATACAAGTAAATTTGATCATAATGATAACAATGACATGTAAATAACATGTGAAGAACTCACTAGTAACACTTAAATAAGAATTTTCGCCATCTTCGTTTCAGACGCTTCGGAGGATTTTATTGGGAATATAGTGGGGAGCTAGTTGAGAGTCTAGTGTATTTGAATAGTTATGGAGCTTATTATGAAAGGATAGGTATCTGGTTTGGGATAATTTAGCAACATATGAGACAAGTGGATAAGTTTATTTGTAACAAAGTAAGGAGCGTTGAGGATTTTTTGAAGGATTTTGGATTGTTAAGATTGGGTACGAAAAGAATGAGAAGGTTTAGTTGTATTAGCCCCAATGCTCATATAAATGTCTTTTGTAGAAAATCGGAAGGTTTAAACGTTTGTTTAGCAATTGTTGAAGAAGTCGAAAAAAAACGAGCAGCTTCCTGTCGTTTCAGTCTTTTATGTGGATTCCAAGTAACGTCTGTCAAGTTTTAAGGATTTTGGATTGCAAGGATTGGATAAGAAAAAGAATTAAAAAAATGAACTTTTACCCTACTACCCCTAAATTTAAGCAATATAAAAACGTTATACACTTATAACTAATAATGAAAAGTAATTTGTATTTATTTCAAGAGAGAGGTTGTAGTGAAAAAGGAGGGAGATGAAAGTTTTGAATGAGCTAACATGACGAATGTTGAGATTGAGAGAATCTGTGAGAAATGGAGAATGAATTATGAAGGATTTTTCATACGCTGCAGTTTTGTGGGAAGGTGGATTTATCGTAAACAAGAAACAATGTTTCGCTGTCTTCGAATTACAATTTTAATAATTCTTAAAAAAAAAGATACGGATTTAATTGAAAAACTGCTACTGAAATCTTAATGATGAATAACTTAAATTCAAAAGTAGCCTTCGATTTAATTAGTTTTAATAACTCATGTTATATAGTTTTATTATTAATGTAATAAGTTTTATTATTAATAATATACAAAACTATTTAAATTAAGATAGTGTACAAATCTATGAAATAGTTACTAATAGCCTACGATCTACGAGCCGTGGAAGGTCTGTGGCTGGGAATCAATATTCTACGCTATATCTAACTCTTGACTACTTTGGACTTGTAAGAGAAATGATAGGCGAAGTTTCTCCGCTAGAGAAGAAATTTGTTCATTGTGTGACTAAGTTGGGTGAGTGTGTTCAAACATTCCAAAACCTATTTAAATCAGTATTTTTTATTTATTTTTTTTAAAGGGTACATGTTATGTTTTAATTTACAACTATTTTTTAATTTTTCTTTACACTTCAAGGTAAATGAATAAGTCTACTGAATAAATTTAAATAGCATTAGAATATAATTATATTTCGTAAATTTAACTTATTAAAAAATAATACAATCAGACGACATACAATCATGTGAATTGAAGTTGGAAAAATAAATGACAATATTTAGACGAGGACACAAGGTGTACATATGATCATATATAAATGTTTAAAAATAGATTGATTAGAAGTAATTAATTTAACAATTAAAAGATACTCATTTACATAATAGTATTTAGACCTATATGAATATACGAAGTTAAGCTTTGGCGCTTCACTAAACCTTTTAATTCTTCTCGTATCCAATCCTTACACTGCAAAATCCTTCAAAAAATCCTCAATTCTCATTATTATTAGACAAAACTATCATTAAAGATCTTAATGTTTCATTTGTTGCTGATTTGGCCCAAAACAAATACCTACTCTTCAATGATAAGTTCCATGAACACTCGAATCCACTAGTCACCAAATTTGCAGCACACTCAATTCCCGATAATCCTCTAAGGTTTCTGAAAAGAAGTTGGCCAAAAGACCTTCTAATTAAGAAGTGCTGCTAGTGTGTAGTTCTTTCCATGATATTGACATGCCACTGTAATATTTTTGCTCAAATTTACTTGTTGTGTATTGTATACAGTTGTAAATATAAATAAATATTTTTTAGAAATAATTGAACTCAATTAATATGAAAAAAATTTCTTGTAAGAATTAAATATGAGTATATGAATAGTACGTATTTCGTAATGAAATGTAATATTGCGCTTTTTTTTCTTTTAATTTCAGAAATTAAGCCTTTCTTGGAGTTACTATGGTGGATTATTTAATATAAATCACACTTTTTATATATATATAATTTTTTTACAGGAAATGAAATATTAATAAAAAAAAAAAAAAAAAAGTGAAAATCTAACTGAGGCAAAACGGGGAAAGATGGATGCCGCCGGCAGAAGCTGACAGAAACAATAAAACAGTTTCACATGGGCTCCTCTCCCCCCATTTCCACCCCCACCACCACTAAATCACTTTTTTAAACAATAAATAAAGGGTTTTACCTATGTTTTAATATAAAGGGTGAGTTATACCACCACCAGTCTCTCAGGGTAGTTGGGAAATTAACGACTTTGTCTTAGGGCCTGGCGAGGGGAGAACTTTTGGGTCACATACCACAACCCCGCACACCTCTAGGACCGGCTATCGATATATTGGTGTACACTAACATCGATAAATCGTTCAGCCCTTTCCTACGATATATCATCGCAACTTCTTTCCGGACCCACCTCTCCAGGGTTCTTGTCCTTTCGGAGGGAACGCGTGCCCGCAAATATCTTCTAATATCATTTTGAGCCAATAATCATTAAACATTTCAATAATAATATCAATACTTCAACATTGATGAAATATGATTCATCAAAGTTAAAGCATTGAAGATATTTCTTCGAAAAATTATAATAAACCAAACAAATTGTAAGGTACACTCATAGTGTGAGCATAGACCATTGATGTTGGGTGTCTATAAATAATTTAATTACCTCTACATTGAGGAAAAAAAATACTAAATATTTCTAGTCCATAACAATTAACATGAATCTAGTTACCAAATTAACCTAGTAAGCGTTTCACTATACTGTGTCAAACGTCTGTCGCCATTATTATTTCTAATTGCTTTGTTTGTTCTATGCTCGAATCATCTAGATAGTAATAGATCTGTCTCATTTGGTCCTTCTTAATTTCCTCTACAGTCATATAATTCAAAGTAATGAATTAATCAACATTTAATGAAAAAGTTCAAATCAATTTCTCACTGACTGGGAAAACCAATAATCATGGATATGACTATCTATAATCTAATAGTTTTGATAAGGAAACTCTCAGTTAATTTTTTATTTGAGTAACACAAACAGAGATAGAGCGGGTAAAATAGGCCTAAACACTTGAAGAATGCAGGCAAAACGTGACTTTTCTTATTCAAACCAATATAGCTCCTAAGTTGTATAACAAAAATATTTTCCACTGAATTCCTGATGACAAAACTGTTGTTAAATGTTTTATTCGAAAAACACTATCAGAGCAGCACTATATCCATTCTATTTATAAATTTATTTCCTAAATTCCTACCTACCGAGGATCCAACCAACAATATCCTGTTGTGCACCTAGCTTCTATAAAGTGGTTACCTTCAATTGGGGAAAATTTAGCAGTTAACTAACAATAAAATACATTATATACAAATATAATAAATTGGAAGATACAAAAGTTTATATATAGATTTTAATGTTAATATGAATGCAGTTTTATATCCTATAATTTTTTTTTTTCACATGAATCACTACAAAGATCCTTCTGATTTAATAAGGAAATATGAGTTATATTCTAAAAACGGAATGTTAAGGTTCTTCATAAATTATTAATTTTTAGTTACTAGGTAAATATTTTTCAAAGATTGTTGTTGTTGTTGTTGTTGTTGTTGTATAATGCGATATATGAGATTCTGGACCTTAAGAAAAATTACCGAAACATGTAAGCCTATTATTCTTATTTGATCTAAAGCATATCTAAGAATTTTTTTTATACGTAAATGTACACTAAAATGGTTAAAATATGCATGCCAATAACTTGTAAAGCACTATTCATTAGTGGCCCTTCAATAAATGTCCTAAATAAGACAGTCCCTAGTCCGTCTTCTTTTCTAGGAGGGTTCGAGCATCATGAATGGAGTGAGAAGCAAGTTGGGAGACTAGTGGATTCGAGTGGGTATGTAGCATCTTATGAAATGAGACGTATCTTTTTTGGGGCGAATTTGAAACATATGGGACATTCAGATTTATATGGATAAGTTTATTTGTGACATAATTAGGAGCATTCAGGATCTTACAAAGTATTTTGGATTGCATAAGAGAATTCTTGGGTGGTTTAGTGAAGCCCCTTAGAATGGACTGTTAATTTTCTGTTGTTTTATTTTATTCTACATTACATGAAACATAAACATTTATTCGGAAAAAATATTTAAAAAAATAAAATATTATTTTTATTTTTATTTTTTTAGATTAAAAGGTCAACCATAATAAATTTTGAATGACCAATAAATCTTCTAATTATAGTATTTATTCTCTTATTAGAGCCTGTTTTCAAATTTTAAGTAGCTTAAAAATTAACTTATATCTACTAAATTAAATAATTGTTTGTTTTTTGATTCTGCTTAATCAATTTGATTGCACCCGGAAAATTAAACTTATTAAAAACACATTCAAACATCTCCCGAAATCCTGTTCTAAATAAAAGACCGTTACTTTGGCCTTGTACTAATGATGCAGATCTTTATCTAGGCAATTAATCACCCTATAAATATTTAATCCTTATTTCGCACATAATAATAACGTGTGATGGTCCGAACACCGGGCCAGAACCTCCAAGGAGCCGAGAAGAAGAAATTCAAAAAAACCCCGCCGGAACACGACCACAAAAAGGAACGGACGTGAAGTTATAAAAAAATAATAGGCACTCACGGTTGAGATTAATTATCTATGCCAAGGTTCGGCAACTCCGGCATCAGCTCCGCCATCAATCTCGCCCCGCCGATCTTTATCCTCCGGTAATAGTTTTACCGGATTATCCCGTTGGTCGGGGGCTTATGGGGGATAGGGACAAGGAGCGAATCCCCAACCCGAATGTAATGAATTAATACCTCTATATACAGAAACATGGAAAATTAATTTTAAAATTCAGTACGATGAGAATGCTTCTTTCTACATCTACTCGAATCGTAACATATGAATAGGAAGATAAATAATTTTTTCTAGAAAAAATCATCTTCCTATCTATAGCTTATAGAATGCTCTCTCTCTCTCTCTCTCTCTCTCTCTCTCTCTCTCTCTCTCTCTATCTCTCTCTCTCTCTCTCTCTCTCTCTCTCTCTCTCTCTCTCTCTCTCTCTCTCTCTCTCTCTCTCTCTCTCTCTCTCTCTCTCTCTCTCTCTCTCTCTCTCTCTCTCTCTCTCTCTCTCTCTCTCTCTCTCTCTCTCTCTCTCTCTCTCTCTCTCTCTCTCTCTCTCTCTCTCTCTCTCTCTCTCTCTCTCTCTCTCTCTCTCTTTCTATCTTTCTCTCCAAAAATAAAATACTATTTAATATAAACGTTCAAACATCGAAGTGGACATCAGGAAACGCAGACTGAAATTATACGGACACATAGACTGACCCATCAGATCCTGAATGCAACAATAAACTTAAAAACAGTGGCATTGAGAACACAAGAAAGACGTAGAAAATGCAAAAACAAACCCAGAAGACAGAAATGCTTACAAAGGAAAGGTGAACGCGTAGAAAGTAAAACTGGGGAACGGAATCAAGAAGACTGGAAAAACTTGGTCGGAAGATAAGAAGAACATGGAGAGAAGATGAAAATCATTTGGGCGCGTCGTAAGGTGAATAGAACCACAAGAGCTTCTGATCTACCTTAGGTCAAAATCGTGCCTAATAATAATTATTATTATTTAATATTATTTATCATTACAATAATAATAATAAATAAATAAAAATATACAATAGCATGGTTCTAATCTCTAGCCCTATTTTCCTGTACGTTTTGTCCTTCCTGGAAGGATTTTTCTCACTCCAAAAACAATGAGTAATGCGGGTAACTATGAATCAATTCATACAATATGTACATTAAAATTTAAAAAATAAATTAAATAGAGAAATACAAAAAAAAAAAAAAAAATGAATAAATAAATAAACATCCTCTAACTATTCAAGAAATAAAATAAAATGTAAATCTCCACAGAATTATAAATTCTTAAGACAGCCTGATACTTATCACGGTTGCTACCATTATTAAGATGACGCAGTGTTTAGTTCACTCGATTTCATTTATCACTATTTCTACAATTTTTTTTTTTAACTATTTGATATATAAATTTTTTTTTATTGTAACTATAATCTATCAAAATATGAGCTGTTTCCTTCCTAGATTACTGTAAAGACCTTTGAAGTTAGTTAATATACAGTGACGAAGTAGGGCAGGTGACGTATACACGCAGTGGGTGTTAGGTGTGACTGTGGGGTATAACCAGCCGGCTGTGCACCACCGATTAGAACCCACTAAATGAATGGACGACCTTTCGACCAGATGTACGTTGGGAGATCGACTAGAACAGGAGGATCTATTTCTAGGATTCATAATTTCATCAGATTTCCCAAGACGTTTCCCACTATCCATAGTGTAATCTAAAAAAAAAAAACGAAGTGAAAAAATCTGAAAAATATAACACCTAGGGGTATATCTGTAAAAGCAATTGTAAATTTATTTAGATTTACAGGGAAAATAATTATCCTATTTATTGGTTGGATATCAACATCAGGCAAGAAAAAAAAGGTTGTATATGATTTTTTTCTCATGACTACTTAGATTAGATAAAATTTAAGTAGTTATTCTGTTTTCTCTAATTTAATCATTCCACTTAATAAAATACAAGATAATTCCAATAATGCTAGTTAAAAAATATATGGTCTTTTTCACCTGCAATTGTTATGTAATTCCCTCCGAAAACACTAAATAATTGAAAATATCAAATTCATTTTATAATTTACAATAGCGAGATAAGAACTAAATTACAGTGGAGGAATATCTAAATTGTTCTCGACATGTTAAAAAGAACTTGCTTGTAATCCCATAGACCAATTACGTACGTTCGTGATCGAGTATCTCGAAAGAAAAGCATGCAAAGCCTTGTTGACTTCCTGGAGTATCAGAAAACATATTTTGTTGAATAAAATACGATGCTTTGTTTATAAGTTTTTGTTTATCTGGTTACAAACATTTCAGTGTATATTTTTTTGTCGTGTGTTTTAAAATTACAATTCATATTATAACTCATTTTAAATAAATAAAGTAACGGTTTCTCTTATTTAGTCAAATATTTCAATTTAACTAGTAAAAGGTTTTTCCCCATTCTTAAATTTAATTGATGTATCCATACCTTATTTTGGAAAGAAAATTTACATTAAAATGTAGACAAAATAAAATTGATTTTGTAAATACGAATTAGAGTCCTAAAACTATTGAATAATAGTCAAACGAATTTTTTTTAAGATGTTTTTAAGAAGTCTGCCATGTTTATGAACAATAAGTAATGAAATAAATTTATTAATTCGCTTAGCAGTAATAAATGGATATGACAGCTTTCACTGGTAATGAGGGAAATAAAATAGAGTTATACGGACAAGTGTAGTACCTAAACCATAGATTGTTAAGTTAGTATAATTTAATAGTTATTTTAAACATTTAAAAAAAAAAATACAGAAGCCTTCTGCTCTAATAGTAATAAATTTTCAACAAATAATTAAAATCCATTGCTTGGTGGCCCTCGATGGCCTATCATGCAACGTAGGACCTTTTCCGTTCAGGATTGCAAGGTGTTAAATCAAATTTTGAAGCCTTCAGCCTAGAAATTAAGGGCTGTACGGGGTAGAATTGATAGTTATCCTCTAGGAATAGACCACCAGATAGTAACTATTAATTTATCTCCCGGAGAAAATTTTGAAAGCCAACAACGAATGGTACTTTCATTGTGACTTCCTTCACCAAAAGCTTGATTGATATTCGTTGCTGACAAGGTAGCCGATTTAAAAAGTTTAAAGTCATGAAATAAAATTACCCGGAAATCGAGTGTTTCCATTGTTTTGTTTGAAACCAAGCCAGGTTACTAATATTCATGCCAGGTTGAGAAAAAAACAAACACCGTTAGTAACTAGAGGATCAGTAGGTATCATTCATAGATTGCAAATATTTCCCCGGGAATCAACGTATCAACGTACCATGCTTCAATCCTCCCTAAACACTAGGATTTAAAAAATAGGGCTTGTCCAAGTTAGTGGCATGAGTTGTCCAATATTATCAGGGTATAAATCGTTTTAATCCACCATATTTTTTTTTCTCATCACTAATATTTCTTTATCCATACTCTTGCTGATATGGTTTTATATAATTGATCGAAGACAGTCCCTCATCCCTGCCGATGATGGACTTGCCGTGGGAGGGCTCTATGAATCAGTAGAGACGGCTAAGAGGTGCTTGGATTAACGGTCCAAGTGTGTGGGGGGAAACTGCCCGTAGCCATGCCGCCCTGTCATATCCACACATCATCCTGCTCATCTCTTCGGGAGGATCGAATTGAGCTCCTTCACGAAGGTCTTTTCAGAGAATCTAGTATCGAAAGTGGTTCTGGTCCAGGTGAATCAATGTAGGTCACAGCTCTTCGTGCAACTTCTTTTCACCCCCAGACGGTCTTGGATATCAGTAAGATTATTAGGATATCTTGGAAAACATTCCTGACCATGTTACTATAAATATTTATAGACCCGTAAGTGATATGTCATATTAATAGGGCGTATAAAAAAAAAAAATAATCTTTTTTTTTATTATTTACCAATACTTAATAATCCCTTTAGAGCATTCTCAAAGCTTGTTTACTAACACTGGACTTCTTCAAAACAAGCCTCAGTTCAGTTATTTATTTCAAAGAAGAAGCATGTCCTATGAAATTCTCGTAATTTTAAGACATTACTGGAAAAAAAAATTTCACAGACGCTGAAGCAACCCGGGAAATTATCAAATATGAAGTGGAAGGTGTCCTTGAAGGAGATACGACATTGGAAAGGAAGAAGCGCTCGTTGGAAGGAGGAAGCTTTGAGTCAAAACCGTATACTCGCGAACATGCTAGGGAGTGTGGTGTGTCGAAAGATACTGATAGTCGCCAACTTCTCGCCATGGGGAAGGTGAAAAAGACCTGTAGACTGGTCCCTCACGAACTTACTCCTCAACAATCAGCAGTCGAACCAAAGAAAAGTTTACAGAACTTCATGGGTTTGAACTCCTGCCTCATCCACCATATATTCCAGAACTCGCACCTTCGGATTACTACGTGTTTCGGTCTATGGCCCATTTTCTTCAAGGGAAAAAAAAAATTCGATAATTTTGCGGAAGGAAGAAGGAATGGTATCAGCGTGGTATCAAGCAATTGGCTAGCCGATGGGTAATGGCGGTAGATAATAATGGATTATACTTTGAGTATTAATTGCATTTTATATCAAAGAAATAATAATACAAATATTTTTTTAAGAAACGGTCATTTTTTTTTTTTTTTTATACACCCCATTATTTATCAAAACGTAACTATAGATAGTTTCCAGTATATAGTTGAAGAAAATATGAATACCATGTGCATATTTTTAACCAATTTGTGTTTCACATACCAAATACTGATATTGTACAAAAATTCATAAAACAATTACAAACTGCCCATGAAATTTAGTCTAAACAAAAGCACTATCCATTTAACTGCATCAAACTGATGGAATCTATTGATAAACGTGAATTTCTTCTATATCAGAGGATCTAAACCTACCTTTTTTCATAATTACATCCTATATCAATAATAAAAAAAATATATATAAAACTCCTGCGTCAACCATGCTTCATCGATACGGCCTTCCTTGCCCATGTCGAATGGAAAAGGCTCCCCTTCAACTTGCTTTAAACGCCATCTACTCCTTAACCACCTGCATTACCAATCTTCCAAGCAAATGTAAAATATGTATATTTAAGTTATATAAGTTGTACGAGCACATAAGCATATTTTCTTCTTCTTCTTCTTCTTCTATTCACTAGTAACTGAATTAAAGCTAAGCCAGAGACACCTATGGGTAGTCTCTTCACTGATCTAATTTTCCATTTTATAAGATTATACTGATATACCGAACTCCGAATAGATATAAGATAAATTTATTTTCTATAATAATTTTTTTGCTTCGGGAATAGGCTTTGAAACCCTGACAACTTAAAAGAAACGGTAAATATGTAAGGATTGTGAACTCTATAAATTTAAATAAAAATATACCAATGAAGAATTAATATATATAAACGAACCAATCCAGGGTATAGTGATGAAATGAAAGATTCTTTAAATTGGCAGCAGTCTTAGTAGAGACATATCGGAAAGAGGGTAAAATAATAGAATAATAAAATATATTCGATTTAATTTAAATTTTCTAGTTATTATTTAAAATTTTGTTGCTATCGCTGTATAAAAAAATTGAAATTATTAATTTATACATTTTTTTTTTTTTTTTTATGATATCTAATTTTAAGGAAAATGTCTATATAGTTGCACACATAATTTATTTACCCACCGCTTTCATCAGGCCTGTAACGTGTTATTTACTAGCTTATATATCTTGTACTAATACATGGAGATATACATAATACCATGGTCTTATTAGTGAACAAACTGATGTAAGGGGTCGGTGCCTGGGTATCAGAGCCATCTAGACACGACCGACTACCACTCTGCCACTCTAATGAGACACGGATGGCAAGCCCTAGCCACGAACTAACCCCAGAAGCAACTCCTAGAGTCAATGTTGTCCTATACCAAGTTCAATACTGCAGGGATAAAGTGGTTAATTAAGGGGGACATTCATAATATTCTCTATTAAACTTTTATACGAAATGAACTATTATAAAAGAATACAAATTAATTTTATTTTATTATTTATTTATACATTTCGCACAGTCCTCACCACGTAAGTTGATGACACATGTGTTTATCATTAAATCATGATCCTTTTATAGCATACCAAACACAAAATTTGAGAATTGAAATAAATCCAAATAAATCTCATTAGATAACCTTTACCCTTCATTTTCCTGTCCTACAGTATCCTTTAATAACATTCCACTGACCCTGTCGAACAGATCCGCTATCTAGGACTACAACTGGACAAACGTTTAACTTGGAATCCACATACAAGACTAAAACGGCAAGAAACAGCACGTCGTCTTCGACTTCTTCAACTAGACAAACTTTCAAACCTACCGATTAATTACAAAAGGCTCATTTACATTACAGTTATCAGACTTATTTGGACATATAGAGTTGATCTTTGTGGCTCCACCAAACCATCTCTCAACTTGTTTCCCACTCCTTTCTCAATAACTCTTACATGTTATTAAAATGACACTGTAATAATTTTCTACACATTTACTTTATGTATATATTGTATAAAGCAGTACATCAATAAATAATTAAAGAAAATTAATGATAACGGAATGTGTGATGTGTAAGGAATGTAATAAATCCAACGATAAGTCCTTGAGGAACTCCTAAAAAATTCATTTATTTTATTAATTCTTCATTTTTTTTAATATGAATACTCATTTCATATGTTTGATTGAAAGCATTTTTTTTTCTTAAATCATTTCAAAAAAAAAATTAAATTTTAATTTATAGAGTACTCGATTTCCTGGTAGTAGTTATCAGAGGTAAGCAATCTGAAATAAATTACCATATACCAATAAACAACCAAAATAAAAAAGTAAATAAATTTATGTGCTTCGAAGTTCTTGACACATTACATATTAACATGTTAATATGTTAAATATTTTTTAAATGATTTTGTATTATTTATACATTCTTATAAACCAGTATTTATTTTATAGGTGAAATTACATAAAAAACTACCAGAAAAAAATATACAAATATTTAATTTATTTATTATTTTATCCAAATTCTAAAATATAGGTACGTCAAAACAGATTTTAAATATTAGTTTCGTTCAGCTTTTGTCCAAACATTTAAAATAGGTAAGAGGGAAAGTGAGGCAACAACCACGTAATTCTGAGTACCGTAATCCAAGGACACGTACCTTTACGTACAATGGGTCGACTCTCTGTAAAAGACTGTCATTGAAGGCAGTAAAACATCCCTTAACTGTAGGTGACGCGGGTCAGTCACTCTCAGGTAAGGGCAAAAAGAAGTGAAAAAAGAAAAAAAAACTGGTGTTATTGTTAAAAAAGAGAAAAGACTCGGGGGTAAGGGGCCTGTACCGCTCATAAAGTCAGTCTTGGCCTGGACACATCACGATGAACTTGCACCTTGAGGAGAGGTGAGTACATATCATATACATATTACTATTATTGTAACTGTTATTATTATATCCAACAATATAAATAATTAATCAATATCAGATATAATCGTTAATTATAGAAGTTCATTACTTTATACTTTTGTTATATACTTATTATAATATGTCTGTTTGAAGGAGTCATGCATTAGTGTACAATATTTAGTAAAAAAAAATGTTTATAGTGTTATTTATAAATAACATTTTTTTTTTTTTTTTATATTTAATATTTATTTAGGATTTAATATCAAACAATTTGGTTTTTTTTTTTTAACGATTTCTTATTTAATATGAATGAATCGTTAAAAAAAATTGTCATCTCTAATGAAATGATTAAAAAATGAGTTGATTATGTGTTATAATATTTAAATTTGAACAATCTTAAATCAATCAAAATAAAAAAAAAAAACTATTTAAAATATGAGAATTAAATGAAATATTTAAAATAATAAATTAGAAGAGCACCTAATAATATTTTTTTAAAAAAAATTCATACTTTCATATTTTTATTTAGAAATGACATTTTTTTTCAAAAATTTATTGTGAATGTACAGTAGTTCTTTACTTAATATCAAATTAAAAATAATGTATTTTTGAGTGACTTCCATGGAAAGTTCTTTATTTAATAATAATAATAATAATGAATCATTAAAAAAAAATTTCCATCTCTAATAAAACGATAAATTAAAATAAAAATATCTTTTTGTTTTTATTAGTTGATTATGAGTTATATTAAATTATTAGAGTTTAAAAAATTTCCAATATTTAAAATGTGACAATTAAATAAGATAATAAATCAGAAGAGTATCTATATCTATATCTATTTTTTTTTAAGTTCAAAAGTTCATATTTTTATTTAGAAATGACATTTTTTTTTTTTTTTTTTTTTTTTCCAAAAATTTATTCTGAATGTACAGTAGTTCTTTACTTAATATAAAATAAAAAATGATGTATAATTGCATTTTTGAGTGACTTACAGTGTTAAGTTCCTTATTTAATAATAATAATAATGAATCGTTAAAAAAAAAATTATCATCTCTTATATAAAACGATAAATATTAAAAAAAAAAAATTATGCTTTTTGTTTTTATTAGTTGTTTATGAGTTTTAATTAAATTTTAATTTAATATACTTAAATCAGTCGAAATAAATAAAATTAAAAAAAAATTCCAAAACTCAAAATATGAGAATTAAATAAGATAATAAATTAGAAGAGTACCTAATTTTATAATTTAAAAAAAAAAAGTTCATAATTTCATATTTTTATTTAGAAATGACACTTTTTTTCTTTTTTTAAAATTTATTCTGAATGTACAGTAGTTCTTTACTTAGTACCAAATAAAAAATAATGTATCTTTTCCATTTTTGAGTAACTTCTATTGAAAATTCCTTATCTAATATTAATAATGATGAATCGATAAAAAAAAAAAAATATAAAAAAAATTGTAATCTGTAATAGAACGATAAATAAAAAAATAAAAATTATCTTTTTGTTATTATTAGTTGAGGAGTTACAATTTAATTTTAATTTGAACAATCTTAAATCAGTCAAAATAAAAAATGAAATATATTTCCAATATTTAAAATATGAGAATTAAATGAGATAATAAATTAGAAGAGTACCTAATAATAATTTTAAAAAAAAATAAGGTTTTTTAGTAGTAGGAATAAAAAAACTTCAATCTTAAAAAAAAAAGTTAAACAAAATAATATTAAGCAATCTATGAAATAAATTACCATATACCATTAAACAACCAAAATAAATTCTTGAAGTAAATAAATTTATGTATACTTTGAATATTAAACATATAATGACCAGAAAAAAATCAAAGTCTGGCCATAATTAGCCAGATTATTTTATCATCTAGCCAAAAAAAATATAAAACTAATTAAACAGGATTATATCGAAAAATTTAATTAAAAATTGTTATTTATTAAATTATAATTTAATTTAATTTAGTCTTACATTTAATTAAAAAAAAGGATATCCTTTTTAATAAGATTTACGATTAAATTAAACCGATTTTTCATTTTAATTAACTTTCATTGTAATTTATTTTTTTTAATTAGTTTTATTAATCAATTAACTTTATATTATAATATTAATAGTATTCGAATGCAGTCATTATCTTGGTAGTATCGACTAAGTCCTAGGTTGCGAGCCAAACTCGGTATCGCGATCTGAATCAAGAAGAGCCACATTATTGATTTAAAGTTTACTCAACACAATGTAAAGTACCTCGTAAAGCCAGTAAGTCAAATGATAAATCTCTGGACTTTTCAAGTCCCACAGATACGTCATTCAAAGTTTTTAAACAGCCGTAATTATTAAATCGGATAATTTACGGGATCGTAAACTTTTTCTTATTAACGAGCCTGTACAAGTATCCGTTAATAAAGTTATTATTAAAACTTCAACAGGTGTTATTAATAATTTCATTAACATAAATCAATTATGTATCATTTTATGTTTTGTTTTTTTTAATAATAATTAGTTTAAAGTCATTTTAAATTCATTTAATTTTTTTCCAAGTACAAGAATAGTACAATCACAATTTTTATTTTAAAATAATAAGTTGTTTGATATAAATTATTTTATTAATGAATTTATACTTTCTTTTTTTTTTTAACGCGTATAAGTCATCCAAATATCCCTTCCAGAATATCAGATGACAATTTTCATGTTTTTTTAAGTTTTTTTGAAATTTATTTTCTATATTTAATTCAAGACTTAAGCGACAAGAAACTGCTCGTCGTTTCAAACTACTTCAACATTTACTAGAAAAACAATCAAAGCTCCCAATTCATTACAAAAGACTTATTTACATGACTGTGATTAGACCTATTTGGACCTACGGAGCTGAGCTTTGGGGCTCCACTAAACCATCCAATTCATCTCGTATCCAATCCTTACAATCCAAAATCCTTCGAAAAATCCTAAATGCCCCTTACTTTGTCACCAATAAACTTATCCATAAAGACCTTAATGTTCCATATGTTGCTGAGTTAGCTCAAACCAAATACAAGTTCTTTCATAGTAAGCTCCATAACTACTCAAATCCATTAGTTTCTCAAATTGCTTCTCACTCCATTCCCGATAATTCTTCGAGGCGTCTGAAAAGAAGATGGCCTAGAGACCTTCTTGTGTAGATTTTTTATTGAAGTGCTACTGATGAGTAGTTCCTTTTAAGTTTTGACATGTTATTGTAATCGTTATCAGCTCATTTACTTGATGTATATATTTTTATAGTAGTAAATTTCAATAAATGTATATATATATATATATATACATATATATTTTTTTTCAGCTGTTTGATATTTGATATTATTTTATCAATGTATTAAATTTTTTTTTTTTTAACGCGCATGTCACCCATATCCCCCTTCCATAATATCTTATGACAATTTTCATGTTTTCTTAGGTTTTTTGTTTGTTGTTTTTTCATTTGCTATATTTAGTTCGTTCGCTTACTAGACATAGATACAAAGTTTCCAATTAATCATAAAAAATCTAATTTACATATAGTTATTATCAAATAGGTCTAGATAATACGCAGTTGAGCTTTGGGGCTCAATTCAAAATATTTACGAAAATCCTCAACGCTTTGTCACTTTGTAGTTTGTCACAAATAAACTTATCCATAAAGATCTTTAATGTCCCATATGTTGCTGATTTAGTCCAAACCAGGAACCTTTCGTACAGTAGCCTTTATTAACATTCTATTGATCACTGTTGAATAGATCCGCTATCTAGGACTCCAATTAAACAAGAATTGGAATGGAATGGAAAGAAGACTAAAACGAGAGGAAACTGCTCATCATTTTCGACTTCTTCAATATAAACTAGAGTTTAATTTCAAAAGACTCATTTACATTACAGTTATCAGACCTATTTGGACATATAGAGTTGAGCTTTGGGGCTATCTGATTTATTTCGTATCCAATCCTTGCAATCCAAAATCCTCCAAAAAACCCTTGATGCTCCTTCCTTTGTCACAAATAAACTTATCCATGAAGACCTTAATGTTCCATACGTTACTGATTTAGGTGAAACCAGGTATCTTTCTTTTCAGAGTAAATTCCATAACCACTCAAATCCACTAGTCTCTTAGCTTACCATTCTAATATCAATAACCCTCTAAAGCATTATTATTAAATTGCTTGCTATAAATGGGTGGTTGCTTTATACTTTATTGCCATATAATCGTTTACCCAAACATTTACTAGATGTATATATTCTATATAGTTGTAAATATCAATATAAACTTAAAAAAAAAAAAAAAAAGTCGATTTTAAATGTAGCAATTTAAATATAAAGGATCCCCCAATAAAAATTTACTGTTTTTTTTTTATATAAATCTCCTTATGTTGAAAAATATTTCGATGCTGAATACAATTTTTTATAATTATTAAAGTCTACACGGAAAATAAAATCCTTTTAAAATATTTTTTCTAAACAGATTCCCTGTGAGATGAGTGAATCCCAGACGTGAGCAGTGAAACGCTCCATGTGGTGCAGTCATTAAATCAAACTGGCCTCGCCACTGTGTCCAATTGGTGGCCAACTTAATTGGAGGTTGTTACAACACGGTTGACGTTGCTTGACCAAGTTCCAACTTACTAACAACTTTCTGTTAAGTCCGGTTAAGCGCCTGATACATCTCTCACTCTCTAAATCCAGTGTGAGTCACTAGATAAGTAATAGCAGTATTATACAGTTTTACAATATAATTGTATATAAATATATTAATTAATTGTTCAACATTAATTATATTATATTTGGAATATTTTGTTTTCAAGTCCAACAACAGTACACACACCACGTTACCTGACGCAATCGTGTTAAAATAAAACAATTACAAAGTAAAAATTATTTCAGAAATTTCAAAATTAAAATAGTCAAAGGTATAATTTAATCTCGTTGTAAATAATAATTTCAATTACATAATTAACGTAATTTTCTAAACGTAAATTTCTGGAAAACTAGATAAAGAATAAATAACCAGAAAAAAAAAATTGAATTATTAATAAAATTAGTTGAATATTTATCAACTTTTATATTTCTATGGAAAATTTAATTGTTATCTGAAATAAATAAGGTAAATTTAAAAGAGGAACACAGCTTTACATATTGTCTTTTGAACACCAATTGTTAGCTAATACAAACATGCTTACAAAAAAAGATTACACCAGAATTTACATAGTGACAGATTAATATGGTCGTAACCTGGGAACAAAACGTGACTGAAAGAAACGTGAATGGGAGATCTATTTTCGTAACATATTAAAGTAGATGAATGCAAAGGAAGTGTTACCGCTGAATATTTGCTTGACATGCCAAACTATCTCTTTGTATTTTTAACAAAATAAATTAAATAATAATAAATACATAGATATGTTAAATAAAAAATAATTACAACATATATATGTTTAGTAAGTTTCTTGAGGTTCAGTCAATAAATAAAAACAACTATTTTGGCGACGTTTCGAGACAATATTGTTCTCATAATCATGCCCTACAATGAAAAAACAGGTTACAATAATATTATATAGTTAGTTATTTCAAAACATAAAGTTAGCTACAACATAATATATAACAACATGTGTTAGAATAATTAAATATATATAATTACAGAATATAGAGGAGTATGATACTACTTACAATGTTACTGGTGGATATGGTATCGACTAAACATTGTAAGTAGTATCATACTCCTCTATATTCTGAAACTATATGTATTTAATTATTCTAACACATGTTGTTATATATTTATGTTGTAGCTAACCTTATGTTTTGAAATAACTTATATAATTTTATTATAACCTGTTTTTTCACTGTAGGGCATTGTTATGAAAACAATATAGTCTCGAAACATCGCCAAAATAGTTGTTTTTTTTTATTGACTGAACCTCAAGAAACTTACTAAACATTCAACAGTCAAGACATGTATCCATATATATATATTTCGGAACTCATAGTGATTTTTAGTGGTTATTCAATTATACATAGAATTAGAGATGTAAGGTTACCTCTGAAACAATTTTTGGGGATATTTATTTCTTTTTAGTTTAGTTACGGGATATACTGTAGGGTTGTTAATAATTTTTACATGTTTTTTTTCCGAGCTCTTTATGAGAAAAAATAAAACAATGAAGCTCCATGGTCTAAAAAGAAAATTAAGGTATGATTACTGGCCTTTTTTTTATGTAATATAAACACTTTTTAAAGCCTTCTAGTGTATAATATTAGTAATTTAAATAGTTAAAAATATGGATAATTTTAACATTCAAAAAAATTGCATTGGTTGGGATTGGCACACTCGCTGATCGCGTTCCCTGGAATAGAATCCTTGAACTTTGTTTACGCCCGTCAGAACGTGAGCTGAGTGTGTTTTTCCTTTATTTTAGTAAACACCCAACGAGGAGTCTAGGGTCTCCGTTCTGCGACAACGTTCTTCATTTCCGCAGTCCGTTATAGTTAATATATACAAATCCTTGTGTTTTGAAGACATATCATCGCCAAAATTTCGTGTTTAGGAACCAGTAGGATAACAACACGGAGTGTCCTGGAAATAGCTGAAGAATCTCTTCCAGACTCCTGGACTCGTCCGTCTTCGAGATGGTCCCTTATTGATCACTATAAATCAGAGTGAGGACATCAATCTCCCAGGATTATCCTAGCAGGGTCCTTAGGGCGGGTTAGTGTCCAGATATATTAGGATTCAATGTAATTGATAGCGTTCAACTCTGTGCCGGTAGCAGCCTTGTCACAATGTTGCGAGCTGGTCTCTGAAACCACTCCGAATATGAAGTAACCGGTAAAAACTAGTAATTGTGAAGAATATCATGGCATCTAGTTAGCAATAACGTATCATATATTTACCATATGTCGACATTCAAAAGATCTCAATAATCGATATAGTGAATTGTTCAGTCCTAATTTTTTTTTTTTTTTTTTTTAAGACCATACACAAATAGTCTATAATTTTAAAATATACTTTTCATTAATTTTTTTTTTTTTTGCGCAAGCCTGTTAAACAATAAATTAACAACCTGTGGTATAATCCATATGTTCTTGGTTGTCGTGAGAAATGGATAAGTCAAAATTGTGCACTTTTTCAGTAAAATATTTTTGATTGTTTTTCTAAATCCTGCCATTGAATCAGTCTTTGTAAAGAAGCCTTCAGTCCATTATTTTCATAAAATGAGTTAGAACTGAATACAAATTTTTTGAAGGTAGAACCACTTTTGCATTAAAAAAAATACTTCAGCCAATAAAAAAAACGTTATTTCAAGCAATGTTTTGGACTGAAGTTTTATCCGCATGTAAAAGTGTGTTTACCTCTAAAAAATTCTTCTAAGTGTTATCTTTATGAAAATAATGCTAGCTAAGATCGATTTAATTACAGAATTGATGAAAACGATCAAAAATGCTCTACTAAAAATGTACAAAATTTTAACTTATCCAGTTCTTCAGTGACAGGCAGGGATGTAGATCATGCCATCCGCTAGTTATTAATTTATTGTTTTGTTTTTTTATATTCATTGTTTATGGTGTGAACATATTCACCAACTGTTGGTGTACATATGTCAGTATGTAAAGTTGTCAATAACAGATAAACATGCTTCCTTGTTTATTTATTTGGGCTTGACGTCATTATGTACTCCAACTAGGGCAGGGAGGACGGGTAATCCTACAGGTTACCAACTTATTCTAGCGTTGTTGGTAATTTTATAATTATTTCATGGGTCCACCTATAAACAAATTTTAACCCGCCCAGGTGGGATTCGAATCCAAAACGTTCTCTTGCAATGTGTCTATTTTCGATCGAAAACAAGGAAGCCGTTCTGTACGTGTCTTTTTTAAGCGTATGTCCAAACTTGTTTATGTAAGTATAAATAATATTAAAAAAGGTACCTAAATTTTAATTTTATTGTAATTATTTTTTTTAACAATGTAGAAATCCATAGGCCCTAATTTAGCCCTATTGGGCCAGGATCATCCCGTACCGAATATTGAAGTAAGTTTCGTGACTACAGGCACTTAAACCCCCTCAACCGCCTAACTACAGTCTCAAAAGACGTTCTATAATTGAGTCTTTATCACTTGCTGGATTAATGTGCACTTGTATATTAGTAAGTCCGTGTAACAATAACCATGTATAGTTTGTAATGTATTCAAATTAAACTATTATTTGTATACTAAAAATCCGAATGATAATGTTACAATAGAAATTTGCTTGAATAAAAAGAACTATTATGCGATGAGACGAAGGTAATACTACCTAAGTCTGATCCTTCAAAAGTAAATTGAAATTATCGAGTTTGGAGTCGGTTCAAATCCGGCTTGAGTGTGCTTAAATTTTCAGTCCTTCCAGCCCTACTGCAAATACATAATAACTATTAGAACTTAACTGTAATAAATGGCAAACAAAATAACTTTTGAAAGATTTAATTTATTTTTTAACACGAATTTTAATAATAGTAATAATTTGCAGAATAAGAGTTAGCGGGCCAGATGGTTTAAAGCCGGTACCCACAACCTACACACATCCTATCGTTAATATTTCAAGAAACAAATCTAAAATACCTTAACACCATCTTCCGCCTACGTCTTAGTTCGTCCCTAGCATATTGAACTAGTCTTATGAAGTTGACAAAATATCTTAGTGAAGGAAATCATTTTTCATTATTCAGTTTAATTATTGAAGTTTTATATTATGTGGCCTTGAATAACGCTTTCTTCTTTACTGTTGATTAATTAGCATACAATTTTAATAAAAACTCATTACGTCAAAAACTGAATAAATTGGCCAAAAATGTTTTTGGTAATATGCACATTTATAGAATTTTTTTTTTGAAGAGATTGGGTGTAATATACCTATTTTTAATTGATAAAGTGTTTCTTTTTTTAATTGATCAACCTGAAGATGTGATGAAATTAATTAAAGTTTTAAGTTATTGCATTACTAAAATCACTCCATAATATTAAAATGAAATACCAAGAGCTACATGGTATGTAAAAAATGAAATTATACATTCTGACTTACAGTAACCACATATTAACGTATACGAAACTCAAAGAGGCTAGTAACAGAGTGGAACGATGCTAGCGTAAGCTTAGCGCATATTACTGACGAATCGGAGCGCAGCGCAACTGAGCTGAATTCCCTACAAAGTTGTTTAGATAGGATAATGTGTTCCATTGTAGTGTGTGTTGTCCCTATATAATCAATGTCCAGTAGTGTACTCTGGCTTTAACAATGAAGAATCTTAAAATGCGTTGGATGTGAGATTTCTTTGAGTCACCATAAGAAGTAATGATTGGGACGAAGTATTGCTGGGTATGGTCCATCCTATTCTATGACGTGTTATATTGCTCATCCGGAGGAACAAAAACGCAACTGTAAAAAATAAAATTTTACAAGAATAAGTAATAAAAGAACAAGTGAGAAACTGAATTGAAATATATTCAACCAATAGGTGTAAGTAGTATTAATATAAACTTATGGATTTGCCGGGCAACTATTTATTCGATGATTGTAGCGACGTATTTAACTTTTGGTATCACTGCTGACGTAATAATCTTTTACTCAATTTCGAAAGTTACGTTGTTGTTCCACTGGATGAGCAAATTACTTGTTGTCATTTGGTTTTTTTAACAGATGTAAACGACTCTAGGTACGCATGATATTATAGAAGGACCAATACAATTAGGATTTGTGAATTAATTGCCACTTCTATTGGGATTATTTTATTAGAATACTAGTTTCGATTGCTAAATATTCATCTCCAGTACTGAAACATACAAAATTTCCAACACATCAGTGCTATGTTACATGGATTATATACACTAAAGTTTTAAAAAATGTGAGACAAGAAATAAAAATTTAGTATATTATACAATATATATAACCAAAGGAGAGTTTAGTTTATAAGTTGTATTAAATAGCAATATAATCTCTAGCATGATTTCTTAAATAGTCGACGTTTCATGGTTAAAAATTATAGCAGAGTAATAGAACAGTATACATTTTTTTATATTTTTTATTTATTTATTTTTATACTTATATTGTTTTAATTTATTTATTCATTTAATTTTTAATATATGTAGAAAAATGACAACAAGATGCAATACTAGTGACAAGACTTTTTTAGTCGTTAAAATTGTGTTCATCAGACAGATCCAAATGTAAATGGACACAGAATGATATTCATTTATTATATATAATGTGTATTTAGTTCACATTGCCAATACTTTATTCGTATTTATCGTCCATATTTCAAACCTTGAAAATCAAAAAACCCACCTATATCCATGACCTCCTTACTCTGCGCTCCTCCATTCACCTCTTAAATACTAGAACCCAACCCATCAACCTATACACTCCGGCGCATCGAACTGCATCCTTCGAGAAATCCTTTATTAGCCGTGCTTCCTCGTTATGGAATTCATTGCCCATCACAATTCGAAAAAGATCCACTCTTACTTCCTTTAAACATCATTTATTCCTTTACCTCCTTCATTTTCAATCTTCCGAGCTAATGTAAAACGTGAATATTTATGTAATATACATTATAAGAGTATACATAAGATGTATCATTTTACAAGATGTCACAGTTATCTTGTAACATATAATTTAATTATTTATCAATTTTTATTATTATCTATTGTTATTATTTATTATAATTAATTATCAAAGCCAGACGATTGTCCTATGTACTGTAATCATATGTTATTCTTAGGGGACAAGTAGTCCCAGAATAAAGTTTATTTTCTTCTTCATATGTGATTTTGCATGTTTTAGGGCTTGAAAATGTGGCAATAGCCATGAAAGGTCGCCTATTTAAGAAATCATGTTAGCATTATATGTTTTTTAAATAATTAATGATGGGAGATTGTATTGCTATTTAATACTCCCTAAAAATTTAGTACTCACCTCAGGAGATCTAAGAGGTATCTGAAATATATCCATCGTGGGAAGGGGGACGGGGTTAATTTTTCAGGGTTTTCTATGTGATTTCGCTGATGACTCATGGATATTTCCGTTCCAAATTGAATACAAATTTAATCCTATTGTTAACCCCAAAAATTCAACCTACCTGCCCCGTCCCCCTTTCCACGATGGACATATTTCAGATATCTCTTAGATCTCCTGAGGTGAGTATTAATGTTTGATTCCTTGTTTTACATTTTTGAAAACTTTAGTATATATAATCCATGTAGCATAGTACTGATGTGTTTGAAATTTTGTATGTTTTAGAACTGAAGATGAATGTTTAGCATTCGAAACTAGTTTTCTAATAAAATAATCCCAATATAAGTGGCAATTAATTTATGAATCCTAGATGTAAAAATGTATATTTTTTTTGCTATCCAAATATAGTTCTGACTGAATGGCAGAATTAAAGCCTCATCCCCTATTTTTCTTTTGATAACTACCCACGCCACTGGGCTTGCCTTTACACAACCGTACCAACCCCCTTCCGATACAGCGATATATCATCGACAGAAGATTTTGGGTTCGAAAGGCATGCGAGCGACGAAGCCTAAAACCCTTTCATTTGTCAGATTTATGTAAATGTGACGATAAGACCACACGCAGTGGCACCGATAGCACATAGATCAGCCGGCACAAAGAGAAGAACTTCAACACCTTTTTGTGTTCTCCCGAGAACAAGAACAGAGGTCCATGGCTGGCAAGGTCACAGCCGCTCTATAATATTCTCCCTCGACTTTCTCTTCTCCCTCGAAAGCCGGCGGATTGACGTCGCCTGAGCCCTGTTTAAATGGCGATCGTAATTCATCGGCTCGAGTGAAATTCGCGCTTAATAATTACGGGTTAGTGCGGGACAGGGAAATGCATTAAATCAAGTTGTCTTGTATCTTTGAACAGTTTTCTATCCGATACCAAGATAACATGGAATTATGTATCAACTTAATAATAAAGATATTCCCTACACAATCCAAAATGTTTCTAGCGTTAAGCTGAGGTTACAGAAAAAATTAATAGAGAATGTAATATAAGTACTACTACAACCAATGAAGAGTCTTTTGGTATGTTCTTAGTAAGGCTGTATTCATTCTGTGAGAAGATTTGATTAGGATTACGTTCAACAACCAAGCTTTTCCCAACTAATAGTACCCACATTATAGACACTGGTGAGTGAACTTAATTTATTGATCCACAGCTGTCATAAAAAAATAAATAATTATCATTCAGCAGGTTTTAAACCTGGATTCGAAAGTTAAAACTCCTAAACATAACTCCTTGTTATATAAAAAAAATTACAGACAAAACCCGTATCACTGTAATCCATCTGTCTTAGGTTCGCTACTTAGATAAAAATTAGTCAAATAAGGAGTTTTATACAGCAAATCTCGGAATGGAAGCAATGAAGCTGAATTTTTGCATGTACCTTTGTTTTGGCACTCTAAATAAAGGGTAGAAAGTCACCGACATCAGCATGTTAGCATAATTAGATATTCAAGGTCAAAGGTCACGTTCAGTTTTTTCAAATATCTCGATTTCTATGCCTTGGGCGTCAATTAAGAATGTTACAAAACATGTAGATAATAATATTCTTTATAATTTTGGTTCAATTTTTTTTTCCTTTAGGATTAACCGTTATCGAGATATATCGTGGAAAAGGAGTAGCGGGCACCGGTTCAAATCCTTATTTGACTGGGCTAGATGTACTGTATCTGGGCTAACGGTAGTGAAAGGAGAAGATTTAGTGGTAATCACGCTAAACCACCAGGATTTTCCCTAATTAAGGGAACCCACTTTATCGAGGCTGGGGGTGTGCCCCTGGAGGGTCTCCTGAAATCTGAAATCTAGACACGACCGGAATAGCAGAAATTAAGTTTTCTGCCTTCAGTCGATTTAGATATATTTACAATTGTTGTTAATGTTACTATCCACAGTATCGAATACAAATCCAAATCTGAAGGACCAAACCAGAATCTTCTCTTCTACGTTCTGGTATATCCTTTGGAGGAACATTGCATATGATCCCTTTTATGCAATTTAACTACTTCCGTTTCATTTCACAGATCATATCTTAAAAAGCATTTTTTTTTATATCGCTCATAATCACCTCTATTCATTCCAATTTTCGAATTGGGCGTACTCCCACAGTAAAAATGAAAATATTTAAAACGAATCCGACAAATGTTGAGATTACAGCATTTTACAAGGTGACTAGTACCAAATAATCTGCCTTATTTAAATTCATAAAAAATATTTAGAATCAGAATAAAATTTCGGAAAATCGTTTTTTGTTTGAATATTTAACACTTGCCAGGAGCAAATTAAAACTAATCTAATTTTTTTCCAAGATTAATACGTTTCAAGGATTTGGAAATATCTAATGGTAGTAGAGTATCAAAACGATTACATAAGAATTATAAAAACAGCGCATAAAACGGCACGTGCTGAAACGAAGCTGACAGTGGCGTCGTTCCCACTTGAAATGCATGGAATTCGGGTGCGTAGATGTTTTGCATAGAATTGAACCACGTAACCTACAAATTACTGAACTCTCTGTTTGTTAAAAGAATAATGGCCATGAATCAATGATGAAGTTTTAATATTACGAATTTTTTTTTTTTTAAAGTAAGTTTCTCTAATTTTGAATCCGAAATAAATTAATATCTTACTGTAAAATAATGTTCAAATAATACCTTTGAAAAAAAAAAAATTGAGTTTCGACTTTTCTCAATATTTGAACAAAGAAACAGGTGATTGGTAATACCCAGAAAGTTCAAAACATGAAATAAAAATAACATTTTATTATATAATTGAACATAAAATACAAAAAGTATTTTAAGGATTAATACAGATAAGTATTACATTAATTATAGTCCCTTCATACTCTTAAGAATTTAATTTAAGTTCCTACACTACTCTTGATACATAAAATTTAAAAAGGAAGTTATTACTCAATTCGAAATAAAAAAAAATTAAATGAAGAAAGAGAGTAAAAATGTATGAGTGAGCCGATATTTAAATTGTTTACTTATCCTAAGACAAACAAAAAACAACTAACAATATTCATAAATTTTCTTGTTAAAAACTAATTTATCAACTCAAAATCGAACGTTATGTGGCATTTGTAGGGGCGTTAGCAACAAATTAGCATTAGCGTTTTTAATTATGAAGGAAAAATTATTTTGGTAATTTATTGTATAAAAAAGGCTTAAATGTTTTTCAATAATTTTGACTACCTTTATGATACATAAATTCAATTAATATCTTGCTATATAAATTTGAATAATCAACAAATTTTAGATCCAAAAACAGCTTAAAAATATATAATGGATAAATCGTTTTCAATAAAAATTTTCTATATTTTTTTTTATGTATCAATTTATTGAAATTAATAACTGTACAAATATACATTAAGTAAATTAGCTGATAAAGATTACAATAACATGTCAAAACTTAAAAAGAACTACTTATCAGTAGCACTTCAATAAAAATTCTACACTAAAAGATTCTAGGCCATCTTCTTTTCAGACGCCTCGGAGGATTAGGATCGGGAGTAGAGTGGGAAGCAAGTTGAGAAACTAATGGATTTCCGTAACCATATGGAGCTTACGATGAAGAAATAGGTATCTGGTTTGGGCTAACTCAGCAACATATGGAACTTTAAGGTCTTTATGGATAAGTTTATTGGTGGCAAAGTAAGGGACATTTAGGATTTTTCGAAGGATTTTGGATTGTAAGGATCGGGAGCTTTGATCGTTTGTCTAGTAAATGTTGAAGTAGTCTGTAACGACGAGCAGTTTCTTGTCGCTTTAGTCTTTTTCAATAAAATAAAATAAAATAATTAACACGATGGTTCCCAAAAGGCTTAGTAAAATTCTAAAGTTTTTTGGTTGTATGATTATGTCCAGAGGAGTAAAACCCCGACAGACATCATGGTTATTTAAGTTTTTTTTTTTCTAATTTGTATTTTAATTAGAAAATTGCACTCTTAAAATAAAAATTAAATATTGGTTCTATAATATTTTTGATTTTAGTAAGAATTTGAATGAGATCTGAATTTTTCAGGTGTGTTTTATAATGGGGGCATTCTTGTAAGATATGCTTTACTTTGACTCATTGCAGTGTTGACATCCTGGTGGTGGCGATTTGGTTATTAAATATGAATGAGTGAGATTGGTGTCCATATTCTTTTCAATTTGTTAGGTGGCCTCTCGTTTTAAATGGATTGTCATCTATCTAGATTTTTTTTTCAGGAAAAATATCATGGTAAGATGTCATTAATATCATGGTGTAAGATGTGCCTGCTTCGGCAGGTTAAATAAAGTTATTTAAGACAAATTGTGCCAGAATTGGTATAGGTTATATAATTTTATTGTAATTATTTTTTTATAGAGAGGTTAATCGCAAGTAAAAGGGTAATATAAACATACAGCAATAAAATAATAATCGATAAAACATAGGCTAAAGCCACTCGGAAGTATAACAACACAAGGTTGAGGGTGTATGTTTTCAGTGCTATTTCATTTCGGGCGGGTAGGGTTGGCCTGCTGCCCAGCGAGCTTGGATCTTTATCGGTTCTGGGCGTTAGGGATCCACCAAGGCGAGATTTAATTAACCCTCTGGGTATTAACGCTATGCCTCAGGAAAATATTGCCTTGAGGAGGTGAGGTGGTTTGTGTATGTATTCGTCAAGAGGATAATATTCAAAAAAAATAATGACGAGTTAAAAATTAGGTTAACCTACCTAGTCTTGATAGCCCGCAAGTTCCAAAAATGGAGCACACATAATTGTATGTTTTTCGAATCTGTAATTATTCATGACGCCACGTCACGATTACGTAACGCTAGATTTCGGTTTTTAATCGCAGCATATCATCGATGCAAATGCCAAGTATCGAATAAGAAAAAACGAATTTTTTGTTACACTCTGATACTCTATAGGACTAACGTACGTTGTAGAGAACTCTAGAATCTGAATCCATTCTATAAAGAGGAATAACCTAGTCAAAGAATCGATTATGATTATGATTATGTCCAAATAAATGTTAAGAATCGCAGAAGATCGAAAACAAAAAACGCTTTTCTTTACATTCGATACTTTACATTTGTATCAACAATATTTTCTGGAAAATAAAAATTAATGTTAAAAATGACGTTAATGGCTTACGATTTTTGCTAAATATTAAACATTCTGTGCTTTAAAATCAGTCATTAATATAATTTTAAAAAAATGTTTACATAAAAAAAAAAATAATCGAAATACTCAAATATTAGAAATCTATATTAAAATAATATTATCTGATATTTTAAAATTTATTATATGATACTGTTTTTAAGATCTGCCAGGATCTGACGATTTTTGGCGGCTGAAGGGAAAATCCTTGGCCACTCTCCTTCCCCACTTTGAATTCGTACGTACTTAAGGATATTACGTTTCTTTATTTTTCTTTCTTCCACGATTTTATTAGTTTTCGTCCTTAAGAACATTGTTTTAAGATGGCGGAAGGATATCTTAGAGCCACATAAATTTAGGTTTTTTAGTTATAAAAAATTTAACAATAACGATAAATTTTTTTTGCGACTTCTTGAGGTTCTTTTTTACATTTTCAAGTGATTTGAATATTCTTGCTTCCTATTTAATTTCTTTTTTCTTACATATTTTCTTATGTTTTCACTTATAGAGGAACGTAAAAAATAATACATCTATTACTTCCATTAAATCACAAAATCATTTAAATATTTTAATATTATATTTATTTTTTAAAGAAATATTATTTATTATTCTGTTAATTTGTATTTATTACATTTATTGTGTTTAATAATTTCATTATATGATTAACACTATACGATACATATATTAATATATTAGACTATATTATACTTGGAGGACCAGGTACAGCGATTAAAATAGTTTAAATTTTATTTCTATTAATTGAAGCATTACGTTTATTTAGTGAATGTTAATAAAATTATCAAACAACTTTACGGTTTATGGTAATTTTAATATCGTACTTTTGATAATATATAAGCAGTAGGTATTATGTCAAAATGATAAAGCGGAATATTCCACAGCTAAATTCTTAATGTAATGTTTAGATATGAATTCCGTAATTAGTTATTTTAAATTTAAAAAAGCGATATTTTCATTTCTTTTCTTCTTTTTTTTCCTTTTTGTCTAATATTATATCTGTTCTACACTATTTTTTGTTACTTACATATTGTTAAACTCTAGGCAAACTATACAAATTATCTCAAAAAGTGTCTTAAGAAGGTGCCAACAATTATTTTCCGTATTACTTAATGATTATATGTTTTATTTTTATTTATTTTTTTAAATGCTGATTATTTTAAGATTTGCGAATAGACATAATATTTTTTTGTAACTGATAATTAAAAAATATTACAAATTATGCTTATTTATGACTCGCGTCTACCGGCCATTAAAGACACTGACGGATGTCGAACTGGGCGGGCCTTTGTGCAATGGCCGATCGTCAAAGAAGTCGAAGACCACGAAGACAGAAGACTGATAGGATGACACGGTAACAGGCGAAGAGGAAAGTGTACAAGAGGTTCGCAGAGGTCACACAGCCATTGTTTACATCGTAAACTAGGAGAGGGGAGGCAGGTAAAGAAGTCATAAAGACCCCCACCACTTACCCCCACTCCTCGCCCCGCTACTGACCGGCCCGAAAACGTTTGCTGCATTCCTACCGGCTTCGATATAGCTATAGCTTTCGATAATATTCATGCATCTATTTTGAAAATATTAAATTATGTCTAATAATTAAAAAAACATACATAAATATCAATTAATTATGTATATATATTTTTTTATTAATTGATAATTATTATTGGTCACTAGCGCAATGTAAACAAATTCAAATTAATATGTATTTAAAAAAAAATTAAATAAATTAAAAATATTTTACAATCATAAAGTTCATAAAAATTAATTCTTACTTTTTTGTAGAATATAATAAAAAGATATAGGTAAATATTTTCAGCCATAAATAATGTTAGAAAATATCAATTGATTATTAAATTTCATTTTATTTATGCTTCATGTCTGTTAAAAGTTATATTATTATTATATTTAATTTATTTCTAAGAGTACAAAATTTTATTACAAAATTTGAATATATTCTTTCAAATATAATCTTAATATAGGCTTTAAAATATTTAAATAATTATTTTCAATTTGAAAGTTTCACCCGTTTTATAAATTGTAAATAAAAATAAATAAATAAAAAAAATTAATATAATTGCTATCATTGCCCTATTAGTCCCTACCTCTGAAAACATTCTAATAATAACAATAACTTTAGCCTATCTTAAAAAAAAAAAAAAAAAGTACTAAGTTACATAACCGAGATAATTGCCAGATAATTATAATTCCAAATAAATTACAATTTATAATTCGTACCGGCCGCATGATGAACTTAGTCCGTATTTTAAGGACTGTTTTCCAACTATTTTGGCAGCCTGCCTCAAATCTTCAACCGTATTGCTCTTACAGTTTTAAAAATAAATTGGATTATTTTCACCATCAAGATGGTCAAATTGCCCTCAGAAAATCCTAACCGCTCTAAAGCATATGCCGTTGTGAGAACTGTTGCTTAAATATCCCTTAAATTATTTATTAAATTTCATTTGTTTATTTTTTTATCTTTATTCTTCAATCCTAATCATAATTATTTTTTATGAGCTAAATAAGCTTGTTTTTGTTGTTAATTAATTCTGTTTATTATATAACTACATTTGTATAATCGAGGAGTAGTTGTTAAATCAAGTTAAATTAATTTGAAAAACCGTTAATAGGTAATTCACCATATAAATTTAAATAATGAATAGTTAATAAATAGCAGGTTGTTTCAGTATTTTATTATCTTATCGTAATTAATGAATATCTCACTATCGAAAAATTATGCATAATTTTCTTCCGTTTTTCTGCATAAAAGTTACAATATTGCATTTGATTATAGATAAAAAAAATAATAAAATGGTTCCGTTTACAAGCTTTATTTCGGGACATCAAAAATAATCATGGGAAACGGACAGTAATATTCTGTTGAAGATATTAATTCATTGTGTGATTTCATTTCATGTAATGTAATGTTGTATATAATGTCTATCAATTATATATACACACATGTATATATATTGTACATAAGGTTAAATGTAATTTTTTTCTGAAAATTTAGAGTCATAAAAATCTGTCAAAAATAATTGATTTTGTTATGATTTTACAAAGTTATAACAGTGAATGGTAAAACGTAAGACGGGAATATTTATCGCACCCATAAATAAAAAAACTTCTTATCAAATTGGTCTTCATAACTGTTATTTACAAATACGCTTTTAATTGATGAATGAAATTGTTTCCTCATTTAGTTCCACAATTTTTTTAATAAATTATACATATTTTTAACAAATATATGATTTATGAAGATCCTCACATGAATTAACAACATACACAAATGTATGTTTTGAATTAAAATATATCACCCCTTATCAGATCTTTTTAACTATGCCGTTATATTTGAATAACGGAATACGCAACCATGTAACCCTATCTGAATAATATCGCCGGCGATTCTCAGGGAATCCAGTGATAGAATTGCGGAACTGGTTCCTGGCCATGAACGAAGGCTAATTTGGCTCCTCATATCCTTGATCGGCGCTTTCTCCGCAGATGCCGACCATCATACAGGGGAATCTACGTTTTCTCATAGCACTCCCCATCAACGCAAGAACAATGAGGATATCCAACGGCTCTCAGACTAAAAGAGCCATTTCGGCTCTTGGTAAGGCCCGTTTTTTACCTTCGCCCATTCGTCAAGGTACCTGTCCGACCTTTCGGAGACGGCTTCATCAAGCGTTTGAAAAAAACAGGGAACAGACCGACAAGCCATTAGCCTCTGTTAACTTGGAATCACTGCTTTATTACGAGCTTATTTCCTTTTATCTTATAACTTAATTTTTATTACTCTATGTAGTCATAAAATAATATAGTGATTCATTGAACTTGTCAGGATTTTTAAGACCATATAATTCAATAACGAAAATTTGAATATCACCTTGAGACAGATATAACAAAGAGTTTTATTTCATTAGTATTAGTTTATTTAAAAGAAAAAAAAAAGAAGGAATATTGAACGCATAAAAAACTTATTTTGCATCAGATCACAAGAGAACCGTGAACTATTTATGTAAATTTTTCTCTATGCCTTAAAGCAGTTGACCTTAGTGTGACTTATCTCAATATTAAAGGCTTGCTTCATAGATGATATTCTTAGTCATACGAGTTACATATTGAAACTTACGATGTAAGAAAACTTTTCAACACTAAACCTACCAAAACGTGTCAAATAATTTTTATACTTTTTGACAGAAGTTGTTTGAAAACATTTAGGTATTATTTTTATTAAAAATATATCAAGAATGTTTTTTTTCAATATCCATTCCTCTCTCACTATTGTTTTTTTACGAGACATTGTGATAGAAATATGGATACACGTAATGTCAGTAGCTCTGGTGTTGGTAACAATTATTTATTAATTTTTGTTATTTGTTGAACCTGTCAACTCAGAATATGCTGATGTCATTTACATAAAAACTCAATCATTCTTCTTTAAAACATTTTTATTTATTTCCATTATTCTGTTCTTTTCCTCTGTCCATCACTCATACATCGTTTCCTCTTTCACAAGATGTTGTTATTAACATAGTCCTTGAATTTCTTTCTGTTCTTGCGCTCCTCCACTGTTTGGGATAACCACTCTGGCTTATCAGATTGATTACTTTATCAAATTTTTGTTAATTCAACTTTTCTAAAATATGCCAATCGCGAGCCCGAAAAAATGTCACAACATCTTTTCTCATAGCTTTTTTTATACATTTCATCCTTTGATATCATTGCAGATATTTTATAAAGTTTTAAATTGACTGAAGATGGACGGGAGTGGATCAAAATAAATAATTTTAGTATTAAAAAAATGGAACCTTGTTTTTTTTTTTTCTTGGAGAATATTTATTGAAGGTCTTGTTTTGTATAACCAATGGTTTACGGAACGTAGCAGAAAATAACATAAGTCAACCTAGAGTGTTATACTCCTAAATACCCTCAATATCCAGACCCTTACAATTTATAAAAAAATATCAATGTACCAAAACCAATACATAAATCTTGTTAGCTAAAAAAAGCTACAGACTTATGTTACATCTCAACTATAAAAACAATTGCATAAACCGTCTTTGGCCAAAGCCCACGACGAAAGGAAACGCAAACGACCGCCTAATCCAGCAGAGGATTCCAATTCCGACCAATCACCTAGATCCCTTTCTTACAATTCGCGGTAATATATAAAAATGTTCCTCATTGGCTGGTTTAATGATAACTGAACGTCCAATAAGGGCCGGCCCTTCATCCTATTTGCATTTGATTGTCAGTGTTTGTCTTCATTTGGCCACTCGGGAGCGCTGTGACAGTAAATAAATGGTACATTTAGTCAGGGCCCGGCCGAACCCTTCCAATAAATCTACCATCTTGCCATGGACAGCACAGGACACGTTGTAATTCCACATTTGCAGCAGAGCGCATTAGGCTGCACTGCTGTGCTTAATAATAAACGTCATTGGTTAACATTATTCATCATTTGGTTGGGTCTACCTTTAAGTGCAGAAATAGCTCAGCAGTTGAAGATTAAGGGAGGAATTGAATTTTTTTTTTAGGCGTGACTAATTTAATAAAAAACAGCTTAACTTTAAATCGCTCTGAATTTTTCTATAAAAACACATAATGCTATATTAGACGTGGAAGCTGTACAAAACCAATAACTTAAAATATATTTTTGTAGCAATATTCTAAGAGAAATTTATGGCCCAATGATGGAAGAAGACAAATGGAAAAATCTTAAAATCAATAAACTTTATTATTTGAATGAAGAATATATAGTTTAATTACTCTCAAAATAAAAAGAACGGAAGAAACAGATGTAAGAAGAAAAACGTCTTAAGTTCTCCATAGAAACTGAAGAACTGGTAGACAAGAGTGGATGGAGTGGCAGCTGACTACAGTAGGAATGGCGGCAACTCATTGAGGCAACAGATCCCACTACGGGTTGTGGCGCCACGTAAATAAAAAATAATTCAACTTCTACTGAATTCATCACTTGTGACGAAACTAGCAGGATAGGAAATTCTAGGTCTAGTATTGTCCCCATAAGTAATTATAAATTCATAAGTCACAAGATTTTAATATTTAAAAATAAACCAAAAAATTAATAATATGAAATGCATCTTGTTTTCAATGTAGTAAACTTGGTTATTTGTATTAAAAAAAAAAATATATATATATATATATATATATATATATATATATATATATATATATATATATATATATATATATATATATATATATATATATATATATATATATATATATATATATATATATATATATATATATATATATATATCTATGAAAGAATCATAAACTATTATTATTAAATACATATAATAATTGAAAAAAATAAATAAATGCCAAGACATTTATAAAACTGTATAGTTAACTTAAATTAATTTAAAAACAAATATTATATTTAGTTTCCAATTATTTAAATATCTGTCATCCCAGTGAAAGAGTCGCTAAGTCGAATTTTGACCAAAATGAATCGAGTAAAAAAATCGTGGAGGTGTTTCATCATAGTGAATAAGTGTTAAAGTAACATGTTCATTTTTAAAAACTATTTTTTAAAATAAATATCTTACTTAAACAGTTATTCATCATAAAGAAAAATCTCAAAGATTTTTGTTTAGTAACTAACTCATTTTGGTCCAAATTCGACTTAGCCACTTATTCACTGGGATAACAGATATATGATCTGATTGTTATTATTGCTGAAGAAGACATGGTTAACTTTGTAAAGCGATTACCAATACCGCTCGACTAAAGAGTGTAGCTAATCAGGATAAAATCAAGTAAATATCAATTTATTGATTATTGAAATAAAGATTATATACATGGCTGTGTTGAAGAAATCAATTAATTGAAATTGTGCTATTTTTGTTGGGCATTTTTGGATCGTTTTCCAAAGCCCTAAAATTTCTCTAAAAATACCATTTGCGCCAAAATAGCTGATTAAGGCCTTATTAAGAACCCAACAAAACCAATTTATTAAATATTTTGCTTTAAAGGTTAATGGTTTTATTATCATGTGCAAGGCACTTTTTATTGTTATAAAAATGAAAACAAATAATAAAAACATATGCTAGCATGTTGTATGTGAAATAAGAACGGATACTATAATATTAAAATTTTCACAGTAATACTTTACTACATATATGTATATACATGTAAAGCCCATTGATGAGTTAATATCATTAAATTTTCACAATGTTTAATAACAATACAGTGATAGCCGAGTTAGGAAAAATTTAATATAGCTACTTGCCATCTAATTTCCTGGAATCAATTGCCTAATTTAATCATGATTAAATGTATCAGTCGTGATTTTTAGAGAACTCATTTGACTGAAAGTTTAATCATTACTAAATTAGGTGATTGATTCCAGTAAATTATTCCAATTGTCAAATATTGCCTACTATGATTAAATATTGCCCAACTCTGCCCAATTGAGTTATAATCATTTAATAGTATTTATTATTAATTTATGTGAACGGGATATTTACTAACTAATAATTTAAATTATTTTATCTTTTCTCAAATAAACATTCACATTTTGTCAAACAATAAGAAGGGTTAAAGAGAGGGGGGCAAACCTCCCAACCGAAAAGCTCCGAGCCACTTCCTCATCCAAAAGCCCAAAGATATTTCTCAGTATAATTACGACAGGGCAGCATTTAAACCCGTGATTAAGTGGACTTTATTTCCGCAGGGTCGTAACTCTTGCCGGTTGTTGGTCGGCAACTCCGCGTGGGATCTCGTCGGAAAAACTACTCCAGAAGGAAAATCCCCTACTTTCTCCGCGGGTGATTGGAGGTTGTTGGAGGAGAGATGTATGTGTAACGGCTGAGGGTCACGATAAGAAGCGGACCTCCCCCGAACAAGAGGGAATTATGGAGACGAGGAAGATGTACGGTGCTACGTCACGACCTCAGCCGCCGGCTCAAAAAACCGCCAACGAATGAGAAAAATATTCCCGTAAATCACATTATTCATCCCGTTGTCAACGGGAGTTGATTTATCAGTGTTCATTCAAATTGGAACAAATTATATTAGCCAGTTGAGTCACGCTTTGGTGCGCAATATATCAATCATTTGACAGCTTAATTCAAAATAATTGCGTTTCTTTTATGATTATAGAAATAACAATTTGGTATCATATTAAATCATTGAATAAATAGTTACTAGTTTTAAATCTAAATAGTGAAAGAAAAAAAAAATCTGTGTTTTCATTGATTAATTAACTCAAACCTTCGTTGATAATTTTTTTATATGGCTAAGCCAATTGCCTAGGATTCTATAGTATTTTTTGTAACTTTTTTTCACACCCAAAAAATGCAACATTTTGATACCCTCTAGCTCTGTTGGTATTGTTCGGATCGAAAATCCAACGACATTTTTCTGACCCAAAATGTAATAGAGAAAAGTTTTTGTAATATAAGATTTGTCGCTGGGAGGGACAGTTTAAGAGCTATATTGGCTTGAATGAAAAAGCCACGTTTTGTTTACAATTTTTGAGCCTTGGTACGTTTTTGAAACGCTCTAGCTCGGATTGAAGTTTTCTACTCAGAAGCCATAGATAAAAAAACAGTAGATTATAGATAGCCACTTCCATGATTATTGGTTTTCCCAGTCTAGGAGAAATTGAGTTTTTATTGGAACCTTTCCCAACATCTATTAATCTAGCAAAAGCTAATGTGAAATGAAAAATTCAGTAGATTTATAAATATTTAGACAATATCGTGTCTTTTTTTAACATCAAACATAATTCATTTTCAATTTATATTCAATGCATTTTCTAAATATATTAAAAAAAGTTATGAAGTGATATGCTTAAAAAAATAGACAAGTAGGTTTTATTTTGACAATCAGTGCCCTCAATCCAAACCCCCCTCGATTGATCGAAGTAAGAGAAGATTGATGTCGATACACGCGTGAACGTTGGCTCCGAGTGGCACCGAACCTTCCATGACCTTTCTTGGAGTCTGGAGTTCGCTCCAGCCAAAACAATATATAAATATTTATATTTATATAAATATATATATTTTCTATATAAATTCATATAATAATTATTTAATATAGACGTAGGAATTAGAAAAATTTAACACAGTAAAACTATATTTATTCTAAATCCCACAGTTTTTCAGGGTTCAACGAACGGTTAGAGTGTAATTAGATTATTACACAACAGTTGAATAAAAAAAATTGAATAAAGAATTAATAATATACCTTTATTCCAGACTAAAATATAATTACATTTTTTTAAATATTTACTGCATGAGAATTAAGTCGGAAGTTATTTTCATAAATTTCATTATTTTGATACTTATAATTAAAATATTCCCATAATTAATTTTTAGGTCCCATTAAAGAAATCTTTATTAAAAGAACATTAGAATTTTTATGCGTATATTTCGTATAAAACTCTTTTCTGAAGTAAAAAAGGTAAAATCCATATAATCAAGATTTCGTCGTATGCCATTTAAAATTTATTTAGATATTTTCTGAATACATAATCAATAAATATATGTACTGATAATGAGTACAAATATTCAATGAACGTTCATGAAAAAACGAGTAGTAAATTATCTGATTTTTTATTAACACGGATAAGTTTTCTTTTATAATAACTAGAAACTCTTAATATTTTAAAAAATTAAAATTCAGGGATATTTTAGAAAAAAACAAGTATAAAATTTAGAGGCATTTAATATACTAGAGCTTGTCTGAATACATTGGTTAGTAATAAATGTTGGTAAACTCCAGAAATATGTAACGTATTTTTTAAAATAATTTAATTGAGAGAATAGAGTATTCGCCTTGAATAAGTGAATGTCAAATTAGCTTAAAACGAGTTTGCTATAAACCATCAAAGCAGGATAATAGTATATGCGTTATGAAAAATTGGATAATAGTTTTGCTTTTTAACTAGGCCTTTAAGTATCCTATTTTGGCATAAATTGTATTTTTATTGTAATTACAGCATTTAGGAAAACGACTAAAAATGGCCAACCAAAAGGCGTATAGTTTGAATTATCCACTTCTTTGTTGCAGCCAGGGATTCATTACAATAGATAGTTCAATATTTCTCAGTAGTAAATTTATTTTTTATCTAGTACTCATACGGAACTGGGGTCTTTTTCACATTAAGGCAGCCAGCTCTCAGCTCTGACTTGTAACACAGATTTAAATGCCGATTTTTTTGTGGTTAGCCCTACTAACCATAGTGCTTATAGGTCCCTACCTATAATAGTGCAAAACTAAAGTTATTGCCGCCGATGAGCATTGGGAGCCGAGAAAAAGAAATATGAAAAACACGTTTTATTTTTTTTCTCAGCTCTCAGTCAATGTAGAGAAATAAATTTTTCAGGTAAAATAGGACTCTAAATTTGGGTTTATTTTAATTTAAATTAGTTATTATTTCTTTCTATATTTAAATGTTGATACAAAATCCTAATCAAACTGATAAATATCACAAATAGTGTTCTTGATAAAGGGTTCTTACTCAGCCAAATATATGAAGTCCCAAGGGAAGTCTTCTAAATCATAAATTCCAGAAAAATTTGAATAAAAAATATTAAAAGAAAGGGAAGAGGATATAAAAGCATACTGTTTGTAGCAGTCCTGTTGGAAGCACTTGGCGTTATTGATTAAAAGCCCTAGCTGTATTTTGTGGGGCACGGCTGCCTGCTCTCTTTGATTTACAGTCGTACACCGTTCTCATAGCGCCCTTCGTGCCGGCCTCTCCTCATTAGTTCAAAATAGCCGTCTTAGCACGCATCGCAGATTTCCAGGTTGGAAGCTGGATAAGCAAAATATCGATTAATTGCATTATCATGGCATTAGCGTAAAAAACAAAACAAAAACAAATCGACTCTATTCTATTTATTAGAGCTTAAAAGAGACTATTATTTTATCAAAAAATCTAGTTATTAAGGCAATGCTGAAAGTATAGAAAATAGTATTACAAAAAAAAATAATATTTGATGTGAAAAATAATTCAAATCTCACTATTAATAAATAATTTCATATTAGAACCTGCTAACATCAAAAAAAGAAACCAGCATACAAAAAAAAAAAAAACTTTTTTTTTATCCTGTTATTTAGGCAATGCAGAACATAGTATTTCAAAAGACAATATTTCATTTGTGAAATAATTCAAATCTCACTATTTGTCAGGAATATCACATTAGAAGCCGATGACATCTGATAAAGAAAACATCAGCATAAAAAAAATAAAATAATTGACACCATTTGTTTATTAAACCTTCAAAAGGAATAGTATTTTTTTTTTTTTTCTTATAAATCTAGTTATTTAGGCAATGCAGAAAATAGTATTCCAAAAGAGAATATTTCATTTGAAAAATAAGGAGTTTGAAATAATTCATATTCACCCACTACTTAACCATCCATGAACATAGTTTGTTAGTCGATGATTGCTTTAGTAGTACAAATATTGTTTTTTGTACATAAAAAGATTATTTTCCAGTCCACAAAAAAAAAATAAAATAAAATAAATAAATAACTAAATAACTATTTCAAATAAAATAAATCATTAATTTCAAATGATATTTTTGACCACGTATGTACTTTAAAATTAAAAAAAAAATATCATTGTAAAAAGTCATTTTTATGTGTGAAAAAAAATTCGACTTCTCAAATAAACATGTACCATTTTTATAAAGTGTCTAAGTTTTTTTCTTTTATGTAGATCCCATGAAAAAAAACTCAATTCAAAAAATTGAAAAAAATTCAATTTCAATTTTAAATTGAAAAGATTTAAACAAACATTAAAAAAAAAAAAAAATCAGTTCCATACAAGGCGAAACAAAGCTACTTAGTTATTACCAGCTTTTGGCCTACAATTAGACAAAAAATGTTTTTAAAATGACTTTGAATCATAATTTGCGAAAATTATGTAAGAAAATGGAAATTTTTTTTTTTTTTTTTTTTTAAGATTACCAAACATCCTCTATATTACGTGTATTTATAATATTTTTTAAAATTTGCATAATTATTGCTATCGAAATAAGTTGCCTTAGTATCGGTAATCTTAATTATTACTCGGACATAATGTTAACTTCTTTTATTTATTTTATAATTATTGATACTGACTTATGGCAACAATCAGTTATATACTAAATAATTTTCTTGTTATATGATTGAATATGACTTATAAATCCATAAGTAAAGCCTTAAACGTCACAGTGTTCCCAAGTGGTACGAATCGGTTTCACGGCAAACTGCTCTAATCCAATCAAATTGCAGCACAGGTCTGACCTTTTACCCAATCATATTTCAGCATAAGGGGCAACAGCCTTTTAAGGAATCATAATCTCCGATTTATAGCAATATCAGAACGGATATTCTTCAATACGAATAAATAAACTGACTCGGGCGTTATTCGTTCCACCGTGCGTGCTGAGCTAGTGTATCAGATGAGATAGGGACGAAACCATTTCAACAGATGATCATTCAAAATGTCGTGTTTAGGAAGCGGTAATTAGTGGACAAGGTTTAATGTGCTCAATCATCGTAATAATTTCCGTGGCTAAATATTTTAGTGAGGAAGATTTATTTAATAAACGCAGCACTATGATCATAATCTAGTAATAGTTTAACTCGACAACCTGAAAATCAATTCATTCACATAAATTAATATATTTCGCAACTATACCTAATTTAATACTAAAAACGAAAATACAAATAATATCAATCCATTTAAAATACTAGGTATCGAGCAATATTTAAATCCTATAAATAATCAAATTATAGTTTTTCAACTTTGATATAATAATATTTTATTACAAAAATGTTATACTCAATATTAAGACAGTACTATATTGCATAATATTGTGCAATACTTGCACTTTTTTAGACTAAATGCTGGTTTTATTTTCCCATTTTCATTTTTATCAACGTGCACTGTTTTCTGAACTACCAAAATGTGCATAGTTGATTAAATATAATATTTCATATTTATCTATTTATTTTAGGAATATAAAATAAGGGAAGGCGTCAATGCAAAATTTTTTTTTTTTTCAATTATGGCTTTTTGGCAACAATAATGTCATAATTAAAAACTGGTGTTTTACATTAAACTTTTTCTAAAATGAGCAAAATATAAAATTACTATTTTTCTATTAGCGAAACAAAATATTTCCATTAAAAAAACAAAAAAAAAAAACTTTTTTTTATTCCTTTCAAGTATTCAGATTCAAATTTTTAAAAATATTATTTTTTCTAAGAGCTGTTTAAAGAGAGATCCTATTCATTTCCGGAAAAGTTAAAAAAAAAAAATTCTAAACTAAATTATCTACTTTACTAAAAATCTAGATATTGGTTTTATTCTTTTATATTCAATTCTAATAATGAATATTGTTTTGTGACTTTCCAAAATATGCAAAGTAGGTTAAATATCTATTAATTTGTCTTGAGTAACAACCTAATCTTTCATATTTATCTATTTATTGTAGAAAATAAAATAAGGGATGGCTTTAATGCAATTATGTAATTTTGGCAATAATTATGTCATAGTTAAAACAGCTATTTTAGATTAAACCTGTTATAAAATGTGCAAAATTTTGATCTTCAAATTAGAAAAGTACTATTTTTCTATTTGTGAAACAAAATGTGTCCGTTAAAAAAAAATAAGACGACTCATAGTATCTATATAGGTATAAATATTTTCTTTCTTTTTTAGAACTTCGGTTTTCCTGTATTCAGATTCAAAAATTTTAAAATATTATTATTATTATTTAAAGATGTTAAAAGAGAGATATAATTCATTTCCAAAAAAAAAAAAAAAAAATCTCAACTAAATTTTCTTCTTTACAAGGAACCAAAAAACAAGCAAACAATATGGCCAGTTTTCAGCAGTGTTTATAATAATTAAAAAAAAAATTGTTTGATAATGTTTTGGTTGTTTTTAAAAATCACGTTTCTGTTTTTTCTGTCTTTTTAATTATAAATAAATGATAGTATTTCAGATACTTTTGAACTTAAGCAATACTGTATATTTAAGTATTTTTTTTAGTCTTGGTTTTTTATCATCAGAGTGCAATATGATTTAAATAATTACGCTATCTTTAGGATAATGTGCGCTAATTTTAAACGATTTGAATATTATATTGTTGCTAATGAATAATAAAAATCGAATATATACTTCTACTTAGTGCCGACAGCTGAGGTCACCGGTACTCTTGCAAGAACAGACGGGATGATATCATGCATAAATTATTTCTTAATCTGATCTAATGTTCCGAGCCCTCTTGCAAGTCAAATTTGCTGCTGCTTAAGCGGGACCAGAGAAAAAAACACTTCCGTTCGACCTTGCCAAACCCCATTGTCCAACCAGTCAGTATTGTATAACAAGTAGGCCATCACAGTGATATAATTTAAATTACAAATCGATAGTGCAATTAATCGATAAGTAGTCCGGGCTAATAAGGAACGGAAGATTGAGTCAACAATCTTAATCATAATCAACACGCTACTGGGAGAATAAAAACCAGGAAATAGCTAACAGCTGAATGGAGGTGTAGGTTACGGACTGCCGTGGATTACGACATGGCTTTCGATTCCGTATGTTGGTGGCCCCAATACCAAGGTGGTTTAAATTTATTTTCATGTTGTTGACACTAATCAATTAATGTAATATGGAAACTGAATATTGTTTACAAATATTTTTTATCGTATAAACAAACATGATAAATATTAAGGACAGCCTATTAAGGAGTGCGAACGAAAAAAGTTCACCTGATGTTAGTTTTAAATCGTTGTAGCATATATTAATTTTTACAATAAATATAAAATAAACTATTGTCTGACCTTGAAATCTCCTCATAATAAAGGACAATCGAAAACATAAAATTTAAATTAAATTATTCGAAAATTTTTCGTATAATATTTATTTATTATTTTTTAATTGGTTAATAGTTAACATAAATAATATATTAATTCAATTTTCTAATTGATTCTAAATTGAAGGTGTTGAAAAAAAAGACTAATAAAAACCTGGAAATAGCCAACTGCTGAATGGATTGTGACACGGCTCTCGATTGAGTATGGTTGTGACCCCAATATCAAACTGATTTAAACTTCTTTTGAATGCTTATATTATTTGACATAATGTAATACGAAAAATGCCAAATTTGTCTCCATCTTTTTAATCGAATAAACAAACGGTGTGTATTTGGATGCAAAAAAAAAAAAAAAAAAAAAAAAAAAAAGAAAAGAAAAAAATACCACTTGATGTAAGCTTGAAATAGTTGAAACTTAAAGTAACTTTTATAATATATTGAAAATAAATCAATGAATGAACTTGAAACTCTCATAAAAAATGTCAATTAAAAAAAATGTAAAGTTAACTAATCCTAAATTTGGTGGAAAATATTATTTAATTATTTATAACAGGTTAATAGCATTTTGTTTAACAAAAGTAAGATATTAATTTAATTTCCTAATAGATTCAAAACGGAAGGTCTTAAAAAAAAAAAAAGAAAAAAAAAAAAAGTAATATGAACCAGGAAATTCAGCTAACTGCTGAATGGATTGTTAGTAACTGTCGTAGATTGTGACATGGTTTTCGATTCTGTATGGTGACCCCAATAGCTTTAAATAGATTTAAACTTCTTTTGAATGCTTATATTAATTGGCATAATGTGATACAAAAACTGTAAAATTTTTACCTATGTTATTAATGCCCCAGAAACTCTCTCATAGTAAAAAGTGATTATATCTCATTAAAAAAAAAAAAAAAAAAAAAAAAAAAAAAAATGTAATATTTAATTCAAAATTTTGCGAAAAATATGTATTTATTGTTTTTTTAATAGGGTAATAATTAACATAAATGAGGTATTAATTCAATTTGTTCAATCGTTTGACAAATGAGGGTGTTAAAAAAAATTAATATTTTTTAAATATTTAAACCATACAATTATAAATTTTAATAATAATATTATCTTTATGAAGTGATTGTCTTGTTTTTTTTTTTTTCTTTTTAAATATGACATCGCAGAGAGGGTGGGGCGGTGGAGATATGGTGGTTTGTTTGCGGCCATCCCTCACCGAACTCCCCCCCCCCCCCCCCCACCCCGCGCCTACAGCCCCTGTAATTAAGACCTAAGGCCCAGTCTGGGTTTTTGCCGGCGTTTTTCCTTGTCTCCACAAATCTTTGCTAGTGTTGGTGTCAAAATCAGAGTTTGAGATTCACTAAGTTGATGATACGAGTTAAGGATAAAAAAAAAAGTCTACGTATTTTAGTCTACGTAAAAAGTCTACGTATGAAGTATTTTACAATACTATATTAATACATACTATAATGCTATACAATGTATTATACAATACTGTGTAAATAAGATGGTTTTGTACAACCGTAATTTGCTTTTTATTATGAAATATTTTTAACTGCGGCAAATCATCATGCTATTCAATGCTGACATTAATCTTCTTTTTTTCCATGATTTAAATAACGATTTTTTTTGAAAATCGATCGAAATTCGTCTGACAAATGGAACAGGATAGAACATAACTAACGAGACCGCAGCCTTGGGACACACCTAGTCCCTGTTCACAAAAATAGAACTTCGCGGATGACTGAAGAAATAAATCATGACATATCTTAGACGGGAAAGGTACCAATTACAGAATGCATTCGATATTTAAAAAAATATAAAAAAAATAATAATACATTTGATCGAGAATATTAAAAAAACGTTTATCATGGAAGATATATTATGCATATTTTATTAAAATTATTCGAAACATTAACAATCCTATAATTAGTAATAAGCCATTAAAATTTAAAGAAATAAATTAATCGTAGTATAAATAAAAGTGTATTTCTTGTATAATCCGACAAAAGAAAAGTGGAGAAAATAATTAAAAAATAAATTAATTATTGTTGAATTAATTAATTTAGTAATAGATTTCAGGTGTAATTTCACAACGAAATTTGTTTGGATCGTATTAAGGGGAACATCTCCGCTCAGTAATTGAACAAACCCTGACGGTGGGTGGTCTGCAGTCGATTAATTCCCTACCTGCTCATTAACTGATAAATAATGATCAATAATTCTTCAATGATCAATGGCTCAATAATACAATGATACAATAATACAATAGAACGCGGGGATACATTTCTAGTCGCAGGTGTTTTGAACTTCGTGTGTACTCAGCTTGTGCACCAGGAAAAAAAATACTTGAATTATTTAGTATGATGATTATTCAAGGCCAAATATCCAATCTGAATGATTAGTAAAAGAATAAATAAATAATTTGAAATGTAGGCGCTTCAAGGTTGGATCTGTTTATCTTGAATAGAGTCAGAAATATTTCTTAATGATATAAAAATAGATTAAATTTAATTTTCACATTTCTTTAAATTATTAGTTAGGAACTTAAATTTGCAAATGCTCTGAAGAACTCAGATTTTAATATGTTGTGATATTTTTCTCTTCGTTATTTATCATTTATTATGATAGTTTTGATAAATTTGTAATGTTGAAGAAGCGGTTAGAAAAATAAAAACCCTAAGGTTGCGAGAGGCTCTGAAGAAGCCCAACAATGTTGGCCGAAACGTTTCCACTCTTAGCACCTTTAACCTTCTAACTGCACACCCAAAATCTATTCTATTATTTTTACAATGTCAATTAAAATATTGATGATTAGAATGATTAGAATTCAAACACGTTAGGGGTTCAACTAAACCTTCCAATTCTTCATGCATCCAATCTTTGCAATCCAAAATCCTTCGAAGAATCCTCAATACTCCTTAATTTTTCGCCCAAAAACCTTATCCATAAAAATCACATTGTTCTATATGATTTAGCCGAAACAGATACCCATCCTTTCATGATAAGCTCCATACCTATTCCAATCCTCTCGTCTCCTAACTTGCCGGAGTGGATACTCGATAAACTTCCTAGGTGCCTGAAAAGAAGATGGCCTAAGGACATTCTTGTATAGACTTTATAGAAGCGCTACCAATGTGTAGTTTCTATAAAAATTATTGCAATCATATTTCTTCTTATTTACTTGATGTACATATTTAATAGAGTTGTAAAAATAAATAAATAACAGAAAAATTGTAATCTATAATAGTATAATCTCGTTAATCCGGCCTTTCAATAGTCCGACACACCTAGTAATCCGACCTAATCCGAGAGAAGCAGTACTTCATTAGATAAATTTATCGTGTGAGTTAATTGTGACCTTGGTGATATGTTAAGAAAACTAATTGAGAAAGTTACGAAACTCTCATTAAAAGTTAAAAAGCAAACAAAGATTGATGGGTTGAAAAAAAAAAAAAGAAAAAGTAAAAAGAAGAAATATTTAAGCTCGTATTGTATGAATAAAAATACATACAATTTTTAACACGTGTTTTTGTGATAATAGTCGTGTCTATAAATTTAAATGTTAATGTAAGATTTATGTTAAATCGTGTTTTTAAAGTATTATTAGTACATACATAAATATATATGAACTTTATCAAGTTACAATAATTTTTTAGAGGTTGTATTAAATTTTTTTCTTCTGAAAAGGTTTCAAATATTACATGATTCTCGCCAATATAGCTAAATGAAAAAAATTATGACCAATACAGCTCCTAAACGGAAGGTTTCAGAGACGTATCGTGTATTATTTTTTTCTGTAGTATTGGGTTGTCCGGAAATTAATGCAGGATTTCATGTTTTAACCAAAACGTGATATTGTTATTAAAGAGATTATTTATCAGATTTTGGTTATGGTAAAGAGATAGCATACAAACCTACAATTTTACTTTTTAATTTTGGAAAAAATTATTCCTCTATTTTGACTGAAAGCTGAGAAAAAAAAACTAAACTTTATTTTTATATTTTATTTTCTTCTCGGCTCCCAATGCTCATTGGCGACTATAACACAAGTTTTGCATTATTGTAGGTCCCTAGTACCCACACAAAAATCGGCATCGTTGAGTAAAAGTAATGTATAAAGTTTTGGTTGTGGTAAAGAGAAAAATAATCTCTTTATAATAATATCAGGTTTTTGTTTAGAGATGAAACCTGCATTAATTTCCGGATAACCCAATCGTTTTATTAATTTGATCGAATATTTTCTGAATTATAGATTTGATACACACGGATACTTATGTAGACTCTAAAGATAACAGAGGCATTTTTTTTATATTTTAGCCTATGTGGAAGTAGCTTGGGAAGGAAACACTCCGGTACTCCGCATTGTCGGAATACCGCCCCCTCGCCGAAGACGCCCAGGAACGGAGGCCCCCGGGGACAGCGCAGACAGCGGCATAGTAAATCTACCACCGCCGGAGGTCGCAGGCCGCTATTGATTTATATCTCTGCCAGCTTGGCCTCCAAAACCTAGCCGTCTATAATCCACTTTCCACCTTGTCTCTATTTCATCTCTACTTCCAAACCTGGGATCTGGTAAGTTCTACCAGTCTAGGCGAAGAAGTAGGTCCGAGAATGTGTGTGATAGCTACATAAATACAACAACCAGTACTGTCAATCATACATTAATCGTAAAAAAAAAAAAAAAAAAAATTCAATACAAAAGAAAAAAAAAAAAAAGTTAGGTGTTCCTCAAGGATACATTATCACCTCACTTGTCTGCTAAAAATTTTATTGGAACCACTTGAGATACGCTTGACAGTTCAGAATCATCATAAAATTAGGATTGAAGTATTATTTTCCCCTTCTAAAGGAATTTTTTTATAGTATGACATGTTTCGAATTTTAAAAATTCGTCATTAGTTCTAAAGAGACAAAATAAAAGGGCTACTAAAAGCTGTCCAAGAGTTTTTTTTTTTTTATAGTTATTTATAGAAATGTACAACTGAATGTATAATATAAAAATATAACACATCAAGTAAATATTATGATAATGATAAAAATGACATGTCACTTGTTTTTAAAGAAACTACCCATTGGTAGCACTTATAAAAGTCTTCTTTTCAGGCGCCTCGTAGAGTTATCTGAAATGAGAAGCAAGATGTGACACTAATGAATTTGAATGGTTGTGGAGTTTGCTAAGACAGGATTGATATCTGGTTTGAGCTATGTAAGAAGTGTTAGGTATATTAAGATCTTTGTGGATAAGTTTGTGACGAATTATGGGGCATTTGGGATTATTCTCACAATTCTGATAGTAAGCCTTCCAAGATTAAACTCAGTTATCTCAGATTTAATGACTTAATTACTTTAATGTTACCTCCTGAGAACTGATGATTCGAAACTTATATTTCAATTTTTTTATTTAATTCCGATAGAAGTGACATAATCGATCCTAATTTTAATCGAAATTTACTAGCTTAACTTAATTTCTTTATTTTCATATTTATGTTTATTTAATGAGGAATTTGCGGTTGCAACAGAACAATATGTAAAGTAAAAATAATAAAAAAGAAACTTCGACATCATTAGGGCAGTACCATACGAACGGAAAACTCAATGAATATTCTGAAATTCATAAAACAAAATATTTGTATTATACTTTATATTTTTGTTAATAAAAGTTGGTGAACTAAAAACCATATAATTTAAATTCCTTTAAGAAAAAAAAATTAGAAAAATATAATGTGTAGGGTTCTTAACACTTTGTTTCATTTACTGCTGACTCCCAGACACTCCAATCCCATATCATAAACCTTCAAGAATGGTGTCAAACATGGAGAATCAAAATAAATCCCATCAAATAAACTTTACCCTTCGTCATAAACCATCGACTTCCTGTCCTTCAGTATCCTTTAATGATGTCCCACTTATTCCCGTTGAACATATTCGCTACCTAGGACTCCAACGGGACAAACGTCTTACTTGGAATCCACATACAAGACTAAAACGATAAGAAACTGCCCATCGTTTTCGACTACTTCAACGTTCAAACCTTCCAATTAATTACAAAAGACTCATTTACATAACAATAATTTGACCAATTTGGACATACGGAGTTGAGCTTTGAGGCTCCACTAAACCATCCAATTCGTCTCATATCCAATCCCAATTTCGTCACAAACAAACTTATCCACAAAGATCTTAATATACCTTACGTTTCTGACTTAGTTCAAACCTGATATCTATCTTTTCATAGCAAAGTCCATTACCATTCAAATCCAATAGTATCACAACTTGTTTCTCATTCCATTCCAGATAACCCTCCGAGGTGCCTGAAAAGAAGATGGCCTCGAGACCTCATTATATAGAACCTTTATAAGTGTTACTAATGGGTATTTGCTTTAAAAAACAAGTTAAGTGTCATTTTTTTATCATTACCATCATATTTCCTTGATGTATAATATATTTATATTGCATATACAGTTGTAAATTTACAACTGTAATATGCAATAAGCAATAAGTAACAAAATCAAAATTTTTTCCGTTTCAATATTCAAACAGGAATGTGCTCATTAAAAATTTCTCAGATATTTAGGTACCGAATTTCCTTATTCCATAATGTGCATATGTAGCAATTATATTTGCTTGGTGACTTTTTATGCTCATGGAAAATGATAATACAAACACACAATCACTTTTGGCTGAATTACACTTGGTGACTTTTACCTCCAAGCAGGCGATATAATTATAAGCAAATAAACTTCGAAATTTTAAATATTGATATCTAAAGACATTAATTAGTAACGGAGTTGAGCTTTGGGGGCTCCAGTAGGCCATCCCATTGATCTAGTATGGTAAACCAATTTTTACTAACGAAAATCCTATGTAAATCCCCAACGCTATTTATTATATTACATTAAAAAAATATTCATAATGGTATCCTTGCCCTATATGTTTCAGATTTGGTCCCAAAGATGACTATCCTTCCATGATAAGATTTATTATACCCCACTCGAGCTATCTTCAGGTTTTTGAAACGTAATTTTTTTTTAGTTTAACTTATTTATTATATATATTGTATTATAGAGCTGAAGTTTCAATAAATAAATATATCTATGATGAAATAATACGTAGTAAAATCAAAACAATAATAATTAAAAAAAAAAATTACCCCAAGATTAACCCACAGCTTCTTTTCGGCGAGTTTTAATCTTCTCTGTCCCAAGTAATTTACGAGCCTGAGTCTAATAAACTTGTAAGCATGATCTATCACGTACTTAAACTTATCGTCACAACAAAAAAAAAAAAAAAAATAAAAAAAAAAAAATTACGTCTTCCAACTCTTTCCAAACAATTTTTTTTTTAACACCTCTCCCTATTGCGTTACCTCATTAAGGATTTCCCTTATCGCACTCTTTATAATCTCGCTATTAAGAGATTCTCCGATCCGCGGGGCTAGGGCCCTCCACGGAGTAAGGAGTGAACGTTTTATCTGGCTGTAAATTGTGGTGGGATAAAGCATAAAGCACAAGGGGCGCCATATCTCAGGAGTATTTAAGAAAAGCGTGTTTACTAAATCAGCTGTTCTGGAAGGAGCGCATTATGTGGAGGCACGGCCCCATTACGATAAGCTGTCTCCCTGTCCAATATCTCCCCAGTCACAGTGGCTCTATTAAAATATTTACACCATTTTTATGCTTTCTGCTTCATTTTTTTTTTTTTTTTTTTTTTTTTTTTTATATCGGTGTATAAGACGAAGTGCGAAGAAAAAATCATATACCTTAAACTTCGATGGCAACTTAAATATAACCGACCGGAAGTAACCTACCTCATCATAATGCATGGACTGGTATATTTATTGAGCTACCGAGTGCCCTATTTCAGAACCGAACCCATTTTACATAAAAAGGCATTTTACATATTTTGATTATAAGTTTTAAGTAAAAAAATAAAATGTATATTTCTACGGAATAAATAAATAAATGCATTCAAAGCATTGATCACATGTATAGTTTTATTTTAAATTTCCAATTTTTTTCTAGTTGTTTTGTTGAGCTTGTCTTTATAGACTACTACAACATTTACTAGACAATTAACCTTCAAAAGGTTCAAACCTTTCCAATTAATTACAAAATACCCATTTAAATAACAGTTATTAGACCTATTTGGACATACGGAGTTGAGCTTTTGGGCTCCTCTAAATCAACCTGCTCTTAGGTTGCTTCCCACTCTCGATAACTCTCCTATCATAGTCTGAAAGATGACCTAGAGACCTAGTTTGAAACGTTTATTGAAGAGGTATTCGCATACCATAACAGTCACTACCTACACATTTATTTGATGTATATATTGTATACAGTTGTAAATATCAATAAATGAATAGACAAAACCTTACATTTGAGTAAAAGATCATTAAACTGCGGAGAGTGAAAATAGGCTTGAAGGACTGCTTCATCACGACTTCAATGATTTCGTGAAAGAGAAGAAAGATCAGAGTATATACAAGAGTTTACAATATATTTAACAGATAGTCTTTGATGACATAAATTTTGTTTTTATATTTCGAAATAATCTATTTAAAAATAAAATAAAAATAGGGATAAATAATAAAACACTCAATTTCTCCTTGACTGGGAAAAACAATAGATCATGGATATGTCTATCTATGGATATATCTATCTACTGCTTTACCCAATTTATATTTTAGGATTAAAGGAATCAAATTAATTCAATTAACAATTAATCATCATAAAAATAAACAGAGTTAAGAGAAAATAGGGGCTCCATACGTGACTTTCAAATCTTCAAAGCAATATATTCCCAAAACGGTAGATCCTTGTGACAAATGTTATACAACATAAATATTTTTCATTAAATTTCCGATTAGGAAATTGTTGTCAAATTTTTGATCCGAGCAACACTAACAAATCTACAGCGTGAGAAATTACATTTTTGAGTGTGAAAAAAACGTTGCACCAAAAAAGTATAAATCCCCAGTTAAACAACATATCTATGTCAAAACTAATATAGCCTACATTTACGGTATTATTTTAATGAAAAAAAAAAAATTGTTCATTCAATTGAATTCTGTTTTTTGTAGGGCTAAATCCAGATTTCAATATCACCTAAAAAAATTTGGCGTTTTGAAAAAAAAACTATGAATACATTTAATTTTGTACAAAAAGATTCTCTCGATTTCAAATGCGGTAAATACTGTTATCCTAGAATATAAGAGACACGTTGTTTTTTTGTTTTGTTTTTTTTATAATATAATTTTATTTTTAAATAGTCATACAAAAAAAAAATCTTCCTCAAATATTGAGGTAAAATAATTGGCCAACCAAGAAAACAATAGTAATGATCGAAAAAGTTAAATAGGCTTCTAAATATGTATAGTGTCTCTAATCATCTAGACTAAATTAAAGGAAATTTTTTGAGTACTGTATTATTTATTCTGGATGTGCTTTCAATATATAGAACAAAATCATCTAGTTATTCAAAAATTCAAAATGTAAACCTGTATATCTCAAAATATTTGTTAACTAAAATTTATCTGTGCGTACCTACAAACAAAGTATTCAATAATACATGATTAACTTTAAATACTAAATTGGTTTTTAAGTAAATTTTTGTAACTAACGTTTATAAAGTATTATATGTCAGCTTGGAGGTAAAAGTCGCAAACTGCAATTTTTTCGAAATTCGACAAAAAATCATTGTATGTTGAATTATCATTTCCCATAAGTATAAAAAGTCACCTAGTGAATATAAGTGCTATATATGCATATTAGAGAATGAGAAAATTCACTATATATTTATATGAGAAATTTTTAATCAGCATATTCCAGTTTGAATATTTTTTTTTAGTCTTATATCAATTTATTGAAATTTACAACTGTATAAATGTGTACATTAAGTAAATGAATTAAATCAATGTTACTAAATAAAACAATATAATTCGAATTAAATATAATCTTAAACACATTTCCAAATTTTTTAGAGTATATAATGATTTAATATTAATATACTTTGAATTATAAAGAAACCAGAAAAGTTTACAAAGCGTTTCAAGTTGACGTATTGCTGCATTGTTCGCATACACGTCTCGCTTGAACTGGCCCCAAGGGAGATGGGAAGATAACCCCAACATTCACCTACGTATTCTTGGCCTTTAATAAAATGGTTAATCAAGGGTTTCACAAGGGTAAATTGGGTCGCTGTTACACTATTATATTAAATATACATTTTTTTTTTTTTGCTCAAATTAAAATTTATTGCAGGGAAAGAGCTAGTTTAAATAAATAACTATTAAAAACAAACTTTATAACAAGTGTAACTTTCCTCATAAGACAACAAACTGTAAAAAAACAGTTTGAATCCCATAACGGGGATGTTTGTGGTTATAAACCACACGATGTAATTCTGATGGGGACGTATCGTAGATTTGTTCACATAGAAGCTAGAAATATAGCTATGAATATACAAAATATTCGAATAAATTCATGTGTAATTTTTTTAATTTCATACCTGAGCTGGTTTAAGATAACGTGGTTTTTTTTTTTGTTGTTTTTTTTCTTAAGATAACTTTTTTGTATTTAGCCAAATTAAATTTAAAATGAATAGAAAACTAAATAAATCAAATAATAGGCAAATTATACGATTTGGTCAAAACCACATTTCTGAATAAATAGTTAGCAAATTTGATTATTTTAAAACAACTAGAAAAACAGATATGAAGAACATGAAGTGGCTATGCAACATTTTTCTGCTTAAGGAAAATGTAAAATAAAAAAAAATAAATGTTTAAACATAAAATACTCAAAATTGTGTTTTTTTTTCAAAATAACCCCTTCATCTACCAAATCGTTAAATTGTATACACCAGTTATCCATAAGACATACTATTGTTTAATTCGGTTTTAATAAACTAATATGACTACTAAATAGTTCAAATCTTTCTGAAATAATATTTTAATTGAAAAATTAATTTATTAAACAAATTACATTAATAATTATCTTCTCTATTAAAATAATAAAATATAATATTTTGTATTAGCTATTTAGGCGCTTTGTATAGTTTATGAACTATAGCTCGTTTCTTTTTAGTACTGCTGTTTGCCAATGAAACTGAAGAGAAATAAAATTAAGAAAATTTATGCAGATATTTTTCTTGAGGGTTTTTTGAGCATTCACATAATTACAAGTAAAATTATTTGATATATATAATAAAACATTTTTAATTTATATTTCGAAAAATCTTACTCACCCTTCCCTGATACGCTATCTAAAGGGATCATATTAAAGACAAAAGGGCAATCCCCCCACTAATGAGGTCGTTAGGAACCCTCTCGTTTATAATCAACATTTAAAAGTCGGTGTTAAATCTTAATTTGGCTTCTCGCCGCAATTGAAATATTCAATTGGGAAATTATAATAAATATTTATTTTTAAAAAATATAATTTATAAGGAAAAAAATGATTAAGAATTTCATTAAAATATAAAACATTTGTAATTAACATAAGTTATTATCTCTCATTTATGAAAAAATGCTATTTAAAAATAATTGTATATTAAATTATATTATTATACGACAATTATATAAAGAAAATAATATAATTATTATTACTTCAGGATAATACAGGAGCTGTGGGCTTTTGGCCGAATACAACACTCGGAATATTAGCGCAAGGGGAGCCAGGTGGGGCGGAAGTTGTAAGCACTTCCGGGCAATTGATGAATGTTGCTGACGAGAAGTCTTGCCGAAGCTGATTTGGCCAAAGCAGGAGGATCATAAGTCCGAGTACTTGATTAAGTACCGGGATCGGGTAAGTTAGTGCAAGCTAGTAGCTGTTTGGGTTCAAGTCAGGTATCAATGCAAATTATTATTACTTAAATACACGGCGAACAGAATTTATTAAAAACTAATTTAAAAAATTAGCAGATTGTTTTAAGATACAAGTAATTCTATATGTCAAGAAAAATATTCTAAGCCATATTTTTTCAAAGTGGTATTGTTCATTACTTATCACAAGAACGTATTTTAAACGATTAAAAAAACAAAACAAATAACACTGCAATTATTTATTAATTATTTTTTTAGTTAATTATAAATAAAAATTGCCGACTAAAAAAGTTTATACAAGCAACACACATTTTTTTTTTTTTTTTTTTTCTCTTTCAGATTTGAATTCACACCTGTTATTAGGGTAACAATCAGTGAATGTGGTGTGAAATTGAATACTACAGGCCTTGTATGCGTGTGGGAGACTAGCACTCAATAGTACCTCCTCCTGGCATGGGTTAAAGAGATTTATTTGAGCAAATCTCTCATCCAGCTTCTTTTAAGCCTTCTGAATCTTTCAAGGCATGTCAGTCGTGGCCATGTCATTAATGAGTATGTTGTTATGTCCATGAAGTCTATCATGAAATCGTCTATAAAGGTCATGTATATGTTCCTTTACTGTGGGTATTTCTAAATCAGTGTGAAGTGTGTGGTTTGAAACGCACCTAGGTGATTTCGTGATTAGTCTGAGTAATTTTGATTGGAATATTCGTATTTTTTTAAGGTGTGTATTTTTTGCAGTCCCGTATATTTGTGTGGCGTATGTCCATATGGGTTTAAGTAAGTAAGTGTATGTATTCAGTCGTCGGAGTTTTAATGTCGACCGTTTGTGAAGCATTGGATACAGAAGTTTTAATCTCTTGGTTAGGCTGAGACGTTTTTGTTTTACGTGTGGGCCCCAGGTCATTCTTTTATCAAGTGTAAGTCCTAAGTAATGAATTTCGTCTGTTTGTGGTATTGGTTGATTGTCGATTAAGACAGGTGGACAAGAGTCTTGTCTGAGTGTAAAGGTTATGTGCTGTGATTTTAACTGTTTCAACTTCTTAAACATTTACTAAACAAACGTTTAAAACTTCCGACTTTCTATAAAAGACAAATTTACATGACAGTTATCAGACCTATTTGGACATATGGAGTTGAACTTTGGGGCTCAACTAAACCTTCTTATTCTTTCCGTATCCAATCCTTAGAATCCAAAATCCTTCGAAAAATCCTTAATGCTGAAACAATACAACAACAATAATGCCGAAAAATTACTTTGTTACAAATAAACTATTACATAAAGATATGTTGCTGATTTAGCCCAAACAAGATACCTATCCTTTCATAGTAAACTCCATAACCTCACAAATCCTCTAGTCTCTCAACTTGCTTCTCACTCCATTCCCTATAATCCATCGAGGCATCTAAAAAGAAGATGGCCTATAGACCTTCTGGTGTAGAATCTTAGTTGAAGTGCTTTTCAAGTTTTTACATGTTATTTGAATTTTTATGAACACAAAATAACATGGATAGAAAAAAAACAACAACAAAATAACCGAAAAATTTTCAATCGTTATTTCTAAATAAGATATTGCTTAAAACATGATATTATGAGATCGATTAGTTCACATACGTGTTAAGTGAAAATTTATGCAAAGATATTTCAAATGCATCATTACAGCATTTAGATGTTCAGATATTTACCAAGATCTTGTTTGATTAATGTCAACTCAGACAATTCGAAAACTCATGTTCACTGAATAGATTCAAATTTTAATATCAGTTTTGGAGCTTCTAAGTTTCAACTATATTTTATATTATGATGAATTAGCGAAATATGGTTCAATACAACAAGATTTTATGAAACAGTATTATTTAATTACAGTATAACTTTAATTCTTAAACTCATGCAAATATCAAAGGCTTTAAAACTGAATTGTAACCAACGTTATTTTTATTTTTTTCTTGTTGTGGAGGGAATCATACTGATTAAAAATATTCTTATTGATATTTAATAATTTTTTTAGAATAAGACAATTCTGCTTTGCTGTCCTAAGCAGAACTAGTAAATAAATTATATATAAACAAATTAAAATTAATTTATCAAGTAAATATATATTATAATGAATGTTTAATTGGTAAATTCAAGCTCATTTACTAATTGTATTATTATGTTTTACAGAGTACCTTAGTAAAGAAAGATGGCTGCCCCAAATAAAGCACTGAATATAAACATGATTTGAATAAATATAGTAAAAATGAATAAAAATCCAGATTTAATATCGTGAATGGAAGTTAAAAGGTGAGGCATCAGGGGCGAAGACTCAGCCATCCCTTGGCTACTATCCAAACCGCCATTGATACGGTTGCTCTGGTTCGTGAACTCTTCCTGGTTCGTCTGGAAATGACTCAGATATCCAGGTAATTGGACCGATTTAGGAATCCATCATACGTTTGGATAAATTAAAGGTAACAACAAAGGTAATTTAGGTAAAAAATACATTATTACCACCCATGAAATATGTTATAAGATCTTATAAATTTGAAGTAATTATTCAGGAAACCGATGAAAATTGCACTACATGAATAATTTTGACTTACCCAATTCTTCATGACCGCCAGGGATATATTGAATATAGGTGTAGTTATCAATAAATAATTTAAACAAAAACTTCGAATTCCTGATTAGAGTTTAGTAACATAGACTTTAGTAACGTTATCTAGTAATTTTAACAGTTGAGTGTTCATTTAAATAGAGCTGTACTATATTAGTTTTAAATAATATAAATTAATTTTAAGTATGTATAGTGTTGGGGTATGGAGTCATAGATACACAGTAGTTAAAAATAATATTTTGATTTATAATGCCGACTTATCGACTTCCAGTACCATATTTCGCTGATTTACATGTTATAAAATATGGTTCAATAGAACATAAATATCGATGCTTCAGCTCACGGATTTGATAATTGCAGAAAATTAAATTTTACACTATTCAAATTTGAAACTTAGAAGCTCCAAAGCTGGTATTAAAATTGTCTGAGTTTACATTTGTTAAAAAAGATTTTGTGGAATATCTGAACATCTAAATGCTCTATCGATGTATTTAAACTTCTTTTTTTATAAACTTACACTTAACACATCTGTGAGCTAAAGCATGCTTTAAATAATATCTGATTCAGAAATAAAATAATTTTATATTCAATTAGCTATTTAAGAACTATCGATTTGAGCTCTATAATTTAACCGAACCCTGGAAACGACCAACTTATTATCTAATCATAAAATGATTAGGAAAAAAAAAGGAAGCGAATATTTTCAAATAGTATAACAAATATTACTGACAGGCAAAATATTCCATCCAACTTTAGAGATTCACGTCATCATACACTTTAATCAGAGGATTTACAACATATTTGTATCATTCAAATAATAATTTAAGTGTTTATAAGATAAAGGAGCTATGTAACATTTTTTTTTTTTTTTTAAATAAAATTAAGTTCATTGGATGAGAAATTTATGTACAGAAGTGTTAGGTAGCAAAATCTTAATATATCAAAACAACTAGAAAACATATATATGAAGAAGAAGAAGAGACTATGTAACATTCTCCTGCTAAAGCATAAATTACTTAAAATTTCTTGTATTGTTGCTACATAATACCTTTATTCACCAAACCCTTCAAGTACATTTAAAAACACAATATCTGATAAAACCTATCTTTGAAGAAACAGTTAAATCGTTTTGGAGGAAATTGGGTTTATAGATTTTTGTAAGACAAAAGTTATTTTGATTTTGTGAAAATTATTCCACCAAAATAAAATTATGAAACATAGGTATTTGAATATCTATAATGAAAGCATCGTATTTTGAACTCAATAAATTAATATATTAACGAATAAATAGCTACTAATAATGTTTATTTATTTTATTTATAAATATTTAATACTATAAACTGTTTTGTATCTCTGAAATTGTTATTATATTTATGAAATCTAATAGTTTCTAATTTTTCAGATCTAATGATAGTTTTGGAGATAACGTCAAGGTCAGTTAGAGTCCAGTGAACGCCGAAAGGGGTCAATTAGCTAACTCTCTAATAACTCAACTAGTACAGAGAGTGTTAAAAAAATATTAGTAAGTTCAGAACTATTATTCAAATCAATGTAAACATACTTATTAAAGGAGAATACGTCATAGCAATATTTTAAAAAATAAAATGAAATAATATTCAGTAATGTTATATTGCGCGATTGTAAATAAAAAGTATAAAGCAAAAAAAATTTAAAAAAAGGGATTCCTCATACAGTGTGAATTTATTGAGGACCAAGGGAGCCATTATACTCTAAATCTCTGGGGGTGCGAAATTCATCTTTTGCAGTCGTTTAAAGTGATTCATTCCCGCCAAACTGCGAATTAATGATTTTATTTCCATGGTTGGCTAAATCCCCTCCTAATTATTTATGATGCCCTATTGAGTAATGGTTCTAGAGTTTAATTTAATTAGAGTTTGCCGTGATCGAACCAGAGGTTTCACCTCCTCTTTTGAGCCGGCCGGGTCCCCAAATTATTTTAATAACATTAATTTCGCCTTATAATGACACCGATTATAGAACGGTCCCAAACACTCCCCTTGGGACTGATTACAACTGCTGGCATTATACGGAGCTAAACACGGAATGTTTATAGCAGCGAAATTGATATGATAAGGTCCCTGGTTAAAGGTGATTTATGTAAGAAAATTCTGAAGAAAAAAGGATATTTATCACGTTTACTGCCTGTTTTGTTATTATTTTTTTTTTTTTTTTTTAAACTTTGATTACATATTCATTGTCTTAATCTACTATCAGCGAATGTGCTATGTACAAGAAAGTAATTCATCATAAGAGGCATACATGAGATTAGTATCCAATGGTACCTCCTAGCATTATTTCATTTTTTTTTTCATAAATAATTCAAGTTGAGAACTCTTATCCAATTCCTATTGAACCTTCGGGAATATTTGCTGTAGACATGTTTTGTATTAGTCCGTTATTATAGTCATCAAATTTATCTTAAAATATTTATTATTCAAAGTAAATCCTCGTAGTATATGGAGGACTGTCTGATGAGCTCGAGATGAGATGTAAAAGAGTAATGAACTGTTTTATTAGATTTATTTTCGGGATCTCCAGACGTTCTCACATATCTCACAGGTATTCTGAAATTGGGTGGCTGTACCCCGGTTTTCGACGTCAATACTTCCTGGGTGCTCTCATATTTCAAACCTTGAAAACCAAAAAACCCACCTATATCCATGACCTCCTTACTCTGCGCTCCTCCATTCACCTCTTAAATACTAGAACCCAACCCATCAACCTATACACTCCGGCGCATCGAACTGCATCCTTCGAGAAATCCTTTATTATCCGTGCTTCCTCGTTATGGAATTCATTGCCCATCACAATTCGAAAAATATCCACTCTTACTTCCTTTAAACATCATTTATTCCTTTACCTCCTGGATCTTCAATCTTCCGAGCTAATGTAAAACGTGAACATTTATGTAATATACATTATAATAGTATACATAAGATGTATCATTTTACAAGATGTCACAGTTATCTTGTAACATATAATTTAATTCTTTATCAATTTTTATTATTATCTATTGTTATTATTTATTATAATTAATTATCAAAGCCAGATGATTGTCCTATGTACTGTATGTATGTGTATGTAATCATATGTTATTCTTAGGGGACAAGTAGTCCCAGAATAAAGTTCATTCTCTTCTTCTCTTCTTCTTAAATCCGCGTTTAAAACTATTTTAATTTGAAAATAACAATGAACTGAATTTTAAATATATAAATGTTTAATAAGTTAAACTTTTCTATCTGTAGTTTGAAAAAAAAAAGAGTAAAACTCCAGGAAATTTCGCAATAATTCGGTACATTTTACAATTACAGCGACTAACTTATTTCCTGTTATTTTTCACGATATTCATCATTTTCAAAATAGCATAGTTCGTAAACACAAACATTTCAAACAGCAACTGGCATATAATATATGTCATCGTTGGATATTCAAAAAATTTTTACAAAATTATGGAAATAAAAATCCAAAATCGGTTTCATTTTTTATTTCTCTGATCGAAATTATCAATTTTATAATATTGCATTTTATTTGGATTATTAATGTAATAAATTGATAATGTTTAAAATATTTTAATTTTTACCCTACCGGGCACACATTTTTCATTTGTATGAGCAATTTGAAATAAATCCCAATAAATTGTTTTATATTGATGATTTACACTATATTATGCAATCAATTTTTTAAATTAACGATGATTTACGTTTTTTTTTTTTTTATACACTGTTTATAAAGATGCAGAAATATGATGAAAACAAACCTTCAGAATTCATTACAAATTATTTAAATTGAATAACAGTTCTTATAATCTACTTAATTAATTCACCATTTATGTTTAGCTATTTATTTTTAGTTGGATCCGATAAAGAATTATATAGATTTTATTCCTATAAATGAAATTTCTTTTATCATATAAATGAAATATGGCTATGAAAGGAAAAATTATTTTTAAATCTCAAGTTTTTTTCATAAATATCTTATAATGCAACTGGGTTAAAGTATAAAGAGAACAAAAATCAAATATTCAATTATAAAATCTATTGAAAGAAAAAATAAGGTGTTTTCTAAAAATAATTGAAACAGAGCCTTTGATTCAATTGTTTTGAATTTTACTTCCGTAAAGAAAAAAATTGGTCGTCAACTGATAATGAAAACATTGCTTTCTTTTATATGAACAGAACTTCTATTTATCTATTTAAGTTTATTCAAAAATGTTTAAATTAGATTGTAATAAATTTAGAAAACATTAATTTGAAATATCTTTACGTTGATTCAAATTCCTGTTCAGATAAGAATATCGAATTTTCTTTTAGCTAATGGCATTGTAAAAGAAAAAAATGGTACTCAATCTGTATTTTCCAGTAACGACTAACTTGATTGAAAAACCACAAACTGAATCGGGCAGTTCTTCCTCCCTCCGGAGTCACAATTAAATGCACTTTTACAGAACTTTTCCCAGAGTCTTTTCATTAAGCCACGTTTAATTAGGGTAATTTTTATCTCGACTCCAGATCCAAATTTATCGCCCGGTGGCAGTTTGGAAAGAGGGGAGCTTTAAATCGTGAAACCACAAGCGTGAAATACATCTTTGCGGTCATTTAAAATGATTCATTTACCGTAGAGTCGTTTTGGGCCCGGCTAATGATTTTGTTCCTGCCGTCATCCCTCAAAAAAATCTCATTACTGCTACTAACGTACCTTATGGAATTAATATTTAACTTTAAAAAATTTTAGTCAAAATAATTGTGACGATAATAAAGTTGATAAACAACAGTGTAAATTCAGTAAAATTAAATTTCATTCTTATCCCTTGAACGATAAAAAATTAAATAATATTTTTTTAAATTGACTAAATAAAAAACAATATTAAACTATGACTAAAAAACAATATTTAATTCATTTGATCAATGATTAAGACAATAAAAATTTATTGTACCATTACTACTCAATATTTTAATTTTTTTTTTTTTTTTTTTTTTTTTTTGGTTATGAAGATATCTCTGGTCACTGACCATAATTAGTTAACTTGACTTACATTAAGTTGATTATTGTTTAACTCGGGCTCTTACACGACTGGTAAAAGTTAGTAACCCTATTAAGAATAATCTCCCAAAAGAAAACTACTGGGAGTTACCAACTTGTACCAATAGTGTATTGGTTATTTTTTTTCAATTTTCCTTCAGTCCATGTTTATCATTCTTTCGTTATTTAAGTATGCCAAGACTAGTGGAAGCAGTCATTCAAGCCAAAGGGGGTAATATGTCCTATTATATATAAATTTAAAATTTAGAAGTTATAATTGTAATAAATGCAAATTTAAAAAAGTACGATTTTATAAATTTCAAATATTTTAAATTGTTGGGATACTTTTTACGGGGAGTTTTTTTGACTAGTTATGGCTAGTGACCAGACTATTATAATTGAAAAGGAATATTTAACAGACGGAAAAAATAAAATTTAGTAACATTGGAAAGCTCAAAAATTGTAAAAGGTCTTGATAATGCGAGTTTCTTATATTTCAATTAGATAATTTAAATTAATTTTGTAATTGTTGGCATTATTCTGGCTAAGCTATAATAAGCTGTTTTTATACAACAATATTGTTATCATAAAATTAGAAAAAAATCAAAAGATTCTCATGAAAACACAAAAACGTTTGAAACTTTCGCCAATTTGACTAATGGGAAGAAAATAAATTTAAAAAATCAAACAATCGAAAAAAAAAAAAAAATCTGGGTAATTTATCATTTTCGATTTCAGTTCATAAATTTTCCATAACATTCAGAAAAATAATTTAGAAGTTTTTTTTTTGCTTTTTTTAAACCTAAATTTATATTTGATTGGGGATTTCAGGATCTTGCGCATCTAACATTATTGTATCATTACTAATGACTATTATATTTATTTCATCGATATATATTAATTTGAACGCTGTGAAATGAAAATTAGTTAAGTCGTAAGTGGTATTAATTTTGTAATATTATGCATAATATCAAAAACAAAACGAAAAATGCATAACAAAAAATTAGAATTCAAAGATATATTTTTAATTACTTAACCTTATGTGAATATTGTATACATTTACAATATGATTTATCAGTTTGCACTATTAGAAGTGAAAACTATTTATATCAATAATAATATTAAAATGGTTTCTCTGTACCATAAAAAATATAACTTATAAACTTTTTTTGATTGTTGATTTTTTTTGATAATTATTTGACTAATCGAGCATTTAACTCCAGCTATCAGCTATCTCTTAGGCACTGTTGGCTTTGATGAGGAGTTGGAGCGGCAAATGTTTTCGCTACGGGGAGTAGGATTATAGATTGATGCTAGGTGACCATTATGTAAGTTGGAGGTCGGATGAGAGGATTTCGTAAGTCTTGTCCGGATTATGAGGTGTCCGTTATTCAAAATATTGTACCGTTTTTTTTACCACTTAAAAAACCCAAAAAATTTACCATGTTTTATGTACACTTTGCTAGTAGAAAAATGTTTCATTTAGCTTAAATAAATATACTGAAACCGATTGATAAAATATTTAATGGAATGGAATGCTAAAACATTTTTTAATTTTTTTATGCTAGAATAAAATAAAAACTGTATATTTCTTTAGTGAAAAAAAAAAAAAAAATTATTCGGACTTATTGTTTATGTAATTTTTCAATAATTTTATTCCATGTGAAAATAAACTATAATTTTAAAGAAAAAAGATTGTGATATATATAGCATTATGAAAAATTGGCAAGCATTTATAAATATTGTTTTGCTTAAGTTAAAAGAATTTCTCATCTTTACAAAACTACGAATTGGACATTCAAAATTAACCCACTCTTACTTATTGGAAGATATGCCCCAAAATAGACAATAGAACATATTCTTGTCGAATGCAAAAAATAACAAAAGGAAAGAAATAATAATGGTGTCATGAACCAAGACATTTCAATATTGCTAGAAAATATCTCCCCAAAAACATTATTCACTTTATAAAACAAACAAATCTGTACAAAGACTTATAGTTCCCAACCTGAGTATGGTTTCTCTACCAAGTGTGGTGGTACACGGTGCCAGAAATTAAATTAAAAAATAAATTAAAAAACTTCTATTTTTTCCCCTAAACATTGTAAATAATAAATTAATTATATGGGTTCGCCGTAAAACGTTCTAAGCGACAAAATTTCCGGAGTAGCGATATTAAAAGTTTTAAAATGTATAAGAGTACGCCATAATATGATATAGTATTCCATTATACATATAAATATAACAAATTAATATTTAAATATAAAATCTAGACTACAAAACTAACAAAAACTGTAGGTTGTGATTTTCTTTAACTGATTACTCAAAATTTTATGTTGTCGCATAGAACGTTTATCGGCGGGCCCATTCAATTGAATAAACAGTTCATTAAGCGTAAAGAATTTTTTGATTCTGATATTTCCTTTTAAGTTAATTTTCTTCCTAGTGAATAATGTAATCATCAGTAACATTAGTGAATGCTTTAACATTTTGTTTTCATAATGCAAAAAAAAAAAAAAAAAAAAAAAAAAATAATTCATCCTTCTGTGTTTTCATGAGAAACTATCATTAACTTCCTAAATTTAACGTATTAATGAATTGATTTTTTTTTTCTAATTCTATGGTTATATATTTTTTTAAACAGCTTATGATAGGCAGAATAATTAAATTAAAAACTGAATAAAATCATTCTGTATTATTTTTGATGTAAAATATATAAAATCCTCAATTAAACATTATAAGTATGAAATAAAAAATAATAATGTTACTAATAATTTCTTAACTTATTCTTTTTAAGCTGCAAGAAGTTTTTTCTTAAATAAAAAATAATTTATTTGACTAACATATATAAATAAGAAAGTAATAATTAGAAAAAAAAAATTAATGTTTAAATTTCCAATGAATAAATTAATCTTCGAATTTGCAGATAAAAATGAATAAAAAGATCCTTATGTTGATTTATAATAAAAATCTAAAAAATAAAATTAAATAATGTTATAACCTAAATATATGAATGTAAGAATTAAAAAATGTTTTTTCTTATGTAAAACTATCTGAAAATTACTCTAATAATAATGCTAGATACTCTAACTTAATATTATAATACTCTAACTCTAATTAGCATTATTAATTAAATTGAGAAGGCCTAGGCTGGAAATATTTGTCCGGCGCCTCCTAGAAGAAGAAACACAGAACACTGAGAAAACACACAAACTGAACAGAGCAACAAACAGCAACAAGAGCACAACTAGAACTGAACAAACATCGGTTGGTGTTGCATTGTCCGACCCTAGCAGCCATTAGACACACCATCATGGCGGGGTGTTTTTTCGTCGGCACACCCTCTCGTGCACCTGGTCTCCCCTTCCCTCCTACCTCTCTGTCTGTATCTCGATTACTATCTGCTTCAGTAAACGTTTAGGTAATCATAATTTGAATCATTAACAATATTTTGGAAACTTAAAAAAAAAAAAAACAGTTCAAGTCTCCATTTATTCCTAGTTTTACACCACATCTGCCCTTAAATTTTGCTATTACAAAAGTATTTTGTAGTTTTTTACAAGGAATATAAAATGAGACTGCACCATCTGTTCTAAAAATTATCGAACGTTTAACATTGCAGGTGTTCTTGCACCTCTTTTTTATGTAATCAAGTCAGAGGAGTTACGTGAACACTCGCATAACCTGCATATCGAGCGGTCAATTAGATTTTCAGGATGTAATTTCGGTAGAATGTGTAAGAAATAGTAATTATTATAACTATACAAATAACCGTTATTTTAGTTTACGTTTTTAATAAGTAAGATTTTTACTTTTAATTGGTAGTCTGTAATATCTAGTAATTTACCGGGAGCAGCGATCTGAATATTAATAACTTAACGTATTTTTTGGTTGTTAAATTTAATAACATAATCCAGTGTATAATAAATTGTATTTATTTATAAATTTCTAACCCGTTGACAGAAATTACTATCAAAATCTTACAATCTGCCTAAAGTGTCATAAGCAATAGAGATGAGTAAAAGTTTGTAAAAAAATAATATAAAATTAAACAACAAAATAATAATAATTAAAAAGAAAATTAAATATACAAGCACAATAAATAAATATTTAAAGAACCAGGGGAAATCTGAACCTAACCAGGTGATCCCAGCGTTTTCTCTCTCAGCCGAGTCACTTATAAATCATGAAGTTATAAAAACAATTTTAAGACCAAAACGTCAGAACATTAACATTTTTTTTTTTATTTATATCAATTTGTTGAAATTTACATCTTTACAATTATTTACATTAATTAAATTGACAACGATTACAATAACATGTCAAAGCATCAGTAGCATTTTAATAAAAATTCTACACGAGAAGATCTCTAGGCCATCTTCTTTTCAGACACCTCGGAGGATTATCGGGAATGGAGTGGGAAGCAAGTTGAGAAACTATTGGATTTGTGTGGTTATGGAGCTAACTATGACAGGATAGTTATCTGGTTTCGGCTAAATCAGCAACATTTGGAACATTAAGGTCTTTATAGATAAGTTTATTTGTAACAAAGTAAGGAGCATTAAGGATTTTTCGAAAGATTTTGGATTGTAAGGATTGGATATGGGAAGAATTAAAAGGTTTATTTTTTTATTTTTAATAATTAATAATTTAGTAATTAAAATAATTAGTAATTTTTAGTACTAAAAATTTAATTTTTCATACTAATATCAATAAAATATTGAAAATATATTTTTCATAAAAGTAGTTCGCAAAAAAAATGAATTAATATACATATATTCTACTATAAGATATAAGATAGCCATTTTTTTTTTTTTTAATAATAAAATTAATAATTTCTTAAACAGTTTTGAGTATTGTAAAATTAAATTGTTTCATTATTAAAATATAATATGAGAATTCTCAATGTTAAACGAAGAATCTGAAGTTTAACAATAACTTGTTTTAATCAACAACATTTAACATATCGCATGGATTATATATTGTATTATATAATTAGCTCTATGATTATTATAGTTAAGGTTAGTGGTAAATATTAACTTATTATTGACAAATAACTAAATATTGACAAATAAATAACATATTACAATAATATGTACTGCTTCGTTTTTAGGTTATGAATATAAAACTATAACCGAAACAATTAAATAATTAAAATAATTGACCCGAAGGAATAGACGAATAGAAACAGCGGAACAATTTAATATGAACTGATAATGAGTAGTTAAATATGCAAGAATTTAATTGATCTAGCGGTTTTAGAATTCTTAACTGGTTGGAAGAATTTGAATTTTAATGAAGTTTGTCCGAACAAACAGCGATCGCTATCTGATATTATATAATGCCATAAATAACTTTTACTTTTGAAATTTTAAGAATTCTAAATTTCATGAAGATGAAAGGAAAAAAATAAGTGAATATTAAATCACCATTTTTTAATTTTTTATTTTTATAGGTATTTATTGAAATTTACAACTGAATAAAATAAAAAAATGCATCCAATAAAAGGGCACATAATTCTTAAAATGGCATGAAAGAAAGTTGTTTGGAATAGAAAAGGAATCAAGTTGAGATACTAGTGGATTTGAATGGTTATGGAGTTTACCATGAAAGAAGGAGTATTTGTTTTGGCTAAAACAGGATTTTTTTGTTGAATTGAGATCTTTATGAATAAGTTTATATATTATATAATTATATATTATATCTTTATATAATTTGTGAAAAAACAAAGGATTAGGAATTTTTCGAAGAATTTTGGTAAAGAGTAAATTTAAAAATCAATGAATTTATTCATTACTGAAACTAATAATATATAAATAACTATTTCATTAAACAAATAAAAAAAAAAAAACAGTTATTATTATGTTTAAATCTTTAGTTTTCTAATTATTTAGATATTGATAATTTTCATGTTTTTGTATCACTTAATAATGGACGAAAAATAAAATTAATGAAAATTACTAAAATATAGTCATGTAATAAGCAAATAATAAATTGACAAAATTAAATTATTAACCTATCTGAATAATTATCGAGTGTGATAAAAATATTTGTTTTCAATTATAATTTAATGTTGAAACTTATATTTTGTGATGTTTCGAATTTAAAAAATCAACTGTAGTTTTAGGGCACATCAAACATGATATAAGCCCAATGCTTTAGAAATATGTTGATAACAACCATATGAACCCAGACATTTTTTTTTTTTTTGTGTTCCTGTTTCAAAGTTTCGTTTTAGAGTCGTCGACTTTAAAAATGGAATAAGTGAAAATTGTAAAACATTTCAGAAAATACGAGCTAAAATGCTTTCTAATAATTCAAAAATGCTATGCAGACCACTATACAAACAATTGTCATTCATGTGTTTCCATGAATTTCCCTCCAAAAAAATATTAAACTCTTTTGAAGGGGTTGGGGAAATAACATAAGAAAAAAGATGAATGGACGTATTTATAAACTAACTTTCTAGTATAAAAAATTAAAAATTATAATTTAAAAAATTATTTAACAATTATTTAATCATAGTTTCACATGTTTACCTGTTTTTTTTTTTTTTAACGTCATATCTGGTTCCTTATTTTTTTTAAATTTTCACCTTATATAATAATGGCGTTTAGTACGTTTTGAATGGAAACAATTTTAGCAAGTGATGAGAAGTAAAACTTTAAAAACAAAGGATTTTTTTTTTTTTTTTTGACGAATAATGGATTCATCCCATTTTGAAAGTCGATGCCTCATATAATACCTTCTTTTTTTTTAAGTTGAAAAAAATAATTCTCGTTCTTTTTTTTTTTTTATCTAATATAATTCTCTAGGAATTAATGAAAGACACATTAACAAATTATAAGAACTGGAAAATAATATCAGTAATGGTAGCAAATCCCTAATAGAACATTTCGTCGTATATAAATAAAAATGAATTTACGACCGTGGTCGGACACCAATGGACAGAATGGTTCCGAAACCATTTTACATTCAGAAGATATTCATCATACGACCGGGAAGGTATATATTAACAGACATCGTAAATTACTCTTACCCTTTGTTATGGAAAAAAAGAAGTTGGTTCTTTCGACTGCCCCCGATTAAGAAATACTCAAAGGAGTTTATGTAAATACCGTTGATTAAAATGGTTTGGCGAAACAGGAGGAGGCGTAGTCCTTAATAGTGGCGAGCAGACCGGGGTCTTATAATAGTTATAGTGATTCCCGTGTACATGTCAGGATGAGTTGTGGCGAGAATGGCAAACAACACAAAACAAATTAATATATAAATATAAATCATATTACTATAGCGGTGTTTAATTACAGCTTGTGCAGGTAATCTAGACATTATAATTAAACTATTAATAAAAGTCTGCTTTCAGTTAAAATAAACATGGCCGGCCTTTGAAGTTTAATAGCAGATCTCACAAATAAAAAAAATCCGATTTTTATCTTATCGTCTAATTGAACTTGGAATCGTGGAATTTCTGTTCTCCCATAAACATCTTGGTAAAAAAAAAAAAAAGTTGAAAAATTCATAGAAAGAGTCAGATGTAAATATTAGTATGTAAGTTACGAGTTCGCTAAATGAGAAAAGAACTTGTTTTTTAATTTATATATTTTTAAAATCAATTTTGTTTTGAACACGTTTTAATTTTAAGATTTAATAATAAATTTGAAGATCGTTATTGTCTGAATCAATTTTTATAACTTTATATTACAAGTTTCTAACTGATGTATTAAATCTGTTTTATTTGTTATTAAATTTTGTGTAGTTGTATTATTCACACAATTAATTAAGGAAAAAATGTACAATTTCGTATTTGTTTGTTTTTTATATCGTTTTTTAACATATAGAAATTATTATTATTGCGAATGAGCCAATTGGGAGTACGCATATTACTCAAGAGGCATGCTTTTCCTTTTTTTTTGTGCCCTCACTTTCTTTATTTTTCTGCTGTGGACATTTGTAAAATTAGGACCTGAAAACTACCCGGTTCGGAATATCCTTTAGTGTGATTCCGGCTAATTTAAGGTTAGTAAACCTCAGGAGTTTTAACTGAAGTTTGATTTTTTTTTCAGGTTATGATCTGTATCTATATTCGCACCCGTTCTTAATTGGACATTCATGATTTCTCCAATGTTTTAATATTAAATTTGATTACTTTTTTCGTTACATAAAAAAATAGATCCTAGTTAAAAATGATTCAGTCACCCTTGTCTAAACTAAAATAATATTTTCCTTTTTACCCAAATATATATATATATATATATATATATATATATATTGTTTTTTATAAAAGCAATCAATTTTGAAATAATATAAAATCTACTTATTATTTAATTTAAATCCGGTTCTTGAAATACCTAAAAAATATTCTAATAAAATCCATCTTGTGGACCATTCAATGATTTAAGTTTACAAATTTAAGTCGATAGTTTTAATATGACTAGTTTACAATTTTTTTTTTTTAACGCTTTTATAAATTAAAATTTGCTATCGTAAAAGCCTCAATTCTCCTTATTATGTCTCAAATGAACCTATTTATAATAATCTAAATGCCCCATATATTTCAAAAACAGCCCAACTTTTTAATATATACTATATATTGAAGTGCCACTAATGAGTAGTTATTGGCATGCCATTGAATTCATCGCATAGTTGTGCAGTAAACAGCAGTATTGGATATATTGTTAACAGTTGTAAATGTCAATAAAAGTATATATATATATATATATATATATATATATATATATATATATATATATATATATATATAAAATTATGTATTCAGTAAAATAATAAAGAAAACAAAAGATAAATAAATGGTATCATTAAAGCCCCACACACTGAAGCGAAAAAAATCGCAAAGCTAATTCGCTCCCCTCTATTTACATAGTGATATGAGGAGTGCTCACACTGACGCGAATTCTCCTCAAATAATAATAAAATGATATTTATCACCCAAATAAAAATAAATAAATAAAAATATTCCTATTTAACTTCTGGAATCAAAATTACATCTAGATCCAAGTTATCTCGACGTGATATCTCTTAATGATATATTTCATTTGGCAGCTGTTTTTTAAAATATTTTTACAATTATTTTTTTCAATATATTATTCAATGTTATATTTTACTTTTTTTGGAAATGTTAATAATTCTTTGAGCACCCTGAGTCATAGAACTCCTAGGATAATCCTATGTATTGTCTACAACTAGATTGATATTGTATAACATCAATTGCAGCGGTAGGGTGGTTAAATTTAAGCTGTCTGTATCAGAACACCCCAATTAAAGCTAGCATTAGGTCCATGGAAAGTTTAAGTCGCCTCTAATCAGAGACTATTTTACGAGCAGGGGTTTAGGATCTGCGAGCAGATTTAACACTCCGTTATTAATAACCGTTAAACCCCAGATTTATCCCGCCTGTCTGGAATTTGGTCTGGGGAGGGTTCGCAAACATTTTCCCAACCGCAATGGAATTACAGCAATCCGACCTTCGGTGAATTTCACTAAATATTTGGCCATATTTATAATTTTATTGAGAAACACTTTTACGAAAACCATGATCGAAAAAGAATTCTATGATAAATACATAAAATTCAGACTAAATAGAAAAAGTTTTTAAACAAATAAAAAACCTAACTGACTACTAAATTCTTTCGTACTTTAGTCTGTTGTTTTAATCATTGGAATTGTGATGTCCATAACAACTGATTGTTACAAGTGATGCTTCTAATCAGGCAAATATCATTTAATGACAAGGAACCCAAGGACTTTTCTTGCCGATTCTCAAATTCATACAGAAGTAAAAATGAGGCAACATTAGAAAATATAGAGAGGTTACATACAGTTGATCAAATGTACCAGAACAATTGAAAAAAAAAAAAATATTAATCAAAAGCAATCGTATATTGAATCATAATTATAAGAATATTATTATATAAAAATTTCATAAATTATACTTACTTATATTCAAAATCAAAAATTAAAAAAACAAAACAAAAAAAGACATTATTGTGAATTGATCTAAAAAAATAATTGATAAAAACAAATTATTTTATTGAAGTACAACTTGAAAGTTGTACTTCAATAATGTTAACAATAAAATGAAGTTATTTTGTTAATATTATCATTTATGTGAAGAAATTGCTAACTCGTGGTTCCCATTAACAGGAGTAATAGCAAAAAATTTACTTAATTTAAATGTCTAGATCTGAATGAATAGTTCTTTAGTAAATAAGTTCAGTTTTGAAAGTTGTGATTTTCAACTTTCAGAGAAACAGTGTTAATTATTTTCAGACACATTTCAAACAAGTCCTCCAAGAATGATTAGCATTTTTAAAAATTTAAATATAATACAAACAAAATTTACATAAAATTAGTACAAACCTTATTGTAATACAGACACAGTTTACTCACGGTGATGAAGTGTTTTAAACTGTCACATACCTGCAAAAAAAAAAAAAAAAAAAATTAAAACTTCAATTTTTCTCTGAATTTTTTTTTTCAAATTATAAATGAGAAACGCAGAGATTGATTTTTTTTTTTTGTCTTAGGGCCTATGGCCCTATCTTACAGACAAAAATATATTTTCATCTATAACTAAAAATGTTACAAAATTTATTTATACAGTTGTGAGTAGAAATTTAAGCATAATTGAATGAGATCAGATTGTATAGTTAATATAGTATTGAAAATGGGTATAATTTAAGTTGTAGATCCTGAAGATGGAGCAGTGTACTCCAAAACATATAGAGAGAAAAATTTAAAGATTAAATAGGAGTTATGTCTTAAAATGAATATAAAACTATTTAATTTTTCTTTGAATTGTTTTGTTGATGTTATAAAAGAGATACGCAGAGATTGATTTTTATTAAAATAAAACATGAAACTATAAATGGATAAAAAAAAAAAAGGACATAAAAAAAAGTAAAGTTGTGAAGAAGAAAATAAAGAAAAAGCAACGAGAGAGTGAGAGAGAGAGAGAGAGAGAGAGAGAGAGAGAGAGAGAGAGATGAGAGAGAGAGAGAGAGAGAGAGAGAGAGAGAGAGAGAGAGAGAGAGAGAGAGAGAGAGAGAGAGAGAGAGAGAGAGAGAGTGAGTGAGAGAGAGAGAGAGAGAGAGAGAGAGAGAGAGAGAGAGAGAGAGAGAGAGAGAGAGAGAGAGAGAGAGAGAGAGTGAGAGAGAGAGAGAGAGAGAGAGAGAGAGAGAGAGAGAGTGAGATTAGTTTTACATTGAATTATGTTGCTATATTAATATTCCACACAAAATACACAAACTAATAATAGCCTAAATAATTAAAAAAAAAAAAAAAAAAAATTTTCTTCTCTAAAAGTAGTTTCAGAATATCTCAATTATAAACCTTACGTATTTTTAATTAACATGTACTGAAATTTAATTAAACTTTCTCAACCTCAAGCGTATCGACTTATATACTCTGATATAAGCACTCAGAAATCAATTTTCCATTTAATGAATTAGTTTGAGTGAAAATAATTAGTTTCGTTGAATTAATTAAATATATTTATGAATTTAATTTTTTTGGTATATATGAGCAGTTTCAAAAACATACATTAAAATTAATCCCCCATTAAAATAATTTTTTTTTTATTCATTTCAGTAGTACAGTCTCTATACTATGAAAAAATTTAAATGGATTTTAGGATTATAGTTCCAGTTTATTGTCATGCAACAGATTCTTCACAAATTATTACTTTCATATTGAACAAATGAAAACTTTTAGATAATGAACTTCTTACAAAAAAAAAAAAAATACTAATAGATAAAGAATCCCGGAGGAATTATACTTTGAAAGCAGGCTGTGGGTTCTGCATAATGGAGACTGCATATGCAAATAGGAACGGCTAAGTGTCACACTGAGGTTCATGACCCAAACTCAGCTGTCACCAAAGTGACGAAATAATCAGTAGTCGAATGTCCGTAATTGAGAAATCTAAAGTGATCCTTAAAAAAAAAAGCAAAAAAAAAATAACAAAGAGCAGTTTCAAGAAACCTTTGAAAAATTCTACGAAACAGTATAAAATGTTTATAAAGGGATTATTTGATATTTTTATAAGTTATATCTGATCCAAATGGTTTTATAAACTCATTCTTTCCGTATGATCATTGAAGCGTTTAGTATGCGAACCATGGGCGAGAAAGAACACTGTGTCCGGAGTATGCACCTGGGACATTCGCACATGCAATTGTCGGTGTCAAGGAGCACTTGTAATCTTTTGATTTATTCCTGAGATATTTTCTTAAGTGGTAATTAATGCCGGTTCTCTATCTGTTCCTCTCGCTCTCTCACTCTCACATACACACTTGTTTACCCCCCTCTCTATCTCTATCTCACTCACACTTCCATACCCGTCTCCCTCTCACACTGTCTCTCTTTCTAATAAAAAATAAAAATAGGACACTAAGGCTGCTTGTTTATTTTTATCTATTTATTTCATCAAAAAAATTCTTTATTTAAGCTGGATTATGGTCTGATAACTTTATAATTAATCATCTGACAAATTACCATCTCAAATGCATTTACTGCCTGCAACAAGAATTTTTCAGAAAAAAAAAATAATTTGTCTAGTATCTTATATTATATATTATGTCTTAGAATTATAACCAAATTATAAATATCATGAATCATTGTGATATTTTAATAGTGTTATCTTTAGTTCGACAGATAATTATGCTGTGTATGTGGCAACCCAATAAAGTTGGGAAGCAGTATGTTTTTTAAATCAATAAAGCACCTTTTTCTACAGCATTCACAAGATAAAAAGTTACAACGAAAACTTCTGCATATAAAGTTTGAAGCATCGACTTACAGCTTGTAGTGTAATATTCACTCCTTTCTTATTATTGTTTTTTTTTTTTTTACCAAGAAATTGAATTAGAAATAGGTATACATAAAATATCGGAAGGTTTAGTGTTAAATAACCCTAGATTGGCATAGAAGAGATTCTAAAACTGAAGCTAGAGTAGCTGGTAGAACTATCAATGTTTCAAAACTAAACTGATTTTATATTCATAAATAAGCATTTTCGCGAAAAATTACATGGACATCCCTACAAAGTCATAGGGGACCATATACCATTTCTAAGTGGCCACTTAGAAAATACCAGTTACCTGGGCTGAAAAGAATTGGATGATGGACCTCCTTGACTAATCACAAAAAGAAATTAAGGTAAGAGAAGATAGGGTTGACACGCCTTCAGAAGGCGAGAGGTTATACTACTCATATCATATAAATCTTAGGTATGAGAAAAACAGCTCAGAATTTTTATTTTTAAATTTGCTGAAGTGTTAAAGAAAGAGTTGCATAAATGTTAGAACCGCATTCCTGGTCAACTTTCGTTAAATGGTAGTAGTGTATCGGCTTACCGCCTCGCCTTCTCAAGCTGCGCCTTCTCTACCACTGGGTTTTGCTCCCCCTCACGCCTACCACACCATTTATATTCACTCCATCATACTCACTGATTGTTGGTATTATAATTGACACATTTCTATGTATCATAAGATTATTAGTATTTGACCAGAATTAGTTACATAAAATTTTAAATATTTTATCTTGATCAAATTTTAAAATAAATATAAAATTTATATCTGGTTCTTCTGGACCTGTATTGACGCAGTAGCAATGAGACGTTCTCCTGATAGACGTCGCCACCTCCGACCGAGCCCTAGTGAAGGTAAAAAATCAAAAGGGCTCAACCCCCCATGTTTATTATTCTAATGGGCTCACTTTTTCCCTTAGACAAATTCCTTTCAACCCTTCCCATCTTGAAGGAAATAAGACTACGGTCTGATTTATTGGTTACTCTGATTATTTACGTGGCTGTGGAATGCCTCACGTCCTGAACCTCTTCCGACTTCTGGGCGGTTGAGGATACAGATCGGTCCTGTTAGCTTTATCACTGAAGAAGATCAACCGCATTCAGGTAGCGGATGCTATCATAGATCTGATAGTTTTGATAGGAAGCTTTTACATAAACGCGGTGGGAGCTTTGTAAATTTTTTAATGTAACTAAGCTATACACAGAGGTCTTCAGAACGACAATGAACAAAATCAGAGGCGTTATATTTGATGAAAAAATTGTCAAGTAACTAAAAAACATACGTTATAAAATGATTTATTAATATTTTAATGTTGTAGAAGAAAAATATTGAAAATAAGCATAAAAGCTGAATAATTTAGCTTTAATGGTAGGATACATATCGCACCTGTCGCGGAATAATAAGATCTCGAAAATCTCAACTTTTGGGTAATGGCGTTTAAAGTTTTTACATTTTTCAGTTTGTCTTTTTTAATTATTGTTTTTTTTTTCTGATCGTAGATCTTTTTCTTCTGATCAAGATTCAGCCGAAGCAATGTTTACGATGTACGGATAGACAAGATGTGATTTGTCAAAAGTTCTTCTGTTAATTTCCCTACTCTTGAAATGTAACTTCCGCCTCTCTTTGGCCAACTGAACAACTAAACGTATAACAGTTTATACCATATAAAGATACTTTTGAATGATTTGGCGTCAAAAACGCAAAATAAAATTTATGAGATATTTTTGGAGTCAGATATTTACATCAAATAAACGTGTGAAAAATGATAACAATGACATTAGCAGCAATTCAATACAAGTTAAATATTAGAAGATTTCAAGGTCATCCTCTTTTCAGATGCATCAAAAGATTATCAGAAATGGAGAGGGAAGCAAGTTGAGAGACTGGTGGATTTGAGTGGTTATGGACCTAACTATGAAAGGAGGGGTATTTAGTTTGTGCTGAAGCCGGATTTATAGTAACTTAAGATCTTTATGAATAAGTTTGTTTTTGAAAAAGTAAGGAGCATTGGAATTTTTCGAAGGATTTTGGAAATGGAGAGGGAAGCAAGTTAAGAAACTAGTAGATTTGAGTGGTTATGGAGTTTACTATGAAAGGATAGGTGTCTGGTTTGGTCTAAATCAGCAACATATGGTACATTTAGATGGTTATGGATAAGTTTATTTGTAACATTATAAGAAGCATTAAGGATTTTTCGAAGGATTTTGGACTGTAATGATTGGATGGTTTAGTGGAGCTCCTTATCTCAGCTCTGCTTGTCCAAATATGTCTAATTAGTGTTTTGTAAACTAGTTTTAGTAATTAAATTGGAGCTTTGAACGTTTGTCTATTAAATTCTGAAGAAGTGTAAAACGACGAACAGTTTCAAAAACAAGAAATATTTTATTTCTCCTGTAAATTATTTTAGTATTTGAAACGTCCAAATTAAGAAAAGTTCCATATTTTTTTTTTTTTAAATATCTAACGTATTTAACATAAAATTTGATAAAAAGGTTAGAATTAGGATGGCATTATAACATCCGATACAGGTAGCAATGTGCGCGTAGAGACTCCACAACTTGCGCAGGCAGGTCCAATATACACCCTAGCCGAGACTACATAAATCTGCGCACACCGGACCTTACATATATTACGATCCGTTATCAATTAATTTCTTAATCGAGAGGTGCTTATAAATCCATCGAACAGCTGAAGGAAGAGCCAATAGATCAAGGAAGGTCTGAATTATCCCCTCCCGGCGGAGGAGGCCCCGGGGTATAAAAAATATAATAAAGCAAGACCGGTCGCCTCCGCTGCGGAAGGTAACTCGCCCTGATAAAACTTGGTACTCGACTTTTAGGAGCGCAGTTTTCGTCCATTTTACGTGTTTTAAAACCAAAACAATTCAAATTGTACACTGTAATTGTTGTTGTATATGAGGTGATTTTAAAAATCATATAATTTTTCAGTAAGTAAATAATAGTTTCTCAGCCTAATAATACTGCACTGTTCTAAATTCAATAAGTCCTGGAAAACCTACTTGCAGGCCTTTATCACGAACGCCTGTGACATTGTCAATGTTGAAAAAATTTTAAGTGTTACTGATATTTATAAAAAAAAACAAAAAACATATGACTATAAAAAATAAGTACAATATCGAAACATATAAAAAACAGTATTTCAAATTTTTATACGTATCAATACAAGTGTATTAAGCATAAACTTAACTGTTCATTTGTGGACTTAAATAGGAACAGACAAAAATTCTCCTTGTACTTATTTTTTATGTAATTTATTATTATATTAATTTATGTATTTGTATATAATAAGAGTATTTTTATTTCATATATTCTATCCTATTGTTTTAAGTAATAAATAACCAAAAATAAAATTAGGATGAGACACCAACCAGTACTAGACTCCCCCCAAGTTTTACAAATTTTCGTCTTATTTATTACTGATTCAGCACATTCCGTAATTGTCTTCACCTTAAAGACAGGTGTAAATCGAATACTAAAGTTAAAATATTTTGCTACCTAGGGCTCCATCAGAACAAACGTTTGACATGTACTCCATAAAATCCTCAATGCTGCTTATTATATAACATTTATATACTATATAACATATATATACATTTGTATACCCAACTTGATCTCCACATGATCCCCTATGACCCTCCGCGGGGTAATAAAAGAAGCTGATCTAGAGACCTTCTAATGCAGATTTTATTAAAGTGTTACTAATGGATCAATACAAGTTATTGTAATTATATTTCCAAGCATAGTTATCGATAAATAAATAGAAAAAAATGTTATTCAAGAAGGTTTGAACAAACTTTAATGAGCAACTCTGTGGTTCATAGAAAGAAAAATTCCAACTGAAATAATGGGGATTCTACTATTTTTTTTTTCGATTTACTCAACTGAAATCAAGACTGAGTGAACCCTCCTTTTTGATATAACCTTAATTTTAGAAGTAGATTAGAGGGGTTTAGTATTTGAACCCAGACACGAGGCCAGATCCACGACCCGGTGCAGGTTCTGGAAAGGCGTACTAGGTCTCTAATTGATCGAATTAAATTAACGGTGCGAAGAACGGAACTTCCTTATGTTAATATTTGAGAATGTAAATTCATAAAGATGGAGGACCTTGTTGGGAAAGATTCAAACAGCATCAGCCAAGCTGATAGTGTCTCGATCTGTTTGAATTATTATTGAAAATGTCACATATGTTTATGAATTAAACAGAGCTCAAACAAAGGTACAGGCCCATTCAAATCTATATGTTTCTCAAGTTGCTATATTCGATATTCAGAGGAATATGAAAAGAAGATTGTATCAGAAACTTCTATTATAGAACTTTTAATGGAGTAATTGCTATAGGCATTTTCTTTACCGTTAATAGTTATGTCTTGAGTTACCAATCCATTTCATACACATATAAGTAGAATTCTTAAAAAATAACCATTTTTTATTTATGTTTTTAAGTAAATATTTTTGTTAAGATAGAGGTGCCCGAGAGTGCTGTAGTGCCAAGCATTACGGTATCCTCTGCGGTGCCAGTTCGAATCCGGCCTGGGCTGAAATTTATTTTGTAGCGGACCTTTCCGTGTGTCGCGCTTGGAGCCTAAGCACGTTAAGCTAAAGCTCCTAAAAACAAATAATATTTTTGTTATTGTTAACCGGATATTAATATGAGAACATAAGAAACAGTGATTTTTTTCATAAAGGGTGCTATTTTTATTACAATCTATATCTCTCTTTAACTTCATTACTTTATTTTTTAAATTTCACCACAATCTTTCTAATCTTTCCAATCTTCTGGTCCTACCCTTATCCAGCTTTACACATCCCTGTAACAGTCCCCTCAGATAAAATAGGCAGTGGTCTCAATTGTACAATAAATTCGCCAGGGAATCAATGGCTTCTCAGCTCATGCACATTCCCTCAATTGCGGCAGATTGTGATATGAAGAAACAAAATATATTTTATTTAATCATTGAATTCCATTATTCCATAAAAGGAGTTGGTTTGGTAACAATTAAAATTAATAACATATAAATTAATAGTTCTTTTCTTTCTTTTTTTTTTTTCCTGAGCATATTTTAATTATTTTAGCACTATGATTTTTTTCTTATGTTTTTATACATCCTCGCTATTCTAGATGCAGTTGTATTAACTATTTACTGAACTTACATGCCTCATATTCTCTATATATGATTATCTATGTCTGAAATTATTGTAGTTATACTATTGCACATTTGTGTTACCCTAGGGGATTATACATCCCAGAATCATTTTTTCATTTCAATATATTATAACATTTTGGTAAAAATAAAAGTTTTTTTTTGTTTCAGATCAAAATAATCTGAATGTTTGACAGGTGAATCAAAATAAAGTTCTCCAGAAAACTATGTTTAAACATTTTGGATTTTTTTTTTTTAAAATTAATATAATCTTAAGATTATGAATATCAATCAAAGGCAACAAGAAACGTTTAAATTTTTATTCAGAGTTCATTTATTGCTGGAAGAGGTCAACGTACCATAATCTCTCAAAAACAACCGTTTACACCATCACTAAATAGGCTTATATAATAGAATCAATTTCTCCCCTAATTCATGAGATCTATGGTGCAGTTCCTTCGTGAGTTTCCAATGGGCATCAAGATATCCTTAAGGATCACGATCCGGGTCTAAAAGACTGGTGTTTATCGACATCGGTGGACCGCCGAAATTGAAAAGTAACGACCATGATGGATGGGGCCCTAAGTGGGGCGTAGCTCGGGGGTGGGGAGTCGGGGAGGGGCAAGGACTACGCCATGGGGCCAAGGGCATGTCATGGTCCGCGAGGACGATCCGGAAGGCGAGAATACGATGTCGTGGGAACAATGGGAAAAAAGTGAATGGGAAAAAAGATACATTATTATGCAGAAGTCAGTTATGTATATTTATAAAGAAACTTCGTAATTGGTAAAAATTTTATATTTTTAGAATTTTGAAAATATTCTGAATTATCATAAATATTTTATTAAATAAAATGAAATTAAACAGTTGATTTAAATTAGCATTAATTACTGCTACTGCTAATTTTGAACTAAACTGGAAAATTTCGATTTGTTATACTTATTAAAAACCTATTTATTCTCATATTGGTATCAAATGGAGATCGTTCTTTTGAGATTGAAGGAATAATTTTTAAACTTGAAATAAAATATTGATAGTAAAATAGATATTATCTTAAATAATATTGATGGGTGGATGGACAATATTTTATGATGATGTTTCAAGACCTGAAAATATTCTTTAAAAATTCTAGTGAAAAAACTGTAGATATTTATATGAAATACCTTTGACATCTCCATAACTTATACATATATTATTCTAGATTATGTTGTAATAACTTTGTTGCTTAGTTTTGAGTAATTCTGTATATCTTCTCAATTATATTCGTCATTTTTTTTTTTTTTTTTATATATATCTAACTTGCAATACAAAATTATAATCAAAATAAACATCATAAAAAATACATGTACACCATAAAGTATGGTGTGTACAGGGATAAATTAAATCTATTCCAACAGAGTTACTGCTGGAAGGAATAGCTACTATAAGGCATTGTCAAGAGTCAAGGTAAGTATATAAACTATTTTTTTTTTTTTAATCTACTCATCAATACAGTATAATAATCCATTTAAATCAAAATATTTAGTTTTTTTTTTTTTAAGTTGCTGTTGATATGATTAAAAAAAAAAAAAAAAAAATTGAAAAAAAAAACAACATAAAAATGTGTATTGTACTTTAATTTTTACATACAACCTATCACATAGCAGTTCATCATATTGCTTACAGAAGATTTAGTAAACATAAGTGCCTTCAAAAAGTCTAAAGTAGCTATATAAACAAATATTAAATTTAAAAAAAAATTTTTTTTATAAGATGTCTATGTATTTTTTTTTATTTAGTTGCTGTTAACAGATAATAACAAAAAAAAATACTCTAAAACAACATAAAAATGTGTACTGTACTTTAATTTTTACATCCTACCTATCATACCACAGTTAATCATATTGCAGCACTAAGATATCATATATATATATATATATATATATATATATATATATATATATATATATATAACCGTAAATAATTTCAACGCTAACTGCCTCCAAAGAGTCCAAAGTAATTATAAGAAATGAACTGGAAGCCTGCCAAAACTGGTAAGTTTTATAGTAGGGAATTACTATCTCTAATTTTCTACTGAAAATCTTTAATTCGACATATATGTGCACATATAACTTATCTATCATCTTATATACAAACATACATAAGATAAAAATATAGCCTCAGACATTAAGAAATGTTTCTAGAGATAAAGTAATAATGAAAGCTTTTGGTATATTTGCATAATGAGTTATTAACGATTCTACTTAAAATGTCATTGCTAAACGTTTCCCTCTCTGAGATACGCCCACTCAGTCTAAAGGACGTGATATGCAAATCGTCTGGTAATTAAAGTGAAATTACATTGCTAGGATGAGTGATATTTTATAAATTTAAAGAAATTAAAAATTAAAAAAAAAAAAATCATTTGATATATTTTGTTTAAATATGAGTGCTGTTCTTAAAGTTAATACAATTTCATAATTAAATTTTAAAAAAACATATCAGAGAAAAAGGTAACAAAATAAGTATTATCTGTGATATATTATTTATGAAATTTTAAAACAGCGCTCTTTTGTTTTGAACTGCTTAGACGCCCTTGTGTAGGTTAACCAGACAGACGTGACCAATGTGAAGGGGATTACGTCATAAAGACAATGTGTTATAACCACTGACCTCATGTTTCACGTTCGCTTTGACTTCGCTAAAGCTTTTGATATCGCTCTTAACGAAGTAAAGTTACATCATAAAACGGTAAAGCTGGCTTTAGTAAATTTATGGAAAAATCGGAAATAAATCCTAATCAAAGCCCCCAGTTAATTACAAAAGACTCATTTATTTATATGACTGTGATTAGACCTATATGGACGTACGGAATTGTGCTTTGAGGACCCACTAAACCTTCCAATTCTTCTCGTATTCAATAGTTACAATCCAATATCCTTCGTAAAATCCTCATGCTCCTTACTCTGTCACCAATAAACTTATCAATAATTATCTTAATGTTCCATATGTTGCTGATTTAGCCCAAACCAATCCTTTCATAGTAAGCTCCATATCCACTCAAATCCACTAGTTTATCAATTTGCTTTCCACTCAATTCCCGATAATCCTCCAAGGCGTCTTACAAGAAGATGGCCTAGAGATCTTCTTGTGTAAATTTTTTATTGAAGTGCTACTGATGAGTAGTTCTTTTTAAGCTTTGGCATGTCACTGTAAACGTTTTTAACACGTTTACTTATGTATGTTCGTACTATTGTAAATTTCAATAAATTGATTAAAAAAAAAAAAATTAATAGAACAGAAAAGTATAATATATTATTATAAAAATTAACGTACACGAAAAATAAATTTTTTGGTGAGAAGACAACTGCTAATACCTCTCAAATAGATTCTGTCAGCTTGTAATTTTCTTATTTGTTATCATATGTAAAGGTTGGAATATTATTAAAAATTTGATCGATAAGCCACGACAATATGATATTACACGCATTTTTTTTTTTTTTTTTTAATATTTTCAAAATCATAATGACAATATTCCTTTTGCCTTTGAATCTATTTTAGTAAAATTTTAGAAATTTCATCAAAATGTTTCTACTCACCCAAATCCACTAGCGCTATCCCTATCCAGTTCCTAACACACTTATTGTCGTTTTCGCAGGATAAAAAGGCAGTGGTATAGAGATCTATTGTAAACTTCGATATGGAGTTCTGGCAATGGCCAGCTTCCCCTCGGAAATGTTGCCCATTGTGGCTCTATCATAGCGCTCTCACTCAGCCTCCACTGGATTTTTACACCAGTAACGCAGCTGGGAAAGCAGAGCTCGCATCTCATTGACCTGACTTGTCTCTGCATAAATGTGACCCCTAGTCTGAGTTTAAATTTTCTATTTAAAATATGATTATATTTTTAATCTAATTATTATTTTTTTACTATTATTATTGTGTGTTTTTTTTTTACTTTATACATCGTATAGTTTCAGGTTATTTATTTATTTATTTATTTTTTTCCCTTCTTTTTCATTTATATCTTATTACAAATATTGTGTGAATGGATCCTTCAAGCCATCCTTATTAATTATTGCCCTCTTTTGAGTCATATGATAATACTAAAAAATCAAGCATTTTTTTTTTCATTAAGAAAATTTCATTGTACGAATGGATACATTATTATCTCATTTCCAGAACGTGATCTTTGTGACAATAAAATCTGTTAATATATAAAATATGTATAAGATAATTTTTTTTATGAATAATGATTGGTATATTTTTATATAATTTTTAAAAGTCAGATATAATAAAAAACTGAAGTGCGTGAGAGCAATAATCCATACAGTAGTGTAAACAGTGAACTTTTTCGGAACGGCTAGTAGAGGGCGGACGGGGTGATATTTCATTCGGGTAGGCCCTGGGCCAAAACACTCGCTGAGGGTGCAAGTGAAAATTGGGTTACGGCATAACTGCGGGCGATGACCTCTGGTGCAAAGGTCAAAGGCGTTAGTGGCGGGTGTCAAGCAGGGATCAGTCTTAGACCTTGCTGTGTTACTTGTTTTAACCTTTAGGTTTTCTTTTAAAACTAGGATAAAAAGATTCTGTTAATACCTCTTTCCAGGAGGAAAAACGAAAAAAAAAAACTCTATAAAAAGATTATGTTTAACATATATATTTATAGTTAATTTATTAAAATTTATACGAAACGAATAACATTAAATAAAATTATCTTTTAGGCATTGTCAATATTAATAACTAATTAAATCCAAAATATGAATTTAAAATAACAATGAAATTATCCATCAAGTTTAGTCACTTCATATGAATACTTAAAACTCTACTCCTCTTTAAAAAGTAATTCTCATCCTTCATTTTTCCACTTCTTAAATGGTGGAAAGGCCAAATTTAGAATGAGAAAACTGGAAAATTTAGAAGACCCCACATTCACAGTAATACCAGCATGATGGTTAAATTGGGCATTGAACCGTCGAGTAAACGTCCGAGGAAGAGACCGAGATGTAAACTGGAGGATTGTAGTGAGACTAATTTTGTAAGTGTGAGTAAGCCTTTGAGTTCACACTGTCTTTTATTTATTTTCTCTAATTCAATTGTGAGTAGATATGTTTTTTTTTTATAATTGAATAGGAGCTTAAAATAAGAAATAGGCATTCTATAAAATAAAACTAATGCTGTCCGATGCACATACGGAGTTGAGCTTTGGGGCTCCACTAAACCAGCCAATTCATCTCGTATCCAATCCTTGCAATCCAAATCCTTATAAAAATCCTAAATGCCCCTTACTTCGTCAAAAACAATCTTATCCACTTAGTAATACAACTTGCTTCTCATTCCATTCCAGAAAACCCTCAGAGGGGCCAGTAAAGAAGATGGCCTCGAGACCTTCTAATATAATAATTCATTACATAGAATCTTTACAAATGCAAAGGGTAGTTGCTTTAAACATGAGTGACGTGTCATTTTTATCATTATCATCACATTTACTTGAAGTATTATATTTTTATATTGCTTATACAGTTGTAAATTTCTATATATAAATACAAAAAAAAAAAAAAAAAAAAAAAAAAAAGACCGTCCGGAAAAATAACGTCACAATACTAAATATATCAAGCTGTAAGATTGTTAATTTATAACAATTTTTTAAAATTACGTTTTCAAAAATTAAAAGATTGATTGAAAAAAAATTACTTGGATCAAAAAAAATATTTTCGTATTATACAATATAGATATTATAATAACAATAATAAAATAATTAATATTTTTTTTTATAAAAAAAAGTTATTCATTGTTTTCGATTATATCTTTTTAAAATTAAATACTGCATAAAGGCAAAAATTTAATAATTATAGTTACTCAAGGTCAGTCTTGAGTATTTACACACAATTACAAATCACTTCAAAAGACAAGTAACGATTAGCTGAAATTTATGCAGTTATATTTTTGATGCCAAAACCTTGATTACAGAGGCTAAGAAAAAAACAAAACAAACAAATAGCATAATGTGTAGACAAATTATTTTTAAATGTCAACGTTATTTCAAGTTGCGTCACTTGTCAAGGTTGTATGACGATGGTGGATTAATGGTAGCTGACGTTCGCTAAGTGGCAAAAAAAATTTAGTAGAATTACCTAGCTGTGTTTAAAAATGATCCCATTTTAATCTATATAAAAATAACTCTTTAAAAATGTACTAGACGCATAAAAAAAAAAAATTATGTCTTATTGCATCTTAGGTGAGGTTGAATTTTGGTGAAAAGCCTTCACTGTCATTACCTCATAGCTGCAATTACCTCAATTAACAACAACTCATCGGAATTCTCACCATGGCTTCCGCACTTTTTGTAACTAAATAATTCATGACGCCAGGCTTTTCTGAAAATGATTAAATGATTATTCAAGGTGGGATTTTCCATTAACAATGCAGAACAAAGAAAACGATTTTTATAATTACTTTAAGGTAATTAAGAAACAATATTAAAACTTTAATTGAATTGTAATTGAACGCAGTTGATATTAAGGCAATCAACTTGATGACCAGGAAAGAATGGTAAGTTTTGTTAACGCTGTTGTTATGGGAACTTTTATTCCACTGATACGGAGGTATCGAGAAATTCACTTCCTCATATGAATAAGTATAGACACTATTTTACTAGCCCTGTTATTTGTATAAAATCAAAATCATACAAACGTATGTCCAGAACGAAAAAGGTACAACTGAAAATATTTTTTTAATGTCTAACATTAGAGACAGGTTGCAGAACACATATGAAAAAAAAATACTAGCAATATTGTTTAGTTTTTCCTTCTTAATACTTGGGGGATATATTTTTTAATCTTATTTGTTAATGAATTTGTTAACATGCGTATTAGCAACCTGGTTTTCATTGGCAACTGGTATTACAATTTATTTTTGTATGGATATAAACATTTAGAGCATTTAAAATAATTACCAAACATAAAGTCATAAGACATTTTGTCAACACAATGAACCAAAATGATTTAATTAAATTTAAAAAGTATTTACATGGCAAAATTCCAATTTTTTTTTAACAAAACAAATCTGTTGAGGCTTTCATCCTTAAAAATTTATTTTAATTCAAAATTCAGTGTTTTTTTTTTTTGTTTTTTTTTTTCTGCTATTAAGAACCTTTCGCAATCTTTAATGGTGCTAAATTTTAAGCCTTTACAATATTGGTTTCTAGAGAAACCATTACTTAAGCTCCATTTTCATTTTTTCAAAGATTTCTACAGTCGTACTTTATAAGTCTATAGAAATCTTACATTTTGCATAAGACATTCTGGTTTCAAGGCTACAAATCCCGAATTTTAGCGATATTTTTTTTTTTCAAGAGTTGGCAGCACTTTAGGGCGAAAATTTATCATTGCTCTCATTTGTAAAAGGAATTATCAATATTCGATGTGTAAACGGATTTAGTATTAAAAACCTCATTAAATCCACGCTACGTTCTTCGAATTTTATTTTTTTTTCAATTATTTTAGAATTTAAAAAAGTTATCTTGCCCATTATTGAATTTAAAAACGCCTATAGCTACTTAGCTGTAAGTTAATTGAACACAGATATACAAAATATTTCGGATGCTTAGGTTTATCGTAATTTTAGAAATCTTCCAAATATTATAAAACTAAAATGTTTTATATTATAGTTCATTAGTATAACATTATGAAATAACATTAAAATGCATTACAATTGTACTATGAAACGATTCAGAACGTATGTGAATAAAAATAGCCTTCAACTTTAGATTCTTTATGGCGGTCTCCTGAATACGAAACAATAGTAGACAGAAAAAATTCATTCGATTTACATATTCTGGCGTGTTATTAATAATTAATCTTTCAACATGACATAACATTAAAAAAAAAAAAAATATTGTTATCAGTCATTATGGCTTAGAAATAATATACAAAAACCAATTCAAACAGAATTAAAAACTGCTGTATTAGAAAAACAATTGTTATTAATTATTTAAATGAACTAATTTATTGATTATAACAATTATTTCTGTTCCAAGAACCTTAATCGCAGAATTATGATTAATAACATCCGATCAAAAAGGAATATTTCTGAATCATTACGAATTAGTACCATAGGAAATTCCTGTCCACTTTAAGTGATATAATCAACGTTTTCTATTTTTGGAACATCATTTCCTTTTCTTTCTTTTTTTTGTTTTTTTCCAATTACGTAAAATAGTACAAAGCCATAACCATGTAGCAATTTGTACCAGTCAGATGTTTCTTTCGCGGCGAACACTATATTTGGTGTGCTGATGTGCCGCAATTAGCCTGGGAACCGAAGGTGGAATTAACATTATTAAGAAATGAGATTAGAATAATTTTTTTTTTCTAATCGGCGAGTGGAATCTGAAAAAGTTAGAACAAAAAGTATACGATACTAAAGGTAATGAGCGTTCCCTACACTACTACCTGTCTTGAAAACATGAACACTTGTCTAACACCCGCGGGCTGAGAGGCCGAATATTATATTGCTGCATCGTGCTGTTATTGAATTTGGTACAACAGATAATATGTATAGATAAATCATAAATTATTTGGAACGGTTCAAATCAACCCGGCAGACTGAGTCGATAAGATCCCGGCTAGGTTAGAGGTTAAGTTGATATCTGGTCAACTAACGCCTTTAGTTTTTGTGTACATTTAAAGGCATCTAAAAACTATGTTTCATTGTTTATCCTATCTTTAAATTAATAGTAAAAATTTGACACTATATTATAAGGTCTCTAGGCCATCTTCTTTTCAAACTCCTTGAAAGCTTATAGGGAATTCAATGGCAAGGAATTTGGAAGGAAAAATGGATTCGAGTGAGTATGGACTTATCATGGAAAGGCATCTGGCTTAGGCCAATCACTAACATATGGGAAATTATGGATAAGTCTATACGTGACAATAAGGAGCAATGAGGATTTTGGATTGTAAGGATTGGATATGAGAAGAATTGGAAGGTTTAGTGGAGCCCCAAATTTTAGCTCTCCTAAATGTTTAAGTAGTAGAAATATATGAGCAGTTCCTAATCGGGATGTCAGCTATATGCCCTTTTCTAGTTAAATAAATTGCTTAACGTAAATTAAAAAAAAAAGAAGTTATTTCGTATGTTTTAAAACATTTGTTCTTAAGACTCACCGTTTAGGAGCTATATTGGTATAAATGAAAAAGTCACGTGTTGCATACAATTTTAAGTGTCGGCGATTTTTCGGCACGCTCTGTGTTGCTCGGATCAAACATTTGCCCACAGGTTTCTGATTAGAAACAGGAGACATAAAAACAGTAGATGATAGATTGTCATATCCACAGGGATGTGTTCTCCAAATAGGGAAAAATTGAGTATTTTTGCCTGTCAGTGTATTGTATCATGGTTGATCTGTTAAATGAAGAGCAAAATAGCTAATTCTGTAAGCACTTGGTAGCTTATTAACACACCAGCTGAACTATATAATTCAGAACTCAATTGCCCCTTTTCGATCTCTTCGATTTTAATAACGCTGGAATTTCTTAACTCCAAGATGGGAATATAAGCAAACCCCACTTTTAGATAGTCCAGATATAATTAAAATCCATGGAACTATAGCATTTGTTATTTTTATATGGATTTCTATTTATCAAATTTTATCATAGTATGGAAATCAGAAAATAAATACTTTTAACGATATTAAAAAATATAACGCCATACATCTCTCAAACAAATATTTTATAGTACTTGAATTAAATAATGGAATATTTCCCCATTTTATTTTATTATATTTTAATATGCTTTTTACACACTGAAATAAATAAATAAATAAAGTTTTATATTAAAAAAAAAAAATTACAATTTAATTGAAATTAATTTTTAAAAAATATATATATTCTATTTTTTTTTTTTCTAGGCTAGAACTACTAAGTAATTCAAAATGATTAGCAGTTAGTAATAGAAGAAAAGTGACTCATGTTAGAAATCAGGACACGAAGATTTTAAAATTTAGTTAATTTAATTAACTGGTGATTATAATATTTGGTAATCTGATTCCATCTTATGATAAATAGGTTATCATTCTTCACCAGGTTATATTTATCTACAATGCTCCAGATTCTATATGTTATTCGAAGAAATGTTTATATGAATAAATTTTTTTTTTTCATATAAAATATATTAAAAGAATATAAATAATTGTAATTCTGCATATGAATCGTAAATTACACAGATTTCAAAACTCATCACTGTTCTTTATCTCTCTTTCATTTTCTTTTATGAGCTCTTCATCAACAATACGTTAACAATATATATGTTGCAATAATAATTTTTTGATAATTATTCAGTATCCTAGGCCCCATCCTCTACACGGTGTATACAGCTGACATCCAAACTCATCCTATCACTATCCTCACCACTTACGCTTATGACAGATGTGTGTTATCAGTAAACAATGATCCCTTCATTGCCTCCCAAACACTCCAATCCCATATCCTAACCCTTCAAGAATGGTGCCAAAAATAGAGAATCAAAATAAATCCAAAACAATCTCACCAAATAACCTTTACCCTTCGTCGTAAACCCACGACTTCCTGTCCTACAGTATCCTTTAATGATATTCCACTAATCGAAGTTGAACAGATCCGCTAACCAGGACTTGGACAAACGTCTTACTTGGAATCCACATACAAGACTAAAATGACAAGAAACTGCCCGTCGTTACAGATTTCTTCAACATTTATTGACAAATGTTCAAAGCTTCCAATTAATTACAAAAGACAAATATACATGACTGTGATTAGACCTACCTGGACGTCCGAATTGAGCTTTGGGGCTCCACTAAACCATCCAATTCATCTCGTATCCAATCCTTACAATCCAAAATCCTTCGAAAAATCCTCAATGCACCTTACTTTGTCACCAATAAACTTATCCATAAAGATGTTAATGTTCCATATGTTGTTGATTTAGCCCAAACCAGATATCTATCCTTTCATAGTTAGCTCCATAACCACTCAAATTCCCAATCTCTCAAGATGTTTCCCACACCATTCCTGATAATCCTCCGAGGCGTCTGAAAAGAGGGTGGCCCTGAGACCTTCTAATGTAGAATTTTTACTAAAGTACTACTGATGAGTAGTTCTTTTCAAGTTTGGTCACGTTATTGTAATAGTTAACAGCACATTCACTTTATGTATAAATATGGTACAGTTGTTATAAAAAAATAAATAATGATTCTATTATTATTTTTTATAAGGGTAAATTTTCGAGAAATATTTCAATATATTAAATAAATGACAATAATAGAGATGAATTTCAGATGGGTCACAATAGATCACCCAAAGATACCGATGTTATCTTCAACGCCTTACAACACATATCTATACACATTCTATATAATAAACTAACTCCATATGCTGAGAAACAACATAGCTTCAACATAGCTCTGGAAAAAGTAATCAAAGACTCTGAAATTCAAAGAATGGACACCATAAGCACGAAAATGGTACAATTGTTGGGCTATGCTGACGATATAGATATCATTGCAAGGTCACTCCAAGCACTAAAAATCGCCTTTCTTGCGCTGCAGAAAGCAGCACTTCCTATGGGTCTGATAGTAAACGCAGATAAGACGAAGTACATGTATGTAGGCGATGGAGCTGGCCCCACAGAAGACAGCATAAATATAGGGCCGAATACATTCCAAAAGGTACAAGAGTTTACATACCTCGGATCGCTCATAAGCTCCTCCAATAATATGTCCCTCGAAATTAACAGAAGAATTACAGCTGCTAATAGATGTTTCTTTGGTTTCACTAAATACATGAAGAGCAGCTTGATCTCCAAGAAAACCAAAACCAGGCTCTATAAGACCTTAATACGCCCGGTATTAATGTATGCCTCCCAGACGTGGACACTGTCCAAAAAAGATGAAAAAAATCTTCTGATTTTCGAGAGGAAAATACTTAGAAGAATTCTCGGGGCCGTAAAAGATGGAGACACATGGAGAAGACGGAAGAACCGAGAGCTGTATGAGTTATATGGAGAGGCGGCGTTGTGCGGACAATTAGACTGAATCGGCTGAGCTGGGCTGGGCATGTTGTCAAATTGGAGGAAAACCAGGTACCGCGAAGAATCATGGAAGCCAAATTGGGTACCCATAGAAGAGTTGGTAGACCGAAGCTCAGATGGATGGATGCTGTTTCCAGCGATGCAAAGAACATCCTGGGTGTTCGTAACTGGACGGCGGCCGCAGAGGACAGAGAAACATGGAGAGTTCTCCTTGAGGAGGCCAGGACCCATCTAGGGTTGTAGAGCCATGAAGATAGAAGATAGATAGTTCTTTTCAAGTTTTGTCACGTTATTGTAATAGTTAACAGCACATTTACTTTATGTATAAATATGGTACAGTTGTTATAAAAAAAAAAAAAATGATTCTATTATTATTTTTTATAAGGGTAAATTTTCGAGAAATATTTCAATATATTAAATAAATGACAATAATAGAGATGAATTTCAGATGGGTCACAATAGATCACCCCAAAGATACCGATGTTATCTTCAACGCCTTACAACACATATCTCCATAAATAGAAATTGATTGAGAATATCAAAGGCCCTTCTGGTTGTTACTTATGTACTTTAAACATCTCCCAGAGCAGTGGGATGAAGGGAAGAAATATATGAATCATAGCATTCAAATGAATCCTAGGAGCAGGTTTGTAAGAAGCCAAGGGCCTTTAGGGCGGCGATAATTATAGATGAGTTTATTGTTTTCTAATGAACCTTAGGCATCTTCTATTTTTCCGAGCCACCCAAGTGGTATCTTGTTACTGTATCTAGTTATTGGGTTGATAATCTAGGAACAGTGATTAACTATTTGTTATTGATAGACAAAGAAGACGGAAAAACCATATAAATAAAAAAAATATGTAACAAGATCAATTTATACATAACATAAATTATTGTATATTACATACATTATACTTTTACATTATTTTACTGTTTGTATCTAATAAATTCTGGATTGTCATAATACATTGATGATTATTATCATTTTCCACCAATTTCCCATAACATGTAGGGGTCTAATTTCATTTTGAAAAATTTTAAATAAAATTGGAAAGTGGTTTAACCTAAATAGAAATAGACTAAAGGTATATTTAAAAGGGTGAAATATAACTGGAATAGTTTAAAATAAATTAGAAAAAGATTAAGCATAATAGGAAAATTTATACATACGAATGCGAAAGATGAAATATAAAGAGAAAAAAATTAAATAAAAGTGGAAATGAATTAAACGTAGCAAGAGATTGATTAAAATATTCTAGAAAAGGTTTAGGTAAACTTGGAAAATGTATGTATTTATAGGATATAAATTCAGGAATCGCACAGGGTAATATGAATAAACATATTGTTTAATGCATTCTGATTTAAGCCATACTGATAATAAAGAAATGTTTTGACTTCGAATAAAAAAGAAATAATTACATCAAACAAATGTTATTAGAGAATTTCGGAAAGCAGCATAAATCTACTTATTTAAAAAAATACTCGAAAACAACTCCAAAGGAATTAAAAACTTCATATGCAGTATTAGATAATAATTTAAAAAAAAAAAAAAAAAAATTAAAATTCAATTTTTATATTATAATATTTCATTTATTTACCATTTTATTTTTTATAATACTAATAAAACTTTATGGACACATATTCAAATTACTAAATCGTTAAGTATACAAGTTCTAGCCTATCATCCTCTACATGATTAACACATTTTACATTTTATAGTTCTTCTATAATACACTTGGAAAAACTGAAAAAAAAACAATATGGCAGAATTAAATGAATTTATAATAACTAATATGTTATATTTGTGGATATTTTAACTTTATGCTTTAAATAAACAGTCTAACCTAGTAATATTAAGAGCTTAAAAGTTTACACTAACTTTAAAAAAAATAGAAAAGTTGAATTTTTATTTCATACATAATTAAATAGACTTTTAATTTAAGTTTTAATTACTTTAAAGAATTTGAATTAATTCTCAAATAATTACATGATTTTCCTTCCTTGTAATTGTATCTTTTGAGGGATCTATTTATTGTAATTACTGATTTCTTGGTTCCAGAAATGTCCTCATATTTTTTATTATTATTTTTTAAACATAAATTTATATTTTACGAAGGTTTTAAGGACGAACCATAAAAATATCAAAGTAGTATAATCTTCGGTTATGGCTTTTAAAGTTCGATAAAATTCTAGTTGGATAGCGAACAAACGCTGGTGTGCTGGCGACGAGTAATTATACCAAGTGCATGTTCTCCCAACACAATCTATAAAGCGCTATGAACGATAATGCTAATTGACTCGAACAGTGTATTTTACAGGTTTAGGAGTTTAACGCTATTCTGAATTAATTTTTTATTAATTTAAATAATTCTCTTGTCATACTGTTTATCGAGGATTGATGTTTTGTAATATTATTCCTCACGATTTAAACATTTTTATTAAATTATGCACTTAAAATGCACACGGAAGTTTCAAAATTGTCTTCATTATTTTTATTAAAATTTTTTATATTTTTATGAAACTATTAAATAGATTTTAATTTGATATTTGAAATCATAAATATCACTGAATAATTTTAAATGAACCACTTTCCAATTAATTTACTTTTATAAAATAAAATAACGTATTATATTTATTTGTTTATTTTTACATATATTTATTCTTTATTAGTTAGTTATTGTTGTCTTATTGAACAAAAAATGTTGCTCTATAACTGAAAGAAATAGCTGTTGGTAGGTCACCTATAGTTGAATAACTTGGTTTAGTCAAAGTATACGGTGGAGATGAAATGACCCTTCAGTACCTGATTCTCAATTCATATAATATTATTTTCTGATGTTTCATTTATAACTAGCTTGTTGTAAAATAATAAAAGATGTACAGAATTTTTAGAGAAATATTTCGCAAAATAATGCGAAAAGGAAAATATTTATGATCTCCCAGATATATCTGCCTCTCACCATGTAGCGTTGTCGTGTAGCTCCTTGGATCAGTTGCCTCGACATAGGATACCACCCAAGACGATCGCACCAGTGACAGCGACCGACTAAGGCGATATTTAAAAACAGGTATATAATTTATGGGTCCCCCCCCCCCCCCCTTTGGTCCAAGATTCGATCTGGAACTTCTGATTTATAGCTGCCCATCCTCAGAGCGAATTTCCAACAATTAATATTTGCCAAGACGAAAATGGATCATTTTTTATACGAATGACTGGTCTGATATGATCCTTCAAAAAAATGTAAAGTAGGTTTTGATATGATAGTACAAATTATCGTAAAAATTAGGAAAATTAGGTAGCTGTCGGAGCTTTAGTATATTAATATGCAACAGCAAGACTAAACTGCACCAGGAAGTAGCTGTCGGAGCTTTCATTAAATAAATCACTATAATAAATGTTACACAGTTTTAAATATAGTTAAAAACATATGTCTTAAATATAATTATTCATTTTTTATGGTAATTATCATAAATACTAAAAATCATCAGTGTTTACTGTTGAAAAAAAAAAAACAAATTAAAAAAACTGCTTGCCTAGCATGGTATATAATTAATGCTAAGAAAAATCAGTTTATCAAGTTCAATCAGTTGGAAATATACTACCGGAAAAAATTACTCAAAAATGCAAGCCCTTTCATGATTTTCTTAAAAGTCAGAAACAGAATTATTCTTAAAAATATTTATATTGTAAATTTTTCCTGAAACAAAAAGTTCATACCTAACATTTATCGAATCCATTTTGAGATTTTAATTTATAAAATATATTATTAATACTAAATAAATTTAATTTTTTAGTTAATGATATTTTTAATAAAATAAACTTTAATTTATTAATATCAATCCTCGAAGGTTGAACTTCATTTTAAAATATGAATATTTATTTGGGCAAGACAGTGGGTTCAAGATGAATAATATTTTATCTTTTTCTAGGTAATATTAAGAGCTTAAAAGAATCACACCAACTTAAAAAATTAAAAGCCGAATTTTTATTCAATATATCGATAAATAGACAGTCAATTTAATTATTAACTATTTTATGAAATTTGTATCCTTTTATAAATAATTATTTGATTTTTTCTTCCTTTCGAACATTTAATGACAAAAAAGAAACTGAATAACCTGATTTCAAAAAGCTTGTTCAACAAAATCTCAGAATAAATACTTACATTTTTATAAATTATTACTTTTTACTGTTACGTATAAAATTATAAATGATTCATGCATGTATGTATGGTTATTTAATTAATTTTTTCTATGATCCAATATTAAATCTTATATCATGAACCTGAGTAAGGTTCATAGTAATTTAAAATATCATAGTTAATAATTAATCACAACAGTTTGCTGGTAAATATTTATAATACAATACTTTATTTTTTCATTATGTTATTTTTTATACTAATTATAATAAAATATTATGGACATTTTTTAGGTTACTAAATTGTTAAGTATACAGGTTCTGACCTATCATTCTCTACATGACTAATACGTTTTACATGTTATATTTTTTCTATAAAACAGTTAGAAGAACTGGAAAACCAATGTGGCAGAATATAAATAATTTATATTAACTAATATGTATAACAATAAAGTAACGTGTGATCTGTAGGTGTGCATGTTTTGCTCTTTTGTAATAGTATCTTTTGAGGGATTTATTTATTGTAATTACAGATTTATTTGTTAAAGAAATGTCCTTAATTTTTTGTTTTTTCAAAATATGGTTTTATTTTGTAAAAGACATTAAATTCGATGGGGAGAAGATTACGGTTGATATTTTAACGTTGTTCACATTTTAGTGTATCCAGAGTAGTTGATGAAATTCTGTTATTAATTTACTTTTTTTATTTATTATAGTGGTAAAAGTTATTGTTTCTCGTTACATACAATACATTTCATGTATTTAACAATGACTGCTGACAGATGTATTATCCATTTCATATAATGCGGAATATTAAAAAAAAAATAATGAATATTTTCTAATTTTGCTCTTATCAGATGATGGATATAAGGTAATCTTGTTTAGATACCGAGTAAATATAAGTGATTTTTTTTGTATGATAATATTTTATTATAAAAATATTTTTAGTAAATATATATAAGCCTTATCGAATGCAGTGCTGAATAATGATATATTTAGATAAATATATAAACATTGTTACCATCTATCATGCGGCACAATGAATCATAAAGACTTGAAGCGAGCTGCCAAAGACCTAATTGTTAAGTATCTTCGGTTCGGGTGATTGATGCCCGACCCAAGATCCAATACAACAATTACAGTATTTATGCACCGAGGCAGCCTACGCTTCTATAACAGCTGCTTCAACTTGAGGGGCATATTTCATTTGTCCAACTAGTTATTCCATCGGTCGGATATCTTAGGCGACAAGGGGTCTCCTCTAAATCGAATGGCTTGATAGCAACGAGAGATTAGGGGCAATTTATGGCATAATTATTGCATCGGTAGAGTCAAAAGCCATTAAGTAAGAAAAGTTTAAAAAAATTTTCCGATAGGAATTTTCTGGCAACCAATCATTATATTTTTTTGATGACTATCAATAATAAGTAATAAATCCATCTGATATCAAATATCAAAATTTTTCTTTTCATATTAACGATATAAGTAAACGTATGGCAACGTTAACATACTCCAAAACTGAAATATATTTTTTTCTCATTAGGCTATCATCTTCCTCACAAGATATATAAACTTTTACCAACTTAAAATGCTTCTAAGCCAATTATATTTATATTTATTACTTTATGGAAATCATTTGTTATAAATTTGTTTCAAAATTTAAATATACTTCTAGACAGCAACTAATGTATTACTTGGTCGTGTAATGGATTTTTCCCATTCCCATCTTTATTATGCTATTATTTAGATCAAAATAAATAAGAGTCCTCATATCTAATAAAATTATTGTAACAAAAAGTTAACATGTTGCATTATGTTTGTCACAGGGAATAAGTTAGTAAGTCGAAAAATGGCCAAAATAAGTCAAGTTTTTGTTAATCATCTCCTAAGACTTCTTTCTTGTGATCACCGATATGTAACTATATTTTAAAATGATCAATAATTAGTTTACAAAAATATTTCAAAGTTCAGTATAAATAATATAATTTAGGCAATTCATTAATATAAAATTTCATTTTATAAAATATAGTTTTAAATATACTGATATATTTTTTATACAGTAAAATAAAAGTTAAAACTATGTTGATACTTTATTATAGTCAATTATTGGTGTAGTTAATTAATTATAATTATTACTTTAATTATTAATTCATACATCAAAAACGACTATAAGTTCCTAACATTAGGTAACTAAATATGCTTGAGGAAGTTCAGCGTTTCACCGCTAGATGGTGCCAGCTAAGGGTCTTCCAACGCTACGTCACACTCACGTGTATATATATATATATATATATATATATATATATATATATATATATATATATCTATATAAATAAGTCATTCAAAACTCATGGCGTGAGAACAGTAAATAACTATCCAAGGTACACCAGAATTTCAAATATGCAATTTGACTTTAACTTATCATCAACTTAACTATCCACTCACAGACGCAAAAATTCTTTTCCCATACGAACCGTTCACTCCATTGATCTGAAATTAGAAAATTACGGCAAGACATCACTAAAAAAATACACCCTCAAACTTACAAACATCTATTATTTGACAAAACGTGAAAGAATTACGCTCGTGTCGTGTACTTTATTTTATGTAATATTATTTGTATGTATATTTTTTGCTTTCTTATTTGCTTTTTTTATTGTAAAATTTTTTTTTATTTTTTATTTTCACAATGTAAATAACTACAATTAGGTAAAGTACACACACACAAACATGCAGTTACCAGCTTCTGCAACATCCATTAAGGAAAACGCTTTTCATATGTAAATGTATGAATAGAGACGGTTGGAATTATTTTAAATTATTATTAAGTACCATAACAAAGTTAATAAAAAAAAAATGATAATGAATATCTTGAAAACAAAAAATTAAATAACATCAACTATTGAGTGATATGTTATTGGTTGGTAAAATTAAATTATATAACGAATATTATTAATAATGCTATGTGTTTTCAATGAAAATTGCTGTTTAATAAAATTTTTTTTTTTTTTTTTTTTTTAAGGAAAAGTTATATAAAAAATATATCTAGCATATTTATTTATTTTTTAATAAATTTAAAATAATAATTCTTATACATTTTTTTATATTATATAACATCTTCTCGTGGCATATTAGAAGGCCTAACAAACACCCTAAATTTGGGTTCTGTCTCCCCAAAACTGGGTCAGAGATCAGCTGTTCCATTCACGCGGTCCAGTACAGACTCACTCTCCCCTCCCCCCACGATGGTATCTCACGTAATGAATTACTGGACACATATCTCAACAGCCGTGATTATCTGAACAGTTTTACCAAAGGATAACTTGTTTGTTGTTTTAATTAGTCCTAGGGTAAATGTTGAATTTCTTAATATTTCAAAAAAAAAAATATTTGATTAACAACAAACACTTAAAAAAAATAAAAGAAAAAAAAAAGCTAATTGTTTATAAGGAAAGGTGATTTGATTTAGATTGGTATTCTACAAAGTAAATATTTTGTTTTTTTTTTTAAATATAAATCAATATGTATTCGTCCATAATAGTTTTTATAAATCAAAAAACAATTTTGAAAAAGGTTAAATTTTGTAGAATACATAATAATAAAAAAAATAAACTAAAACAATGATATGTATATATGAACTAATATAAATAAAAATGTAAGAAAAATCAATGCTTCCGTATAGGGTTACCAATCCGACATTAGTGCGCTCTAGAGGCAAACTCATGAACTACCTTCCATGAGCTGTTACTATAGGGATTTTTATTTATTATTTAAAAATATTTTTGGGATTTAATAAAACTGCTTTTATGAACTCCACATAGACATTAACAAATAGTTGATAAAAAATAAATAATAAAAATTAAATTAAAAACTTTGTACTCCATTATAAATTGCCGATTGTTTAGAAAAAAATAACAGTTTTTAGAATTTTATTTTTAAATACATATTTTGTTAAATACTTTTAAATACAATAAATAAACAAAAGAGAAATAGTCAGTCGTGTTTGTCCATTCATAATTTATTATTAAGGCAACCAACGATCATCAGCAGCGTTACGGAAATCCAAATCTTTCATATATTAAACAATAATTATATTTTTTCTTTTTATATATCTATTTTTCAATACTTTTTTTAACAATTATAAAATTGTCATTAATATGATGAATTTTAAGGTTTAAAAAATATCGTTAATTTCCTCACAAAAATATATCCGAATTCGAAAATTGCAATGTGTTAATTTTTGTTTTGGGTTAGTTTAAATGTATTTTTTTTACGGTTTATCTTTTTTACTTTCTTTTTTTTTTAATTTAAGAAACTCCAATGTATTCTTCAGTCATTAGGAAATTATAACTAATATAACATAAAAAAATTAAGACTATTTTAAGGTTTAAAAAATCCCGTTAATATCTCAAAAGAATATATACAAATTTGAAAACTGCAATGAATTAAATTAAATGAGTTAATCTTCGATTATTTTTTTAAAATTAAAATTTAGCTGACTCTAATATATATTTTTTGGTCATCAGAAGATCATTACTAATATGACATAAATTCTTTTGATTGTTAATATTCATCTCTTAGGATTTGTTTATTACAAATATTTTTCTTCGGCATTTATTGATTAAATCTTAAGTTACCTCTCCTCAATAATTGCAAATTATTTACCGTATGATATTAAAATATATATATATATATGAACAATATAATTAGATTAAAATACTATAATACAAAATCAAATAAATATAATCATTTCAAATTATAGGGTTCAATAAACAGACTATCAAGAATAGTATCTTAATTTTTTTTTTTCTAATCGTGACAATAGATCAAGGACAGAATGGCTAAAAGATATCTTAAGTAGAGTAACACTCTTATCAGGTCATTAATTATATTTTAAAATATATAATTAATTAATGAGTAAATTTTTGATAAGGGATGTATTGATACTGTTATATTACAAATAAAATTATTATTATAGAAATAGTTCAATAATAGTAGGGAAATAATTTTAAGATATTTGAAGCAGAATATGTGTGAACAGCAAATAATAAAAAAATATATTTATCAGATTCCAGATAATAATAAATTATATAGTATTACGAGTAGATTGCTAATTTTTATTATTATTTTAAGACTTTCTTAGTATTGTCATTACTCCTTTAGTTAGTATTATAAGTTTAAATTTGAAGTGTTATTTAATCCTTTTACATTCTCAATTACGTTTATAATTGTTCCATCATTTCATAGGTAAGTTTAAAGATATTTCTAAATTCTTAAAATTAGTCTATTTTTTTGTTTATATAGCATATTTTGATAAATAGTCGACAAAATAAATAAATAAATATATTTATATGATTTAATCTCATTATAAGTGATGAGCAATTATTAACATTAATCTTGCTATAAAGTTGACATATTGACAAAGGGGTCGCTGCTTATTGATTTATATGGAATCCATGCCACACTGAGGTGACTGACAATTGATAGATCGCTGATAACTTATGATAACCTATCAAGCAATCAAGTAAAATAATTAGATGTTTATGTAAGCAATGCTAAAATAATCCTGTATACTTCCAATCAGAGTAAAAATATTTTTAAAAAACCTAAACCAAGGAAGGACATCTATCCAAAATTTAAAAGTATTGTGCTAACAGTAATACATTTTATATGGAAAACAAGCATTTTATGTTATAACAACAGTTAGTTTTCGTGCTATATTGTATTAATATATATTATTATATTTAGATTATAGTAGTTTTTGATATAACTTTTTTTTAGATTATAGTATTGAATAATAAAATTAAAAAATATTATGAGCAGTATTTTTCAAATCAAATACACTAAAATGTTAATTGTATGATAAAGATTTTTATTTCATGTTATATTTAGAAGTATTTCAGAACCAATTTTTTTATTTTTTCAAAACCCCAACACGTTAAGAATACTATAAAAATAATTTAATATATATATACAAAATTATTTTTATGAAATTCTTCTTTTTATAAAGGACACAATTTTTTATGGAAGGAGCATTGTGTATTCAAAAGTTAATTAATTACTTTTTATGCTGCTATAACTAGTATGATTAACAAAGAGGAAAGGATTTTAATCAGTGCTTGCTGTTAATTTAATATTTATAAGTTTACCTAAAAAATAATTATATATTTTTTACAAAAAACATTTTCTTATTAATTAAAAATATAATAAAATAAAAAAGAGAATTATATAAAGTAAAATAAGTGATTATTGATCTCTGATTTATAATGTCAATATATTTATTATTTATCAGTGATATAATATTTTTCAATACTTGAATTTTTACAATAAAATTTCAATTATCTTGTGAAGTACGTCTTTCATTTAAAATAAGTATTAAATTAATGCAGCATTTACTTACGATTTTTCAAATGATTAAATGTTTTAATTTTTTCATGATTAACATAATTTTAACTTAAAATAAAAATTTGATATATCATATAAATTTAAGAAGATCGCTATTTTTTATTTTTTAATTTTTTTTAATTTGTGAATTTAGATTTTTAATGTATTCAATTATATTTATGATTAAATTCACTATCTTAGAATGGTATGCTATTTTGTTTAAAGTAAAATATTAAAGCTTAAAATTTCGTGTAGAGCCGTGTATTTCTCAGCAGTTATTTTTTTAAAGATATTGTATAGATTTTTCTTGTAAAAAAATACATAAATATAATCTTTATATAAGATGCGTTATGTAACGTTGTAAACGTTATGTAAGATTACAATTAAAGATATATATAGGTTGTTTCCTTCTTTTCTTTCGTTTTTTATAATTTTTATATGCCTATAACTATGTTAAATGTAAATGTAAAATGTTAAATGTTAAAATGTTAAAATGTTAAATAAATGTAATTTTTGAGCTAAAAATATTAGATCATTTTTTAAGGAAGTTTCTTAAACAATCTAATTCGTCATTGCTTTCTGATCCCTTCCATGTTTCATGGCAATTATGTAAATAAGAAACGGGACGTGGATACCTGTAGACCGTAGAAGACCAAACAGCCGGTAAAATGATATAGTGCACCAAGGAGATGCTATTAGATGCTTTACAGTGTGAAATAGGGGCGAACCCACGAAACAACCCAGCCAAGTCCCAACTTACCGGAGCGTGCCGTTCGCGAAGTCCGTGATTCCACATCGAATAGAAGAAATCTCAATAAAATTGCTGAACGGTAATTATGGGCTACAATTGGAAAATCAATGGGTTCCGTCTATTGATTCGATTTCCAGATTTATGGCCCATAATTCAAAATCTTATTATACTCAATCTGTATCGTCTGCGAATAATCTTAGAGGGTGCCAATTATGAGCTTGTAGGCTCCTGTGTAAATTTTGTGATGATAAAAAAAATATTGACAAATATTAAAAAAATGTTCTAATAATATTAAAACATGTAAAATACAAAAAAAAATATAAATAATATCAAAAGTGATTAGCATCCCTTTTCAGAAAATAAAATAATGATCCTTAATTGACAATATATAAAATATTATAAAAAATAAAAAAATTGAGACAGAAAACATTTTTAAATATGTACTGAAAAATATAAATAGAATTCAACTATTTTAATTATTAATCAGATTTTAATAATTTACTAAAATTGGTTATTTGAACTTATACATCTAAAAAAAATAAACTACATTTTGAATTAACACTGCTAAAACTAACAATAATTTCCGTAAAATCAGTAATAATATAAAAAATAAATAAATGCGAATAAAAATATAATAATGAATATTAATCTTTATTCTGAAAATACCTTTTTTAAATATGATATAAAGAAATCGTTTTACTTACAGTTTTTTATTATTTTTTTTTTTTTTATAGTATTCTTTATTACAATAGAAATATTAAAAGAAAAAAAAAATACGGAAAAAGAAAAATAAAAATTAAGATAATTACGGAGTATTTAAGGACTTTATATTTTCAAAAATAATTACAGTTTCAGACGTTCCTCATGATTTAAAGCCTACAGTCCATATATTATTATAAAAGAATTCCTGAATAAAAATAACACAACTAAATAAATTAAAAATGGTAATTTAAGTACCTTAAAAGGTCTTTTTTAATTTATTTATTTAAAATAAAAATTACAAGACTTAAGATAGCAGATAATTTATCAAACAGAACAATTTTTCTAATGGTCATGAAAAAAAAATATGCCACACGTCTTCAGATAAAAATGAATTTAGAAAATACAGATAGGAACTTTGAAGGGATCTTCTCTTATATTCCTCATTTTTAACACAATTTCGAACCAATATTTTATATATTCTTAAGAAAATATATTTTATTAATTACACAATAATTATTAGGAAAAAATTAAAAATTATTAAATAAGGAATCATACACTTATTCGCCTGGAACACAAATAATAACTGAATGATATAACTGAGCTGAGTACAAACTCAAGGATTTATCTCCTAGGACGTTTAATTTAATTCCATGCAGGAACTGGTTTGTCGGGTTTCATTAAAGTCAATTACAATTTTTTATGCATTCGTGAGGTTCAACTTTTTTTGAGAGGGATTTCAAAAATGTAATAGAATAATTTTTTTTTTTTTATTCGTACTATTGAAGCGTTGATAAAACTAATTTTCCGGAAAATAATTCTTCACTTGATTCAAAACAAGGGGGCAAAAAGAAAAAATCAGGACCATACAATGTTCTGTATGTATAATTTTCTATATAATTACATAAAAATAGCTCTTGCTATAATTTATTAATTTAATATGATATTAACTTAGCTTGAAGTATTATTGATAGAAACTTCTTGACAGCTAATCGGTTTGGCTTAATGTGATTGCTAATTTATTATATATATATTTTTTTTATATTTGTGTAAGATGTTGCTGTTACGTTTAAGTATACTTAAGTTTCATCAGATTCTATAATTTTTCCACATATTATGCTTTCAGAAGTAGGGGGAGGAATGGTTAGCTAAATGATGCCTAGAAAATTCAGTAATGAATCGTTTTTCTAGTAAATATAATTTTATAATATTTTTTTTTAATTTAATTAAATATTTTTCTTAGCAAAAGTTTCTCACTTTCTACATAGATTTCCAGGACTCGTGTAGCCTATGATAAAGTGAGGAGGGTTTTATCAGGCGGGCTTTAGTGAATGAAGCTGACCGTATTCAGTAGAAGGGTCATGTGGAATAGCGCCCACGTGGGTTGTTCGCCGTCAGGTGAGCTAAGCACTTCATATTTCATTTATTATTTCACAAAAAAATTGGGGAAAATATTTAGGATTATTTATAGTCGTGAGAACTTATATTCAGTTGTGACGTATTTTTGATATGATTTATTTGGTGTTTGATGATTTTGCTTATTTGGTGTTCCGAGATTTGCGTGTAATATGAGGGCCATGCTATGAATGTAATATTTTTGGGTACCTGCAATGGCCATCCATGGGTAGAGAAGGTGTGGTTGGTCGGCTGCTGGTGGAGCTGCCCCGCCGGTTGTGTGGTAGCCGTATTGAGGCTGCACTGATTCCAAGAGGTCGGTGCAAGGGAAGCGCTTGACGTCCTGGAAGTCGCTCCGGGGGACGCGTCTCCTAGGCCGGGGTACCGGGTGTCCGGGGTGCAAGCGGCCGGCCTCACCAGGGGGTTCGCTCCCGGTGTCGACGAGGCACTCTGCCAAAACGTCTTTGGCCGCTGCTACCACCGCCGCGTATCCGTTCTGATGATTAGATTCTGTTTTGGAACAGTCAGGCTTCGTTGTGGAATAATTGACACTTGTCTGGTTTTCGTTGGCAGTGTACAATTTACAAGCGGCCACTGAGGCGTCATATGGCGAGTCCTGCGGTGGTCTGCTCTGATGAAGAGAGTGGTGATGATGATGCTGTGTCGATGCGTAAGGCGACATCCCGATCCCAAGAGGGAACCTGTAAGCGGCTGCCGTCTGATCGTGGTGTGCTGCTGTGGCACTCTGATGATGGTGTCCGTAGAAAACCCGTCTGTTCGAAGTAAGAGTTCATTTTGTCAATTGACAGATCACTGTTGCCTGCAATCCAATGATGATCCAGTTGTACTACTAACTGTACTCGTATTGCCCCTCACTGAAGGGGCTGACCACACAAAACAACAATAAAGTCACTCGAGTGCGGCGGTGGAGCGATAAAAGACCCCTGAAGGAGCCATAAAAGAGAATTGGACTGATGTCGTTAGTGTTTACGAGGAGCTATAAAGCGGTGGAGGGCGACGCGTACAGACTCGCGGACTGGAGCGGACTGAGGGGGCTATCAGCGGGGCTGCTATCACTCCTTTATCCTGCCCCTCCAGGGCCCGGGGGTGGGGGCAGGGCCAATCCGCGCCCGCGCGCTCAGCCCCATCTACCGCCTCCCGCGCAAACTACTCGTCGCTTTATGAACCCCAGCATTTGGTTATGTCTTCATTTCATCTCTCCGCTTGTAAACAGATCGTATTAATGTCCACACTGTCCTCGTAATTGTCTTCCCCGACCTCATGCTTCCCTGGCTCTGCTTATTTGTGGCCTAATAACAGGGGCACAAGCTAGCTAAGTCCAGATTTTTACGATGATCTTATTTAAGATTCCACTTGAAGAGCAAATGATATCTCATCATACGAAATGAACCCTTCATTAGAATCTAAGCACCTTATGATGCTTAAATAAACGAAAAATATTTTGACCAGATAGTCTCGGTTTCTAATTAGTGACAAGATACACCTGACAGCACCTTACACTCGAAAGAGCCTCGCAGGTGATCCAGGAAATGTCAATTACGAAAAATAGATGACCAATTGCATGCTGAGTTTCTATTTATGATTCTATATTAGATAACCATTCATGAAATCGTTAAACATGATTGATGAGTTTACGTGTCGACATTCGCATCGAAATCCATTAAAAACAAAATGGATTTTATCTACTTTATATTAACATTTATTGCATTGGCTTTTATTTATTTTATAGTAAGAGGCTGTTAATTTTAATATTATTTTTTTCTTTCTTTATTTTATATCATTGAACTTAATACTTGAAGATGTCTTTGTCTCTTTGTCAGCTGTATTACTCATTGCCCTGAATGAGGCAGCTTGTAATGATTCAAAATAAAAATATATATATAAACAAAATAAATAAATATAAATTTCTTTAAATAGACACTTCTACAGATGCCTGAAGTGCTATTTAGAAAATAAACTTTCATTCATTTTTTTTTCTATCATTATTATTGAATCGGCCTAATTTGGTTCATGTTCAGCAGGACTACAATAAGTGAGTAAGACTGTCAACAATTTTTCATTTTTGTATCTTTGCACATATACATAATATATACAAAATAATATTATATACATAAAATAAATAATAAGAATGTCAAGAAAGCCCTGATCCAATAAAATGTGATCCTGAGATAAGAGCTTCAGCCCTATGCTCTGTGGGACAGTTCAAATTCAATAGTTGACTGGTTCATCTTATAAACATTAGTTGTCTTATTTTATACATTATAATTTCATTCACGAACCCTTTGTGATTATCTTCTCCAATGAGAAAATCTTTCCAATGAATATAATTAAATTAACTGTCATAAAACTAAAAACTCTATTGGTACACGATCTGGTAAGATAAATATCAGCTGCAAATGAAATAGCAGTATGTCAACGGACCATAAAGAAAAAAAAATCGGTCAACAAAATCAGATAAAATAAGAACATCTTTTTTTTCTAAAATTAGTTTGAATTAAATAAATAAATTAAATACTATAAGGTATACGTTGCGTCTTATAAATAATATAAGGTTGTGAATATACCACAGCTTTTGAAATATATTCAAAGAATAGTTATGACTCAAAAAAAAAAAAATGAAAAACACATATAGTTAATAATATAATAGTTATATAGTTAAAATTATTAAAATATACAAATGTATACTCATTAGATGGCAACGAATAATAAAGCCATGCAGTAAAGCCGATAAAATTGAGGTAAATAGCCAAACATTAAATAGAAGAGAAAAGAAAAATTAATTTTTTTTAGTGCTTAGAACCCTTAAGAATAACAAATAAGTACATAAATAAATATAATTAGTAATATCTGGTTAGAGACATAATAAAATGAAAAAAATATAAAAAATAAATAATAACATAACAATGAAAACTAATTACGACTAACTAAATATATAGAGAGAAAAATAAGAGAACATACAAATAAAATCAGAAATAAATTCTTTTTGTAGAATGATTTGTTTTATTTACAATAGAAGTTCCTAACTGTTATATTCAGAGTAAGAAAAAAATATATTGATTAGTAAATAAATTATGATAATAATTATTGCAAGTATTCCAGAAATGTAAGAGCATATCATTCAATTAAGTAGGTCGTCGATTGTTAGCAAACATCACTTTGATAACAGTGAGGTACTGAAAACGGAGGTATTTAAATGTTTTCAGGGATTTCACATGTCTGAAATGAGGAGAAATAGAATTCCAGAGAATGGTAGAACTAAAGAGGAAAGAGCGTTGGAATGCAATAGTCCTGGGGAATGGGAGTATACAGATCAGAAAGATTGTATCTTGTGCGTATTGAATTGACTGCAGATCTGAACTGAAGCATATAGTAAATATAGGAAGGGCGAAGGGTATTGATAATTTTCTAAAAGAACGTTCTAATAAAATATTGTCTACGGAAAGTGGTATAAAGCCAATTTAATTCAGAGAGAAGAGGTGAGGAAGTAGGTGCCTCTCGGGATATCAGAGATAAATCAGTTCAGGATTCGCTTCAATCTGTCCTCAAAAACCGTCGAGAGGCCACCGTAATCCAAAAAATTATAGTTGAGGTAAGGGAATATAAGGGTGGAGACTAAAAGCTAACGAGTTGATTGGGGAAGAAAGGGACGGGATCGGTGTAATAATTTAAGTAGACCTGTAGACATAAACAAAAGCCATCAGGTTTTCGAAAAAAAAAAAAAAAATAATAAGTATCTGATTTATATTCATCTGTAAAGTTTATTACGTATCCCATGATTTAAAGAACATAGTATAGTACTATATTGATTAAGTTACCAATAAATAAAAACGGTTGATATTCTCAGTATTTTTAAAAAAGATAAAAATAATTGTTTAAAACCTCTATTTTGACAAATATCACAATCTTCCACGAGTGGAATAAAGGAAATAAGTAATAGTACTTGAAAGTACAATTTCATCCATTTTAACCCTAAACTCAACTATGTGTCACTGGTGACACAATTGTATGATATCAAAAATTAAGTTAATTTTTTCTGGCAAGTTTAGGGTTAAAAAACAATGCCACAAATGCCAAATAAATTCAGAACAACGAACATCGAACCAAGCTTACCGCACGAAATAAGAATTTAGATCTTATGAAGAAAAAGGAGGTTACGCAAGTAATTAAAACTAGTTTCAATAAGGACCTATCCCAAATGTTATATACCATTAAAATATATATAAAATGCCTATTAATAAAATAAAATATATTCATGTGTTTGAAGAAAAAATCACATCAAAAAATATCTTTTAGATAATATCAGAACTAATATTGCAGTGGATATTTTCAAAATAAAAATAATAATAAAAATTAAATTTTAGCGTTTTATTTTTGCACAATCATAATTTTAAAGTTGAAAATATTTTTGAAAAACTGGCCATTTTTCAGACTAATGAAATGAGAACTATTTTATTATACAACCTGTCAGCCGAATCCCAAATGCAGTTATTGCCAAAATGGCAAATCTTCTGGAATTCGTTTGTAATAAGTTTCCCATTTATTTCCTGTGAACTATTGCAGTTCGGCACGGCATAGTTTCTATTGAACGTATCATGCTGCCTGGCACAACATTTCACTGGTCGAATATAGCCCATAAGTTATTTCGGGTCAAGTGATTTCGAAGAATGTCCGGACGTCTATTCCTTGTTATCGAAAGCGCTTAGCTAATTTCGAAACATTATGACAAATTATAATCTATTAAATGATGTCTTAGTCTGATTTAATAGTTTCTCATAGAAAATAAATTTATAAAACTTAAGAAAAAATTAGTATTTTTCAAGTTTAAAAATAGTGATTTACTATTGCACTACAACTAGTGAATACTAGCTCGTTACACGAGTCTTTGTGAAAAAGACTTAATTTCAGATTACATTTTTTAACATAAAATACTGCATTCACCATATGTCAGAAATGGTTTGATGCCGGTAAAACTCTTTTGATTTCGAGGCAAAGAACTATTTGCAATCAATTTTTAGGCCTTTGTAATTATCAAAGATCCAAACTAAAAAAAAATTAACCCATAGATCAAAAACAAACCATAATCTGATAGTGCAACATCTGGGCTATATGCAGATTGTAACAAAATGTTTACTACTTGCATTTTCGATCATTTTTTCTTTGCTGAAACAAGAACGATGTGCATCATTGTCTTGTTGCAAAATAGTTTGGTTTTTCTTGACTAAATCGGGGTACTTTTGACTCAAAACTAACCCCGTCTAGCTGTTCATAGTAAAGTTTTGAGTCCGACGTTAAGAAACAAGCTCGAAATTCATAACGCCTTCGAAGTTTCATCAAAGTGTAGTCTGCCCAAAAGTACTTCTTTCTAAAAACAACTGTTAGCACCGATCTGAGGGGCTTATGGTGTGGAACTTTGGTGCGGTGCCAGGAGGTCAAACGTTCAGAAAATTCGATGTTGACATCAAACGTTTTAAGATGAATTGTAAATGCTCCGTTTAGTACTGAAAGTGACTCAAATATAAAATTAAAAGTTTAAATTTTTTTTTTTTCAATTTTGACTGATTTTTTTGTACTGAGTTCTCTCAGCGAAAATGTTCTTTTTTTGTGTGTGTGTTTATATCCCTATATACTTTAACCTGGGCATATTTAAGTATTAGGATTATTAAACATTATAACTAAATAAAATTAGTAAAATTTTTAATTAATAATGTTTATATCCACCCCTTGCGTTCATTACGTCTTGCATTCGATGGGGTACAGATCTAAAGTGGTTTTGAATAAACCTTAAGAGGTACGCCCCATATAATGCAAAATTGTGAAAAATAATATTTAAATATTTAATAATCTTTACTTATGTCCTTGTTGTTTTTTTAGGAGACGTAAACACCTAAAAAAGAATAAAATTTTTAGCCAAAAAAATTATAATATTACTGGTGAAATTTTCTACCAGTCATTTAAAAATCATATTAAAGTAACAATAAACATCTTTACGTGTTGTGAGAATAAAAACTGAATGCATACACCATAAAGAGAGATTGTTATAAAATTCAGGAAATTATTAAAACGTATCGATTCAATCTGAAAAAAAAATATTAAACTAAACTAAGTACGTATACCTTAATTTAGATACAAATTAATCTTTTTTCTTTATCACCGTTATCCTTTTTTTTTTTTCAATTTTTCTTTTTCTCCTTTCCTCCCTTTTCTAGCTACTTTTCGTTTCGATCCTTTCTTGTTTCTTTTCAACCGATTCCTCATAAATCCTGTTAAACCCGATCTTCCAAATACGGTGATGGGGGCTTTGATCCTTCCAGCTTGTTTTTCCTCGTCCTCTGACTTCTTACATTTTCTTCGTAAGACACGCGACTATAATTTATAAGTAACGATCTCCTGTTTTCTGAAAACTATGTAATTTTCTTCATCTTTTCCTTCTTTATTTACCTTTAGATTTATGGATGTCTGTATCACAATTATGTAACTTCGAAAATGTTTCATATCGCATTAATTATAACAAAACAATTAAAAACATTACGTAGAAAATAAAATAAATAATACATATACAGTAGATCGAATTAATAACAAAAAAACTTTCTTGACGAATGATTCTGCTACTTTTTTTTAAGAAATCTTTTAGAAACCGCTTTTTAATTGCAAAATATTACAATCTGTCAAAATGAAGAGCAATAAGTAAAAGAAATTGTAACGAATCGGTTCATTTAATCTAAACAATAAAAATAAATTAATGATATTTAAATATTAAAACTATAAAATAAATAAATAAAGCAAAATAAAGAATAAGAATAGAAACATTATAATAGTTTTTGGTGTTTTACCAGCTTTTAGAATTAAAAACCTAAATTATAAATAGTAACAAGTAACTATTAACATTCCTATTTTGTCTAGACCATTTCGTTAGGCATCGAGTGCGTCCGGCAAAAATTTAAAAAAGATTTTACGTATTTTAATTTATTTATTCTTATTACATAAATAAATAGGTGTTTTATAATTCACTCTTTAGATTTAGATAATTAATTACCCCTGATCTATATGTCTTTATAGAATAATTTTATGTGTAATTGTAATAAAAAATTAAATATATTACCATATAAAACAATCTTTACACAAACGTGTAAAGAGAAGGGTAAAGACAACTAATATTAGATACATTAAAAAAAAAAAGATAAATAAAAATTTAGTAGTCAGATAAAATAATTAAGGAAGAATAAACAGATATTAATAAAATAATAATGCCATTAATCAAAGAAAAAGATAATCAAAATGGAAATAAATCGTGAAAAAGTAATACGTAATAATAAAAGAAGTATAATAGAGTAATAACAAAAAACATACCAAATAGACAAATTAAAATAGAACTAAATGAAAACCTAAAGATGCTAATTAAATTTACCGAAAATAGTACATACCTTTACCTTCGAAGTACAGGTAATATCGTCTGCTTGGAGGTAAAAGTCATTAAGTAACAAAATCATGTTTTTCCGTTTCAATATTCAAACGGGTATATACCCAATAAAAATTTCTCAGATGGTTCTATAGTGCATTTTCTCATTCTCTAATGTGCATATTTAGCAATTATATATTGGTGACTTTATATACTTAAAGGAAATGTTAATTTCAACACACAATGACTTTTTGTCGAATATGGAAAAAATTTCACTTATTGACTTTTACAAGCAGACGATATATGCACTATTATTATATTTCCAATATATTTATAAAGTTTCATTGTTAATTTATCCCGTTTAGTTCATTTTTCACTTTATAAATATTCATAAAAAACAACACGAAGAACTAATACAATTTTAGAATTAGAGAATAGGGAGTTGCAGAAGCTAAGTAAGGCACTTGACTAATCACTCTGAGATTTAGGTTCTAATCCGGTTGAGGCATAAATATATTTATTTTTATTATATTCTGGATCGACCCTGGGAGACCCTCTTGGATGGAAAAAGCTGTACATTAAATTGGATCCTCACCTAATCATCACCTTGCTTAACACCTGGGCTAAGAATAAATGCAACCTTGCTGATCGCAAAATGTTTCATTTTTTAATAAAGGAAATATATGTTGATTTCGAATTAAAAAAAAAAAAAAGAAAAAAAGAGGGAAATCTTCTGAGAAGATATAAGAGTGCTAAATCAAACAGATGAAGGAAGAAACTGAGAGACTGAAAATAACAGACCAAGATTGTTTCAATAGGGATGCCTATAGGAACATACTAAAAGAAATTAAGGTCCTTTTGGGAAGGAGAGGTGCGAGAAAAGGAATATCGAGGTCCGAGGAAAGAAGGAAGAGATGGAGATGGAAGTGAAAATAAAGATATTCGCGTGGTCTCTAAGGCCGTTCCGTGAAAAGAAAAAAAAATCAATTACTTATTAGGTATTGTTCATCACTTTTATCTTGTGTTACGTGTAAACTAATAACTATCAAATATAGTTGAATAAAATAATGATTATGTAAGCAACACAATGGTTAATTTAATTGTGAGGTACTTGGGATGAACGTTAGAGTCAACTCCAATGGCACTCAGCGTCGCATTCATCTTAGCACCAAAAGAAGTCATCAAAAACCAGTCCAGCGCTTTCAGAATTGATAATTACAGCTCATATCTCCTCACCCTCAGGCGATATATGGATGTGGGAAATGTATTCCAAGTGCAATGAATAAATATTGCCATGTGGGAAATGTATTGTGGAGTCGTGTGTCAGTGGTGGGGAGTGGGCATAGGGAGCCCCTCCAGGTTCCTTTGTGGAATCCAACAGAGTCTATCAATTATTCATGCTACTTCTCCCCCTCCTGGAGGTGACTTCTTTTGGAGGAAGAACCCCCGAGGATTCGCTACGGGGAATAAGAGAGCCATTATGGAGGTGACTCCATTCCCGAAGTCTTCATCGGTGGCTGACAGCCATTGTCCTGGGAGGACCCCAGGTAGGGAGGACAAAGGTGTAGCATTACAGCAGGTAACGGTCTTCTACTCCTCAGCTACTCCAGTGTAAACTCATCGCTCAAAGCGAGAGGGCCTCATTATTGTGGTGGGGAGCGCTCCCGATCTATTGGCAGATATATTGGGCAAACAGGGCTGAGGAAATGGGGTGATTGCTGACAGTAACGGATTTTATTTCACACTTCTTGATATTTGATCTCCAGTTTAGTAAAGAACTGGAAACCGCAAGGTTTCACAACAAGCTAAAAATGTATTAAGTTATCGACAACGGTATATCGTCTGCTTGGAAGTAAAAGCCATTAAGTAACATAATCAATTTTTTCTGTTTCGGCAAACGGCAATATGATCATTAAAAATTTCTCTGATTTTTATAAAGTTACATAGTGAAATTTCTTATTCTCTAATGTCCATATATAACAGTTATATTCACTTGGTGACTTTTTATACTTATGGGAAATGATAATATCAACACACAATGACTTTTTGTCGAATTTGGAAAAAAAAAATTGAAAAAAATATTTTTTCAAACAAAAAATTTCTGCATTAAGCCCTTTCAATTCAATTTAAAGTAAAACATATTAGTCTCTAGACATGATGGAACACAATAATTTAAAATTAATTCTTAAAAAATCATTTTTTTTTAAGACTCAACCTGTTAATCAAGATACCAATTTTATTGTAGTTTTCTCAGAAAAAACACATTACTGTATAGTCTAATAAAAACACTATTCTGAAATTTTTTAAAAAAGCACAAAATATAATTAGATTTAATGAGAGAATAAGCTTGAATAATATCTTGTAAAATAATCACTTTTTTGTTTTTTAAGATATTATTTCAAATTTAAATCTTTCAAGTTTCATTTACCTATTTATATTTGTATAATATATCATTATTTCTACTATTACCTCGTTTTGCTAAATTATTGATTCGTTGTGAATGAAAATTTTAACATTCAGGAATAATAAATAAAAAATGAAATATAGATTCAGGAAAAGTCATTGCAGTGAATCTAAGCAAAAAATGTTTTGAGGTTTTACAAGCTCATTAATGAGAAAGTATTAAAAATATTAAGCTTTGTAATTTATTAGGAACGAATGATAATAATAATTAATAAAATTATATGTTACAATTTTTTGGGGGAAAAAAACCTCATGAATGACGCTTTTATTGAAGACATATAGACGCTTTGAGGTGTGCCAGCCAAAGCTTGAGGTCCGACTAAGGAAAGACCCAGTGAGCTTTACGATTCTATCTAATCTCCTTTATGAGGAGTAATAAAAGAGGGACGTTTCACAGCGAGAGCGGCTACTGCACCAGCTCATTCCAAAGGCGTTAAGTCCGCGTTTAGGGCCTGTAAGTCGTTAGGCTGACGTTTACGACGCTGTAAAAGTTTTTACGCACGTCCCACACGCCCGGTGTTTGGCCTGCCTCTGATTGTTCGGATGTACGGCCTCTCATCCCGGTAATCGACATTCGTATTCTAAGCTAAACATTGGGACAGTTTATGTGAAGAGGCTCACCTGTCCATTATCTCCTCGTCTCGTGTCAGCTTTGATGCCTTCAAGTCTGAAAAAATAAAATATATAGTCAGTGTTTGAAAAGAACAATTCAAGGAAAATTGAATTCCATCCTCTAAAAGGAGTTGGTGGAATCAATTCAACCGTTTACATAATAGAAATATATGATAAATAAAAATTAAAAAATAACGGATAAGATTGTAACAATAACAACTCTATCATATCAGTGAATAAGTGGTCAAAATTACATTTGACCACATTTTTACAGGGATGACAGAAATAATAATTATTAGTTGGATTAGATAAATAAGAAAAAAAAAATGTAACTTAGCCACACGTACTTAATTATAAGATTTTTAGATATTTAAAAAAAAAAAATATATACCTCAGGTCCTCTTAACTTCTGACCATTAATGCTTACCTTTCAATTAAATTAGGCTGGTGCCATTATGAAAATATTAGTTAAGAGTTGTAATAGCCAGAAATACGCAAAAGGTTATTTAAAGAACACTACAAACGATAGTATGGTGAATCTGGTTGTATATATTTAAACAAATAAATAAATAACTTCCGACCCTTCAATTGTAATACAAATGTATTTGATATTTCAAAAGTTACAAAATATATATGCATAGGAAGGGGAAGAGACAAGGTTACATTTTTTGAGGTTTTACCTTGGGATTTTCCCTATGACTTATTGGATTTTTCCGTTCCTTTTGGAAACATATTTAAAATGGGGCTATTAGAAATGTTCATCTGGTCATTTTAAAAAAAAATCTGGATTGGTTTTGAAAGATTCTATTATTTCTGATGATTCATTAATATTTAATTTTAGGCTGTAGACATCTTCATTAGTATTATAATCTATAATTAAATATTTATGAATTATTAGATATAATGAAATCGTTCAAAACCGATCCAGATTTTTGTTTAAATGACCAGAAACATTTTCAACAGCCCCATTTTAATTTTTTTTCCTATAGAAACGGAAAAATCTCACAAATTTAACCCATTAGTATATATAATCCATGTAACATACTGCTGGTATTTTGTAAACTTTGTATGTTTTAGAACTGAAGATGAATGTTTGGCATTCGAAACTAGTATTTTAATCAAATAATTCCAATAGAATTGGCAATTAATTTATCAATCCTAATTCTATTGATCCTTCTATACTATCAAGCGTACCTCAAGTGATTTACTTCCAGTTCCGTTAATGTTGTTACCTTGGTTATAATAATTTGGTTCCTGTTGAATGATGGATTTTTGCTCTCAAATCTTTGAAAAAACTGCAGTAACAAAAACATTCTCATAGGTTTGATAATGAGAATTGGAATTAATGTTTATGTTCACGCAAAAGGACTATTGTAACTATTTGAGCTTTCAAGAATTGAAAATAAAGTTTTGAGGATATTAAATGGCACAAAATAAGAAATGATATTATTTCAACATATTCTGCTTATAGAAGTGTTAAATATTATACATAAAACGTTTAAATATTATAGTCAAAACATGCTTCAATCAAATAATAATTCAATTTTGTTTTAAAACAGCATAAAAAAAAATTAACAACAATTTTAGTTGCAGATATAAATTGTACAAATATTTAAAAAAGTGCTTAAATTATATTATATTATATATTTTTTTATTGTTACGATTCATTATTATTATTATTATTATTTAATTAAAATTTATGTAGGAGATATGGTTCCTAATATATATCTATATATATATATATATATATATATATATATATATATATTTTTTTTTTTTTTTTTTGGAACAAACTTTAGTCCTATCTTCAGGTTTCTCATTTCCTGTGGTTTATGCACATTTTCCACCATTATAATATAGATCTATATTAACACTTATTGTTAGTTTGCTGAGGTCCCGAAACAGGTAGTAACAAGCTAAATAAATAAATTAAGAGTTGTGCCAAAAAAAATTTAATATTATTTTTTATTATTATTATTATAAAACTGATGTAATTTTAAATTTATTTTTGCACAGCATAGTTCTGTCCTCTTTTGTCAGTTTTAAAATCCTCAGGTTTTTTAGTTAATTTTATAATTCAAATATTCAAATATTTGTTCTCCAATTTATTTATTCAATGTTTATTTAAATTATATACACTGAAGCAAATAATTAAAATCTCTGACCGCTATTATGAACCTCAGAACCAGAAGAGAGCAAGTGCAAATTTTACAATTTTCAAATTGCACCAATGTATGTAGAATTTGATATTACATTAAGCCGTAACTACTTAAGTACTAGTCCCTTAAAAAATGGCTTTGTCTATTTCCTAAGGATTGTAAGAACGTAAGATCCTATGAACCTATGACTGAGGCACACAAACGTAAGTCCACACACACACACATATTGTGACTTATGCTCTTCTGGTTCTCAGGTACAGTATTAAGATCATAAAAATGAATAGTTTATACAGACTGTTAAATAAATTTTACGTACTACAGTAGTTGAAGTCTTACACATAAAGGATCTATTTGTTCGACATCAAATCAGATGGAAAAATATACATTGTTATACAATGATTGTTGTTGTAAATGCTTTGATCCTGAAGATGGTGCGATATCCTACATCCTGGAGAACCAGTTCAGAACCAAAGGAACGGCTTTCTACTGTTTCGACACGAATCCACCGAGGCAGGATGTAACCTCAAGAAGGAAACTGGTAGAGGAGAGATCATCCCCCCCTCCAAGTGTCCACTCGCCTTTAATTAGTTTAATTATCCGACGAGGAGACAAAGAGAAAGATGGACGACGGGACAGGTAAGTTAACACTTCCAGCTAAGGCAGTGTCTACTCAGTTGGTTGTGTTGTGTAGAAGGATGAATTTGCCTTCCAGATCAGAAGTGATATTAGATTCTCAGGATCAATATTTTAAATCTCAGGTTTTAAGAAGTTTTTTTTTCAGTGTAGGAATGAACTGAGTACATAAAAAATTATAAAACTATAATTACATTTAAAAAAAAAATATATTGGGAACCAGTTAAGAGGACTTCAGCGTAATTGTTAATATTGTAAATGATGTGTTAGTATATATAGTCGAACCTGGACAAATGGTACCTACATAAGTGGAATACCTCTGTAAGTGGTACAAAACATTTAATCCCATATTTTTTCCCTTCAATAAACTCTTTAACTGGAATGTTTTCACCTCTATAAGTGGAATCACTAAGCACGTTGATATTCCACTCTAACCTGTTGTTGCTACATTCTAATCTTTCCTAACCTCCCTGCCAGTTGACAAGTAAATCTCATCCTGTCAAAATGTCGCGAAATCTAAAATCTTTTCCAATTAGTGAAAAATTAATTTAAATAATGTTCGTGAATTTGAAAGTAGAAAATCAATAAATGATATCGCAAAACAGTTTGGCGTGCCGAAATCAACACTGTGACGGATTTTGAATAATAAAAACGAAATTGAACATGAGTATTCAGAAGGACAAGCAAAAGTAAAAATATTTCGGGCTTGTGAATACCGAGTTCAAAAAATGTCTCCTAATATGGCTGCGGCAGTGCCTAAGTGATAATATACCAATTCGTGGGATATTGGTAAGACCAAAGGCCCAGTATTTTGCACAAGTAATAAATGCTTACAATTGCAAGTTTTTTGAAAACCTCTTTTAGTGGTACATGCTACCTCAGTGACCTGGATAAGTAAAATTGGAGTAATTCTATAAGAGGGATTGAAATCCTGTCAACAAGAGGTTCCACTTATCCAGGTTCGACTGAATACAGTTTTATTTATGTTATCACTTGGCTTTTTATTAATTCTTATTTTTTCATACTAACTGAATCATACTTTTCTATCATTTTATGTATGTAGTTTTTATTATTGCAATAGTCTTATTATTATTACTTCTTTGATTTGCATGTAAATAAGGGACGAATGTGTAAATTAGAACACTATCTGCCCGCAATTGTAGCAGATTGGATGGTTTGTCAAAAAAAAAAAAAAAAAAAAAAAAAAAGTTACATCAGAGGCATTGCGAAGAAGTGGATAAGACAAATCCTTGAAATAAACATATCAATTATTAAAGTTCAAAGTAGTATTTTTAATATCTGTTGTAGTGTCTGTGTCACCATATAATTATGTTGTAGGTTGTTTTATCCTAACCCAGTTTCTAAACTACTGCGCCATGGATTTTTCTGAGTATTTTTTGTTCTTGTTTTTCAATGTCATGAATTTTCGTAATTCTTTTGATTACTATGGTTTCTGCAGTATATGCAGCCTCTGTTAAACCAACTGCATGGTAGTGTTGAGTATATATACACATTATTGTTACATATTATATGTAGTTATTTCTTTTTAATATTATTTTGTTATATTTATTTAATTCTTATTTCTTCAGTAGCCACTAATTAAGGCAGGTTGCTGTGGTTATGATTCATGATTCTGCATATAAGCTGGATTAAATTAGCTAAAAATCTTGATTGCAACATACATAGAAATTTCGTATCAGCTGATTGGTGGAAGAAACATACACACGATATAACTAACGAAGCGAGATAAAATATACAGAGGAACTAAAAATGTTAGTTTCTTCTTCGGAATACCATCTATTATACAAAAAATATAACCCAGTAGCCCTTATATTAATAATAGAAAAAATTAAATTAACTTTATGCATAAAATTATCCGCATCAAATTACATATTGCAAATATAATAATAAATCTACCAATATAACAAAGAAACTTTGTTGAATCACCTAACTAAGCTGATTTAGAACTAATCTGAGAAGCATGTTAAAACCTATATACAACTCAGCCGTTCCACAAATTATTACACGTCATATATTTCAAAACAGAAATGATTGAGACAAGTAGTGTTCAGAACGTTTTAATATAGATAAAAATTAAATTTCAAGTTTCATTTAGACTGAATACCATTTACACCATAATATCAAGACAAGAAGTCTACAAGATCATGTCACAACAATTAATACTAAATCAACTATTTTATCATAATATTTGAAGGATATTTGCATCGTTAAAAAAGATATTATTACAATTAAAAAAAATAATTGAAAAATCACAGCCATGAAAGTTCGAGTTGTGCTTTAGTAGTGGGAAGGATAAAAATTATTCTTAAAAATAGAAAAAACTGTAAACATTAAGTAAAATAAATTGTTTAAAAATAAAAATTAGTAATTAGATATGGATAAACAACAATATAAGTTAATCTTCCTCTAAACCTATTTACTAGTCTTTATAAGTAGATCTTGTCAAACGAATAATGGAAGAGATATTTAAAAAATAACAATTTTAAATGAAACCACAAGGAGATACTCTTGGAAATCACTACCTGCGTTCCAGGTGTTTTTGAATGGCTTGGAATGTATAATTAATTTCAAAACAGGATAATTGCAATCTATTTTATGTTAAATCATCATAAAGTATTTGATGATACATTTCTGATCCAAGTGGATTACCATAATGATGATGCAACGGTTTTCCTTAAATAAAACAAATTAAAGTATACATAAAAAAAATATAATAAAATAAATTAAAGTACTGAATCACGCAAGTACCTATTACCCATTACTCAAATATTTTTTTATTCGAATTTTTTATTTTTTTTTATTTTCTATAATCTTCTGTTATTAAATATAGAAAAGAAGAAGGCTGGGATAAAGGGTCATTCATAAACTATATTTTTTTTATAGTATTTAAATATTTAAAAAATAGATTGTTTTAAAAATTCGGATTGAATTCTAAGCCTTTATCAGGGAGCAAATTGAAAGGCAAGTAGGATAAGTTTTGTTTGTTTATTATTTATAAGTGAAATAAAGAAAGAATATCGAATTATGTATGATTTTTTTTTTTTTTTTCATTTATTGATAGTGAATACGATGACATTTAAATCAACTGTAAAGAATACTCACTAGTAGCACTTCAATTAAATCTACACTAAAAGGTCTCTAGGTCACCTTCTTCTCAGACGCCTCGGAGGATTATCGGGAACGGAGTGGGAAGCAAGTTGGGAGACTAGTGGATTGGAGTGGTTTGCTATGCAAGGATACGTATTTGGTTTGGGCTAAATCAGCTACATGTGGAACATCCTTATGGATAAGTTTATTGGTAACAAAGAAAGAAGCATTGAGGATTTTTCGAAGGATTTTGGATTGTAAGAATTGGAAATTAAATATTAAAATTTCGTTTTATACATCCCACAAACCTTCCTAATCCCTGTAGAAAGATATTTTCCGAATAAATAAATGCTTTAATGAAGAAGATGGTAGGGATGTGCGGTAATAAATATATACATAATTATATATGATAAATGATTAAATAATAAAGGAGTATGATATATGATGGAAAGATATAGAAAGATAAATTGTAGAAAATAATATAATGATTTAATAAGAAAATTATTTAGTTATTTTTTATTTCGATTTTCTCTTCAAGGCAACGGATGGGCTAAATTTCCACATCCACCACCATTCTGAAAGCTGTACTAAAGTTGGTAGGATGGCTTCACGGAGAGATCTGGGATCTTTTATTTCCAAGGACCCGGTCAGAGACAAAAACTGGACTCGCTGTATCGCACGGCCGAGAAATGTCAGAAATGAAAATTGGCGGCGTCCAGCGGCTGATAGGCGGGGAGAGATGTCGGGAAAAGGCCGGAAAAAATCTGAGTAAAAGAAACCCGCGTGAAAAAGCTGTCCTCTCGGAAAGGCAGGCATTATATTTTATTGCCGAGCCTGTAAATAATATATAAGGAGGAGCGTTTTCTTCGAAGGGACGTGGTCAGAATGCTGCCTTCCATCTTTCTTCTCATGGGAGGGTATTATTGTAATTAAGAGGCCAGATCCTCCGGTAATATTCTGTTGGCCCATCCTCATCCTCAGGCCTACTGCAGTAGAGGTCTGCTCTATAACATGTCTGGGGGAAGAAGATCGGTATCGAATCCGTTACCTGTAATCAATAATTGATTTCTAGTGTCAGGCATGTTGTTTGCTTTGCGTAATCTTGTCCTGGCTAATGATATATAACTGTTTCTGAAAATCTGTGGCGTCTCACAGGGATCCATGCTTAGATCTCAGTTATATTAATCATATTATTATAATTTTTTTTTTTTTTTGAAAAGGGAATTGGATTCATAATACTCTATTGTATACACATTATACGAACCTTCTTTTTACGGTATTGATTATTTCCGTTGTTCAAACGATGATATATATATATGACAACCTGGAATTATATGTGACAAATGACATTGAAATATGCCATTAAAAGTGTGATGTGTTGCATAATACTCAACTCGAGGGTTTTTTATTTTAAATCCACACACGTCACATGTGTCATCAGCGTACGTGTTGAGAACGATGCTTGGATTTGTAGAGATGCCAGGTGTATAAACCATGAAGTGGAAGGACCTAGGATATTTGCCATACTATATACCATATCGTCGGCTAATATGTGATCCATCGTATGTGTGAAATACCGATCTGACCTGAAGGAGCAAAAAACTGTTTATACTATAAAACAATAGGTGTTTTTGAAGTAATATTTCTCTAATGTGGACATTTTCGCTCCTGTTTTTGTTGATCTGGTACACTGTCTCACATCATCGATATTGTTATTTTATGTTCCAAAACTTTTTTTCTGGAAATTGGTGCTTACGACGAATCATATATTAGCCAACGATACAGGTGGTTATAGTATTTAGAAACCATGGTAATTTAAAAAGTGCCAAAGTTTAAGTTCCAGTCTACATTATAGGCTTCTCCATGGCTATGAACAATAATATGACTCTTTGAAAAAAAAAAAAAATGAAAACTAGTACAGTGGATAAGTATCACAAAATGCAAATATAAAGTTTAAAAAAAATGTTTTCAGATATTCAATTCGATCCCATCCTGGAATGGGATCTAGGATACTTCCTGGATAAATCTCGGTAGACTGAGAAAAGATGGATGACTCCACAAAACTACAATTTACTTTGAATGATCTATCATTGAGATTGGAACGCATAGCAAGAAAGAACATAGGGGGTTGGAACTAACGGAGTTTTTAATGCAGCCTCTGTTGTCAGACTCGGTCAAAAGCCTGTAAATAGAATTTATGTTAAAACTGTTTCAATCTTCCATTGGAATCGGAATTAGCATATACAGCGAAGCTAGTACATCGGACATGTATTTTTAATTTACCATCATTCATAAGTTCAATAATCTTCTGTGACATCTCAAAATTAATTGGAATTAACTTAAAATCACACCTCATAAATTTCACTTGCGGTTGTGAATAAAAAAAAAATTCAGATACATTTTCCATATTTCACTAGCTAAGCAAGGAAAGTCATGAGCGTGCTATTTGCAATTATCAGCCATCTGTTAAATAAATAATATTAGAAATTTTAAATCTTATAAGGAACGTTTAGGAGAAGGATAAGAATTAGCTTCATCTGGATTCTATTTCACATGGCTACCTTCTACGTGGAATATAACCCCTAACCTGTGTCTACTGTGGCAAACTAAGAACAGTAAAACACACCCACTTGTAGACTGTCAGCAGTTTTTAGCCATTCAAAATGAAAAAAAAATTCAAAATTTCGTAAACACTGGTAGAGATTCTGTAAGACAATGAAAAGTCTGTGAGGTCCTGGAAGTAACTTCTAAAATATAATGAACTTTATGGACAAACATAGGAATAAAGATTGAAATGTCAATGAGCTCAAGGGGTTAGAAGAATATCAAGTACATATACTTTTAGGCATTGTGATAAAATTATACCATAATATAGGATTGAGGCAAGCTTTTATTAAATCAAACTTAAACATTGCATTATTCATTCTGGCAAATGAAGAAAATGTGCATACTGCTTCAGTAATGTTGTTAAGGATAGATATCAAAGTTGTGAACAAGATAAGCCACGTAAGAGCCATTGTGAATTTTTGAAAAGATTGTGGGTTGGGAAAATTCCATTAGACATTCCACCTAATAGTTTAAAAGAACCGAATAGTTTGTTCATTACACACAAACATGAAATCCATATTCTTAGAAACTACAAATTTTCAGCTGTAAAAATTTGATATCTGAAAAGGGAGTGTTCATTGATGGAATTGCTTATAGTTTTTTCAAACTCTTTTTCGTGACTATTTCTTTAATTATGTTTGAATAGAATGAAACTACAAACAAACAAAAAATCATTGGTTCAGATTTACTACTAACACCTTTACTATAATAATTTAAATGCTTTCCCACCTTCAAAAAATAGCCTATAAAATAAATAAAAGATTATTAGGGTATCCTTAAACCACCATAATTTTTATTTAAAAATAATTTAAATACTACATTACAAATTAATTGATTGACGAAAAATTATAAGTACAACTATAACAGTGGAAAAACTAAATCATGTTTTTATTTTAATTTAGAATAATTCTGATGCACTTTTGATACACACTACACTGAGTTTAACCTTTGCCAAAACAAGCAAAAATACATTGAAAAACGTATAAATATTGAAATATTAATAAATTAATTTTTAAATTATTAAAAAAATAAATGAAATTTAACATATGAAAAAATTAAAACATTACTGACATTATACATAAAAAAAAAGAAAAAAAAAAAAAGGATTAATTTATTATTGAATTTTTATTTTGAAAAGGGATAAAATAAGGAAGAAATGACCAAGAAAATGTTCAACCAAATTAACAGTGTTTAATTCTGTACTACTTGAATTTAAAAGTATAATAAATCATAAGTCAAACAATAATTATTAATATAATTAAATAACAGAAAGTATTGCTGGTGACGTAAATTTTCATAATTTTAAAAAAGATGTTCGAACGAAAGTAAATCTAAATTAAAATTTTTTTTTTTTTACTTTTCACAGGAATAATAATTTTCTTTTATCCTATTTTAATTTTCACTTATCTCTGATATTTAAATATATTTATGGAAAGACAAACGTAAAAATTAATAAATCAAAATAAAATATAAAATATTTTCAAAAAGGATTCTTTACCTCTATATTATACTGACAGGGAAAATATTCCACACAATAGGTTTTTTCATTTTATTGTCTAGGTTTTTTTTTTTTTTTTTTTAAGTGTTTCGATCCACACATACTGTCTGTCACAAGGGTACATAAAACGTATTAGTTTAATTTAAAGTATTATTTAAATAAAAGCAAGCAATATTTAATAAAAATTGAAGCTTTAAAATTTATCTCATATATTAAATTAATATGATTTATAATTTAAACTTAATAATATTTTTTAACACTTCTGTATTTTATCCAATTGGTATTTTTATTGATCATAATAATTTTTATAATCCTTGGTTAAAGAATGTATGGACGTAAGAATAAAACTTCCAGCCGAGAAAAAAAATCAATTAGGTGGAATTTTTTGCTTGTTAGTGTATAAAATAAAATAAAACAAAACAAAAATGTGTGTGTATTCTTGATATTTTACGGAACTTCTAACAATTTATTGAAAAATATAATCCCATTAAATAATTTAAATTTATATTAAAATTATATTTAAAATATTAATAAGGTTTTATATAATATCAATATAAAGTAATATATCAAAATTAATGGACGAAAATAAAAACTAGAAAATATTTATTCAGAAAATATCTCGGTGACGGAGACGAGCGGCTTCTCAGTGGGCTCAACTTTGAAAGGCTCAGCTTCTGCTACCTATCGGGAAACCACTGAACTACTTGGACTTGAGATACCCGCGAAATACGAACCAAGCTTTGAAACCATTTATTCTATCTGTTGGATATTGTAACAGATACGTAAGTTTTTAAAACTATATTATTAAATTAATTTAATTAAAAATATATTCTAAAGAATAAAAATAAATTAAGATTAAAAAAAAAAATAATTTTAACGGTAAATGGATAAAATTATCTAATACGTAATTAGAGATAAACACCTATTAATACATCATTAATAATAATAATCAGCTTTATATATAATTCTGTAGTCTATAAATTAAATAAGAGCCTATTTATTTAAAATACGAGTATTTACCTCTAAATTATTTAAGAACAGTTAATATTTTTTAAAAATTTATATTTTAATAATAATAAAAGTCAGGTGCATTTCCAAACACACGAAATTACATCATTATAAAACAGTCTTTTAACCGAAATGTCTATATGGTTCGAAAACACTTGTCCTCAATTGGAAAAAAGATATTGACAACATAAGGAAAAAAAAATGTAAAATCATAAGGAAAATTCTTTGATGAACAACATAGGCTTAGAAGTTTACAGGGAATTAAACAATATTCAGATATTTACAGTGTCGTTCGTAAATGCAGACTGAGTTTTTATGAACACGTCAAAAGAATGAACACGAATCGTCTTAGGAGGACAAAGAAATTTTTAGATCCAAAATCCACAGTTGGAAAATTTACCGAGAAAAAACAACAAAGAAAATACTGGGAGATTTTGGACAGATGGAAGAAAGGAGGCCTATAGCAAGGGAATGAAGGAAACATGGGCACAGAGGAAGGCAAGGGAACGCATATAGTGCTTTGCGTAGTTCCGATTGGGCTAATTCGCACAAAAAAAAATAATAAATAAATAAATAATAATAATAAATAAAAAAAAATAAAGTTAGGTTGCTGATGAATCTAGATATGACCGAGTTAGTGAGAATAGAAAAAAGAAATTATCGTGTTGATAGAATAGAATCCGCGGAATGATAATAGAACTAGTGATTTACAGATATCTAGGATCACATTGAAACGAAAGGGGATAGAAGGACGAAAAATTAAAGAAAGTATAAGAGTAACAGGAAGAAGCTTTAGTTACCATAAGAAAGGCTTACCAGGGAAGGAAAGGGGTTAAAAAGGAAAAATAAAACGTAGTTTACTAAGGCACGATTCTTGGATATTGACCTGAGGACGGAGCATGAATCTTCACGACTAAGCGCAAGAGTGGAAGATAGGAAAATGAGATAACTAAGAAAAATTGATGAAAAGACAAAGAAAGTGATGAGCACTATGATCAGAGCGATCCTCGATAGAAGACCAGCCATGAAATAATAGAAGAAAATCGCCTGAGGTGGCACGTCTTCCGAATGGTAAAATATTACAAAGCAAAATTTTCCTACGGAGTTGTCGCTGAGGGAAAGAGAATCCAAGGAAAGCCAAGGAAGACTAATAAAGAAAGGATTAGGCAACGTCTTTCAGATGCAGGAAAGAGAGGAGAGTCCAGATGGCAGAGGATTGTGACTGTATCAGAAGTCGTTTTCATAAATGGATTCATCCCTCACATCGATGAGGTAGTAAAGAAATAAACAACAAGAAGATAATTAAAATGACAATAAATAAAATGCAACTTCCGTAAATTTGTGTCCGCAAAGGTGGTCGATGGATGGAATGAAATTTTGACTCAATGCTTAGTTTCTATATAAAATTTGTTTTGTTTTATCCTACATATAAAAATAAAGCTTCAATGTGTTCTCTATGTTTCTTTATAGTTTACTGTGACCCTAAAAAAAATTATGAAAATCGGTTTGAAACATTTGACAATGCATTAATATCAAAGATTCAACAGAATATAACATATCAACAATTAATCTACAAAGTTACATCTATCCAGCAATAGCAATCCAGCTGGTTGAGTTATTAATATTATCAATAATAAGGAATCTGACTTTTATTAAAAACTGTTTATTGATAATTACAATTGTATAAATTATAAACAATAAGTAAATTTGAGGAAAATTACTACGACCTGTCGATAACATGTAAAGAACTAATCCCGTGTAGCACTTCAAAAGTTCTATATTCTTCAGACACCTCAGAGGATTACCGGGAATAGAGTGTGAGACAAGTTGGAAGACTAGTGGATTAGAGTTGGTATGAAGCCTACTATGAAAGGATATGTATCTGGTTTGGGCCAAAGCAGTAACATATGAACATTAAGATCTCTATGGATAAGATTGTTTGTGACATAATAAAGAGCAGTAAGGATTTAACGAATGATTTTGGATTGTGAGGGTTGGATAAGAGAATTGGAAGGTTTTTAGTGGAGCCCCAAAGCTTAGCTCCGTGTGTCCAAATGGGTCTAATTACTGTCATGTAAATAAGTTTTTTTGTTATTTATTAGGATTGAATGCTTGCCTAGTAAATGTTGGAGTAGTCTAAAACGATGAGCAGTTTCTTGTCTTTTGAGTCTGGTAAGTGAAACTGACTTTTAAAATATGATCTTATAGATGATGGTTAAATAAAAATGTAATAAAATATGTAAAGCAGCGATTGTAATAAATTTGTATATATAACTTTATTTGAAATCAATACCGTTTTCATAATGTTCCCAATCCACTAACGTAAATTTTGTTTCACGAGGTCAACTTTATGTAGGTTTATGGTTTGTAGATAGTTGTTTTTGGTAAACAAATCCTACATGTTTTTGTCTTCCCATCTTATGAGAATGTAGTACCGAAAACTTTAAAGGTCCTATATTGTTTTCTTGATCTAAGTACAATGATTTCAATATTACGGATGTGCTTAAGAGTAAAAAAGATAATTACGATTGGAAATGGGAAAAAAGACTAATGCACATAAGAGAGAAAATACCAGTAAATCAATACGACAATGACATATCATTATATTTCAGGAAAGAGGAAAGGATATACGAGTTAATGGTCACAATCAAATCAATGTAGGAAAGATGGATATTTTTAAATTTAAGTTATTTATGACACAAATTGAAACTTGATATTTAATGAGCTCAGAAGTTTTCGAATTGTATTAGGGGTATATTTATGTATATTTTTTTTTAATCTACAAAGTCACTAAAATGTTGATTAAAATTATTATTATAGTAATTACTAAAGTATTATTTGATTAAGAAAGTCAATACCTAATGTGATAGTTTTAAAGTTGTATATAAATATTAATAATTCTAAGAAGCCAAGAAATTCTATAAGTACCTATAACATTATAATTCACTCCAATCTGTATAGATTTGTTGTAGTTAGAGGTTATATGTTCGTTTCTTGCTAATAAAAACTAATCCTGGGTTGAGTGCAGTTTTGCAGTCCATGTAATGTTCTATAACAAATATATAAAAGGTTGCGAAATGCAGCCCTGTAAAACTCCCACACAGAAAAGTTGAGTTCATATTTCTTGAATGACGAAGATCTGGTTGTGATGAAAGAATTGTAGATTTACATAACAGAACAGTATCAGTCTTAAAAATGAATTCTTTTACACCCAATAAATATCATAAGTGTTTTACAAAAACGTTACTAAATTTTTAATGTTTTGTTTTTAACGCAACAGGTATGTTAAGTGAAATAACTTAAATCGCTGAATCTATACTTTTTTTTTTTAAATTAAAAAGTTATTTTTTTTTTTTTTTATGATATTTTTTTTAATAAACGTTTTGAGCAGTTGCACAAAATATCTATGGCTCTGTAATTGGTAAGTGTATGTTTGATAAAATTTACTTTAATGTTTATTATTATCTACTTCAATTATTTAGCATAAATGTTAAGCTGTTAACCATAATAAACGGAGGATCTAAGGTTCAGGAATCTCAGTAATTCAACCAGTTCCATAGTTTTATACAGAATTTTAATTTTAAATAATTCTTTCATTCCTGAATTCCTTCCTTCCTGGACATTGATTTCTAAACAACAATAAACATAAAGATAAACACTTTTAAATTAAACCTTTATAATTATATTTGATAGTATAACTAAAATTATTCTTTAAAAAAAGAAATAAATAAGCATCAAAATAATAAAATCATCTATATAAATTAGAAATTACTAATAAATAAAGAACAGTTATATTAATTAATATATGATGGTTTTCAATATTAAAATTATTTAAGAACGTCATTAGTTATCAAATACGTGGAAACGGTTAGTACCTAATTGTAACATATTAAAAAATTAATTTAACAATATAAAATAAATAGAAATATTGAAAGCTAGGAGTTTTATTTATTCGCAACACAGGGATGAATTATATAATTATATCTACAATCTCTTCATTTCATCTATTTATATCTATTCATTTATTATACTTTATTTAGAAACTATATAATCCATATTTTGGAACTACCAAAGGTAAATGGTTATAACCAAAGATAAAAATATGAATGAATGTTTTTAAATAAAAACATTCAAAAAATTAGTTTTTTATTATCTTTAGGATTTTTTTTTTAAATTCTCTTGTGTTTATTTACCAAATTATTGAATATACTTAAGTTATTTTATTTTTTTGTATTTAGACCATGTAGCTGTTTGTGCATTTTTAATTAATCTAGTGAAAAATATTTGAGCAATGTCCATTCACAATTTTATTTTTTCATCACAAGAGCATTTGGGAAGTTCTATGCGCAAGTGTAAGCTTAAAAGATAAATTAATGAGATTATCTAATATAAATCAAAATTTATAGGATAGCCATTAAAATATAAAGTTGTATTTTAAATATGAAAAATAAATACAACATGAAGTGCAAATTCTCAAAATTTGTTTACGATGTATTTAAAATAATCATTAAAAGCCCTAATAAGATTTTAACCTAATAAAAAATTTAATAATTATAATGTTTAAAAATATTTAGGTATGGTTAAATTTGGCCCAATTCTGGTTAGTTTGTGTTGGCTTGTACTTTATTGGCTTGGTCAGGAATTGCCTCGTGATAAAGGAGATGAATACTTTCACCTATAAACAAAGGATTTATTAAGTTTTTTTTTTTTTTTTTTCCAATTTAAACAACAGAATTATTTTTACGATCTGAGAAAATTGCTTCCAAGCGACTTGCTACTGAACAGAGCGTTGCTTCACTAAGTCAAATATACGGCCAGAGGATGCATTAATATGAAGAGGAAGAACTGGTAGCCGGCGAGCCGCGTGTGGTCCTCCTCATTGTAAATAGTACAGGATAAATAATACATAATAAATAATACTGGATAAATAGCGTATGTTCCCAGAGGGGCTTCCAATTAAATAGCCAGACGGAGTGCCCGCTAAATAACACTCACCATTACGGCTACAGTGTATCTTTGTAAGGCCGATTGGATTCCGACCGTACATCAAGTTCTAGCCTCCGTCTCGGAAGATAATAAACAAAAAAGAATCAAAGACCGCGGATGAAAAATGGTAAAGCGGTGGCCGGTGGGACTAACGAGTACGATGCGAGGTTTCTTCACAGTCCGAGTCACTACAGGATACAGTCGTGTGAGTTGAAATCACCTACAGTGAACTTTTTAAATAATGTCGCCACCAACAACAACAAAAATTATTGGAAAAAATACAAACGACTAAGAAGACTTTGTTGTTTTATTCAGGTATTTCGGTTCTTCTTTGATTTCTATCCTTTATCAGTGTGGATAATAAATAAATTAAAACATATATGTTTAATAAGGTTCTAGGGGTTCAGACAATAAAACTTATTTTGGTGACGTTTCAAGACTATATTGTTCTCATAATCATGACCTTTGTAGGGATGGCCTTGTATTCTTCGCACTCGCCAGATTTCTGAAGTTCCTTCATCACTGTGATTGCGTGAGGAACGTGGGATGATTTGATTTCTTCGTAAAATCTCATTCTTCCACTATAGATATATTTTCCAGTATCGACTCATTGTGTTAAAATATATCGTTTACACTTTATAAAAATGTTGATACAGCAATGATAATTATTTTTTTTATTGGCTGAGGGATTCCACGCCAAAAGACTCACTCAAAAGACAAGAACTACACTGATGCTTCAACCAACTGTGTAAACTACGAAATAAGACATCTCATCTTTCCATAAAAAAAAAGTTCTGATTTGCAAAACCATCATTAAACCTATTTGGACCTGTGGGCTTGAAACATGGGAGCGACAAACATGTCGAATATCAAGCGTCTCTAAACTATAGTGAATGCTCCTTATTATGCCTCCAACAAAACCCTACATAATGATCTTAATATACCTTACGGTCTCGACCTTATACCCCTTATTTTTTTTTATATTCCATCACTACCTTTCCTACCATCCCTTTCTACAATCGCCATGAGACTTTTTGTAAATAGGTATTTATGTTGGAGATTTAGAAGTGTCCAGTCTCCATTGGGTTTTGACATTAGTAACGCAGGTCAAAGAGCAGCGCTAGGATCTCTTTGAGTTTGGCTTGTCCCCCATTGGAGCTTGTAAATATTGTACATATAATATGATTTTCTATGATTTTTTAATTTACAATTTACAAATTGCATAAATGGACTCATTCTCATCTATATTACTCAGTGCCGTTGAGAGAGGTAGATTTTAATTTTATTCAATAAAAAAATTAAAAAAAATAAAATAAAATTCTGACGAGATTAAAAAAATATATATATACACAAACAACAAACAGTCACTTTATAATTTTTAATAGTAATTATACATAACTATCCAAGAATTGAATAGAAACAATATAATAAATAATATTCAATAAAGCAAATTTATTATTATTCATGTAATATACAAAGGAGAATATGAGCAATAAATGTATAATAAAAAATAAATTCAGAATATAAAATAAAATATGATACTACACTCTTTGATGATGGTAATCCCAGCTTTCCACCTTGCTGCAACCCTGCATGGGTGCATATATTCCTTCTCTCGACATAACGCGTATTTAAATAAATATTTATACAAATTATTTTTATAATAGCAGGGTATACCAGTCAGTTATTGACACCTTTAAGGAAATATTCGGAAATATTAATGCTACAATTATAGAAAGAACAGTTCAATAAATTTGAAATTTGCAGTCATTTTTCATTTCTTCTTCTTCTTACGAGTTCGGCCATCTGTGGACCAGGCTCAACAATTTATTTCTTGCTCTTCCTCTCTCTCCAATATCTCTTCATTACCTCTGCCTGATGCTTTCTTCTTTCATCTGACCACCGTCTGTTAACTTGTGTCTTAGCCATTTCCGGTAATTTGATACCGCTGACCACTGTCCGAAATTGGTCTCTGTCCCACTTTGAATTCCAATGCACATTTGCCACCCTCATATCCTCCTTTACCATCCTTATCCATGTATTCTTTTTCTGTTTTTGGAGGCTGTGTTGGAAAATTTTCTTCGTCAGTCTTCCTTCTTCCATTCTCATCAAATGTCCACAAAACGTCAATCTACGTTTCCTCATTACATCACTCAACCTTTCAATGTTTCGATATATTTCCGTATTACTTTTTAGTTTAAAACCTTCTTCAGTCTTTCTTGGTCCTAATATTTTCCTTAATATTTTTCTCTCCTTCTTTTCCATATTTTCAATTTCTCCCTTTTTGTTGAGAAACAAGCATTCAGAGGCATATATGCTTTCAGGACGAACAACTACTTTATAATGAAGCAATTTAGCCTCAATAGAGAGATTTTTTTTATTATATATATCCTTAGTTTTTAGGAAGGCAAATTCCATTTTGTTGGCTCTTGCGAGATTTGCTGCTTTATCTAAACCATTATTTTGAATTACTTTTCCAAATATTTAAACTATACTATTACTATATTATCTACCCTCCTAATGTTACCATATTTAGTTTTTAGTTCTTTGCTTGTATTTTTCATTTATTATTATACTTTAACTTAAACAGGAAGGTTCACACCAAGCATTATTCCTGGAATGTATATTACAAGATAGTGATAATAACTAATGTAAAAATAATGACACCCTATGGATATCTTTTAAAATAAGGACAGAATTGAAAGTAAATTTAAACAGTTGATTTGTAGGATTTAAAAGAAATGATTAGATTTTTTATTTTGGGCTAAATATTTTGTTTCTTCCTAATTTTTAAGTGAGGGTGTCAATAACTGTCCGGTTTACCCTACATAAAATATTTTTAGAATAACACAATTTAGAATAATTGATTTAAGATATGATGGTCAGGTAACAAGTAATAAAGATGCAGTTTTTAGAATAGTTTTATCACAGAACAATTACAGATTAAAATAAAAAAATGATAGGTATAAATATTATTAATATTTATTTAAGATCGTTTAAGCTTTTTTGAAAGCTTTTAAGGCGAAACTTTATGACAGAAGAGGCATCTGCCGACTGGATGAGAGGGACGAGTAGATCGGGCAGCTATTCATGAAGGTAACAGCTAATTATCAAGTCATTAGCGAGCACCTGCCCGGAATAGACTCAGCCCCCCCCCCCCCCCACCGCTCTTATCTATCGATACAGATTTATCGATAATATCTCATCCGACCTTAAGCCGGATCATAATCATGGAATTATAAGGCTGTTGATAATGCAGTATTGTTGGATTTATTGTCGTTGTTATGAAATCTCCATCATTCCATCTCGGAAAATCCTTGTTGATGTGTTGAATCCCGTATCCAAATTAAAACTACTAGGTTATGATCAATGATCCAAGAGAAATATTTTAGAGTGTGACTAATTAATTATCAATTAATTAATCATACTTATTTTCCAACCCGATTCATTAATAGTTTTATAATTCGATGGCTGTCACAAAAAAGGGGATTAGAAACATTACTTTTTAAATGAGTTAGCTTATATTAACCAGCTATCAAAGCAGGGTTTTTTTTTTTCCTGCCTCGTGAAAAATTGATTAAGATGGGCTCCTTAATATGGTTTTAAAGTACCTATTTCGGCGCAAATCGTATTTTTAGAATAATTTCAGGATTTGAGAAAACGATCAAAAATGCGCCAATGGAAAGCGCAGGGATTTATATTCATAAAATAATGAAGACAAATAGTAACTAATGATTTATTTAAAATTAAATTAAACTAATAAAGTTAGGAGCAGATAACAATGAATACTTTCATTCACAAAAGCTTCAAATAATTACCAGATGGTACTCAAATAAGCTAGGACAATATTTACCAAATAAGGAAATTTATATTTATCTTATGCAAGGACGCTGATAACACATGTGTGTTATCAGTAAACAATGATCCCTTCATTGCCTCTCAAACACTCCAATCCCAAATCCTAAACCTTCAAGAATGGTGTAAAAAATGGAGAATCAAAATAAATCCAAACAAATCCCATCAAATAACGTTTACCCTACGTCGTAAACCTACGACTTCCTGTCCTACAGTATCATTTAATGATATTCCACTAATCCCTGTTGGACAGATCCGCTACCTAGGACTCCACTTAGACAAACGTTTAACTTGGAATCCACATACAAGACTAAAACGACAAGAGGCTGCCCGTCGTTATAGACTACTTCAACATTTACTAGACAAACGTTCAAAGCTCCCAATTAATAACAAAAGATTCATATGCATGACTGTGATTAGACCTATTTGGACGTACGGAGATGAGCTTTGGGGCTCCACTAAACCATCCAATTCATCTCGTATTCAATCCTTACAATCCAAATTCCGTTAAATCCTAAATGCTCCTTACTTTGTTACCAATAAACTTATCCATAAAGATCTTAATGTTCCATATGTTTATGAGGTTAGCCCACACCAGACACCTATCCTTTCATAGTAAGCTCCATGACCACTCAAATCCGTTAGTTTCTCAACTTGCTTCCCACTCCATTCCTGACAATCCTCCGAGGCGTCTGAAACGAAGTTGGCCTAGAGACCTTCTAGTGTAGAATTTTTAATAAAGAGCTACTGATGAGTAGTTGTCAATACATTTACTTGATGTATATTTTTTGTACAGTTGTAAATTTCAATAAATGTATATATTAAAAAAAAAAAAATCTGATACAAGGGGCTATAAGAAAAAATACAGATTTAAAAAACATCCATGAGATTCATGTAAAATATACAAAACGTACAAGTTGATTTGTGGCTTTGTGACAATTTAATGCTGCATGTAAACACAATATAACAATATATTTAAGCATACACGCACATAAAGGTTATATAATACTTGCACGAAAACCATTTGACAAATAAGTTCACAATGGGCATTGTTATAGATACGGGCACCCCTCCCTACTGGCTAAGGGAGATACTGAAGACTGGCGGCGAGGACTGTTGATAGAGCCATTTGCTAATATAACATACCAGTAAGCAGTTTGAACCATTCTTTCAAATAGCGTGAATGTAGCGCGAGTTATTGTGCAAATCAGTGTCCATTTGGGGCTGTAAAATTCTGAGTGGCATGTGAAATCGTTTTCGTTTCATGTTCTTATGTTAAGTTAAAAATAATTTCACAGTGATAGCCGGAAAGCAGAGATCTTAAATTTCTTAAGCTTTTAAAGAACACCTTTAGATTATATGCACGCTTTTAGATTAAATGAGATAGTGAACATCTTTCTTGGGTGGAGTTGGTGTGAATATGGGCACCCATCCTTGGTTTAAATAAGGGCACCCATTTCCCAGGGAACTTTAAATAAATTTTTGTCTGTTCGACATATTTTCAGTTCCAAACATTAAGAAGAGAAACAATATTTGTGGACGCAAAGGATCAAGGTATCATCACCGGATCACCATATCAGGATGAGTTGACCAAGACGCTTGACAAAAGTGCATTCAAGATGACGTCCTTATGTTTTTCCGGGGTAAGAGACCGGCCAGACGTGGAAAGAAGAAAGGCCTTCAAAAAGAGGAAATTCGTCCAACGCAACGATACATCATCGTACTCATCAGACTACAACGACCCCCTCCTGTAGACAGTGATGATGATACCAATCTAGAACGGAGGGGATAAACCAGACTCAAGCGATGTAACTTGCATTTTGTGATGGAAAGTTCTCTGAAGACACTTGAAGAGAGGTGTGGGTAAAATGTTGGAGAGAGAACTTAGATATTTATAGATACAAAGATAGAGACAGTTATGATTGTGATATCTGCAAATAATTTTTTTCCTGTAATAAATCGTGCTTGGAGGTAAAAGTCACTAAGTGCAATTTTTTTCCGAATTTGACAAAAAGTCATTGTGTGTTGTTATCATTTCCCAAAAGTATAAAAAGTCACAAAGTGAATATAACTGCTATACAGTCCTCTGAAAAAATATAAACTCAACTTATAAAAATAATGTATTTATAAAATTTAAAAGTAAATGCATTACACAATTATGTTTTTAGACTTGTATTTATCTTATTAGATTGGTGTGAAGCTTAAGTGGATATTGATCTATTTGATAATTTACAATCAACAGATTTTGTAAACAAATCTTATTTATGTTGTGAATAAGTATAAACTCAATGTTTGTTTTCTATCGCCTGGAGTATTAAGGATTAAAATATCACTTCAGTTTTATTCCTGCTGTTAAAGAGTGTTCATCTTTGATACCAGAAAGCTTCGTTTAGTAATTAATTTTTTTTAATAATGCCGCGGGGGTCACAACTCAAGGAAATTGATCAGCAACGAATAATGGACTTAGGGAGAGCTGGGATGACCCAGAGGCAAATTGCTCATGAGATAAACCGCTCCCAGGGAGTAGTCAAAAACTTTTTAAAGTGCGGCCCTGAAAATTACGGGAAAAAGAAAAGAAGTGGAAGGCCTCCAAAAATTTCTAAGCAGGTGAAACGGGCAGTTTTGAGAGAAATTTCGAAAACAGGAGCTTCCTCTGCACAGATTGTGAGGCGAATCAACTTTGGATGTGATGCTAGTTTGGTGAGGAAGTGGTTAGCTGAATCCAAGTTCTTCAAATATCGTAAAATTATGAGAAAACCACAGCTTAAAAAAACATCATTTGCAGCGACGATTGCAGTTTGCAGAAAGACATATCCAAGACAGCAATAAATGGTCAAGAGTTATTTTTAGTGATGAAAAAAAATTTTACATTGATGGTTTTAATTACTACTGGCATGACCTTAGAAAAGAAAAAAAAAATTATCACGAAGAACACATTGGGGTGGAGGAGTAATGGTCTGGGCTGCATTTAATGAAAAGGGAAAGTCTCAAGTTGCATTCATTGCTGGCAAAATGAATGCTGTCAGGTACCAAAATGTTTTAGAAGAGTTCGTTTAGCCATTTATTACAATGTTAGAAGAAGAAGATCCCATTTTTTCAACAAGATAATGCTCCAATTCATGCAGCACGCTCAACAAGACAATGGTTTGAAGATTTCAGACTCAATGTTTTGGATTGGCCAGCTCTTAGTCCAGATCTCAATCCCATTGAAAAACTTGTGGGGAATCATGTCTAGAGAAGTCTACGACCCTCAGAAACCAGAAATCCAAAACATTGATGAGCTCAAGGAAAGGATCACACAAGCTTAGGAAAACATACCAGAGAGCACTTTACTTAATTTGGTAAGAAGTGTTCCTAAAAGACTGTTGGAGTTGATTAAAAAACATGGTGGAAGTTCTCATTATTGAAACGAATTTACTCATTAAAGAGACATTAAAGTTTTGGAGTCTATACTTTTTCACAGGTGTATTTTGCTATTTTGCCCCAGTTGTACCTAATTCTAGCCATATGATGAAATTATTTATTAAAATTGTAATTAATCACTCACTGTATACATTAAATAATATATTTTGTTACTCAGATTCCAAAATTAAAGACTTAAAATGACTTGAAGAAGTTTTTTTTGTCTTGAGTTTATATTTTTTCACAGGACTGTATGTACCCATTAGAGAATGAGAAAATTCCCGTTTGAATATTGAAACGGAAAAAAAATTGAATTGATTTTGTGTGACTTTTTTGAAGAGGCCCCATATTGACACCCCAATTTTTCTGGTGTTATTTTGAAAGCTTTTTCTAAATCGTCGTTGTTGTTATGAAATAATTAATGTCATTCATTGTTTTGCCTTCTAGCATTTAAGAAACTTGATGTAGTAGTTAACGAAAGACAAGAATCTAGAATTTTTCAAATTGAAAGTAAATTTAAATAAATAACAAAATAGGGTGCCCATATTTCTATCTTTTTCTCTACATATACGTTTTCAAGTTTTTCACACATTTATATAAAAAAAAAAAAATATTTAGCTACAATTTTGGTAAATATTTTGGGACTTATAATATTAGACTTTAGCGTTATATTATATTTTATATAGAATAATATAAGACCTGAGACATGTTGAAATCCTATAAGTATACCACTTGATATAAATAAACAACCACTCCTATTTGATTCAATAATAATAATTTCAAAGAGAATGAAGTCGTTCCTTAAGGCCAAACACGTGTAAAAGGTAGCCGTAGAAATGCACTCGATACAATGTGTGACCTATCGAATCCCGTACCTTCCTCATTCCCCGAAAAGATACGATCGCTTTGCCACATGAAACCTGTTCCACCTCTTTTCCAAACGACCTCATGGCCACCAACATCTGAGGAACTTAAAAAACAGAGAAAAAGAACGTTTTCACCCCAGGGTACTTATTATATCAGCGAGGGTAAAAGAATAACACCGTATGAGCTTAAACCAGGGGAAGTGTTTTCGCTACACGTTCATAGAGCACTGAGTATCTGATTACGAGACAATGGTATTTAGGTTCTTTGTGTTTATGTCTAAAGTTTCTCGCCCCGGAGTCTTGTTCTTTTGTATCGGTCGTGCATGAAGTTGACTTGGGTTGCTTAACAATACTGAACCCTTGTACTTCAACGTACTTTCTATAATAAAATTTTAAAAATAGTTTATAGCATATCATGAAGTCAGCCACCATTCTTATGAACACGAGAACTTATGAAAAAAAGTATTAATTTGTTTGTTCCTTGATCTCCTGATGGGGGGGGGGGGGCAGTCTTGGATCGGAATGTTTGAAAATATTGTATATAGAGTTTGATTGTATTTATGATACTTTTCTTTTCTTCCTTATTTTTTTATTATTATTTATTTATATTTGTATTTATTTATTAGTTTCAACATATATCACCTATTTTATATTATCATTAATTCTATTCTATTTTACTTTACTTTTACATAGAATAATTCTATAAGAATAAATATATATTCTATTTTATTTTATTTCTTTTATATTTTTTGAGTGAGGCAGCTTGTAATTATTCTAAATAAAAAAGTTAAAAAAGTAAAATTAGTTTAACATATCACTTCAGTAATTGTAAGGTATATTTATAGAGGTAGAGACGATAAATTAATTATTTAATTTAGTATTACGTTTTGTGGCACATTTTCTTTTTTACTTATTTAATGATATTTACTACTGTATACAATATAATTATCATGTAAATATGAGTAAAGTGACATGTCAATGAATTATAAAGAAACTAATCATTAGCAGCACTTCAATAAAATCTATACTAGAAGGTCTCTAGGTCATCTTCTTTTCAGACGCTTCGGAGGGTCATCAAGAATCGAGTGGAAAGCGAATTGGAAGACAAGTAGGTCCGATTGGGTTGATTTAGTTTAAACTATAAAAGAATATTGTCAAAAAGCAATTCAACATAATCCATCCTAGTTTACGTAAGTAAAAATTTAGATAATTTTTAATGCTGTTCAGAATTGATGTATATACGATAAATAGAAAAAAAAAAACAAATTAAACTGGATATAATAATTTTTTTTTTATCATATGTAAATAAATTTGCGAAATATATTTATAGGAATATATTATAAACTAATTCAGTAAAATATCTATTGGCATCTCCTGGTTTTGTTTTAACTTATTTGGAAGTTTAATATATTCCTGACACCTTTGTAGGCTGATTTAATTAACATTAATGATCAACTATTTTTAAAAATTGTGTTTGATAAATAAAAAAAAAACCCTTGCATTGTAGAGAAATATTTTTATCGAACAATTAATTAACCAGAATAAATATAGAATGGATTCTTTTTAATAAAAATTGCGTAATGATTAATCTTTGTATTCAGAAAGGATTGAAAAATATATTCCGAATTCAAACTTAAAAATATTTTTTATGTATTTTTTTTTTATTTATTGTTTTTCTATATAGATATGTACTAATAATGTTTAAGAATAAAGCTATGAAGTAATGTTGTATTTTAATTGTTAAATAAATAATAGATAAACACATATTCACAATGAAGAAAACACATCCATCCACCTTTCTTTTTAGTCACTTAAATCATTTTGGTACAAATTCGACTTAACAACTTATCCACTGGGATGACAGATATAGTAAGCACTAAGGACTTTGAAGGGAATATATAAAAAATGAATTAAATTAAATGATTATTATAAATAGTTTTAACAGCATTGAATGTTTAGCAGTGTTTACAAATTTATATTATTTTAAATTTAAAAAAATAAACCACGCGCTAGATCCTCCCCGCTCCGTATATAATAAAATAATTTCAGGGAGCCAGTGTGAAGTTTACATTTTGATGACCTTTCGAGATATCCATCAAAATCTTTATAGATTTTCGATGATTGGAAGTTATGAATTAATATTCATGAGAGAGGACTCCTTAGGGACTGATGGGCGATAGAGAGGAGATGCAGATGGCTACCTGGAGAGGTCCATGCTGGAGCTGAAGGGACTGTACCTGGATTCCAGGCCCCTCCTCCAGCGCGGAGCCATCGCTCGCCCCGACCTTCCAGCCAGATGAAGAAATAAACCTTTATTAATTAGCTTCCATTCATAAGGTACCCGAGGCGGTCGTTAGCTAGCTCTGATGGAGCATGAGTTGTGGGAGATAGCTCGGCCTTCTAGCCAGGCCGTAGATCATCCTCCCCGCAGATCTCGCAGATAATGCTAACTTCTCCTAATGGCTTGCATTTCCCACTCTGTGATCTCCCACTGCCGTCGGTGTCTGAGAGCAGTATGGAGGGGCCGTGTGGTCGACAGAGGTTCTTCGAATTGAGGAGAAAAATAAAATTAAATAAGCATTAATTTTAATTCAAAATTTATTACAAGGTATTGTTATATTATTCAAAAAAATAATATTAATGTTTAGTATCAATTTAAATTTAAATCTATACTATTTTATAAAAGGGCACGCCATTTTTCGTTAGTGATCACTAACCGTGAAAACCACTTAACCAATCTATAAATAATTTTAAATACAAATACTCAAATACTTCAAGGAAGGTCTAGCAATAATTAAAGCAGTCATTCCAGAAGCGGGGCTCCATCCCCTTCACGAGCCCAAGAAACCTTTTATCGATTTTAACCTTGTTCGGAACGTTCAAAGCTCCCAATTAATTACAAAAGACTCATTTACATGACTATGTAAATGACCTATTAGACGTATTTGGACGTACAGAGTTGAGCTTTGGGGCTCTACTAAACCATCCAATTATTCTCGTATCCAATCTTTACAATCCAAAATCATTCGAAAAATCCTAAATGCTTCCTACTTTGTGACCCAATAAACTTATCCATAAAGATCTTAATGTTCCATATGTATCTGATTTAGCCCAAACCAGGTACCTATCCTTCCATAGTAAGCTCCATAACCACTCCAATCCACTAGTCTCCCAACTGATATAATCCATATAATTATATTAAATATAATCCATCCATTCTTCTGATAATCCTCTAAGGCGTCTGAAAAGAAGATGGCCTAGAGACCTTTTAGTGTAGATTTTATTGAAGTGCTACTAGTGAGTTTTTTTAGTTATTTGCATGCCATTGTATTCACTGTCAACACATTTACTTTTTGTAGATTATTTAGTACAGTTGTAAATATCAATAAATGAAAAAAAAAAAAAAAAAAAAAAACCTTGTTCAGATTTATTTCGATGTTTTAGTAGCTACATTTAGAGGGGAAAGGTTATTCTCCTACTATTATTAACCTCTGAAGAGATTTTCTTAATATTAAACTTATTAAGTTTTTGTAAATATGAAAATATGAATGTAGATAACAATAAATCCAGGACACGCGATAAACTTATTCAAATCAGGGAACTGGAAACTATGAATAAAGACTACACTAAATCCATCTTAAAAGTGATGTTAACATGTCATTTATATTCTAAAACATCAGGGAAGCCCTACGGGTTAAATTCTGTTACAGGTTCTAAAACGTTGGAACAGTAGATAAGACAAAAATATGAATACAAAACAATAAACAACAGAATCCATTTTGAAATTACTTACAGAAAATTCCAGAACAGATAAGATACCTTGGATTTTATTTGAACAAGAGACTTAACAGGAACCCTCATGCAAGATTGAAAAGACAAGAAGTGCACGTTGATTTCGACTACTAAAAAAAAAAAAAAAAAAAAAAACACCTAACACTTGACAAACGTTCAAATCTCCCGATTCACAGAACAGATAAAAAAACTCATCTATATGACGATTATCAGACCTATTTGGACTTTACGGAATAGACGATTATCAGACCTATTTGGAGGGGATCCACCAAACCATCGAATTCTTCCCGCATCCAATCACTCCAATCCAAAATCCATCGAAAAATCCTAGATGCTCCTTGCTTTGTCACAAATGAATTGATCCACAATGACCTTAATATCCCATATGTAGCTGATTTGGCACGAACCAGATACCTTTCTTTTCATAATATACTCACTGCTCATCCAAATCCACTTGTTGCACAACTTGCTTCCCATTCCATTCCTGGCAATCCTCCGAGGCGTCTGAAAAGAAGATGTCCTCGTGATCTTCTTTTGTAAATATTCATTAGAGTACAACCAATGGGTAGTTCCTCTACAAGTTTTATTCATGTCATTATATCTCATATATACCGCATATTTACTCGATGTGTTTTTTGTTTGTTTTTTAAGACAGTTGTAAATTTTATTAATAAAAGAATAAAAAAAAAAATAAAAAAAACCTACAGAAAATAAGTGAAGGAAGAAAATGACACAAGATATCTCCTATGAAGGTTTAAATAAGATAATGCCGGTAAAATTCTAGGATATTAGGACAGATAATCCCAATAATTCTATTCCCAGCGGTCTGGTTATAGAAAAAGTATCGATAAGTGTAAACTCGAAGTGAAGTATCGAAGGATCGAGCGCTGGTCAGGCCGATCTGGTGGAGCCCCGCTTCTGGATTGGTACCTTTTGAATAAATTGTTGTTAAAAAGGTATAAACATATGGTGCACTGGGAAATTTGAAAATTAACTGATAGGTGGCCACCATTCAAGGGAGGCTACAAAGATATGGTATCACATAAAGATAAAAATTGATATTGAACTTTGCTTAATTCAATCAAATTATTATAAAAAGAGCTGTAAATGTGTTGTGGCGGGTCCCAGTGAAGTTTTTTAAAACTCAAACGATATATAGCTAGCACCCTTCTAGATAGTATTGAAAAAATAAATTAATTTTGAAAAATTCCAACTTTTTGAGAAGAGTACATAAATACCTAACCCCATTTACCTAGATAACATTTGTAAGCGAGCATGGAGGGATAACATTTTTCAATCAGATGGTTCTTCAAATAGGAAGGGCCACAAAAAACGCCCAAGGAGAAAGGTTTAAAGCGAGAGAAAGCGTTCTGAGGAAGAATGCAGAGATGATCCCCAAGATTTATAAAAATAATAATAATAATTATTATAACAAAGTATGAATATAAAATAAAAATATATGTTTTCATAAATATTTAGTTAAAGTAATCAGTATTTTCTTTGGAATTTTTCCAGAATATATCAATGGTTGTCGTACATATCACTTCTTCATGGCAACCTCCGATATGATAGTTAAAGAAATTAACAACATGTATTTGATTAATAATTACTTATACTGAATTAACAATTATATAAAGTTCAAAATATATAATGCCTCTACGACGAGAAGAGTTAATGACAACTGAAGTAATTTTGAAAAATTAAAAAAAAAAAAAAAAGTTTTGAAAAGAGTGCATAAAGTGTTAGGTCTTTATGCACTCTTTTCAAATAATATAACGAAATACTATAATAATATTTCTTAAGAAATAATATTTGAAAGAGATCTGAGATGGGATGATATTTTTCAATCAGATTGTTTTCCGGATAGAAAGGACTACAAAAAAGCTCAAGGAGAAATGTTTAGAGAGAGAGAAAGCGTTCTGGGGAAGAACGAAATAAAAAAAAAAAAAAGAAGGAATTTAATGGTCAAAGACGATCCCCAAGAGTCATAAAGACAAAAAAAAAATAATAATCATTATTACTATGTATGAAAATTTATGTTTGTTTTAAAAAAAATTATTTAATGTTAAGTAATCAGCATTTTCTTTGGAATTTCATTTTGCACTTGACAGTAGAACATTTTTGACAGTTTTCCTAAATCCTGTAACTACTATAAAACTAATATTTGCACTAAAATAGATCATATAAGAACTTATTAAAAAAGCAAAACTTACTCTGATTTTTTATGACGCAGATAATATAAATCCTGCTATGAATGTTAATAGGTAACTTGCTTTCAAGGTCAATTGAATTATTTACTCCTTCACAACTATAATATAATTTTTAAAGAAATATGCAACAGGTATTTGTTTAATAATTACTTATACTGAATCAAATACTATATAAAATTCTATATACATGGCCACTACAAAGAGAAGTGTTAATGACAACATGAATGAACGAAGTGAAAAGATATGAACCACAGAAAACCTGCAAGAATTCTCCAAGGAAAGACAACAAAGACCTTATCTATTTGATGTCTTCGAAACTTATAAAAATTGTTGTTATAAATAATCAATTATTGAAATAATGACCAAATTTTTTTTTATTCAGGAGCTCAGAAAATTTTAATGACAATAGCAGTAAAATTGATAAAGCTCCTATAACGATATACTAAGGAGGTAGAAGGAGTTCTTTGTCCATTTTAAGCAGCACGTCTACAGAGTTACGGCCATGAGATTACTTCAGGTAGGCTTAGGTGACGGAATTGATTATGAGTGCTAAGGTGGCATAGTCGGACCAAGTCCAGGTTTTTAATTTTTTGTTGCATTGAAGTGGTAGATCAAGAGTATAAACTGTTATAAAAATTTAATTCGATATTTAAAACTAAGGACATCAGTAAAAAAGTTGTATATATTTATAATTTTTTTACAGCATTCTTTATAAGGAACTTCCAAGGTAACACGACAATTTGTAAGTGGAAAATTCCAGAGAGCATCGAAATTTTTTTTTTTTTTCGTTTTGTGGTGTAGAATTGAATTTAAATTTGTAAATGGTAAATATGCAATAAACAAAAAAATTCTTGATTTATTGAATAAAAAAAAAATGTTTCTTTGCAAAACAAAAAAAAATCAAATCACTAAAATATAAAAAAGTAGAAAAGAAGACTCATTTACACCTAAGTAAGAAACTGCTCGTCGTTACAGACTACTTCAACATTTACTAGACAAACGAACAAAGCTCCCAATTCTTTACATGACTGTGATTAGACCTATTGGACGTATGGTGTTGAGCTTTGGGGCTCGACTAAACCATCCAATTCATCTCGTATCCAATCCTTAGAATCCAAAATCCTTCGAAAAATCCTAAATGCCCCTTTGTCACCAATAAACTTACCCATAAAGACCTTAATGTTTCATATGTTGCTGAGTTATCCCAAACCAGATACCTATCCTTTCATAGTAAGCTCTATAACCACTCAAACCCATTATTTTTCTCAACTTGCTTCCCACTCCAATCCTGATAATCCTCCGAGGCGTCTGAAAAGAAGATGGCCTAGAGATCTTTTGGAGTAAAATGTTTATTGAAGGGCTACTGTTGAGTTGTTCTTTTCACGTTTTTGACATGTTATTGTAATCGTTATCAGCTAATTTACTTCATGTACATATTTGTAGAATTGTAACCTCACCTCAGCATTTATAACCTCACTAACGATATAGTAAAACAAAAATCAATATTGAAAGGCGTAAAAGCTTGTAGATACTAATGATTAAATGAATATTGTTTGAAAAAGTTAATTAATCATAATTTGTCTTTAAAATAATGTCACTATTCAAAGGTTTTATCCATAAAAATAATGACAAAAATTGTAAATATGAAAAATCTTCATAATGAATATTTATTTTTCATTTATTATTATTGAATATTATTGTGGAATAAAAATGTTATGTTCAGCCTATTTATTTATTGAATAATTTATAGCTCAATATGTCATGTTATTATATATTTTTTTAATTATTCAATTGTGTAATTAAAAAACAAGGTAAAAAATAAAAAATAAATCCAAAGTCAGTAGTTTTGAACAATAAATCTAGGTTACCACTTAAGCTTAAATGCATGTATGGAATCATATTAACAAACTCGCAGCCAGGACACTAAGCATAAGGAGCCATGTGACATTGTATTGTAAACAAGCCTTGAGAACACATTACAGGGTCTATAAGTACCAACGAGAACATGAGAGCGAGATGCAATCATGAGAACATTTTAACATAATCACGAGAACTATGAGAAAAATAAAATAAAGTAACACACTAAGGATTTAAAAAATACATATATATATTTAATTCTTAATCTAGTTGTGTTTTCAAGTTACAGTCTGAAGATATGTTTACATTATTTGTAAGTAGAACGGCCTCGAGACATTCTAATAAAGAAAATTTATTTAATTCCTAGAAATGGATAGTTTCTTTGCTTGTCATAGATAGCCAGGTTATTTTATTCGAAATCCTTACATTTACTTGATCCATATTATTGTACAATGATACAATTTCTAGTAAAATAAATAAATTTAAAAAAATCATAATTCATCAGGAACACCACGAATTTTGTTCATTTCATATATTTTATTACCAATGCCAATTTAAAAATCACATTTAGGTATATTATAGTAATAAAATATATTCATTCTCTTCCTATAATCTGCTCCCAAAATTTCAGTCTTTTGATTTCATTGCGCACTAAGAATAATTACAGATATTTAAAAATATTCAAGTAACGTCGTTTCTAATTTTTAACACAATTTAAAGATTTATATACATAAAAAATATTTTGTAATTAAGCAACAGGTATTATTAATTATCTTTTTGCTGTATCGAATTTATTTCAGGTTTTTTGATTTTTCTTTATTTATGTTTATTTTATTTAATTATTTATTATGTATCAATTTTCTGCTAAAATTTGTTAATAGTAAATTCGAACTTATTAATTGTATGTTTTTTTTATTCTTCCCTAATTTTTTTTTATTTATTATTTAACTGGGAGGGGGGGGGGGGGGGGGTAAATATTTCAACTTCACGTCCTATAGCCTTATTCCTTGAAGATATTCCCTCATTTTCTATGATGACTACAATTTAAAAGAAAGTTTGTTTTAATTAAATTTTAATTATTTTATGTGCTACCAAGTACTGCAATTGTACGTGCTTGCTTCAGGCAAGGAACTAGGGGGGCAGGGGAGCCACGTGGCCTGGGTGGCAGATTTGAGGGGCGGAAAAATTTGAAAAGATTTATATAAAAAAAATAATAAGTTATTAAAAAAATTTCAAAATAATAATATCACAATCAAGATTTACAAAATTTATTAAAGTGCTATGACGGTGAAGTAAAACTGATCTTTGCCCTCCTGACAAATCTCCTAGTTCCGGCCATGGCTTGACTAGTCATTGAGATTTCATTATACATATACATCACTTATATGGGATGTATTTATTATTACATCAGTAAATTTCAATAAATTAATATTAAAAATAAATTAGATTCCAATTTTCCTCAATGTTTCTCACTATACATCAAATAAACTTATCCACCACAAACCAGATTCATGTAGTTCCATGATAAGCTCCATACACACTGAAATCCACAATTGTTCTAATTTGTTTCCCAATCGACTCCCGATTACCCTCTGTGGCGTCTGAAAACAAGTTGGCAATGAGATCTAAGGTAGAACTATTATTAAGGGCTACACATGGGCAGTTCTTTAAAAGTCATTGGCATGCTATTGTAATCAGTTTTCACAGATTCACTTGCAGTTGTAAATATCCATACATTACCAGAAAAAAAAAAAATAATAATACCCAAGATTTATATTCAAAAACGGTTTTAGATTTATATCATAAATTCGATGCCTTTAAATTATCAAATTTTAATTTTCAATTTGCTTCTGTTGCGTTTGTAATATACCCGAAGCTTCATAAATTATAAATAAATAAACAAGTGCTTTCGATATAATTGGACTTCGTTGGATATATTGAATGCAGCATTTCGATCGATTCTATTTGGATTAAATGCAATACATAATTTATATAAATATCCTATTATACAATTTGCATAAATATCTTCTAAATAGTGTTAAATGAGAACCGGTATCCTGTTGGAGGGTAGACCAAGACCAAGAAGGTGGTGCATTGTTGGTCCCATGATCTAGTGGATCGGCTGGCACGAATAAATTGTGGTTTCATACGATTATACCACGGGCACCACAAACATACCCGCCAGGTGTTAGTTACTGGATAAATACCCGGGTATTACTAATCCGAAGGCCATAGGTCTCCATAAAGAGGTCTTAGCCCAGAGTTATAGGTCTGGATCCTACCTCCTGCTGTCCTCTGATACGATGGAGTTTTTTTGAATTATCCTTTTCGAATGGAAATTTGAATTTATTTCCCTGCGCATCCCGCTTACATATTTTCAGTGCTCAATGTATCAGAATCACGTGAAAAAAGGGTATTCGGTTTAAATGAAAATGGGACATTAGGCGTGGAAAAGTATAATGTATTTATAAACTTGCATACAGTTGAAGTTTAATAGATATTAATTTTATTTGAAGATTTCTACTAGAGAAATTCTACTCTAGGCTGTCAATGTGAAGTCATAGGGTTTCTACATACACACATATTTTTCAGTAAGTACACTTTTCAGTAAGACATTTTTGATAGTTTGCCATAATATTTTCATTTCTCTAAAAAATACCATTAGCGCCAAAAAAGGTTATATAAGGCCTTATTAAGACGCACAACTCAACCACTTCTTTGCTGCAACCATTGATTTATCAATATAATTAATGATTAATATATTTATTATTATGATCACATTCATCAATCTTATTATTATGACATTATATTGTCACCACAATGAAGAAAAGGAGGCTGTCATTCTATTGGCACGTTAAAAGAATGGGATCAGAGAGACTCGCTAACAAGATTCTGACCTTCCAGGAGAAAAGGAAGACACCAGTCCCTTGGGTAAAAGAAGTACATCGGGATGTAGAAAAAGGTGGGATCACTGCGGAAGAAATTGCAGACAGGCAGATCTTCAAGAAAAAAGTCGCGGGAGTGAAGGACTTGGCCGAAGAAACAACGAGGAGGAACAGAGTATTCTCGGCAGAAGAACGAGCTCGAACAAGCCAACGAATGAATGAGTACTGGCAAAAGAGGAAGGAGAAAGATAAATTGAAAACATGATGGAAGTTGTGTAATCGTAGCCCATAGATGGCTGAAACGAATATAATATAAAATATAATGACATTATTATAATAACAAAAATAGTATTAACATTTTTATAGTACAAGTAAAACTATAAAACAATTAAACAGAAACGAATGTTTTTTTTTTTATTTTTTTATTTGCCTTTTAATTTTCTCTGTCTTAAACAATTGAAATATCCTAAACCATATAAACTTGATAAATTGTAACATGAACAGGGCTTTGAAAAAAGTAATTAAAAGAATATATCTATTTTTACAAAAAAACCTTGTCTTAAATACTCTAAAAAAACAACAATGGGTCAACAAAAACTGATTATATTCCCTATTATAAAATAAACGAGCAAAACAACATAAGGTACGGTACAATACAATTAGCAAGCTCTCCAATACAAGGAAATGGCTTAAAAGGAGCTGGATGAGAGATCTCCTTAAACATTTTTATGAATAAATAGAAACAATAAATACGTTTTAGTACGGGAGATAGATCCTCCTCTGCGAGATCTCCTTTGCACCCTGTGTCGAAAGCTATGCTAAGTTGATAAGTGGTCCCTTTTTGCATATCTCAAAAATGTTAATATTTAGACTTTTTTTTTTATTTTTTTTGGTTTAAGATTGGAAACACATTTGGGTGTTTCCAATCTTAAACCTTCGAGGATGGTTTAGATATTGAAGAATCGATATAAATCCAAAAAAACTAATCTCATCAAATAACCTCACCTTTACAAAACGACGTAAACCGTTATAATGTTTTTATACTATCCTTTAACGACATATCATTAATTCCCGCTGAACAGATCAGTTACCTAGAATTCAATCAGAACAAACGTCTAAACTAAAATCCTCATATAAGAAACTGCCCGTCATTTCTTCAACATTTACTTGAAAAACGCTCAAAGCTTCCAATTAGTTACGAAAACATATTTACGTGACGGTATTAGACCCATCTTGGACATACGGAGTTGTGCTTTGAGGCTCCACTAAACTATCTAAGTGCTCTCGTAACCAATCTTTGCAATCCAAAATCCTTCGAAAAATCTTCAATGCTCTTTACTTAGTCATTAACAAACGTATCCATAAAGATCTTAATGTCCATATTTACTAATAAGACTAATAATATTTACTAATAAGATAACCCTCCGAGTCTTTTGAAAAGAAGATGGCATCGGGACCTTCTAATATAGAACTTTTACAGATGTGTACCAATGGGTAGTTGCTTTATCACATACAATTGGCTTGTCATTATGAGCATTATCTTCACATTTAATGGAGGTATTTTGATTTTATTACGTATACAGTTGTAAATTTTAATAAATAGCAAACAAAAACGACTTCAGAAATCTAAAATCTACATGTTTAGAACATAACAATATGAGATCCTCAACCTCATCGACAAGCCAAAGGAGGCTCTGAAAAAAAGATGCCTTATTATAAAATCAAGAAACCATCACCTATTATTTATTCGCTTTGAAATAAATTTCAAGACAAACTTAAACTGATTTGGAAACTCGTCGATCCTTATTAATAGTCAAATGGAAATTTTTATAAAAATAATAAGAAAAAGACATAATAATGAAGAGGAGGAAAATAAGAAAAGCGAAAATGATTACTTTAATTAGGCTATTATAAACCGGACGTTGCGGCGCCTTGGGGTACGCCCTCGAGTACCGTCGGCAACTCAACCATGGTCTCTTTGCAGCACTGGGCGTGAGTGTTCGGCTTCTGGTATACCAAATTATCACAGTTTGTACCACTTCATGTTCTTGTTCCGAATCCGTAATCAGTTAAAATATTTACAGTTCCTAAACAAATCCTTGCCCTTATCTATTATGGGAGTTAGTCACGCAAAGGAAAAATTCAAAACCGGACACAATATTTTGTGTTTATGTAATTATAACCAAAATAAAGTTTGCTCATATGTGTATTAATGTTGTGTTGGTTCCAGAATTTTTCGATTCTTGATACCAGAACCGATACCAAAAAATAAAAAATGACTCTCGGTACCAATATCTCGTTTAAAATATTAATTTGTATTAATTAAATTATACATTAATGATCAAACATTTCTTTTTGTTGCCATTGATTTAGTAATGATTTCAAGTACTAAGGGCTAATAATAATATAATAATAATAATTATTATTTTAAAGTATTGTACTCGCAAGGATCTTGTAAACGAGGGTAGATGTTACCTCTTATGGTTATTATTAATAGTTAAGAGTTATCAAAAGGTATGAGGAAATTTAAATTTTTTGAAGAAGAACGTAGGTTCATGTAGTTTTTAAGTATCACTTGACCCAAATCTGTGGAAATCTGTGGAGCTTTCTTATTAGAATATTTACCTCCATTCCTTCCATTTACTGAACAAATGCAAAGCAAGATTCGTGTTTCTTTGTCATATGTCACCGGGATTTATGCTCTTTAAGTTTTACATGAATTGAAGACTTTCATATGGGTTTCTTAATGTGCGAATTTATTATATTAGAAATATTTTTCTGTTTCATTCCACCAAAATTTCTTACTTTAATGACCTTGTTAACAAGATGTGATTTCTATAGACCAGAACTAGAGTTAAAAATATTTTTATGATAACTCCAAAAGTGGTTTATTTATTTATGTACATTTGTATGGTGTATAGTACCTCTCTCCTAGGTAATATGTATCATTCTCATGTCAATTACAAAGTTTAGTTTACTGAAAATTACATAGATTTCATGAAACATTGAATTTCTCCCTTACTGAGAAGAACAGTAACAACAAAAAGAATCAAATTAATTAAATTAGCAACTCATGGTTATTCGAAATAAACAAAGTTGTGAGAAAATAGCGGTTTCAATCTTGATTTTTTTTTATTAAAACCAAGACTTCTCCTAAACTATAGATCCTAGCGACAAATGTTTTAAAACATAAATATTTTTTATTTAATTTCTGGCAACGAAACTATCGTCAAATTTCCGATCTGTGCAACACATACAAAGCTAGACCATGTGAAAAAGACCCGAAAACTTATACATTGTAAGCAAACGTGACTTTTTTCATTCAAACCAATCTGGCTGCTAAACATTAAGTCCTAGCGACATGTGCTATATAACCAAAAATTTTCTCCATTAAATTTTCGTTAAGGAAAATGTAAAATTTTCAATCTGAGCAACACAAACGGAGCTATAGCGTGTTAAAATGTTACATTTTTTGAGGGTAAAAAAAACGTTACAACGTCACTTTTTTCATTCAAACCAATATGGCTCCTTAATAGTAGGTCCTTGTGATAAATTTTATATAACCAAAAAATTTTCCAAAATTTTCAGAGCTTACCGACAGCCCAAAAAAAAAAAAAAAATATTTAAAAGATGTAAATTTCTTTTAAGAAAACTTTAGACAAATGTACAAAAATATTTCATTAAATTTCGGTTAAGAAAATTGTCGTTTTTAATCTGAGCAACTCCCAGACAGCCCAAAAAAAAAGGTTCCTACCATATACCATTGCTTTTCTGTATTGTTTTTATTTTACAAGAATAATGCGAGATTTAGGCAAATAGATTCTCTACCGATAATTACTTTCTTACCTCGTAACTTTGCCTAGCTTTAGCTTTTAAGACATAATTTTTTTTTATCACCTACTAAAGCAAAATAAAAATAATAGAAAACTGTGATGTCGTTCTATTTTTGTTCTATAAGACAAGAATCTATCATCTGAAACACTTTTTTTTGCCAGTTAATCTCCTTGAACAACAGTAAACCCTAATAAGGAACTTATGAGAAACACCTTTTTTTTGTTTTGGAGTCCAAACGAAGTCTGTTCCAAAGAACTCCTTAATATGTACTGACACGGATCGCTCATGCTAACACGTTGTCAGCGTTAGAGAAAAGCGCAGAGGAATCCAGTCTTCATTGACCATTCCCCACGAACAGGATATATGTCAGTGGATTTCATTCTCAACCTCGTTAATGCCAACCTTCCATACTTAGAACGTTACCAAGATTGGCATCATGGACTGGAACCTACTGCCAAGTCTGGTGGTATCTTTACATGGTACGTGCGGGGCTTCTGCCGCTTTAACATATGGTCGCAGGAGCAATACTGGAAAACCGTAACTGATCGAAGGAAATGAACTAAATAATATTGAAAAGATTTTCGATATTCCAGGCAACGAAAGCCAAAATCGTCGATTAGAACAGAAAACTATGAAGTTCCGAAGTTTGGTATATTTGTTTCATAGTAGTGTTCAACAGAATATAATTTTGAATTTTAAGTCCCGCAAAACGGGGGAAGGGTATGATAGGGGAGGGAGAGTCGTTTAAATGTCTATTTTTTTTTTTAAATCACATTTTTTAAATAGTTTGTGCATCTTTTTTTTTAATCATATTTTTCAAATAGTTTGTGTTTTTTTTTTCTTAGCTTATTTTTTAATATTTTAGATAAAGATTTTTTTCTTCTTCTTTTTTTCGAGTTCGGCCATCTGTGGACCATATTCAACAATTCATTTCTTACTCTTCCGTTCGTTCTAATATTTTTACATCACTGCCTGATGTTATCTCCTTTCATCTGACCGATGTTTATTAATTTGTGTTTTAACTATTTTTGGAAATTAGATCTTGTTGACTGCTGTCTGAAATTTGTCTCTGTCCCACAATGAATCCCGTTGTATATTAATTTTCCATTAAATTTCTATAGAATGTCATTGCATCATCACTTTATTTTTCAATGTTATGTTATATTTCTGTATTACTTTTTAGTTTAAAACATTTTTCAGTCTTTCTTGGCCCCACCATTTTCCTTAATATTTTTCTCTTCTTTCTTTTCCATATTTTCAATTCCACCTTTTTTAAAGTTTTATTTATTTTTTTATTTTTCTAATATTTATAATAAGAAGCGTAGTATCGCAAAACCAGCTAAGACTATTTTTTTAAATCTTTTCACAGCTGGACGATAAAGGTAACGGTCAGACTGGATTATGAAGGAAAATTATTTTTTGTATGACCGTTTTATATGAGATTTAACTACTTTTTTGAGAAAACCTTTCAACCAAAGATAGTCTAGTAGAAAAACAATTCAATAAAAAAAAAAAAATCTGGTAGTTGGACTAGCTGGTTTTGGAATTCCACACCTCATATGTGAGTAACATTAAGTTTTTATTATTATAATTTGATTTTATTAATGTTATTTATCATAAGTATCCTTAATTTTACATACGGCAGCTAGGCCGCCATTATATTATTCATTGTAATTATTCTTAAGGGGCAATGACCTTAGTAAAATTTATTTTTATTTTATTTCAGCGTACTCAAAGGAGTACGAGTAAACGAGTCACCTCATGAGGTAAACAACGTTTTTTTTATTTTTTTTAAACATTATTTCCCTGGCTGTCGTCTATAAGTCAAAAATCGTACACTTTTCAGAATAATATTTTTGATCATTTTACAAAATCCTGTAATTAATCTAAAAATTCAATTTGCTCAAAAATATATATTTCAAGGCCTCATTAAGAAGCACAACTTTTACAACGTTGATATTAAAAATCCAGTTTCGAATGTTAATAGTTAAATCGTTTTCAAGGTAATTTGACTTATTCCCTTCTTCACGACTACCACCGATTTATCTGCACCTGCCAAAAATACAAATAGACCATATAAAATATAAATAGTGACAAGACATGCATAAAGAAGAACGACACGGGAGAGGTATTACGTTATTACTAAAGTAGATCTCTCAACCATCTTCTTTTCAGTCCCCTTTTTATGTTTCAAGGTGGCCATTACTTCTAATAGAGAGTTTCTGAGTCTTAAGAACCATGTTGTTTTTTTTTAAAGGAACGGTTAAGAAATGTTTGTATTAATTTTTTAGGATTTTGTATTTATATTAAACTAGCATACCTCGCCGAGGCTTCGCCAGCTTTCATAAATAAAGAACTTAAATAATTTAAAGTAATAATTGAACATTTATTTCTGTATCGATAAAAAGGTTGTGTTGAAGAATCCAATTGAGCATTATTTCTTCAACGTTATTTTCACGCATAGCATTTATTTTTAACCTGGTTAAATCGCACCCGATTATGTGTTTGAAGACTACGTAAAAGCATAATTAAACATCGAAGTTTTAATTTTAAATGTATACGATAATCCCTGTTGAACTGATCCGCTACCTAGGACTCCACTTGGACAAACGTCTTACTTGGAATCCACATACAAGACTAAAACGACAAGAAACTGCTCGTCGTTACAGACTACTTAAACATTTACTAGACAAACGTTCCTAAGCTCCCAATAAATTATAAAAGACTCATTTACATGACTGTGATAAGACCTATATGGACATACGGAGTAGAGCTTTGGGGCTCCACTAAACCATCCAATTCATCTCGTATCCAATCCTTACAATCCAAAATCCTTCGAAAAATCCTCAATGCTCCTTATTTTGTGACCAATAAACTTATCCATAAAGATCTTAATGTTCCATATGTTGCTGATTTAGCCCAAACCAGATACCTATCCTTCCATAGTAAGCTCCATAACTACTTCAAATCCACTAGTCTCCCAACTTGCTTCCCTCTCCATTCCCGATAATCCTCCGAGGCGTCTGGAAAGAAGATGGCCTAGAGACCTTATAGTGTAGAATTTTACTTATAGAGTAGTTCTTCACTAGTTATTTACATGCCAATGAATTCACTATCAACACATTTACTTAATGTATATTGTTTTGTACAGTTGTAAATATCAATAAATGATAAAAAAAAAAAAAAAAAAAAATGTATGAGAGGTCTTGAATTACCAGGACTGTGACTTAACGAAACTCTTGCGTAGAATGGACTGCACTATCAGTACTTAGCACTAAACGCCCATTAACCATATTTTTACACACAATATCAAAAAGAAAAGGGTCAACATTTCAATTTGGATATAATATTTATTTGGCAGAAATAATTATATTAATTGGATTTTAATTTGTAGCCATTAAAGTAAATGACAGTATGGCAAATCTCGTTTCGGCCACTCAAGATTGTAAATTTAATCTTGTAAATTTTATTATTGATAAACCTTCCTAGAACTATAACGATGATGTAGTTAAAATTTTGTGTGAAATGGTGCTACATATCATTCGATTTTTAAATTTGACTGGGATTCACATGTCGCACCACCTACTTAAATCTTTTTTAATAGTTTAATTAAATATACGAAAATTTTATTACCGATTTCAAGGAACCTCAATGTAGAATGGCACTCGCCACCTATCGGTCAATTTTCAAACTCCACTATTATCCCTATATTATCGTCTTTTTAAAACAAATTCCTTGATCTTTTGAGCTGATGTGGTTCAAATTTGTTCACTATTTTTAGCGGTTAGTGATCACAAACGAAAAATGGCTTGTCCTTAGATATAATATGATAATGATACCTATATATTTTTTAATTGAAATTGTCAATTTTTTTTTTTTTACATATCACATAATTATTTATCAAAACAAAAAGAAAAATTGTTTATGCCTATCGCATAAAACATATCCACTCCAACATGGTTTGCAGAATGAAACATAGATTATCTTGTTCTTTCATGTATTACTACAAATATATTTCTTAGCATTTTCATCAATATATATATATTTTTTAATTATTATGACTTTTAATCAAGCAACTTGCCAAGCATGATTATATCTTGTACAGTATTTATTGATACATTTGGTACATGTGAAGATAAGCCCACGTTAACAGTTCCGAGGTGCATACTCAAACACTAAGTTCCAACAACTTGTGACGTTCTAGAACAGCTCTACACAGGTTAATCCGATGCAAATTTATTCCAAAATCAGACAAATCCATTAAGTGAGCCATTAACGGCGATTGGAAACAAACAACGATATTTCGCAAAAATGGACGATGTAGAGCACTCTCCCCTTGCCCCAGTTTTGTATTTCTGTAATTGTCCCTAATTTACTCGTGTTCCACTTATTCAGTTGCCTAATTGTAGTCCTTTTCAAAAATGACCCCGTTTTGACTCAGCTTTGACTATAGAATTTATTGTTCGATTGGTCATACCTAATGTTGTTTTTAAAATAAAATTTTATATATTTTAAAACCCTCGGAAGTTCCTGAAAAGGAGATGGCCACGGGACCTTCTAATATAGTACTTCATTTAAAGAACCTTTATAAGTGCTACCATTGGTTAGTTGCTTTAAAAACAAGTGTCGTGTTCATTTTTAGCATTTTCATCACATTTACTTGATGTATTGTATTTTTATATTGAGTACAGTTGCGAATTTCAATAAAATAAATAAATAAAAAAAATTCAGTTCCTAAAAAATATGAACCTTGCATTAGAAACCAATACATCGTGTGTGAGGACAACGATTATTAGTAGTGTTGGATTCAAACTTTCGTATTATTTGTAATTAACTTATAATAACTTATAAACTAAAAAAAAACAAATAAAAAACTTTATTATCTGATCATCATTTTTTTATGCAAAGCAAAAATAGAAAACTATTTAAATCTTCTATTTATGGTTCTTCCTTAACGAAATGGTTATGAACAGAGTAATTAATTTTTTTTTTTTTTTTAGTTAATTATTTCTAGTTGGTTAAGCTAATCTCTATTTTTTTCTCCCATGCAATTAGTTTCTTATATCTACAAAGTCTCCTTAACGAAGCTCTAAAGTTTTAAACATTTTTAAAATATACTATTTCTTAGTGAATAAAATTTTAAAAAATGGAGGATAAGAGAAAAAAATTAAAATATAAAATTTTAAAATAAGTGTACTTTTTAACTTTTAAGTTTATACTTAAAAATTAATGTTAAATTTTCAGGATTTTATTATTACATGTACTTTTTTAAAAATATTTACTAATCTTTATATTACAATATATTACATTATTTTTATCTCATATGTCTTTAGGTCTAGGACCAAAATGTGTTTTTTTTTTTAGTATTTATCCCTAGTTTCCCTAGTTAGATTTGATGATCTTTTTTTTTCTTTTTACATTCATTAGTTTTTGTTTTCATATCATTCGTTTGCAACTATGTTGCAGCGCTGTGAATTTCTATGAGGGTTTTCTCCAAAGTCAAATAATTAATAAACTATATATAGCTATAAAATATATAAAGCAATAAAAAATAATAGCAATATAAATAAAAATAACATTTTAGCCAACGTAATAAAAGAGCACTACCACGCAATAAAAAACAAAAAACAAATAATATTTATTTAAATCAAGGCACACATGGGAACTCCCGAAAATGACGAGGTAGACCGCATTGCTAAAAATTCCGTCAACCTAACGCATACCACTGACATAAAACTACCGTACTCGGAATACTTTTCAATGTTAAAAAAATATATGCTTAATAAGTGGGCACAGAATTATCAGGAGTCATCTACAGGCATATACTATAAGTCTATTGTACCACAAATTTTAAAACGAACCGTGGTTCTTCCGGTAGAATTTAACCAAAGACGTAGTTAAAAATTTTACTAGACTTAGTGTTAAAGCCCGATAATTTACTATCTTATTTTCTTTTTAAATTATTCTCATCTCCTATAGTGAAAAACAAATTATGTTATACTTTATTATAAACACAATATTGTGAATAGCTATAAATGTTTCGTTACATTTGGTTACTTCGTATAAGTGGTGGTTCAAGTTATGTATTATTATGTGTATATTATGGGTATCATCTTATAGGTAAATTACGACAGTTGTTAATAAAAACAAAAGAAAACATATGAGCGTCGCCAGCGGTGTAGTCTGGGCCAGACCTCACTGGAAGAAGCAGTTACACACCAATATCACCAATATTCATCTTCAAGACTCACCGGCAGGCTGCTTTTTTTTTTCTTCACCCCTGCCCATGGAATGATGAAGCAACTCACCGTATGGATTGAAGATTTTACCAAGGACCCTCAAGTATGGTAACATTCACGTAACTTGAACCAATAAAAAACAAAAACAAAAAGGGGACATTTAAATTTTTTTTGTATATATTTTAATTTATTTTATTTTGTAATCACTATATGGGATTTTTTATTATTATTATTTGGAGAAACCTTTTTTTTTAATTTGTTTATTTCTAGTTTTACACTTAAATTTCTCACCACGATATTTTTTATGTATATATGTATTTATATATTCACTCATTCAAGAAATATAACATTTTATTTTGGTGTTCATTTATAGTTTCAATTTTCTTGTCTTTTTATGTCATTAATTCTTTTCAGGTTTCCCAATCTTTAAAACTAATGTTTTGGCATTTTTTCTAAGTAATTTTTTACCAGCATTCATTGGGGTTGGGAACTGTTTTTTTTTTTTTCCAAAAGTGAAAAGTCCCCCTCTCCAACACTTAGAACTATTCACGGATTATGCAAAGTTTATCTTCAGCGCATAGGAATTAAGATAAGCTCAAAATGTGATATATATAGCAAAAGAGAAACCCTCCAACACATAGTTATAGAATGCCCGGCTTACAAAATTCAAAGAGAAAAGTTCCTTAATTTTTTAAAACCTTTCAGTAATAATAATATCCAGTATAAAAAGTTATTAACAACAAACAAAGCAGATGAATTCATCAGCATCACTCAGTATTTATATTCAATAAATAAATATATTTAACAAATAAATAATAATGATCTAACTAGAACATAAATTTAAGATTGGCTGTATGGATGATTCCAATTCCATTGAAAAAAAAATTTTAATTTAAAATTTTTAATTCGCATTTAATAAGACCTGAGATTCTGACTGGAATAAAACAATGTTGTGTCTGATCCCTAATGTTTCTTACTTAATAAATAATATTAACATGAATATAAATAGAGTATGGATTAAGATCAAAACTGAGAAAAGCTCTAGAATGTTGCAATACTTTTGATGCGGAGTGTATAATGAAAATTATAATTTAATATTTATTTTTATTTTCTAAATTTATTAGTATCTTATGTTATAATATATTGAATTATTGGTCTCATATTTAAGCATCTATACATTAATGTCATTTTATTTTACTTTTGCGTTATTATTATAACACAATGTGTCCTTAATAGTTATATATATGAATATATATATATATATATATATATATATATATATATATATATATATATATATATATATATCTATATATATATATATATATATATATATATTATATATATTTATTTATTTATTTATTTCTCCAATCTATAATGATAGAAACGACACATAAAAAATTTAAATTTCTAAATTCTAGGTTTCCAAGACAGTGGAATATAAGGGAAGATAGCGTGGAGAGGAAGGAAGGAGGAGACTAAGACCGCATGGCGGCGAGGAATCGATCAAACTCCGAAGCCGGTTCCAGGGGGGCCTGCCCTCGGGGCAAAAAGACCAAGATCCATCGGGAGCTGTGGCGCAGGCGCGTTCCACAATCCTATCTCCCTTCCCGATCCCGTTGAGGGCCCACTGTGTGAACTGCCAACATTAACATGTTTACATATGTACGTAGGCCTCTGTACTCCTCCAGCATTAGCTGATCGTGGACAGTTATCCCCGCATAATGCTGCGGGATAAGACCCGAGTCTCTACCGCAAAAGATACATATCTACGCAGATATTCAGTCAGCAGCTTAAGGAGGCACAATTCAACCAAGTACAATTTCCCCTATTGGGGTGGAGTCGATGTTTACCAGAATCGATTATTGTTTCCCTTTTGCGGGTTCGATAATGTAAATTCATATGGTCGTTTCATGGTTTCAGTAAGGGAAATACTAGATTGCAGGGAATGACCAGTCTCCGGAAGTTGTGCTCAAGCAAACAATAGTAACTTGTAAACATTTGTGTGATTCAACATTGAGCAGTATTCGCTCCTTATATTTCTATTGTTTTAAATACATTATCCGAGACATTTTTCCCCCCAACTACGTACATCATCGTTATTTCCACATTAAAAAAAAAAAAAAAATGAATCAGAATTTGCACCTTATATTTTTATTGTTTTAAATACATTATTCGAGACATTTTTCCCCCCAACTACGTAAATCATCATTATTTCCACAAAAAAAAAATTAATCATAATTTGCTCCTTATATTTCTTATATTTTAGTCAAGAGCTGGGACCTCTCTATGCCTGGCTTGTCCCTCCATAATTGGAGGGAGGGGTCTGGCTGGGGGTCCCTAGGATGAGTGTGTATTGTAAATAAAGTACGATTGTGTTTTTAACTTATAATTTAATTTTGTTTTATTTTTTATTATTACTATTTATTTATTTTTACTTTCTCAATGTTTTATTTTTTTATTTTAGTGTCTCATTTTATTTATATGTATATTGTTTATGTATAGGAAGTTCTTTCTGTTATCTTTTTATTTATTTATTATTTTATATATATATATATATATATATATATATATATATATATATAATTTTTTATTTCTCTTTGTACCTAATGTGTGAATGTAATCATATTCCATCTATATTACTTATTGCCCAAATTTGTGGAAGATTGTAATAATTACTCAATAAAAGTTCCATAAAAAAAAATATTTATATTGCCTATTATTATTCGGAAAATATTTCCCATCCTCAGGTAACTCTAAGATAGTACTATTTTATATGACACATAATTCAACTATTTATACAAACAAATAAAAAAAAAGATCAAATACTAAAATATAACACTGACAATATTAAAGAGAAAAATACAATTAGTAACTCAATTAAAATAAATGAACAAAAGGAAATAACAGATTTTCAAATTCTGACGAAATAAATAAATTAAATAATAACGAAAAAACTAAAGAGGAAATAATAAAACAACTATCCAATATACAACATTATAAAAGTGAAGTTAAGATAAATATATAACTAAATTTACTAAACAATTAGTCAAAAAAATAAATAATGAAAACTTTAGAATAAACATAGCATTATATAATACAAATTGGGTGCAAGTATTCTTCAGGGTGATTGTGATCTGGTTGAAGACTTGACTAACAATCAAATTAGATTATTATTAGATTGTTAGTCAAATCTTCAACCAGACCACAATCTCTCTGAAGAAGACCTTTAAGGCAGGTCGAAACGTCAGCACGCCAAATGTAATGTTTTTTTTATTTAAAAACCTGGACGTATTTATTTACTTGACTGCATTCCTGACAATTTCGCTACTTAACGTACATTAAAACCTACAGTCAACTATAGAATTCTCATCAGAAAAAAAAAAAAAAATTTGTTAAAAATTTAGTACTTATAATTTTTACCTTCACATTAAATTATATTCATAATTTAAGCAATGATTTTAACCTATTTTATATTTTTGAATTTAAATATTGAAGTCTTTACAACCCAAATTCATTTGAAAAATCCTTAATGCTCCTTACTTAGTTACGAATAAACTTATCCATGGAGATCTTAATGTCCCATCCAACTCACAGATTTGAATGCCAATTTTTGTATGGGTAGTAGGGACCTATAATAATGCAAAACTAGAGTTATAGTCACCAAGGATCATTGGGAGCCGAGAAAAAAAAATCACGTTTAATTTTTTTCCTCTAAATCTAGGACTTCAACTGGACAAACGTTTAACTTGGAATACTCATACAAGACTTAAACGACAGGAAACTGCTCGTCGTTTTCGACTTCTTCAACATTTACTAGACAGACGTTCAAAACTCCCGATTTTCTACAAAAGACTCATTTACATGGCTGTGATTAGACCTATTTGGACCTACGGAGTTGAGCTTTGGGGCTCTACTAAACCATCCAATTCATCTCGCATCCAATCCTTAAAATCAAAAATCGTTCGAAAAATCCTAAATGCCCCTTACTTTGTCGCCAATAAACTTATCCATAAAGATCTTAATGTCCCATACGTTGCTGATTTAGCCAAAACCAGATATCTATCCTTTCATAGTAAGCTCCATAACCACTCAAATCCACTAGTTTCTCAACTTGCTTCCCATTCCATTCCCAATAAAAATCCGAGGCGTTAGAAACGAAGATGACACCTTCTAGGGTAGAATTTTTATTGTAGCACTACTGATGAGTTGTTTTCTTTTAAAGTTTTGACATGTTATTGTAATCGTTATCAATACATTTACTTGATGTATATATTTTGTGCCGTTGTGATTTCAATATATATTAAAAAAAAATTTCAAGTAGGTTATTGACTCTTCCGTCAAAGAAACAGTAGAAGTAAACGATTTGTTCCTGGAAACAGGTGATTCATCATGAAGGAAATACGCTATCTTTCCAGACTTATCTGAAATCTAAACTGAGAAACGACTTGAATGCTTGGCGACTTTGTAATCTGGATACTTGACACGTCATTTAAAAAAGCTCGCCTTTCCCGGCATATTATGCAAATCCTAACTGCCGTGTTTTAGGATTAAATTTACATCGTAATGATGGATAAGGGCGACTAGCCGCTACATAAATTCTCTCTTCGCTTATTCAGAAAAAAAAAAAAAATCATCTTCCATTTTTCCCTTCAGTTCATCGTTGTTCTTGTGTCTTTAGTTGCATGTCCGGTATATAATTACACAAGCCTTGTAAACATCACTTAATTTTTATTTTGAAAACTCTGTCTTCAAAGGAAATTTGGCTATAACAATAAACATCTTACGTGTCGTTCAGTAAATTTTATAAATCAAGTTATTTTTAAAAACAAAATTTATGAATTAAAATTAATTCTTGCTTAATCTTACGACTCATGGAAATAAAAAATAATTCTAAATGGCTTACTTACAAATATACGTACCCATTTTACTTTTTTTAGGTAAACTTGAAGGTTTACTTCAAAATACTATTATTAAAACTAAACTGCACAAATTAGCTGTTATTATTTGTATGCTATAATTTGAAATAATATTTCGTCATATTTAATAGGATTATTATTTAAAAAATCCATTTTATTTAACCTAAGTATGATTTTAGTCCTCCTTTCTACCAGTGAGCAATTGAGTTTCCAATCCTTACAAACCAAAATCCTTCGAAAAATGCTAAATGCTGCTTACTTTGACACCAATAAACTTATCCATTAAGATCTTAATGTTCCATATGTTGCTAGGTTAGCCCAAACAAGATACCTATCCTTTCATAGTAAGCTCCATAATCACTCAAATCCACTAGTTTCTCAACTTGCTTCCCACTCCATTTTCCGATAATCCTCCGAGGCGTCTGAAAAGAAGATGGCCTTATAGTGTAGAATTTGTATTGAAGTGCTACTGATGACTAGTTCTTTTCAAGTTTTCTTATGTTATTGTAATCGTTATCAACACTTTTATTTGATGTATATATTTGTACAATTATAAATTTCAATAAATTGATATAAAATAACAAAAGATTATCAACTTATTTTAATTATTATTAAGTATAACAAGGTATAACATTTAGTTAACTCAACTGGTGAGAGAAGAAGGGAGTCAAAAAAGTATTATATTCGCTTGGCAACATAAAGGACAAATAGTGAAACTTATTTTATTTTAAGGTTTCGTCTTGTAATAATAATTATTTCAAAATTTTGTATTAAAAAGGACAGAAAGATTACTTAATTAATTCTTTTAAACCTTTTTCCAGGCTTTGTATTATAAAAAAATAATTTTAATTTTCAATCTATACTAGCTTATAAAAGGACAAGCCATTTTTCGTTTGCGACCTCTAACCACGAAAACTACTGAACTAATCTATACCAAATTTTAACCACTCCATCTGTATAGTTTTTTAAAGTTTTAGCAATAATAAAAGTTTAATTATACAATATTAAGTGGCAAAAACGAGGTTTGCTACACTGTCATATACTTCTATGGTTAGAAGTTAAAATCTAACTAGATGAAATCAATAAAATTATTTCTACAGAATAAAAAAAAAAAATTATTATCAAACCAAAATGTCGATTCTTTGCTTCTTGATATTATGTGGTAAAATATGATCTATGGGCCTTTAGTTGTCAGCTCTGATAATGCAGTCCATTACCTGCAAGTTTCTTTATAGTTTCTGTTTTTCTATTGAAGAAATAATGCTCAACTGCTTAACAAATAAAGCTTCTATTATCAGTTAAAATTATATAATTCCTTACTTGTATCATCAAGTATTTAATAATTTGTAAATGGTGCTTTTATCTTATTTATGAATTTTATATAAATGTTTCAATGTTTTCTAGGTGTTTACCACATACTTTAACCAGAGCATAAGGAACAGGGTTATTAAAAAAAATTAATTAAATAAAATCATGATGTATTTTGAAAAAGTTACGAAATTTTAAAATAATTTGATTTGTTAAATCCATGAGTTAGATGATGGATTTCCCTCAAGAATTTATTTAAAATCATATCATACCTATATCTCTTCGAAAGCAACGTAAAGGATGTATATAAGTCTTATTAATTTAAAATTTCGTATATTTAAAATTGGTTGGTAATATTTTTAAATACCTACCGCTGTTTTGTTTTAGTTTTTTTTATATGCAGATATTTTTTTTTTTTTTTTTATTTTTTTTTTTTTTATTGGTTGTAGTTTGATAGTGATTTCGCAATGAGATTCAAAACAATGAGCTTATGTATTTTCAACTATTTTTTGTTTCTCTTGTTTCTTACCGTTTTGATAGCATCATACAGCAGTTTTCCTGCCTGAAGGGTGAGTTGAGAATTATAAACCTCAGCAATTAATACCAACTTACCACTGCCGGGTCTGAACTAATTATGTTGAGTTTATTCGATTGCTAAGGTTATGCAATTTCTTGCAAGGCCTCACTCATATTTTTCATCTTAGCGAATACCAATAGACAGGGTGAGTATCTCTTAGTGTAAAAAATAAATGGGTGAAACTAGATCAAAAATGAAGAAAAATGCTGTCGATCTTATCTTTCTATCCCACTCCGTTGCAGATATACGATAATTCAAAGACTTTTTTGAGGAAACCACGTTTTTTTACCATTTTGTTTAAATATTTTTTTCAAATTTTGACCACATTTTCGGATTTAGCATTAAATTTCCTATAAGAGCAAAGTAAATGTAACCTTGAATTTTACGAGCTTGGGACCTAAAGGACACCTTAGGGATTTACAATGTCCTAAAAAAAAAAAAACTATCCACAAAACTGCAAATCCTCAAAACTTCAAAATTTAACAGCTTTTATATATGATTAAGGTAATGATCTGTTTTTATTTCATAGAGAAATTTAATTTTAAAGCCGGAAAAACTTTGGCATACAAATCAGTTACTCGTTTAAATACGACATTATGATAATAGCTTAATGGAAATATTTATTTTAAACATAATAAACTCTTCTTGGAATAAAAAGCAAAGAAAAAATGCATTGTGTAATAGAAAATAAAGGAAAATTGCATTAGCATATATCTGCAACGGATTGGAATAGAAAGGTAAGGTGTGCAGAATTTGTTTTTCATTTTTGATCTAGTTATACCCAATTTTTTTTTTTTTTTTTACTCTAAGAGGTACTCACCCTGTATACGATTATTCCTATATTTTTTTTATATATATTTGTATATATGTATATGCATATTTGTAAATAAACTTCTTGATATTAATATAAATTTTGATTCAAGATAGTATAAGTTATTGTATTATAAAAACTCACTTTTTCTTGTTTGTATTAAGTTTCTTGCTATAACTCACAACTTTATCTGACTCTAGGCTGCCAAGAAAAATACTTTTTCCATTGGATTCTCTCTCTCCTCTCGACAATATCCAAGGATCGGTTTATCTCCAGAGGTGGTCTGCCTTTACTGGAACCTAAATCCGATCCTATCTCTACCGCTACCAGCCACTTGGGCCTCTTCCAGATGATATCCACCCATTTAGCCCCTCCGCCAATGGAAAATATTTATATCGGCGGATTAAATACATTTAGAAATAACTGTTTTATGTAAATAAAAATAATATTGAATAAACCTAACATCGACCTTACTAACAGAAATAATTTGAAAATATACGTAAGTAGATCAGCAGTAAAGTGGCTGTACTCATAATGCATTGTCACAATCTTATTACATTTAGTGTTGGTGTAAAATTTCGGTTTAATTTTTTTTTTTTTTTTTTTATATTTCACTTTAACAAATCTAAAATACTAGAAAATTTCTATTATTTAGTTATTTATTTATGTTTTACTTTATACAATAAAATAAAAATATTTCAAGTAAATATGAATATAATGCTCATAACGACATGTCAGTTGCATGTAAATTAACTACCCATTGACAGCACTTCAACCAAATGTTTTATTAGAAGGTCCCGAGGCCATTTTCATTTCAGACAGCTGAGAGAGGAATCTAGAACATAATAGGAAATAAGTTGAGATATTGTTGATTTGTATAGTTATGGTTAATAGGTAAATGAAGAGAAAACTATGTTCTTGAAAATGTCTTCGGCAGCAAATAGAAAATCCGTGCGCTGTATTGAAATACTCGATTTCAAGTTTGAAAAAGTTCCTACCTTCGTCTACCTTGGCTCTAAAGTCTCCAAGATTGAAAACAAGATCAGCAGAGAAATTGATAGGAGAATAAGGCAAGAAACAGAGCCTACTATGCGAATTATAAGTTATTGAAGTCTAAACTGTTGTCTAGAAAAACTATACAAGTAATTAATATGATATACAAGTAGTTACATATGGAGTCGAAACTTGGTGTTTAGACCAAAATGACGTCCAAAAACTTAAAGCATTTGAAAGAAAGATAATAAGATGAATATGTGGAACACAAGTATGTGGAATATGAAGAAATAGACAACATGTAATGGAAAAGACTAGGAGAAGCTCACTATTTGGCCAGAATAAAAACCGGAAGTATAAGTAAAGGGAAACTCTTAAAAGAAAAAAGAAAAGAAATAATCTTAAAAAACCTCAGCCATTAGCTGATTTTGTATACATGTAAATATAAAAAAAAATGTATGAATAGGTATATATAAATTAATGTATTATTATGTACCATAATTGTGCAAATGAAGGCTTATTATTATAAGAGCAAAGGCAGTAAATCTCCAATGGATTGTATAACGATACATTTAGCTATCGAATTGATCTTAATCGATTTCAGCTATTTTTGTTTGAAAATGAACAAGGTAATTTTTTGTGTTTAGATTGATTCTTCGCCGGAGCATTATCAAAAATCAGTAATTATAACAAGTTGCGTGAGACATGCCTTATTTTGCTGAACACTCAACTTAAACTTTTTTTTTTTTTTTAATAAAGCTTTTATCGTCAGATGAATCATCAGATTACCTATATTTAAATAATAATTATTTTGTTTCCCACGCCTAAACACCTAAACTGCACGTGCAATACCTAAATTCTACACCTGATAGCTATTTTTCCTAAATCTTCCTCTTGACGCTAAATGTAGGGTGAAGCATCTAATTTTTGTGAAATTTATTCATTAATTTTTTTTTTGAAAACGCCAGATTTTCAATCGGTGACATTATATAAAAGCGGGTCTCGAAATCGCATGTGTCGACCAGCTAGGTATATGTGGTCAAAGAAAATAGATCAATGTGTTTAGTAGGTACTCCATAACATAGAAATTTTTAATGAAACTGCACCATAACGGTTGCCAACTTAAAACGGATCATATAGTATAGAACAGAATAAAAATAAAACTTTATCATAGGACAATGTTTTTTAAGAATAACATAAGTTTATAAACATTATTATCATCTCCATTTTTTTATTTTGATGGTATTTAGATTGATTTATAATTATTTTCATTTAGCAATATTCTATAGGGAATAGTATTCTTGATTGGGTCGATGAGTTAAACCTAAGTAAACTCAGACAATGACATAAAGCCAGAAATCCTGAAGAGAATTCTAGCCGCCAATAGAAGCTACTTTGGATTGCTTGTATACCGCAGCCAAATCATCACAAGGACCACTAAACTTTGCCTGTACAAGACACTAACTAAGCCAGTACTTGTATATGGCTCTGAAATCTGGACAGTCACAAAGGCTCAGGAACAAGCCCTCCTCTGTTTTGAAAGGCGCATTCGGAGCAGTACGGGTCAACAATGAACGGAGGGCAGCGCTCTATTGCAGAGCTAAAAAAAACTTAATGATAAAGCTGACATAGTTAAATTAATCAGGATCGGGCGGCTGAGAAGGGTTGGACATATTGCCAGGATCAGACCTGATAAAATACCCAGAAAGCTCCTTTTTAATATTCTATAAATAATTCGCCTTAGATGAACCCCCAAATGAAATTTTAAGTATTTTAAATGAAAAAAAAAAATCTCATAAATTCCAACTTTCCCAGCACAGCTGTTGGTATGCCAGTTGCTTTCCACCTTACGTCTTAAACGTATACATATCCCGATTTAGATCAAGATCTGCAAATGAATCGTTCTTACTTAACGGACCGCGGCAAGGAACGCTTTGTAATGATACAAGTTTCCTAATGCGGTCTTGAAAGGGAGGGGGGGGAAGAAGGGTCCAGAAGAGATGATGATATAAAGTTAGGGAGAGGGGGAAGGGGAGAGGATGATTGTGTTTGGTCAAGTTTCTTTAGGCTATCGAAATGCTCCGAGCCATCTGGGACATGGAAGCTTGCCCCTTATTACGTTTGTGTTATGAAAACAAAAAAATATATTTCCTTAGAGTTGCATACCGTTAATGCGTGTTATATTAAAACACTTATAAGAAGCTTCTGTTGAAAAAGAAATTAAATTATTAAACATTGTATTAGAAATATTAGAAAATACCGGGTGAATCAATGGCCGAGCGAGTTGAGGGGAGGGTCTCATCGCGCTCGGCACTGAGGGTCTTGGGTTCGAACCCCACCTAGGTGGATTATAATAGGTTGGTAACCTGTAGGATGACCCGTCCTTCCTACCATAGTAATAGTACATAAGGACATTAAGCCCAAATAAAGGAATAACAAAAACAATATTAGAAAATCCCGTAGTTTTTTTTTTTAACAAGAAGCAAATGTGATAATAACGTTTATAATAACATGTCAGTTGCATGTAAAGCAACGACCCGTTGACAGCACTTCAACAAAATTTATATCTTAGAAGGTCCCGAGGCCTTTTTCTTATCAGACAGCTGAGAGTCCCCTGGAATACAATAGGAAACAACTTGAGATATTAGTAGATTTGAATGGTTAAGGAGTTTACTATGAGTGGATAAAAAAATAGATATTTAAATGAGACTGCGTATCAGAGCTTAATGAATGTAATAGATAAAAGTTTAAAATTTACGTTCATGTGAAAACACTTCAATAAAAGGTCTATATAAGAAGGTCCCGAGGCCATCTTCTTTTCAGACTCTTCGGAGGGTGGCAGGAATTGAATGGGAAACAAGTTTAGGGAGTAGTGAATTTTAATGTAATGGAGTTTACTATGAAAGAATGGTAATTTGGACTAAATCAACAACGAATGGAACATGAATAAGTTTTTATGTGGCAAGTTAAGGAGTATTAAGAATTTTTCGAAAAATATTAGATTGCGAGGATTGGATACGATTTGAATTAGATGGTTAAGTGGAGCTCCTAATCTTAACTCCGTGTGCCAAAATAGGTCTAATTACTGTTGTGTAAATGAATCTGTTGTAATTATTTGTTGAAAAATCTTTGAAGTCGAAAACGAAGAACAGTTTCTTGTCATTTAAGTATTGTATGTGGATTCCTAGTTTAACGTTTGTCCAGTTAGAATCCTAGGTAAAGGATCTGTTCAACATGTTTCAGTTTGAAATTTATTATATTTTAAAAGTTTTCATTACACATTCATTACATTATACATTCATTTCACATTATTTCCAGTATCAAAGACTATTTATTTATGTATTTTAAAAAATACAAATTAAACCATTGTAAGATATCAAACAAATTAAAGGTTTTGAAGTAAAAAATACACTGTTTCTATATCGGATTATTGATTCCGTGGGTTCATTAATCATTATGATGTGTATTTGTCATCTGTGTGATTGATTCTCAAGCTCCGTTTGGCGATATTAAAGAAAAGAAATGTTTTGATGAGAAGCAATGATCCGCTGATACGAAGGATATATTCCCAAAATAATGACACGAACACACCTTGAAAAAATAAAACAAGTCGATAAAATAATTATAGGGTCCCAGTCGAAATGATCTGGCATTTGCCAAATTGAATTCGTTGGGAATTATCTGCTAATGATTCAGAGATTGAGTGATAAATCCCTGATTCTATCTCATCAAGATATCAGGACTAGATATATCATCTATTCACCATCTACATGATACCTGTAGGATTATTATTGCTTTATTTAACATTCGAATATGTTTCTCCACAACAGCGTTTAGGTTTTTTTTTTTTTTTTTTTTTTTTATAGCAATAATTATAACTAAACTGTTAATTTTCCACACTATTTGCACTCAACTTCATTTCATTTTTTTTTTTTCTATTATATATTGAAGAATATTACAGTCTGGACAATAAGTAATAATACTAAAAATACACTTCCATCTCCAACTTTTAAACAAATAAATATCTATAATAAAAAAAATGGATAAAAATAATCAAATAAAGGAAATTAAACTCCCCGTCAATAGTATCGCAATACTTTGAAATATTTATATTTTATAAAAAACCTATTTTTTTTTCATAATAAAGAAATGTTTTGAAGTTTATAAAAACATTCCTAAAAACTAGACATAAACAATTTTTATTCGAAAAAATAAACTACAATTTTTCTTCCGATTAACAGAATTTAAATAAGTCACAATTTTTTTAAAATTTTCATTTTTTACAATTTTAACTTTAAAATTTTCATTTTTAATTTATTTTAAAAAAAGACATATTGCCCCGGCTTGAATGACTACTTCCACTCTTGGCATACTTGAAAATAACGAAACGAATGATAAACATGGACTGAAGGAAATTTGAAAAAAATAATCTAAAATTCCTTTGTTTGTTATTAACAGGGAAAAACGTTGATGTGACAAATCCTTAATATCTAACATTTAATAAATAATAAACCAAGTATAGATTAATGTAAAAACCAGGAAAATCTCGAGAATTATGTGTGTTGCAATACTTTTGACGGGGAATTTATGTAAATTTAAAACAACTACCGTAAATTCGAAAGGATTCAAAACTTTTTTTTAAGGATCATCAATGATTACTCTCGGTATACAAAAATGTCAACAATGCTGCACTATCTCGATCTTACCCCTATCCAACTTCACGTCTATGAACAAACCAAATAGTTTATTTCTCTTGTCAGCTATGTTTTAATAGTTGTAATTAAATACATTTACACATACATTTTTTAATTGTCATTCTATTTATATTTTTTATGTGATATGGTGTAACATAATTTCATATAAGCTATTGTAATTGATTTATTTTTATTATATTTATTAAATTATTTATTTTTTAATATTATTATTTAAGTTTTTGTTATTTTTTTTTTCTCATTTTCATACTGTTTTAAGAGAAATTTTGAATTGTAGAGAATATATGCCGGGGCATGAACACTTAATATGAATTGTAAATTGTATTCATTTTTAAACAATAATAACAACAAGTACAAAAATCCACAAAACACCATAAAAAGGAAGAAAACGCTTGAGAGCATTGCAGAAAGCAGGGCTGAGCCAGCAGAATGAAGCCGTAGGATTCAATCCCATTACCCGACCCCGCTACACGGCACCGAGAAACGTCCTCAGAGAATTAGTGAAACGGCGCTTCTCAACTCTAACGTCCCCGTTGGGATGACTAAGGATATACTGCCACGGGGCACGCCATCCTTTCGTTTCAGACCGAATTCCGTCCCATTTCTTTAATAGTAATTATAAATTTGTCGTCCCAAGTAAAAAAGGAATCATTTATTTTAATGGAATAGGATGTAGTTTTTAAATGGAAAAATAAATAGAGAAAACAGCCCTTAGTTCTGGTTTTGTATTTCTTTATATTGATTAGAAACATATTAACATTTAAATTGTAAATTAAAGGATTTTAAACAAAATGCAATAAAATCACTTATAGTAGTTTATGATAATTTGAATTTAACTCATTTATTGTAAAAATGAACTATTTCTTTTAAAAAATGTATTTTTTTTTTTATATATATATATATATAATGTTAGACAGAGAACTGGAATAAAGAACAGGACTGTCAGATACATAAGATCAACAGGACTGAGTAAAATAAAATCCTATAAATATAAAATTATATTTCATGCATATGTAATTTAATTATAACCATTGCATCATTAACTCTTCAACTCCACTTAACAATACCACAAGACTGGTTCAAACAATGGAAAATAAAACAAAATTACACCAAATCAAAGCAGATCACCTTTACACTCAGACATGACTTTTGTCCACCTGGATTCATCGACATTACTTAGGACTTACATTTGATAGAAGAATGATCTAGGGTCCACATGTAAAACAAAAACGTCTCAGTCTAAACCAGAGATTAAAACTTTTGTATCCCATACCTCATAAACGGTCGACATTAAAACTCCGACGACTGAATACATACACTTACTTAAACCCATATGGACATATGCCACAAATATACGGGACTGCAAAAAATACACACCTTAAAAAAAGACAAATATTTCATTCAAAAATAATCAGACTAATCACGAAATCACCTTGATACATTTTAAAACACACTCTTCACTCTGATTAAAAAGTACACACAGTAAACGAACATATACGTAACCTTCATAGACGATTTCACGACAGACTTCATGGACATAACAACATACTCATTAATGACATGGCTACGACTGACATACCTGGATATTTTCTCAGAAGTCTTAAAAGAAGCTAGATGAGAGATTTGCTCAAATAAATCTCTTTAATCCATGCCAGGAGAAGGTACTGTTGAGTGCTAGCTCCCACAAGCCTACAAGGTCAGTAGTATTACAATATCATCAAATTCACTCATTGTTACCCCAATAACAGGTGTGAATAAAAATTTGAAAGAGAAAAAACAATAAGAAATTATAACGCTAAACATTTATTTGAAATTTATTCAGTGAAATTCACAACTCTATTAAGTATAAACATTTAGAAAACTTGAGGAAAAAAATAATACAATAATTTTTAAATCACTTATCCAGAAGAAGTATTTTTATGAAAGTTCTTTATTAAAAAGTCTTTAAGCCATCTTAATTTCAGACGCCTCGGAGGGTTATTGGGAATGAAGTGGTAAAGTGAATCCAAGTGGGTATGAAACTTACGATTGAATAGGTATTTAGTTTGTGCGAAATGAGAAAAATATGTGACATTATGGGATTAATAAGTTTATTTGTGACATATTCAGGAGCATTGAGGATTTTATGAAATATTCTGGATTGTAAAAATTGGATATGATAGTACCTCAGATTAAACTTTTTAGTTTAAAAAAAATTGTTATTATTTGATGATCCATTAATTTATTAGATATATGTCCTTATGATTAATCTTGAAAATAATAAAACCCCAATGAAAGTTACACTAAATAAATACATGACTTTGTTACTAACCTTCGACTACATGTTGTAATTTTTATTTATTTTTTTAAAGTTATGAAGTACTCAAATGATTCTTGTTAAACCTATCCGCTACCTAGAATTTCATCTGGACGTCTATTTAACTTGTTTGGAATCAACATACTAGACTAAAACGACTAGAAACTAACAGCTCACCGTATTCGACTTTTAAAAATATATTTGTCTCTAAGTCGATTATTACAAAAGACTCATTTACAAGACAGTATTTAAATCTATTTGGACATAAGAAGTTGATATCATTGACACTATGTAAGCCCCAATTCACACAGAACGGATGTGGCGGAGACGTAGCGCGGACGTGGCGCTTTTGTCTCTTCGGATATAAAAACAACATTTGATAAAATTTGATATTGGAGTTACATACATATATATCAACAATTTAATAGAGGTGAATCATCACATTTAATTTTTTTTTTTTCGGGGGTGAGGGCGAATCGGACATAAAAAAACTCGACTGATTTTCCCGAAAAACCCGCCACCACACCCCAAAAAAAATTAAATTGGTAATGTTTCACCCCTATTAAATTGTTGGTGTATATGTATGTAACTCCAATATCAAATTTTATCAAAGTTGTTTTTATATCCGATTCACCCTCGCCCCCCGAAAAAAATAAAATTTAAATCAATGATGTTTCACCCCTATTAATTGTTGGTATATATGTATGTAACTCCAATGTCAAATTTTATTAATGTTTTTTTCATGTCCGATTCACCCCTTACCCAAAAAAAGAAGCTAACTAAAAAAAAATTGGGGCGATGAAGTGGCGTGCCTCTTCTTGTACGCCACGAGAGACGGCAAAGAGACCTGGCGGAGACGTAGCGCGGACGTGGTGCAGACTTTTGTCTCTGTCGCGCCACTCCTATTAAACAAACGTTCTAATTCACACACTTTTTTAATAGGATAAACCTAGAGGAGACAAAAGCGCCACGTCTCCGCCACGTCCGTTCTGTGTGAATCGGGCCTAAAACTAGCGAACATGAAAAATCCCTTTTTTTTTTTTTTTCTATTTCGTTCGTTCACCGATGTATTTTATAAGGCCTTATGGTAAAATTTCAAATCTGATCGGTAATTATAAGACCGAAATTAGTAATGTCATTTTTACGAATTCGTAGCATTTTACCACAAGGTAGGTCTTGTAGAATATGGAGGTAAAAGAACGAAATGAAAAAATAATTTTATTTGTTTTCAAATTCGTTAGTTTTATATAGTGGCAACGATATCAAAAATAGCGGGTCTCCACAAACCATCCGATTGATCTCGTATCCAATCCTTGCAATCCAAAAATTTAAAATAATCCTCAATGCTCTTTACTTTGTCACCAATAAACTCATCCATAAAGACCTCAATGTTCCATATGTTGCTGATTCAGAACGAACCATATACCTTTCCTTTCTTAGTAAACTCTATAACCATTCAAATCCAATAGTCTCCGTACTTGAGTCCCATTCTTTTCCCGATAACCCTCCGAGACTTCTAAAAAAAAGACGGCCACGGGACCTCTTGATGTAGAACATTTATTAATGGTTTTCTAATGGGTAGTTTACAAGTTATTGACATGTCATTATAATCATTTTTCCGCACGTTTACTTATTGAATACAGTTTTAAATATCACTAAAGTAAATAAACAGTACATATACAATAAATAGGAAAAACTATAAGGTAAACGCATAGTATGAACTGAAGACCTGAATATATGTTGAATGTCCGAAAATAATCTACCTACAAAATTTAAAAAAAAAAAAAAAAGAAAAAAAAAAGAAAGAAAGAAAGAAATGTAAAATATTCTTACAAACTCACTAAAAATCAGAATTCAGAACTCGTAATATTTTTTTTTTTTTCTACTTTAAGATTTACGTATTACAAAAACGTTTGAATATTGCATTGTATTTGTTGTGTACAGTACTAAATTTTAATAAATAGTTTGTCTGGCAGATTTTGAAATGACTTTGATATGATTATAAAAAAAAATTGTTTGCTGTAATGCAAGTTTGAAAAGGAACCTTTTATTGTTTTCTTTTGATTACTTAGTACAGGAACATATAATAAAAATAATTTTTAGAAAAAAACAAAACCGACTTCAGATTAAACCTACATATATAGAACTAAAAAGTAAAAAATAATATTTTAGTTGCTTCGAAACAAAGAGAATTAAATGACAATCAAGGAAATTATCGATACTTATATACCTATTCACAATTAATGATAAGTTATTTTTGGAGTCGGTGCCAACAAAAACAAACAGAATCCGAAAAAAAAAAAAAAAAAAAAAAAAAAAAATAGGTATTTGTAAAGATTCCCCCACTATTTCATCACCGCCACACGCTGTCTCGTGCCATTCAAAAGTTTGTTGCAAATGCAGGATTGAAGTGCCCTCCTTGGCTGGCACCGAATCCAAAAATAACTGATCATAAATTGTGAATAGGTATATAAGTATCGATAATTTCCTTGATTGTCATTTAATTCTCTTTGTTTCGAAGCAAATAAAATATTATTTTTTACTTTTTAGTTCTATATATGTAGGTTTAATCTTGAAGACGGTTTTGTTTTTTTTCTGAAAATTATTTTTATTTTTCACTTTTTAATGTATTTTTTTCCGTCTTTTGACCCCTATTTTCAGTTCAACTTACTTTGCCTGAAATAGATTTATTGAAGTGAACTTTACGAGTAATGTACTTAGTACATAGATTTTGTTCGATTTATCGAAGTTTGAGACATCGATCGAGAGTTGTCTGTATAATTGAAATTGATAATTGAAATTGCTTCATAATCATAATATATGTTTAAAATGTAAGGTTATATAACAGTGATTTTTATTAACTGTTTTTTTGATTTTTCTTAAAAAGTGCTGCATTAATTTCAAAATATTTTTTATGGACTACCTCTGAAGTATGCCCTACTGGCTTAAAAAAGAATCATCAAAATTGATCCAGAAATGACGGAGTAATCGCGTAACATACACACAAAAAAAAAAAAAAAAAAAATATATACAGACGAGTTGAGAACCTCCTCTTTTTTGAAGTCGGTTGAAAATTATTTAGAACATATCAAATGGTGACTGTTAAAATATTCAGGTCAAATTTATTTTAAAAATCTAAATCATATATCGATTTATCTCGAACAAGATAAAGAGCTAATCAAACCCTCTTAGGGCGTTATTTTAGATTGAGGGGCGAAAAAAAAAACACATTAATAACGCTTAAGGATAGTCGCTTATCTGCTCGGACTGAATATTAAAAGATATACAACCGGGAGATTTCCTGAGGAAGGAGAACAGGCCAAGTCACGACGAGATGCAGCCGCGATTTCTTCGAAAGGCTCACGAATTTCGATCCAATTACGTGTTCGAATTTTCGGGTTTCTGATCATCATCAGGTTTTAGTAAAACCCTTCACTTGGCTCCATGTGTGGTCCATTTGAGGCTTGTTGTAGGGATAGGATATCGAAAGGGTTAATACGAAGGGTAGAGAAGCAAAGGGGGTAATGTTAGGCCGGACTAAAAGATTATTGCCATGTGATTATTCAGACGTGTACTATTAATTCTTTACAAATATAGTTCCGATATTTAAACCAGATTAATATAGTTTTTCACGGTTATCAATAATCCATTGAGCATGAGAACTTAACGCACCATTTATTGGAGAAAGCTATTTTTTTATGAGAAAAAATATACGGCCATAATCGAGATTCGATATGCAAAAGCTTACTGAGCCTCAAAAATATCGATTCAATTGATTCAGAGCGCTCACATTCACATGTCTTTAAATTTAGTATATGTTTCCCCTTTTTTTTTTTTTTTTTTTAGTGAAACGACATTTTTGGATATAGAAGACATTTTTTATAATACTTTTAATGAAATAATTAATCGTAACATACAAATATAAATATTTACCAATAAAAGTATAATATATAGTATTTTTACTTTAATGTGTTGTTTTCTGTTCGACTGCATCTTCTTCTTTATAAATATATACCAATATCGCCAACGCGAGAATAAATGTTAATGAATATTTAAAATCAAAAATCAATATCATTTGCACATGAAGACCAATTTTTGGCGTTGTGACTGGTTGAAGAGCAATATAAGAATAAAATATGACCCAAATTAGTATTGAACCAATGATTAAATGTAGTTTTCGAGGCGATATAATCAATTGGGATTTAATTCGTTTAAAGATTTGTTTGAATATTATTTTATTTACAGAAGCTTTGAGTATTTTTCGTTGAACCAATATTTTTCTCTAATATAAAATATAATATAAAAGATAGATTTGTCCATAAAATTTGTTCTTTCCCAAGAAAAACGATTTTGATGCGCTAAATTGCTATTCACAGTGCGTCTCCTTGGACGTTCTTTTCTTCTTATGTTATAGATTTCCGCCAATAACAATTTTCTTGGGTTCTAGTCTTCAGGCATTTTTATGAAGTAAATAAATTTTTAATTGCAGTTCCTACATATTTTTGGCTTAATATTTCTTTCCCCCATGACAGGAATTTATACTTGTTTCAGATTAACTTATTTTTGGTCAGTTAAGTGATCATGACGTATTTATTACTACATATAAATCTTGAAATATGACGACTATTTTTGACTGTAAATTTATTATTTTTTTCTATAATTACCAGAAATTTACTAAAGTCTATACGTGCACAAAATATTTATGATTCAATAAATTTAAATTATTCCTATTATACATACATTAAATATTATTCTAATAATATTGGATTTTATCTTATTTTTGAATTAATAAACCATTCTTCCAGTCTTCCATTAATACAAGACATTGAGTAATGGTTGTTCAAATTTATTCATTTATTCAACTGCAGGTGCTAAACACCAGAAGCCTTGTACGTACATTCTGCCCCTTTTTAACTAAGTGACTTCATAAAAAATGAATGATTATGGACACCTTCAGTTAGCTACACCTGTTTTAAGAATTATGCAAGAAACATGTATTTAAGTAATCAGAGTGATAAATACTTTTATATATTTTAAATTTATCACTGTAAATATAAATTATGTACTTAATTTTGGATGCAAAGAGGAAAAAGATTCTGAAAAACTAGAATCAATATATAAAATATTTAAAATTTAGTATTATTATCACCTTTTTTAAGGTATTGGTTCTTCAGTTATTTTAAATACTTTAAATAATTAAAAATAATTTTAAATAAATACATTTGCAACGCGAAAATGTTATGGAGATTGGATAGTTAGGTATTATAAATTCACTTTCATTAGATTCATTTAATAATAATGAAAACTAAATCATCAAATGTCAAGCTAAATATTAATTGAATGTTCATTTGAAAAAAATATATATATTTTAATGATTTATAAACATTGGAATTTAATTGGTTCTGAAAATATAATTAATTACCTATACAACAGTTGATCTTTCTCATTGTCGGTTTAAAATCAGTTGTAACAATCTTATATACATTTTCACTTACCTGAAACAGAAAAATGAAATAAAATTACAAAATAATTATTTAATAATAATTTAGTGTATTTGCATTTTATTTTAGTCGGGGTTATCAATTATGTTACACTGTATTACTAATTGGGTTCACAATTACACTATAGTTATGGTTACAAGATTGTAGCCTCCTTAAAATTGTTATTTATTTTACTAGTTTTCTTTTTATTTCAAATATATTTGAAGCAAAACAGCCTTATGTCTTTGTATGCTATTCATCTGGTAATTGTCTACTGTCTATATCTACTCAAATATACCAAAAAAAAAAAAAAAAAAAGACAAAAAATATAACATACTTCAGCAAGTAAAAAGCAATGAAGCAACAAACAAAAATCGATATTTTTTTTTTTTAAGAGACAAAACCTTGGATTTAGTCCAATCGGTCTCCAAACCATCACGTCTGGACAGGAAGGAAATGAGTTAATTTAACATAACCATCCGTTGGAGGAGATTTGTGATGATTTTATAAAACGTTTGTAATAATTGAGGGATGGATAAAAGGGTTATGTAACAAAACAAAATTTAGATTAATTTATGTTTTAAGTTGTTTTATTTTTAATTTTCCTTTGGCAGAATAATGTTACAAAGTCCTTTCATCTTCTTCAAATATCTTTTTATAATTGTTTTAAAATATTCAGATTTTGCTACCTAACACTTCTTTACATAAATCATTCACACTTTGAACTCAATTGTATTTTTTAAAAATGTGACATAACCACTTTATCCACCAAATCCTTCAACTGCAGTGAAATCTAATAAATGCAGTAATAAGCTTGATTTCTAATAAATTAAAAATAAGTTACGAAATTAGATTTTTTAGTACTGAAATGTATATATAAAAATATTGATATTTGATTGAAATTATGAAATGTAATGTTTTATAATAATTAAAGGAGAAATAAATTCTGAAATCATTGACACCATGATTGTTTTAATTTATTTTTTATTTTTATTTATTTCTTTTATAAATTGTGCTGAATTTATTTTTCGTTTATATTGCCTCCAATACAGTTTTACAGTGACTGACATCAGTGAAGCAATTTCTTTCGATTTCTATACATTGATCTGGAATATTATATAAATAAAACCAATAAAGAAACTATTATTACTGCATCAGGGAATATTTCAATGAGATATAATTTTTTTTTTTTTTTTTTTTTTTTGGTTAATTATACATACTGATGAGTACCTCTCAGTGTAAAATAAAAAAAAAAAAAAACTTGGTGAAACTACTAGATCAAAAATGAAGAAAAGAAGACCTTAGCTTTCTATTCCAATCCGTTGCAGATATTCGATATTTCAAAGACTTTTTTGAGGAAACCACGTTTTTTACCATAAAACCTGTAATATCTCTCCAAATGTTTAAATATTTTTAAATATTTTCGGATTTAGGATTTAAATGACAGCAGAGTATATGTAACCTTGAATTTTACAAACTTAGGACCTAAGGAACAGCTTGATCTCACCTTTTTAAGGAAGTTTACAATGTCTTTTTATACTTTAACGCTCACCGTTTACAGGAAATTTAATGCAAAATCCGAAAATGTGATCAAAATTTTGAAAACATATTTAAACGAATTGGAGATATTACAGGTTTTACGGTAAAAATTGTGGTTTCCTCAAATAAGTTTTTCAATTATCGTATATCTGCAATGGATTGGAATAGAAAGGTAAGATCTGTGGAACTTTTCTTCATTTTTGATTTAGTTTCACCCAACTTTTTTTTTTTTTTACACTAAGAGGTACTCCCCGAAAAAATAAATAAAATATTATTATACAATATATAATTACTAAGGAGATATTATTATAATACAAAGGTGTAATATATAAAAATATAAAAACAACTATTCTCCCATCATTTACTTAACATCACAATATATATGATAGTTTATAAAAAATTTTTTCTTCTTGCGACGTTTCGTGGCATTGCCACATTATCAAGCCCTGAAAATATGCAAAAAACATACATGTATGACATAACGCGAATATGGTACAACATCAACATTCAACTACCGTACATTATATAAAAACTTATGAATTACCTTACAATCCTCATACTCATATGATCCTTATCCAATATAATATCAATCGACTTGTTAATGTCTATATATCTAGTTTGTTTATGGTGATAACCTGAAAACTGTGTAAAGTTATGTAACAAAATTTTTTTTTGTCTCGGTTTTTTTAAAAAGTATTATTATAGCATGTTGTTATGCTGTTTTATTGAAATTCATGTTTTTGTTTGAGTTTGTAAAACAAATACTTTTTGTGTAACTGTTCAGTTTTTAGAAACCTGTTAGTTTAGAAACCAGACAATTTTAACAGAGTGGGCTCCAGAGCCAGAAATGGCTGAGTCTCTTGAAAAACAGGCAAGTGATATGGAGGCTATAAACAGTGATACTGGGGATTGTAACGGCTCATGGCAACTAGTGGTAAGTCGAAAAAGACCTATTGATGCAGATAGTGAGCCACGAAAACCAAAACGTATAGAAAAAAACAGCCCCCATCCCAACTTTCAATAGTTTTCAGGCTCTCACTCAAAATCCTAACCTAGATTCAGTAAATACAAGTACGCCCGCTCAAAATGACAGAATCCCACCAATTTTTATAAACGGGGTTGAAAACTTTCCTGCCCTCATCTCATTCTTAGAAAAGGTAGCTGGTCCCAAAACATTCGACACTAAGTCAACACCTAAAGGCGTGACTGTGTATCCAGCTACACCAGACACATACCGAAAAATTAACACGTGCCTTCGATCAGAAGGAGCGGATTTTCATACTTTTCAGCTTCCTCAGGAAAGATGCCCTAGAATCGTCATAAAAAACCTACACCACGCAACACCTTTGAACATAATCAAAGATGAATTAAAAGAATTAGGTTATGAAGCCACAAACATAGTCAACGTGATTTCAAGATTCAAAAAGCCACTACCTATGTTCTTTGTGGATATAACAAAAAATACATTTAGACAAGAAATATTTAATACAGAATACATGTATTACACAAGAATTAAAATAGAAGAACCACGCAAAAAGAGAAGCATTCCCCAATGCATTAGGTGTCAACAATATGGGCACACTAAAACGTACTGTAATCACCGACCAAGATGCGTGCGATGTGGTGAATTCCACGAAACCAGCTCCTGCATCAAAACCAGAGACACTCCCGCAACATGTGCAAATTGTGGTGGTCAACACCCAGCCAATTACAGAGGGTGTCAGACGCTGAGAGACCTCAGGGCTCAACGGAGTTTGAGAAATCAGCGTTCTCCAATCAACACTACTAGGCCTACTCAAGAACCTCCGAGAATACATGAGTTCCCTCCAATAAGGCAGCGCCATCACCGCTCGGAACCAGAGACGATTCCCGGACCTAATCAACCTATGCCACTACCTCAACCAGCTCCGGTCGTCATCCATCAGCACCAGCAAACCTGTACAGGTATGAGGAGGGGTATTAACCAGCCTACACCTCCAGTTGATAATAATTTATATACCATGATTCATGGAATAAATAACTTAATCCAGCCTCTTTTCAGTCTCCTTCAACAGCTATCCCAAGCTACACAAGCCCTGTGTTCTGTTTATGGCCCACAGCAGTAACTTGACAGTTGGCTCCCTATCCATAATCCTATGGAACGCTAACGGACTTAAACAACACTGCACTGAACTAGACTTTTACTTACACGAAAAAAGAATTGATTTAGCACTGATAACTGAAACTCACCTTACACCACAATCAAAAATTTACATTCCTGACTACACTATTTACAGAACTGACCACCCTGACAAAACTGCACACGGAGGTACAGCTATAATTATCAGGACTAATCTTAAACACAACGCTATAGACTTACCCATTACACCACATATTCAATCCACAGGAATCACATTATATACCAAACATCATACAATCACATTCGCTGCGATTTACTGTCCCCCTAGGTACACCCTGACATCTTCTATGTTTTCGGATTTCTTCAAGCGGTTAGGAAGATGCTTCATCGCAGGCGGCGATTATAATGCTAAGCATCAAGCTTGGGGCTCGAGGTTGTGTACTCCAAGAGGCAGAAATCTTTCACATGCCCTCCACGAACTTTCCTTAGACACTATAACCCCAAATTCACCGACTTATTGGCCTACCTCTAGACGGAAAACTCCTGACTTACTAGACTTTTTCATCACTAAAGGACTAAGAACCGTACGACATACCATCAATACTAGCCCTGATCTTTGCTCTGACCATTCTCTTGTACATATGGTTCTCTTCGAAGAGCCATCTGAAGCACAAAAAAGACCCACACTAATAAGAGGTTATATGGACTGGGATTCGTTCAGAAATTATTTGAACACCAATCTCTCTGTTCCAGTCTCGATCAAAAACCAAGAAGAACTAGAAGAAGCAGTGGAAAAATTTACTCAAAATATGCAAGATGCCGCATGGTTCTCGTCTGTACCCAAGCCTTCAAAACCAGAGAACTTACCTAATTATCCAATGTACATTAGGGAGTTAATCCGAGCAAAGAGAAGGGCCCGTAAAATATGGCAGACTAACAGACTTCCATCGGACAGAAGAACGTTTAACCAACTAAACAATGAGCTCAAAAGGCAAATTAACAAATTTTTAAAAACACAAATTATGAAAATTACATGAACAAACTTTCGGCTGACGATGGAAATTTGTGGAGGCATACAAGAAATCTCCTAAAACATCGTGAGGTGTCAGCTCCACTTCGAAATGAGGATGGTTCTTGGGCTGTGTCGGACGAGGAAAAATCTGAACTTTTCGCTATCTATCTCTCTTCTGTTTTTAAACCACATACTGACTTCACAATATTGGAACACGACACTTTAGTACAAAACACATTAGATACACCTTTACAACTCACTCCACCACCGCCTTCCTTCAAACCTTCACAAGTTGCAGAACAAATAAGGCAATTACCAAGAAGAAAATCCCCTGGACATGACTTAATTAACGCTGAGGTGCTCCGGCGAATGCCTAGAAAGGCTCTAGTGTTCCTCACGACGATCTACAATTCAATACTTAGGACAACAAAATTCCCCATACAGTGGAAATATTCTCATATAACCATGATCAAAAAACCAGACAAAGACATAAGCAGCCCTTCGTCTTACAGACCAATAAGTTTACTTACTACATGTTCCAAACTATTCGAAAAATTATTGTATCCAAGATTGTTAGACATACTAACTGACAACAAAATAATTCCCGACCATCAATTTGGATTTAGAAAATTACACTCAACCACTCAACAGTTACACAGAGTGACTGACTACATTTCGACGGCACTAGAACAGAAATTATATGCAACCGGAGTGTTTCTGGATGTCACTCAAGCGTTTGACAAAGTCTGGCACCAGGGGCTTCTCTTCAAGCTTAAGACTACTCTACCACCTACCTATTATCTTATTCTTCAGTCTTTCCTCTCTGACAGATTTTTCTCTGTTCGATATGGTTCAGGGATTTCATCTATTCACCCAATTCTGGCAGGTGTACCTCAGGGATCGATACTAGCACCACTATTATATATACTATACACACATGACATTCCTCAAAGTTCCGAGACTCTTACAGCCACATACGCAGACGACACAGCTATAATTACTAGACACCAAAATCCAATACAGGCATCATTGAATTTGCAACACCACCTACAAGATATACAAGACTGGTGTAAACTTTGGAAGACACGACTAAATCACCATAAGTCCCAACACATTACGTTTACTCTAAGACACGAAACATGCCCTCCCGTTTACATTGACAATATCCCAATTCCACAAACGGACAAAATACAATATTTAGGACTTACATTCGATAGGAGAATGACATGGGGCCAACATATTAAGAAGAAACGGACATCATTAAATATGAGACTGAAACTGATGTACTCACTTTTCAGGAAAAAATCAAAACTACATACAAGACAAAAATTAATGACCTACACACATCTACTAAAACCTTTATGGACCTACGCATCACAAATTTATGGATCTGCTAAACAGACACACATAAAAAGATTACAAACTTTTCAATCCAAGACATTAAGACTAATAACACAAGCACCATGGTACGTTAACAATACAACTATACACACCGACTTACAAATACCAACAGTTATTGAATACATACGGACCCACTACCGACTGTTCCATGAAAAATTAAAGGGGCACCCAAACAAATTCATCGATAGTATGGCCACACCTCTCATGCCGGAGAATACCAGGAGGAGACTGAAAAGAAACTGGATGAGAGACTTACTTTTATAGAAGTAAACCAAAGACAAGGAAGGTGTGCCACTGGGTACTATCTCTCTCCTGCCATGCCTAACATGCCAATAAAAGTTAGTTTTTGTGTTTGTTATATATCATCATTTCAGCACATCCGCTGATTGTCAATAATTTTTTTGCAACTGTTTTTTGACAGGTGTGGATGTTTCAAAAATAAAAGTGAAAAAAAAAAAAAAAAAAAAAAAACTAGAGGATTGTCATGGAAGGATAGATATCTTGCTTAGGACAGATCTGCAATATATGGGACAGTTATATCGTTATGGATAAATTCATTTGTGGAAGGTTTGGTGGAGCCCGAACTCCACTAAGTAAGTCCAAATAAGTCTAATTACTGTCATGTAAATAGGTCTTTTGTAATCATTTGGGAGCATTGAACGCTTGTCTAGTAAATGTTGAAATAAACGAAAACTATCGATAAAAATAAATTATGTAATAACAAATATGACTACATAATTAGATAATGAGGTGAGTTATATAATATAATACGTTATAACTAGGGCTGTGAAATATATGCATTTGCATATTTCTCTTAGCCAACTAAAACATCTGATATCGTCATTATGTATATGTTTTGAGGCATTTGGGATCAGTTTGAGTTATTTTTATTTTGCATATTTGTGCATATTTTACCGTAAATAAATATTTTTGCATATTTGGAACTTCAACTGCATATTTATCTACATATATGGCATTTTAATTTTCCATATTTGTGCATATTTTTTCATAAATATATATTTTGAACTGTAATTGCCTATTAAACTAAATATTCGGCATATAAGCATTTGATTTTTGATTTTTTTCTAAGTTTCTGAGCAGACCAAAAAGTAAAAATTTTTCATCGTGTTTATCCAGATACTGATTCTTCCCTTTGGATCGTATTTACTTCTCTTGGAATTATTCAATCAGATTAATTTCTTGTTCTTCCTCTAGTCAAATACTTGGAATATTACTTATATTTTTTCTCGAAAATTACTCTAGCAAAGACAAAAGATCTCGTTGGAAAGAATGTAAGTTCTCAAAATTGAGACTTTTAAGTGCGATGTAGATTTTTTAAATTCAGTTTCTTTTGATAAAGTTGTGTCAATTACTGCACATGAAAACAGCAAAGTACTTATAAAACAAAGGCAAGAAATCAAAATTTAAAAAAAATTTTGTTACACAAACTGCCGCTGAATTCACCAAATTCTGGTTTCGATACTAATTTATGTCCAGTCGAAATACCCTTCCATACGTTTTTTTTCTTTTTTAACATTCGCCTTGTCTTTTTGTTTTTTAATATTCTTCAAATTGTTTCCCTTTTAAACATAATCAGTTATTTAAACTTGAGTTTGTACTTATGTATAAGTATGCATTGCATTTTTTTTTCTAAACAAGTAATGTAAATAGTTGCATATTTCGGTATTTGATTTTATATTTTACCCTATATGTTTGCATATATATGTGCATATTTTTGAGTTTTAATTGCATATAATTCACAGCCCTAGTTATAACCATTATAATTCATAATTATTATTATCGTTACAGGCCAGCTAAGGACCAGGTTTAATCCACCAAATTAGCTTTACGCTTTCTGCAATACTCCTTCGTCTGTTCACTTTTCTCTTCCCTCTCTTCTGCCGTCCATTTTCTCTCCTGTCTTTTTGAAGCTGTTTTGCCTTGGAAGCCTTCTCACTCTTTAATTTTGTTTCTATAGTTTGTTCTGTCATCAATTTCTTCTTTATTTAAGCCAATTTCTTTTAAATATTCATGTAACTTCTGAAGCCAATTGTGTTTCCTTATTAATCTGCTTGGACTCATTTTTTCTATGTGAACATAGAACATTAGTCTCCTTTTCTTAATTTCATCTGCTACTTTTTCTACATGTTATTGTACTTCTGGGTTACTTCTTAGTTTGGAAGTTTCTCCCATTGTTTTGTTTCCCAATATCTTCGTCACAATATCTTCTTTCTCCCCTCCATTAGGCTGGATGATTTCTCCAAGATACTTAAACTGGTTTGCTCTTCTTATCTTTCAGTACTTCCTGCTAAGCTTTGATGGTGCACTTTTGTTGTTTGTCATTACCTCAGTTTTCTCAAAGGAGATTTTTAACCCTGCTGTTTTAACTTATAATTCGTTATATAAAAAAGTAATACATTTATTTATGTGATTAATGTATATATTTAATGTTCGAGTATTTGATTGGATTGAGAGTGTACATTATAAAAGCTACAAAATAAATTCTTCCTACAAATGGCAGTATTAATAACCCCATATGTTACATAATCGGTGCATCCCGAGAATTGCATCGGACGTCGGGATGTCCCGATGGTCGTGCACCAAGATGCAGTTGCACAAGCCCAGCGTCCACGACCTAGCCGATCCGAACATCAAATATACGACTGTATTTCCATCGGAACTGAATCCTAAAGTGATGCCAGGTCATGGGATATAAATCTTCTGCAGAAGAGCAATGGAATTCCATTCGTCTGATAAGGTTTGAGATGGCAACTGGAGTGGAAATTTTAGATTTCGATTTATTGCTCCGCGAGGAAGTAAATGGTTTATGGTTTAAGATAATTGGTTGGTTGATAAGTCAAAATGGAGAACGGTCGATTTATCCAATACAGTACAGATTAAACATGTACTCAGATAATCTCGGAGTTGATTAGCGTATTCTGTGGTCATCGACCCTCTTCAACATTTAATTTTTATGTTTTAAACTCGTTTTATTATTTTTTTTGTGTATAAAAATTAAAGAACGGAATGAATGAAAAATGCCATAAACATTAACTTTCCGTTGGTAGAACATTAAAGTGCTGAAAATGCATACGTTTTAGTAGGACGAAAATTTAAATAAGAAGCCAAATATAATGCAAAGTGTAATGCCAAATCTAACGGCGAAATTGGGTAAAAAAGATTACTAAGATTAATACTTCAGAAGTGCTCCATAATGCTTAGAAACGTCGACTTAATTGTAATCTGGTCAATCCAAAAGTTTATAGTAATGTTACTTATACCTATAATTTTAGTTGAAATTATTTAATTTCCGTTTTTCGCTTCTTCAGTAAAATTTATTTTTTACAGTTGATAAGTTAAAATGGAGAAAGGTCGATTTATTCAATATAGTATTTGTTCCGCCGGGTGAGCAATACGATATTACCAAAATATAAGAATAGAAAGAACAAAATTATATAAAATGGATCGATTAACAAAGTGAATTTTACCCTTTTTGTTTCCAGAAATGCAATTGACTTTCATAGCTGAGAACGCAGCAAAAAGAGGATGCGCATTTACTTGAAAGGGAATTTCATTTTTAAAGCGTTGAATAAAGCGTAGGGAATCAGAGTTGAATATGAAAATCTCTCTTATTTGGTTGATCTTGAGACTGCATATAATGATTGATCATATTAAATCAAGGAATATATTTTCATAAATCAAGAATTCCATAGTTTTTCTAAGTTTTGCTATTAGAGCAAATTAGATTAGGACTGAAACAAAGAAATTAGACCTTTTTAATTAACTTTTTAACGGCAATAAATTCAAAGAATTCAAATAATAACGGTGCACTTCATACATAATAAATATCGTTAGTTCATAGGTCTCTTGGATCAGATAAAAGTTTAAAAATTCCTTAAGTAAGTCCACTGCAGGTATATTTATCTAATAAATATGTTTTTATCTTGTAATTTTATCAATTTACTTCATCGAATCTATAGTTTTTTTTAAATGTCAATTAATAATAATTATACATCAGTTGAAATAATATCCACTAGGTATTTAGCAAATGCAACAGAGCTATTATCACATTTACATACACAAATTAAAATATATGAAGTGTTAGATAAATATAAATACTGACATCAACACCATATATTTCATACTATGTTGTAATATAGATAAAGTACTTCTTATCTATTTTTATGATTCCAGCATATAATTAGAGAACGATTATTTAAAATGAATGGTAATTTAAGTTGCCTGACCGTTAGTAAGCACCCAAGATAGGAAACGTACTTAAGTTGTTATCGATATTTTAATAGAAAAAAAATTAATATAATTTTCTTCTATGAAATTTGGATTATGAAAAATGTCCATGTAGACGTAGTTTGAGATCAGTGAATTTATACTACATTACTTAACAAAAATATCAACTATGAACATAACTACCACGGCTTCTCTATGAAACATAGAAACTGAAACATACTTTAAAACTAAAAAATTGAAAACCCATTTATTCACTAAACCGATAACTTAAAAAAATAAAATAAAATAAACTTAACTCAGTCTATATGGAACATTAATTAATTATGTACAAACAATAGTTATTCCCTGTAAGGTAGGATTTTATATATGTTTTCCTTCTGATTTATTGATTACTTTTTTAAAAAATTATATATTGATATTTACAACTGTAAAATATATGTTTAAAGAATAAATACAATGAAATGTCAATAACTTGTAAAGAACTAATCATTAGTAGCACTTCATAAACGTTTTACATCACAAGGTCTCTAAGCCACCATATATGTACTTCAAAACAATGTTTCCTCGGGGTCTTCTTCTGTTGTAGATGTTTCATTAGATTAGTACTCTAATGGATACAAAGGGTAGCTCCTCTACAAGTTTTAATCATGACATTATTTTGAAATGTATACCGCATATTTACAAGATGTATTTAGTAATACAGTTGTAAACTTATTTCTTTGAAAGAATAAAAAAAAATAAAAGTGTAATAATCATCGAGAGAAAAGCAAGTTGGGGAACTATTGGATTGGAGTGTGTACGTAGCTTGCTTGACATGGAAGGATAGGTATCTTTTTTGGGACAAATCTGCAAACATATGGGATAAACGTTCTACATTAGGTCTCTTGGTTTACCGTTTTCTTTTTTACCGTTTTCTACCTGATTAACCGTTTTCTTTTCAGACAGGAAAAGAAATCAGTTCATCACAAATCAGGAATTTGTGAAGTAACTCTGAAGCAAGTTGGGAGACCAATGGATTCGAGTAGGAATATAATTTCAAATGAAAGGATCTGGTTCCTTATGTTATATAATATTTTGCATATATATATATATAGATATATATATATATATATATATATATATATATATATATATATTGGTTTTATTATCTCCAAGGATTGACGAGAATTTTCTTATCAATCTTACAGAAAATATAGCGGGTATTCCTCGAGAATAAATCTGATTGAAATGAGTCTTTATATATAAAATTTTCGGTGAAGTTTATTTCTTTGTAGGATAGCCATGTGTAAGGCAAGTATAGCCAATGCTCAGTCTTACAACAACCGACATATTATATTGATTCTTCGGACAGGATTTCTGAATCAAGATCCGAAATAGACCCGATTCATTTTTTAACTGGACACAGTTCGTTACACCGGCGATGATCATTCAAATTAATTTACGGCCACGAAAATGTTACAAGATTCTTTTTTCCCGCCCTCGAAATACACACTCCGGAGGAAGTGGAGGGATTTATTATGGAAAGGTTCTTATAATAAACCGGCGCGGGCCGGCGAAGACTTGTTCTAAGTTCGGAAAGGGTTGTCGCCGAAGATAAAGGGCCGACGGAGAGTTGGATTTATTCCCTGACGGGGTGTGGGACGTTGGATATAAATGATGTCCCGGGGGCTATAAATACGGGAGTTAGCCCCGAGTTGCGGGCGAGCCACGGCACCGATGATGTAGGATCCGGCCGGAGTATAACTCCCCCGTATCAGGGGCACGCGAGATCTCGGGGGGTTGGTATTAATTTCAATTTATTTATCCCCCTCTACCGTCTGCAGGAGTGCATGTGGTGAGGGAAATGGCATTTTGCATTTTACTTTTATTTATTTTATCGAAATATCAAATATCGCAATTCCAGCATTAAAAAAGAAACAACTTTAGTACAAGAATTCAAACCTTATTTGTATAACTCGTGCATTAAAAAAACGAAACAATTTAAATTCAAAGGTTGTATTAATAATTTATTTTTTTAAAAATATAGAGTAATTCATTAAAAATGAAAGAATGCCTTTTGGATCTTCTTACGCAACGTAGCTATTAAAACATAGTATTTTATATTGATATTTACAACTATATACAATTTATAACATGAGTTAATGTGCGGGAAAATTATAACAATGGCATGCCAAAAAACTTAGGATAGTAATAAAATAATAAATTAAGTATTAATATAGAATACTAAGCAACTCGACCTAGTAGAAAAGTACAAATTCTATAATATCGTTCTCCACGATATGACCTGCATATTTAGAAGGCTGCTTGAGTTTTACATATTAACATATATCAAATATTTAAGAGGCATTTGCTTGGAAGAAAAGGCAATATATTTTTATTGTGCATGTAGAACAACGTCAGTGTTAAAATAAAATTTTGGGCCTTAGAAAAAAAATTTTTTTTTTTAAGACTATATAATTGAAATTGAAAGGAAATATAATTCGAAAAATCACAATTCATAAAGAACTACCAATTAGCAACACTTCAATAAATGTTCTGCATTATAACATCCTCTTAGGACGTCTTTTCAGAAGCCTCGAAGGGCTATTGGTATTGGAGTAAGAAGCAGTTTGGAAAAATAGTGAATTCGGATATCTTGTTTGGAATAAATCTGCAGCATATGCAACATTATGATCATCATGGATAAGTTTATTCGTGACATAATAAGGAGCATTGAAGATTTTACGAAGGATTTTCGATTGTAAGGATTGGATACGAGAAGAATTAAAAGTATTGGTAACTTTAATGCATAAAAAATCAACCTGACAGAAGAAACTAAAGTGAAATATGCCAACATATTTCTCAAGTTGTTATCCTATCATACAAAATTTGAAATGCAAATTGAAATTAAGATTGTATTCAAAGAAGAATAGTATTATTTTTAAAAAATTTTAAATGTTAAAATATTCTGATATAAATATAACTATTTGTCAAACAGTTTAGAATAAGAGATGTTCGAAAGTATTTTGAATGAATTGTTAATTACTAAATATGTTATGATAATATTTAATTAGGTAGACAAAATATATAATTTTAATTGTAACCAAGCAAATTCACGGTGTTGCAATTGAAACACTAAAATCAGAATTTCTCTTATCATCTTTTTTTCTTAGCTAAAATTATTCTTCTGGTGAAACGCATTATTTTTATCTTAAGTTTTATAAAAATACTCAGAAATTTCATTACATAAAAAAGGTTATGTCCGATGTTATCTATTGAAGATGTAACTAACTATTCAGGTAGCTCCATAATAATAAAAAGACACTGAATTGTCTTTTTTTTTATGACGGATAAGAAAAATCGTAATTGTAATTAATCATAAAATGTTTATAGTATAAGAACAACTAATTTACAAATTATTATATCAGTCGTGGCCCAGTGAATAAGTGGCTAAGTCGAATTTCGACCAAAATTAGTTAAGCGACTAAAAAGAATCATAAAAGTTTTTCTTTATGGTGAATAAAAACCTGCACGTTTCTTTTTAGTCACTTAACTCTTTTTGGTCGAAATTCGACTGAACCACTTATTCACTGCGATGACAGATATATAACCTACAAATATCAGCTGCTAACACCCTTTAAAAAAAAAATAATCTAAAATTATGTTCGAACAATTTAAACATGTATAATCCTGGTTATTTTTCTTATCTCCACTAAAATAATGTGCTACTTACTAAACTTCCGATCAACTTGAACTAAACTTAGTGTGTATTAAAGATGACAATCTCTGTTTACATTTTATCTCCCACGTTTCCCAAACGATTATAATTTATATGGATACAAACTTTTCCACTATAACTATCCCGATAAATTCTTTAAAAAATTTATTTTCTAATAACACAGTTTTTTTTTCGTTAATGGTCGCGAGCATTAACGTTGGAACGACACGATTCTTCGCTTCGGATTCGACCCCATAAAGTCAACAAAATGGCCACTATTACTATCCGATTTCATCTATTTTTTCTCTCTCTCTCTTTTTCTTTTTTTTGTTTTAATAAAAGATCCATAAACAAACAATAACTTAGGAAACAATAAAATTCAGCAAAGGCTAATTCGGAATTGTGTTTATTCAAGCATTCATCACAAGCCGAATCCTTGACAAAGACACGCCTCCGATGAATAGAAATAAGGGTCTTTTTGGAATTGTAGATAAAAGTTTTTGAATTTTTAATATTCTCAATTTATTTGGTTATTGTCTGTTTAAAAAAAAAATTAAATAATACAGTTCTTAATAAATTAAAACACAATATAATACAATTGGGGTTCTATATTTTTTATTAGAGTAATTTTGTCTTTAATTTGATAATTTGATGAAGATGCCATACATTCTCTGAAAGCAGTTATGCACTCCGATGTTATAATGAAATGCATTTTTATCATCAATGAAGGAGTGATTTTCTCCGTTCTGAAACATTGGCAATTCTAAATCACTGGTTAAACAACCCAAAATTGAACACATAATTTTATGGATAAAGGATTTAGGTATATTATTTTAACTTAGCAAAGATAAAAACCTGTAATATAAACATTATAGTAAAGCACTATCATCCATGTCAAATATTTATATAAACAATTTAAATAGTATACAATCCAGTGGTAGCTTTTAGATATAAGTAAACAGTATATAAATTTGAATTTTCTGAGTATATTATTTCCTGCTGGAATCTAAAACTTTACATTAAATAAGTAAATATTATTTCTTTAGAACCAAAAAAATAAAATTTTAAAGTACTGGTATTACTTTAATAATATATATTGACAGGCTAAATCTTACATCCAATTTTTTTTTTTTTTTTTTTTTCATATTCTTCTCGTCTAAAAGTTTTTTTTTTCATTTAGGTGTTTACGTTCCTATATTCATATTATTTCCATAACCGGAATGAGAAAGATTAGGATTATTAAAAACATTAATTTAATTTAAAAAATACGCATTATTTGAAAGAAAATTAAAATTAAGGAAAGTTAAATTATTGATTTAAGTTATAATTGTTTTATTACAGTTTTTCCTTAGATATCCCTCAACAATTTGTCAACCCAATCGAAGTAATAATGAATGCAAGAGGCAGATATAAACCTTATTAGTTAAAAAATTCGTAATTTAAAAATTTCTTGGTATTTGTTTTAAATACTGTTGTTTTTTTCTATGCAGATGATATGAGGATATAAATAAATTTTTTTTTTAATTTTATCGGTAGTAGTTTGATGGTGATTTTGCGATAAGATTTAAAACCATGAATAGTTCTCCCCACCCTTCCAGGCAGGAAAACTGATATAATAGTTATCGAAACGGCAAGAAACGAGAGTAAAAAAAATATAGTTGAAAATACATAGATTCATTTTTTTTAATCTTATTGCAAAATCACTATCAAACTACAACCGGTATAATAAAGAAAATATTACTTATATAATCTGCATAATAAAAACAGCAGTATTTTAAAATAATATCAAGCAATTTTGAATTTACGAAATTTTAAATTAATAAGGTATATACGAATCAAAGGGATATAGGTATAATGTAATTTTGAATAAATTCTTTAGGGTTGTGCCCATCTAATGCATTTATAATTTTAAAAAATCATTTAATTTTATAAAAACAAGCATTATATGAAAGAAAATTAAAATTATGAAAAGTTAAATTAATATGATACATTACAGTTTTGCATTAGATGCGACATATGTTTTAAGAATTTATTTTTAAAATGATTAGATCTATACCCCATTGAATGCAAGAAGCCATGAACGCAAGAGGCGGATATAAACCTTATTAATTAAAAATTTCTTGGTATTATTTTTTTTAAATACTGCTGTTTTTTATTATGCAGATGATATGTGAAATATATATATATATATATATATATATATATATATATATATATATATATATATATATATATATTTATTTTTTTTTTTAGTTTTATTGGTTGTAGTGTAATAGTGGTTTCAAAACAATGAGTAGTTCAACTCCCCTTCAGGCCATAAAAACTGGTATGATAGCTACCGAAACGGCAAGAAACGAGAAAAAAAAAATAGTTGAAAATAAATAAATTCATTGTTTTGAATCTTATTGAAAAATCACGACCAAACAATAACAGATAAAATGAGAAAAATTATTTATACCCAGCAGTATTTGGCAATATAACCAAGCAATTTTATATTTACGAATTTTTAAATTAATTATAAGAATCGAAAGGATATAGGTTTAATGTGAATAAATTCTTGAGGGTTGTGCCCTATCTAATGAAAAACTGTGTTAAATCATATTATAAAATTTTCTTATCCTTATTTATTTTTTTTTAAATACTGCTTGATTTTACTTAATTAATTCTTTTAATAAGTTCCGTATGCCCTGGTTAAAGTATATGGATATGCAAATCCTTAAAAACGAATGAAACTTTTAGTCAAGAAAATGAAGATAATCAATTAGGAGCAATTTTTTGCATGAGTATCATAATAATTTTTCATTTCAATTTAAAAAAAATGAGTTATTTTAAAATAAGGGCAAACATGATCCGACTCATTTCTGTCATAAAACAACGCAACTGTAGGATTCTCTGTAAAAATCGGCAAAGGATTTTCGGAAAAAAAAGAAGGCACAAAGCATAAAGAAGAAGAAAGAGCAGAACATTCGCGGAAGAGGTCAGACGTCACATAAATCAGACAGAGACAATGAAGAAAAGGGTAACTTACCCTCCGGTTACTCAAGGGTTGCTGCCTCGGGTAAAAAATGCCACATGCTTCTGTAACCAGCCAGGGGAAGAAAAAATTGACTCTTATGAATATCCAGTTACTACCGGTTCTCAAGATTATGATGTACCGTCCTAGGTATATAATTCTACAAAATATTTGAAAAATACACTCTATAGTGTATAATAAACCATATTATAATTCTAAATTCATTTGTTATAAAAATTATACAACTGCGTAATTATAATTCTTAAGATTTATAATTTTACTTACGTTTTTTTAAGACTGTTTAAACTGAATAAATGTGACAAGCTGCCTCACTATAATAGTAGTTGTTTTTATTAGTTTATTTGGTTTTATTCGTAAACTGTATTATTATTTTGTGATTTTATTCCATATAATAAAATTTTAAATTTGATTTCATAATAATACCTTCATATTACTTTAGAAACAATATTGGTACCGATAGGGTATTTGTTGACCGAGAAGTATTTAAAGATTTGATTATGAAGTCATAGATTCACACCAATTAAAAACACATTTTAATTTATTTTTAATTGCTATACATCTGTGACTGCATACCCTAATTACCTACATATTTTAATATTTCTACCATTCCAGAAGTGAAACCTATTTGGACATACAATGTGGAACACCGAAAAAGGCACATATTAACAAACCCTAAATTTTTCAATCATAAACATTAAGGATTATCACAAAAGTACCTCTACATACTGAACTTTGCATGCCAAAAACTAACGAACAAATATGATCCTACTTCTAACGATTACTCTGAAAACTACATGGACAAACTAACATTTATATAAGTGTGATGGCCATCGAATAGATTCACAGGTTGTTTATATTAAAACTAACAGGTGTGAATAAAGAAATTAAAAAAAAAAAAAAAAAATAATAAAAAATTAATATAGCAAAGATTAGACATCATATTTTTAAAAATTATGATTTTAAGTAATTTTTTTTATTTTCAGGCCTATTTTGAACAGGGGTTGTATTTATAACATTGAATTCTCCCTATCCATCCCCTCTGATCTAAAATTATTCATAAAATTTTAAATACTTATAATATACTAATAAAAAGATTTTATATATTTAATTTTAAATACAAATAGGGAACGCCTGTTCTATCATGATTTTTACGATAGTAGAATTTAAATGCTATTAATGAATAGCATTGTAAGAGTCAGCAGTAAGTACGGGCTTGAAATAAACACCACAAAGACAAAACACATGGTCGTAAGTAAGGAAAATATTACAGGAGTAAACTTAGTCATAAACCAAAGATCTATAGAAAAGGTAAAACAAGATACATAACTTGGAACCATAATAAATGAAAATTGGGATAACTCTCAGGAAATCAGGATTCGTATCGGGAAAGCAAGAAGTGTTTTTCAGAAAATGAGTACCGTCTTCAAAAGCTATAATCTAACTCAAAGAACAAAAATCAGACTCTTGCACTGCTATGTATATTCTGTCCTCCTATATGGTGTAGAGACATGGACCTTAAATAAAAACATAGAGAAGAAGCTGGAGGCCTTTGAATTGTGGCTTTATAGGCGGATTCTGAGAATACCTTGGACCCAAAGGGTGACGAAAGTAGAAGTATTGAGAAGAATGAACACAACACCTAACTTAATCAAGATAGTGAAATCCCGAAAACTGAAATATGTAGGACATATGCATAATACAAATAGATATGATTTGATACAAAAAATACTTCAAGGGAAAATCGACAGCAAAAGAGGTCCTGGAAGAAGACGAATATCTTGGTTTGACAACCTCAGATGCTGGTTCAGTATGTCTTCAACGGAACTTTTCCGCATTGCTACCGATAAGAGAAGAATAGCCATCATGATCGCCAACATCCGAAGCGGATAGGCACCGAAAGAAGAAGAAGAATTTAAATCCATGTATATTGTATTTAATAAGGAACCAAAGTTTCTCTGGGTTATAGTTTCTTGATACTGTATGTAAGTACATACATATTTTCCAGTACGGCTAAAGGCTGAGTGTAAATTGTAAACAGAGTAAAATTGTATTTTTGCCTTTGTTTTATATTATATTATTACTATTGTTTATTTATTTTTATTTTCCTTTTTCTTTTTAAATTTTACTATTTCATTTTGTATACAGTATATATTATATTGTTTATGTATTGCACATTTCTTTTCTTTTCTTTTTTTCTCATTGTACGTAATGTGTAAATCTAATCATACGACATCTATATTACTCTCTTCTATATTCGCTTTCCGCTTTAAATATTTAAGCGTTTACATACCGAAATATCTCAACCGTGAAAGAAATTGTTTTAAAACATATTTATAAATTTTTAGATTGTGGGTTTTCTTAGCTGAAGTTAGCTGAAGGGGAAAAAGAACTCTCAAAACATTCAATATTAAGATAATCTTCACCCACGCTTGCATTTCTAAAATTAAATTCAGATGCCCCGTGACGTTTCGTTTCAGCTGTATCGCGTATTCTGGTTTATTTAGAACTAATAAATTTTAAAATTGAAAATACAACTAAAGAATTTATAGATAGTTTCACTTAAACAAACATTAGGCGGTTTATTTTAGCGAAATGACTTAATATTCTCTATTTTAAGAAACTGCAAGAGTCCTTTTATTAAATTCTACAAAATCGTAAAGAATTAATTATTAATTTATCTATTTATATACTATACATCTTTGAAGGGTGTGATAACTAAAAGCTTACCAATTTTTCAGATGTGTTCACTCATTTGATGTTATTTTCAAACAAATAGGATTTAGATTTTTTTAGGTACCTCATACAGAACAGAACAGGGGTAAATACTCTTAATGTTAGAAAAAAAAACCACAAATATTTATACAAATAATTATGTTAATTAAATAGACTTATCAGAGATTACGTTTGATTAAATAATTTATCTGAGGTCTACAATATATACGAAAAATTAAACTGAAAAGAAAATTAAATCTGGGAATGCTTGTTATTTCATAGTTTAAAAAAATACTCAGTTCTACTGACCAGAAATTATAATTTTTTTTTTTTTTTGTTATTTATTGAAATTTACAACTGTATATACAAATATAATACATCAAGTAAATGTGATGATAATGATAAAAATGACACGTCACTTGTTTTTTAAAGCCACGGTAGCACTTATAAAGGTTCTATATAATTAAGTACTATATTAGAAGGATCCGAGGCCATCTTATTTTCAGGCGCCTCGGAGGGTTGTCTGGAATGGAGTGAGAAGCAAGTTGTGATACTAATGGAATTGAATGGTTGTGGAGTTTACTATGAAAGGATATATATCTGATATGAGCTATGTCAGAAACGTAAGGTATATTAAGGTCTTTATGGATAAGTTTATTGGTGACAAAGTAAGGAGCATTGAGGATTTTTCTAAGGAATTTGGATTGTAAGGATTGAATACGAGATGAATTGGATGGCTTAGTGGAGCCCCAAAGCTCAAAAATTATAATTTATAAAACTATTACAGCACACCTAAACTTTTACAAGTTATCAAAAATACATTTTTTCGTAAACTATTTGGAACAAAGACGTTAGAAGGCTCTATAATAAAGAATTTCGGGATATTTATTATGGGATATAATGGGCGTGTAAAATTGTGGGATTTAGTAGTAACCGGATCTCTAGGGAGATAATCAGCTCTGAACCGTCAGGTGAACATCTGAGGTGTAGACCGAGAAGTAGGTGGGAAGATTGTGTCTTGACCGATTTTGTGGGTTTAGGTTTTAATAGGGTGAGAGCGAGGGAGGCGTCGGCATCACTTTGGATTCAGAAGAATTTTTTTTATTCATTAATATAAAATTAGAGATTATTAATCCAATTATCCATGTTGATATAATGAAAATTTTATTGTGCTTAAATTGCTTTAAAAATAAATATTTATTATATTATTTAACCCTAATTTTTGTACTTTTTTTTTTTTTACATTTTAATCACAAAAATCAGTTTTGTAGTTTCGCACTATCAATATATGGATTAATAAAATTTAAACTTACCGAAATCATATCGCCAATAAATAGTAAGTCTTTTCGCTCTCGTAGCTTCATACATACTAAATTCATATTACAACCGCTTATTTTTCTGTTTTAAGACTACATAATTAAACCTAGGATAATGGTTAAATCAATTAAGCACAGACTAATCTTCTAGAAAATACTTGATAACAGCTCAACTTGCTTATCAACACTCAACTAGAACTCCTGGTAATGGTCATATTAATTATTATTCATGAGGATTCTCTAAAGTTCAATAGTTCCCAACATGCGAGAACAATTAATTATAATAACAAGACTTGTATGCATTTTTCTCATCGTCAAGAGCTTTTAATTTAAAATAATTAATGTATCGTTACTTTAAGTGTAACGTCACCTGTTTTTCAAGTTAATATATTAATGAAAATTATTCCAATTAACTTCGCAGTAAAGATTAGGTGTCGGTTATAGGCGAGACTACATAAAGCATAACGCCATTTCTCATAGAAATAAATAAAACAATATTTAAAAAAAAAGAATTCTTGTTTTCAAGAGCCGGTCCTGAATTTTATTTCTTGTGGAATTGAAAAAACATACTAACAAAAATAGATTAAATTAATCAATATTTCTAATTGTCACAAATAAAAACTAATTTAAGAATTTATAAATTATATAAAACATGCATTATAATAAAAACGAATTTACATCGAATTATAATTCAATTAACATTGAGTTTAGGAGCGATAATTTCGTTAAAAATTTATGTTTTGAATTTTGACCAATATCTATTAATTCAGGTACTAATCTGGATAAATAAATTTATATCCAGAATTTATCAACATAGAATAAAATAATTTTAATATGTTAAAATAAGACAGCTCATTCAGTAACCGTTCTATTTTAATATTATTGACCCATTTAAAAAAAAAAAAAAATTGAATAATCGCGGTAATGAAGTAATAAAGTTCTGAAATTATTCTTTAATTTTAGTTTATTCAAATTCGTTTCATAAAAATCAAAGTTATTTGTTAATATCCATTTATTTCAGATTATTGTTCATTATTTTTACGTTTGATTAATGTATAGGTGATTAATTATATTTTCAAATTAATTATTAATTAATGATACCTATAACCTGTGTTAGGTATACACGGGATCCAAAATCCTAATTTAATAAATAAATTATTTTTGATAATTCTTTTAATAATAGTGTTGCACAGACAGCCAATTAATTATGCTTGAAAGACCTATGTAAGTTGTGCTGTTCTGAATTACTTTAAATTTAATTTTTTTTTTTTTTATCCATTATAGAATCAATGATGATTAATAAAAAAAGTTCACGGAGTTTACGAAACCTGTGACAATTTTTTTTTTTTTTTCAATTTCATAGTATATGTAATGGGTCTTTGAGTTTAAAGATTCCATGCAGGATTGTCTATTGCCTAAATTTTAGTACTAATTATGGTAATCATAATTTCAGTTGTGGAGAATTATTGACGGAGACAACATTTTATTTTGAAGATGAAATAAAAATGCATTATTAAAAAATTAGAAATTAACAAAAGCAGAGCATACGAAAAAAAAAATTAATGAAAAAATAAGGTGAATACATGGGACCGTCCAATTTAAAAATTTAGACTTTAAAATTTAACTAAAAATGTAATTATTAAATATAGTCATCGATGTATAAAATATAATTTAATTTAATGTAATGTATACTGTTTTAGTTATTAATAAATTAAACTGATTTTTAAAATAACTCAACCTACAAAAATTAAGCATTAGATTTGTAATTTAAAAGTAGTCTAGTGGCCATGAAAAAAAAGGACCCTGCCTACTAGCGCTGCCTATACTAACAACACAAAACAACGGGCAAAACAATTTTTAAAAATAAGAATGATTCACCTCGCAATGAACTGAGCACACACTTTCCAGAAACGGACTTCACAGGGACTTTTAAGTGGAATATTAAGCCCAAAGACTGCCCCACAGCAATAAAATTAGGACTTTGTCTCTTCGACCCCCACCATCTTGCCCGGCCTCACAGCCAGTTGGGCTGCAACGCTGTCTCCATTCCTCTCTACACGCCATGTTTGTGGCGTCATTTTCATGTTTTCAACGCTTTTAAAACCCCAAAAACGTTATCAGGTAAGTCAAAATGAGTTCTATAGACAAAGTACCAGTTTTTGGTAAAAGTTTGATCTTTGTTTGTTTCTGTTTTCTTCAAGTTTTGAGAGTGCATGCTCAGTGAACTGTTCAGTAATGGCCGACGGGTTGAGGACAAAATGACGCCATGTCTTTCAAAGCATCTTGGAATTCTCTTCAGTTCTGTACTGTTTTTCTGACTGAATATTTATCGAATTAGTTATTTTAGTTGTTATATAAATTAAAAATAGTGTTTACAATAAAAGTTTGGAAGTATTTTTTTGTGTTTTTTTAGTGAAAATACCTATTAGACTTTCCTTCATTGAAAATGAAAAAAAAAAAAAAAAATATATATATATATATATATATATATATATATATATATATATATATATAACTTACCTAAATATAAATTGAATTATTCTTTAATAGATTTTAGTGAAACTTTACAGTTAACAATTATTTATATTTAGTAGTAGAGAATGTTAACAAATTACAATAAAAATAGAATAGTATAGTAAAATTATTATAGAAAAATAATCTCTAATATTGTAGAGTACTAACAGAGGTGAAGAAACTGCATTTAAACAAATTAGAAAAAATTGAGTTAGCCTGCAGTTTGTGCACTCTTAAGTAGTATTTATCTATTTAAAATATCTATAGAAACACAAAAAATCTATTTTTAAAAGTGTATTGTATAATTTACTGATTATTTATTATTATTTTATTTCCTACGTATATTTCATCCAATATATAACATTATACTGATTAATACTGGGCGTAAAATGCTTATTTTACTGATAGATCTTAAAAATGAAGAAAACCATACATCTTCATGATTTCATATAACACTTATCATTAAACCAAAACAACGTTATTTCAATTCGAATAATATTATTATATTATATTATCTACTACTTTGTTAGTAGATTATGTTTTTTTTTTGTTTTTTTTTAATTTCATTTGAATTATGAGTCCTTTACAGCCGATGTCCTTACATGTGGTAAACGTCGATACATAAGCTGTTTTATATAGATAAAAATAGTTTAAATGTAAAAAAAAGATTTTTTTAAATAAAAAAATAAACAAACAGTACACCAGTAAAGTATTTAGCTATTACATTGAATCCTTGAAGGTCCGTTACCTTGTTATACAATGTTTTTAAATTATTCTAATTTATTTTAATATATTTGGCATTTTGCAGAATGTGAAATCAAAACTAAAATTAGAAAATTTTTCAAAAATTGAAAACATTGTTGTAGAATATTTGTGACTAGTAATGATTGTTCATGGCTGTCCTGCACGGGTCACATTTACACTTCCAGCGAAATCCAACTTTGTGAAATATATAAAATAACATTTTTAAAATATTAATTCTACTTGCAGGCAGAGAGATTTTCGCTTGACTTTCTTTTTAAATGAATTTTTTTTTCACGAATTGTTTAAAATAATAGTTAAATAACATGTCTGTATAACGATTTTAAATGTAAAGATTAATTTCATTATATTAGGTCAGGGATATGGTTATTTGTATAAAGTTCAGTTGCGAATCTGAAATCTAAGGAACACAATAACCAATTTTTGGATTTTGTTAGTATTCTGGATCTCAACAATTTATAGAATCAATCTATTGATACTCTTGAAACTAAAAAAGAAATATTACTTTTTTAATAAAATAATTTGCAACCGTAATATAATATATGTAACTCTTGCAAAAGCTTTACCAAATTATTTTATTTGGAAGGGCAAAATAAAATTATAATTTTTCCGAGTATAATTTAAATTAAACACACTTCTTAAGTAAGGCTTTTATCTATTTATTTACAGATTTTCACAGAAATTAATCTGTTTGTAGATCCATCTCGGGACTGATGTAAGCTATGAGTCAATAATTCTTACATAAAAGGCGCAATCTTCAATTAAGCGGGAGATTTATCTAGTTTATTTTGCAGATGAGGCATAAATAATCTTTATCGCGGAATAAAAGATAAGACTTTAAAAGAAAATGAGATTAATTAGAATTTGAAAGAGATATTATGGAATGTTTTATCTGGCAGCTAACGGGCTGGTAGCCTCAGAGTGGGCTATAAAACCTCTCTTGTAGGCCAATAAAACTTTTTACGATCCCGTTGATGGTTTATAGTCGTTCTGATTTGTCGGCTCGGATCAGGCAACAGTTAATGCCTGTCGTAAACATTTATTTACACTAATTTGATAATTTTATGGCCCATTCGAAAGAATTACCCCGCCATTATCACAGTTCATGAATCTGATTTATAGTTTTAAAGTTATTCCTTCATTCCTTACGATGTTCTTCAAATAACTACATTGTTTTACAACAATAAATATGCTATTAATTAAAAATATATAAACCCGTTCATATCTAAGTATTTCTGTTTGTTAATTTAACACCCATCCAGGTAATATTTTGATTTTAATGAACATTATAAAGAAGCATTATATCAGTTTAGAAAATAATTAAAATTTATAATTAAAATTAGACGATTTATTTTATATATTAAATTTTAAAAATTAGAAAATGGCCCGAGACCTTATAGTAAAGAAGTTAAACTAAGGTGCTACCAGATATTAGCTTTGCAAGCAATATCCGTATCATGAGCATTATCTTCACGTTTACTAGATGTATTTTAATTTTACTTTACATATCAATAGTAAAATTTGTTAATTTCAATAAATAGCAAAAAAAAAAAATATATTTAAAGAAGTTTACCAGAATTTAGGCCAGGTTTTGGATTTCAAATAACTGTCAAAAAAATGAATTATTATAGCAATTATTAATTTTTGCTTGCAAATATTACAGCTAAAAATAAAATAATAATAAAAAAAATAATGTATATCTAAATTGATAATGTATATCAAGAAAAAAATTATTATATTATAGCGTCTAACACTCTTTTTTTCGTATACTTATACATATATAAATAATAACAAGTAAAGAAATTAAAAGTAACAAATTAATAACATAATAAAATAAATTATTTTGTTTTTATTATTATTATTATTATTATTATTTTTTTATTTGTTTTCACACCTAGTGGTAGCAAACATTCTGGGGACCAAGCATGGTCAACCATGAATGTTTATTTGGAATTTAAAAATTTCCGAACTATTGTTGTAGTTCCCAACAATGCTGCTTGTTGCATTTTTTGTAGCACTGTTTTTGGCAGCTCCAACTTCTCTATTGAACAAATTGTGTCTTTCGGAATCAGTCCATTGCAAGATATAATCATGGGCAAGACACTGCACTTATCGAGTCTATATAGTTGTTTCAGTTCTTCTGCCAGCTCCTGGTATTTCCTCTTCTTCTCAGCTAAAACTCGGAACATATTGTCATCTGATGGCACACCGATTTCAATAATAAAAGCTGATTTCCCTACTTTGTTTATGATCACTATATCCGGCCTGTTGTTTATGATCGTATGATCAGTAATTATCGGGTGATCCCAAAATATCTTTATCCCTTTTTCCGAAATTATGGGTTGTGGATGATAATGATAGTAGGGACAACTCTTATCCAACAGCTTCAGCTTGAGGGCCATAGCTTGATGCACAACCTTGGCTACATTGTTATGCCTTTGGAGATATTCCTTGCCAGCCAGTACTTTGCATCCAGAAGTTACATGCTGGATCGATTCAACGGCATTTTTGCAAAGGCGACATTGATCATCTATGGTCTCCCCACATATATACTTCCTGTATGCTTTTGTTGCGATAACTTGATCCTGGATAGCTAAAAGGAATCCCTCGGTTTCCGGGAAGATGTTGCCATATTTCATCCATGTTAGGGATGCTTCGATATCTACTCCCTCGTCCGTTAGAGAATGATAAAATCTTCCATGCAGGGCTTTATTTTTCCAGGAATCAGTCCAGGTGGCGTCAGTAACAATTTCTGGGGTGGCTCCTGTTAACAAATTGAGGGCGGTATAATTATTATCTAACGACTTAATCAGGGATAGTAAAGACGAGTCACTAGATAGCACATAGTTGCGAATATTGTTTTCCTCCATTCGACATGCTTTCAACAGACTAGTCAGCCCGCGTCTATTATTATTATTATTATTATTATTATTATTATTATTATTATTATTATTATTATTAAATTGCAGTCCTTGCTTGTCAAACTATATGTTTATTTCTTGTAATTATAACACTCATTAATTTAATACTTCAATTTTAATAAGCATTGTATTATTTTAAAATAAAACTTATACTTTTAAAATTGAAGGTTTTTATCTATTGTAGTAGTAATGAATTCCTGCTTTAGGATTTTGGGTAATTTTTGTTAAAATGAATTAAACAAAATGGCAATTAAGACCTTTTCTTTATAGATAAACTTTTAAAAGAATGTATTATTACATTAAACCATATAACACATTAAATAAATGATTATTTATTTTGGATGTAACTGTATAATAACTGAAGAAAACAAACATTTTTTTTTTTTTTTATTTGTAGTCAAATTAGTCTTAAAAATTCTTGGGAAACATGGTTTATTTTATTTTTTGTATTTCTAACACTATAGTAATTTTTCAATAATTTTCTTCAATTATATCTTTATAAATAAAATTTATACTATTTAAAGATTAACCAAAAAATAATTCAATTAATATTAAATTTTTAATAATAATATCGATAAATGATTGATTATCATATTTTCGAAATTTACTGTTTGTTAACTTAGCCTGTATAAATTTATTCTAAATAAATATATTAATTTTTTCAATTACTAAATTAAGCAAATAATCTATATTTAACATTAAACTAATGTAATTTTTGTTTGAATCTCATGTTAAATATCTGTATGTTAAAGTAAATGGTTTATTTATTGTAAACTTCAATGTTCTATTAATAATCAGTTTTAAATTCGATCCATATTTTAAAACTATTTCATTTTTTTTTTTTTTTTTTTTTTTTTTTTTTTTTTTTTTTTTTTTTTTTTTTTCTCTTTCAGATTTTAATTCACACCTGTTATTAGGGTAACAATCAGTGAATCTGATGAATTTGTAATATTACAGGCCTTATATGCGTGTGGGAGACTAGCACTCAATAGTACCTCCTCCTGGCATGGGTTAAAGAGATTTATTTGAGCAAATCTCTCATCCAGCTTCTTTTAAGCCTTCTGAGAGTATTTCCAGGTATGTCAGTCGTGGCCATGTCATTAATGAGTATGTTGTTATGTCCATGAAGTCTGTCATGAAACCGTCTATAAAGGTCATGTATATGTTCCTTTACTGTGGGTATTTCTAAATCAGTGTGAAGTGTGTGGTTTGAAACGTACCAAGGTGATTTCGTGATTAGTCTGAGTAATTTTGATTGGAATATTTGTATTTTTTGAAGGTGTGTATTTTTTGCAGTCCCATATATTTGTGTGGCGTATGTCCATATGGGTTTAAGTAAGTAAGTGTATGTATTCAGTCGTTGTCGGAGTTTTAATGTCGACCGTTTATGAAGCATTGGATACAGAAGTTTTAATCTCTTGTTTAGACTGAGACGTTTTTGTTTTACGTGTGGGCCCCAGGTCATTCTTCTATCAAATGTAAGTCCTAAATAATGAATTTCGTTTGTTTGTGGTATGGGTTGATTGTCGATGAAGACAGGTGGACAAGAATCTTGCCTGAGTGTAAAGGTTATGTGCTGTGATTTGGTGTAGTTTAGTTTTATTTTCCATTGTTTGAACCAGTCTTGTAGTATTGTTAAGTGGTGTTGAAGAGTTAATGATGCAATTGTGGGGTCTTCATGTCTAGTTAATATTGCTGTGTCATCAGCGTATGTTGCTGTCAATGTTTGAGGGCTAAGTGGCATATCGTGAGTGTAAAGAATATATAACAGTGGAGCTAGTATTGACCCCTGTGGTACTCCGGCTTTTACTGCATACATAGAGGAGATTTCTGAACCTTGTCGGACAGAAAAAAATCTATCAGAGAGAAAAGATTGAAGGATCAGATAATAGGTAAAAGGAAGAAGATTTTTCAATTTAAAAAGAAGTCCGTCATGCCAAACTCTGTCAAATGCTTGAGCTACATCTAGAAATGCCCCAGTAGCATATAGTCTTTTCTCGAGTGAGATTGATATGAAATCCGTTACACGGTGTAGTTGATGAACTGTTGAGTGAAATGAGCGGAATCCAGGCAGTACTTGTTTATCTGTCAGTATGTTTAGTATTCGTCGGTAAAATAATTTTTCAAAAACTTTAGAACACAAAGGAAGTAGGCTGATTGGTCGGTAGGAAGAGGGAGAATCGGTGTTTTTGTTTGGTTTATGTATCATGGTAATATAAGAATATTTCCATTGAACTGGGAATTTTGTAGTCCTGAGAATTGCGTTGTAAAGTGTAGTTAGAAAGACTATAGCTTTTTTGGGCATTTTCTGGAGAAGGTCAGCGGTGATTAAGTCAAATCCTGGAGCTTTTTTTGGTGATAGCTTTCTGATTACTTGCAATACATCAGAAGGAGTGAAAGACAGTGGTGGTAATGTCAATTGAAGGGGAGCTTCTAGATTCTTCTTCTTCTAGCTTCATTTAATCATATTATTAATTCGTTTTTTTTTATTATTGCAATGGCTAGTTTAAATTAAACATGTAAAGAGAAATACTAAAAAAAAAAAAAAAAAACCTGTACCACTTACAACCCATGAAGGGTCTCGGGTTCAGTACTTAGGTAGGCTGTACTGTTTCTAAGCCAACGGTTGTGAAAGGAGGTGGTTTGGCCAGAATCACGCTCAACCGCCAGGTTTTTTTCCCCAATTAAGGGTACCCACTTTTTAGGAGGCTGGGTGTGCCCCAGGAGGGTCTCCCGACCTCGAATTCGATCCACGGCCGAAATAACAGAAAATAAATTTTCTGCCTTCAGTCGGACTCGAACTCGGGCCCGGGAGCATGGTAGTCAAGTGCCTTACCCACTGAGCTACCGCGCCTCCTTTTGCAGAAAGGAGTATTTAGAAGTATTAGAAGTATTTAGAAGTAAGTAGAAGTATTTAGAAATACTAAATGAGAGTTAAAATACTTGCGAGTGAACTTGTAAGTTGTTTCTATTTTGTAACACCGAAAGGCATAATTTAAATTGTAAAATTATTACTGATTTTTTTTTTTCTTTTAAGTTCAGAAGATAAGTGGTTTATTATCCTTTTAAGTAATTTTAATGGAATGTAACTTGGAAGCCGAGCCAGTTATCCGAACCTGTTTATTATGTGAATATAAACTAAAAGCTGATCGCTGCTAGTTTAATGTAAGGTACCCATTACAGAAAAAAGAATTCTAGACCTACTTGTATTAATAGTCCATAGGTAGATAGAGCATAGGAATATAATTTAATAATTTAAAAAATAGAAACTAACTTTAGTATTGTAGATTTTTCAACAATCATCAAATACTGATAAAATTACCGATTTCTAGGATGGATTTTCATCAAAATGATTTTGGTTTAGTTTAAAGTATTTGTGATAAATGTTTTAGAGGCTAAGATAAATGCCTTGGAAGCATAAGAAGTTAAAGATAACTTTTAAGGTGCATTTTTCTTGATTTATTTATAAAATTTATATTTTAAAAAATACAATAAATAAGATATAAATGAAATTATGGTTATAATGATATGGCTATTATTTATATTGAAACAAGGTTCCGCTCTAATAAAATTTATAATTTTGAAGTTACCGATACCATTTTCTTATAAAAGGTAATGCAAAATATAACCGGCATTTGAGAGAATTTCCTTTGTTTTTGTATACTAAATTAATTTTCCAAGGAAAACAATAATTTTTAGGTAAAAAAAGATACCTCCTGGATACTACCTTCTGTATATTTTCTTTGTTTCTTAAAATCATTCTTTAATTCACGTTTCCCTTTAATTCTTATATTCTGTATTGTATAGAAAATATATTTTCGACTGTTTCTCTTTTTCTCATCAAATGTTCAAACCAATAAAGCATCATTGTTTCAATAGCGCTTGTATAAAATATTCCGGTCAGTTTTAAATTAAATTGACATACAAGCAAAATTTCAAATAAATTATCATATCTTGGTATTTACTTTGACAGACATATAACTTCTTCAAAAATAAATGAATAACTGTTTATTAATATAAACATTAAATTGATAATTATTATCAAGGAGTATTCCTCTACAAATCAAGCTAATTTATGTGTTTTAAGGCCGGCATTACTCCATGGAACACTACTGTTCCTTCATTCCAAAATGGAATTATTAGAAAAATAGTAGAGGGAACGTCATTTGATAAGAAAATGACAAAGTTAATAAATGAATATCTTCAATTATAGGACCATAACTCATATTATTAAAACTTTTAGTCAAAATAACCTTTATCTGGTAATATCTTATTCAAAAAAATTATAGTAAGTACAGGTCCCTCCGTACATGTTGGCATAAACATGTAAAAGTGTGTGAACAAATTTAAGATGTTTGTTTCATATTTTAGTCCCTTAGGTTAGGCCTACTCAAAGAGAAGATGAACGAGCCCCTACTATTTAATAATAAATAAACTAAATCGAAAATTTTTTACTCATAAATTCCTTTATTTTAAATAATTAATTATTAAACATAAAAAACAGGAGAATAAGGGTGTGTTACAAAAAAATACAATTTTATCATACAATATTAGTAAATTTACTAGTAATATTGTGTGCTAGAGTCTCTAGATTTCGTAGTACATTTGAAGAAAATTCAATTTTGACATTATCTTTTGGAATATTCTTTTATAAACCATGTTTTAGCAGAGTATGTTGCGAAGAGAAATAACAAATTCTTCTTTGTGAAATCGATAAATTAAATGGCTCGAGTATCATACATTCTTCTTATATCAGTGATTATGTTGAGTTTCTTAATGAGGCCTTAAAGTATTTATTATGTTGCCAACTGAAAAATGCACATTTTCGACTTATCCACTTCCAGACAATAGCCATGGGATATATTTCCTAGTTGAGACTTATTGAATTTCGATTTATAATTATAGATCTTGAGCAATGAACAATATCGAGTTTCAGCTGCTTTAGAGTTCACTTGTTCATTGTCATTCAAATACCGCCCTGTCCCAAGAGTTCTAGTTCATAGGGCCTCAGCTACAATCCCTCAAGAACAAACGACGCCTAAACCTTTCGAATCCTGATCATTCCAGAATATATTAGCCGCCGGTAGGAAAACGATCAAATATAAATTAGAAGCTTTACCAAGCCGTTTCAAATGTCGAGTTTGTTTAGTCGAGAATTATACCCATTTCGTGACTCGGATTGTGAAACTGTCGCCTTGGGTCTGAGTGAATGTGGTGGTTCTTTAATCGAACTGATATTTGTCACCCACGCGAATAAATTTACAACACAAATCCTTTTCTAACAGGGATAAATAATAATTTATAAAAATCTAACTCCATGTAAGATGATTTCTGACGGTCAATAAAAAAATGGTAGCATTATCACTGAAACGTTATCTATAATGAAACTTCTAATTGATATTATTTATAAATTGAAAACAATGTCATTAACCTCATTATTTCATTGATATGCCATGTCCCATTTAGGTGCATTATATATCCTTTTAAATATTCAGGGAATATGTAGTCAAGTCGGATTATATGGTTATTTTTCTTTTATCTCAGGTATTTCAAATCCAATTGAACTATAAAAAATTCCACTATAAAAAAATCTATGTGATTCTATCTTGCAGTTTAAATTTTTAAAATATAATTTAATCACGTTTAAGTTTTAAACGTGTGTGTAAATATTGTGTTTAGAAAAAAAAAGAAAAAATTTTTTAAAATCATTTTTTTAATTTTATTTGTTTATGTTTTATTTTGTTATGTTTAATAGTTTACTTTTTTCTCTTTGTACTATACTGTCACCAACAATCACTGCACTAAGAATAGATAATAAAATACTTGAGAATCAAACTTGGACATGAAAAACAAATAATAATCTGAAATGGCACATTTATACAAGGTGAGTGCGTACCTCTTAGTGAAAAAAAACAACCTTATTGAGGGAAGTAACAATGTCTTATATTACTTCAACGCTCACAGTTATTCGAAAAAACTAACCGCAAAACTGCAAATCTCACAAAAACTTGCAAATTTAATCAGCTTTCGAATAATATGTTAAAAGTGATGTATCTGATTCGATTTTATTGAGAAATTTACTTTTAAAACCGAAAAAACATGGCGCTCCCATTTGGCATACAAACCAGTCACTTCTGTAAATAAAATATTATGACAATCCCTTAATGGAAATATACATTTTAAACATAATAAATTCTTCATTGGAATAAAAAGCAAAGAAAAAAATTATTGTTTAATAGAAATAAGTTATTTCTACATACATGTATACCTTACGTAGGTATTTCTACATACATATATATATATATATTATTGGTAACCTAAATTAGGTGATGATCAAGCTGTTCTTTATGTCACAAGTTTGGAAAATTCAAGGTACTCTGCTCTTATAGAAAGTTTAATGCTAAATCCGAAATGAGGTCAAAGTTTAAAAAATATTTTTAAAAAAATGTAAAAATTATAGCTTTTTATAGTAACAAACGTGGTTTCCTCAAAAAAGTATTTGATTTATCTTATATCCGCAACGGATTGGAATAGAAAGATGAGGTCTGCGGCATTTTTCTACATGTTTGATTTAGTTTCACCTATTTTTTTTTTTTTTTTTTTTTACACTAAGAGGTACTCACCATGTATATTATTTTATTTTTTGTTCCTTTAGACTTTCTTTTTCTATTTACTGAAATTAACAAATAAACAAAATATACAACTAAGAAGTGTGAAGACGATGTTTTAAATAAAATGTCAATTGTTTGTAAAACAACTACCCATTTGTAGTAGATCAATAAAAGTCTTCTTTTCAGATGTCTCAGAAAGTTCTTTAAAATGTAAGTTAATTATTTAATATCAAATTTTTGATTTATTGTAATATTGAACAGTAATTGCTCCACGTATCTCGGGAAATTTACTTAAATAAGCTCATTTCTTTAATTATTTCTATTTTGTCAAAGTTATTTTAAACGTTCATACGGTTACAGATACTGCTAATTCTTTCTTATGTGAATAGTACTGTGACCCTATAAGGGTATAAAATAATTATTGAATATTAATTCAGTCAAATAAATAATTAAAAAATAAACAAAACAAATATTTAAAACGAATATTGTAGTTTTTAAATGCAATATAATAAAACTATAATCAAATATTGAAGTTGATGCAATCTCAATATTATCACCGAAAAAAATTTTAAACAGTTTAAAAAGGAATATATAATGTTTTACTCTTTTTTCGGATACTTCAAAAATATCGACTAATAATCACGATAGGATGTTGGTTTTTATTGTCTAAGAATGATGGTTTTTATTAAATAAGAAATGTACAATTTTTTTATTTTTTATTTTTTTTTAATAATTTTTGTCTTGATCTTTGTTTAAGTTCAATTATTACGTTCTTATAAAAAAAATTACAATATTAATAGTTTGTAAATATGCGTGGCTAACTCTATCCCCATAAAGTGTTTATCTTTAAAGCTATTTTAAAAAAAAATCACAAATTTCTTATTTAGTAATTTGTAAAGATTTATAGATTATTAATACAATTTTCATACTTTTATTTAGCTCATTGCATTTTTTTTTTTGTTCAGCCTAAATATAAATAATTGCTGTGAATTAAATGAACTCCTATTTATATTTAAAAACATAATTATAATGTTTGTTTTTTTATTTTAAATATTCGGATTTTTATAATAATAATAAATAAAATTTAGGTTTATAATAATTGGAAGAAAATTGCCAGCTCATTTTATTTTATTTTTTTACTTTTATAAAAGTATGTGCTATGGATTGAATGTACACTTGTATTTATATTTACTGTTGCACATGTTCAAAAGTGGGTTACAAAGCCAACACCTTATTAGCCACCTGATGAGAAATCTCAAAGCAGACGGGGCGCGTGCCTCTAAGTGCTGTGAAGGAGTCGTAAAGTTTTTATTAGGCAATAAAAGGCCCGGTCCCATTCAAAGCTGGCTTTTATAGCGACCATTGAGCCGAGCAGGGGTCTGCTTCAACTCGGTCAACTGTCTTATTATACTCGCCTCATCTCCGAGGTTTTTGTGGCTTCTGAGTTCCTCGGCTTATAAATGTCTCATATTATCTTTATGAAAGATTTGTCTTTCGGATAATAATAAAGATCAGGTTTATTTTTATAATATTCAATGAATCTAAGGGATCGCTAAACAATAACAAGTTTTCGTTTAATATTATTTCCGACATAAGAAATATATAATAAATAAAATATTTTATGAATATATTTCCATTAGATTCACTTTTTCCTCTGCTGTGGGCATTAAAATGAACATTTAATAATTCCCCATATTTTATCAAATTCCCATACCTATCTTATTTATAATTTTCTAGATAAAAAAACTGATATTAAAATTAATTAAATCGGAAATGAATTATAACTTACTAAAATTATTGAAAAGAAAATGATTTAGAATAAAAAAAAATTCAAAGTAAAATACAGATCTTTGAAATTAATAACTGCCTTCAATGGTCAACGTACCTATAACCTCTTAAAAATCAGAATAACCAAAATTCTTTTTTTTAAGTATTTCATTTTTAGAAAAATTTTCAAATATATTTAAGTACAGATATAACTCAAGTTTCGAACTTTTAATCAATTTAATCAAAATAAATGTCAAAAAAAAATAAATAATTATAATTAATAAAATATGTATAATAAGTAAATGATAGTATATGACAAATTTGAAAATAACTTATTTACAACTGAAATAAAAAAAAATATATATATATAAATTTTTTTAAGTTGAACAATGCCTAAATGGATCAAACTAAAAATTTACTCAAAACAAAATATATGCCCCTATAAATTATTATAAAAATAATAACTACCTTTAATGGCTATCGTAGCTATAATCTATGGAAATAGAACATATTTTTTTGTAAATTTTATATCTTTAGAAAAATATCCTAATATAATTAAGTATTGAAAATGTGATCAAGGCTTCGGTTTTTAAGTGATTATTACAAAAAGAAAATCGAATTTAAGTGGTAATCATTTAATATTTAAATCCAAATCTTTAAACCAAGTATTTAACCAGCTTGAACTAATTTAACTGAAATAGAAAAAACAAAACAAATTATTCCTCTAACTTGAATCGCTGTTTATAATTTATAAATTCCTTCTAAGACAATAATAAAAAAAATGTTTGGAAGTAAAATATAAACCTATAAATTATTATATGAATAATTAAATTAACTTATAAAGTAAAAACTATGATTTTCTATTATATATCAACATAATGATGTTTCTTTATCAGAGCTTCTTTATTTTCTCTAATGATGTTTTTTTTTTTTTTTTTTTTTTTTTTTTTTTTTTTTTTTTTTTTTTTTTTTTTTTTTTTTGAACCTTTAAAATTATGTAGTTGCTTAACAAAACTTTATACTATTTTGTTGACTCATTAAAACACATATATGCCCTTATATAAATTAGTCACTTATTTGTTTATAAAAATATTATTATCTACCATATCTAAGGGCAGTAAAAAATTGTAATCATAATAAAATTAATTTTAAAATACTCATAATTGTTACACGGACTTAACAAATGACCCAATCATATACTAAAACTTGAAACAAAATCCTCTTAACAAAGTTAATAGAAAAGAGAACCTTTGTTCCAGACACATGGGATTGGACCCCGTCCGGATTAAACGGTATTTTCTTGAAAATACATATTTTAGCTATTCTTTTTTATGGTTTTATTTTAAGGACCAAACGATATGAGTAGTTATATCAACAAACTAAGATATTTGCAGAGTTAACAAAAATTACCTTCTTATTTTTATAATCTTTTGCTTTAAAGAAGATCGGCACCGTTAGCCGTGTATCTATTTATTTGTAAATATTTGTGTTAATTAAAATTAAATCACATATTAACTAACGGGGGCTGGTTTAGCGGGATTATGGGTTCTTATTAACAAGGCTGCTTATATATATATATATATATATATATATATATATATATATATATATATAATATTTATATTTTTACTTGCCAATGACCCTAGAGTTCAAATAAATATACAAAAATAAATTAAGAAATTTGCTATCTGGTTATCCAGAAAACCCAAATATATCATTCCTTCTTTCTTTTTCTTTTTTTTTTTTCCTTTTTTTCAAATCTGATATGATAACTAGTAAAGCAAATATTTATCACAAGAACTCCGCTGTACGGACCGCGCAATTAAAAATAACCAAGCAAGAGAAAGATAAGGTAGCGTTACAAAAGGATATATAAAAAAAAAAAAAAAAAAAATCGAAAAAAGGAAAAAACTGAAACCTTCGAAAAATGTGTTAGGACAACGGACAGACACTTTACGATCCACAGAGCGACTGGGCACTAAACCGGGATTTATAGACCAGTAAAATAAATTTATGTTTCGACAACAGGAGTCTCATGAGAACAGGACGCTTTGGGATTATGGATTATAAATTCAAAACAATTTTAAATACAAATTATTGCCTTCCGTACAAGGTGTGCGTTTAATTTTGTAATTTCATGGTCATTATTTTATTATAATTTTAAAATAAATTTTATGTATATATTTAATTTATTTTAGAAAATAATAATTCAACAGACTAATGAGTATTATATATTCTAGCTTCAATAGTAATAATAATAAAATAAACAACTAACACCAATGTTTTTATATTGAGGTAACAAAAAATGTTGAATTATCTTATTATTTCACCAGATATTGTCTATTCGGATTGGTTGATTTTCAGTTCCGATAAGATTTTTATTAACCTATCTAAAAATAATTTTAATGCACTTCTAACGATTTTTTTTCTAAGCTTAATTAAGAATTGGGTATTGGTTTAGTCAATGTCAGGAAATAATTGAAGTAAACTATAACTTATTGATGCCATTTCTTGAATTAATTCAATTTATACCAATGAAGAAATTCAAAAGAAAAGAACTTTTTATTGAATAAATAAATATGATTTAGTTAAAATAGAAATACATAAAAATATTAGTACTTTTACTAAATAAATATAGCAATATTTAAAGGATATAAATATTAAATTATTAAAAAGGATATAAATTATTAAATTAAACGATTAAATTATCTTTTTAACAAAATTATAGAGTTTTTTTTTAACTCATATTTTCTTAAACACTTGAACACAAAAACATTAATTTTTTAATATTTCAAAATAAAATTTTAAGTTTCTTTTCTTCTAAATATGAATAAATAAAATCAGCATGCAATGAATTTACAATTCCAAACTCTAAATATTTTACAAGTCTTTGACATTTATTTTTATTATTGATTTTCTCATGTTTACATCTAGTATTTCTTTTTATATAGTTAAATATTAAAATTTGAACTGAAAAAAAAAAAAAAAAAAACTAATACAAATCCTGAAGACAAAGTCTAATGTTTGAATACAGTTTTCCTAACATTGGTATTGTTACAGATTCTTAATTTGACGATATATTTAAACATTATCTAAGATAAGATTTTCGGCAGTTAATATAATTATTTAAAAAAATTATAATATCAAAAATGGAGTGTAAACAATTAAATTTATGAGGTAATATGGTAAAACTAGAAGGGCGGGATCTAGACCACCATGGCGGGAGGTATGGCACACTTTCCCGGCCAACCCGATGCCTCGGTCGCCGGCCATGCTGAGTCGCCTACTCCCTGCCCTCTCATAGGTCGGCTGAGCTTCAATGGCTTCTAGCTTGAAATTTCTTTAAATATTTTTTATTTATTTATCAGTAAAGAAACGTTTAATTTTTTTTTTTAATATAAATAAAAATTAATGTAAAATAACGTATTTTAAAATTTAAGGAAACTTAATTTATGGTGGAAAAAGATATATCCGCACAAATATATCATACAAAAAAAAAAAACATATGAGTATATGTAAGTAGAATAAAGTATCGTTATATATAAATGTTCAAAGTTTTGGGTAATATTAAATATTATGATATTATTTAAATTTTTCGTGTCATTAATTTAAAATATCACGGCCAGTTGTAACATTCTTCTATGTATTAGGGTAACCTTAATTTATTTTAAATAAGTATCCGTATTATTTTTTATTGTTTAGATTAGAAACCTTAATTATTAAATATTGGATCATTTTAATAATTCGATTTAAATAATAAATTATTTCCCTTACACAAGTTTAAATATATTTTAATAGAAAATAAAAAATTAAAAAGTGAGTTGGATAGAAATTTAGTATGAAAAGTAATGTCACTTAGTGAAAAATTGTATAAATTTGGTTAATAAACTAATAAAAATGGTTGTAAAAAACTATAATTTCTTTTAAAAAAATGAAATAATTAAAACCTACAAAATAAAGTGTAAATTAATGTTAGTTTTATTTTCACAAAACCATTGATAATATTTAAAAAAATATAAATTATAGAGGTTGCGATGGAAATATTCCGGATACATGTATAAAGTTTTTTTCTTATTTTATTAATGCAGTTTTTTTTTTTGTGTTTTTTTTTAAAAACTAAAATTGTATTTCATTTTGTTTATCAATAAAAATCTTCTATTCAAGTATGGAATTTAGGATTATTTCTTCAGTGATATTTTCACATATGGCTGTAATTTTTAATCCTCGTTAAAATTGCATTGATTAGGTATTTGAAGAGTATGTAAAAGCCTATAAGCCATCCAATAAATCAGAAAAAATTTAATCGATCCATCTAGTTGGATTTTTTTTTTATATCATAAAAGTATATTTGGTAGAACTCGTTTCTGAAATTCAAGACTATATATTTTTTAATTAGAATTTTTTTCTTTATATATTTAACAATCGATAGATGACACTATACTATATATAATTTCATTTTCATAATTATATTGGGATAATATAATTTTGTATTAAGAATGGCAATATATGTGTATTTAACAACAAATGTATTTGAGAACCAATAATGAATGAGGAAAGATTTTAAGTCAGTTCATTAGCATTAAAAGCTAATATTATTGTTTCTTTTTATTTTTATTTATTTGATTTAATTTATATTATGATAATTCAATTGATTCCATTGTTTATTCTTTTATCATTAAATTATTTATTTTTGTTTTTTTTTATTTTAACAGTTTATTTCTACTCCCGATGCTTTGTTTTGTCACCTTCAATTAGGCTTCAGCCTGTTGAAAGTCCATTTAATATATATATACAATTAAAACGCCAATTCTTGTGTCAATATTATTTTCAACTCCTAATGATCTTCATGCAAATAAATATTTTAATGATCACAGCATGATAAAACTATCTGTTGATGATTTGAGATTATATTTTTCTGATTTATTATATCTGATTTTTGATTTATTTATACAGTAAAAGTTATTCATTTTGTTCTTCAGACAACTATAAATTATGGGATGGGGTCAATTGTTTTTTCCTTCAAAAATGTAACATTTTACCAATCACTAGGGCCAACCGTTTAGGAGCTGTATTGGTATAAATGAAAAAAAAGCCACGTTCGAAATTCCTATATTCTCTCAACTTTGTTTAATTCAAATAATCATTATTCGTTAATTAATTTTAAATATAAATTTAAGTAATTTTATATTATTAATACTAAAATATACACTGGCAAAAGCAATAGATTGTATATAGACGTATATATGATCTATTGTTTTTCCCCGTAAGGGAGATATTGAGTTTTTTTTATAGAAATACTGAACTAGAAAATAGGATAGATTGACACGTTTTAGAGTTTTAGTATTTCAAATGCTATACTTTCAGTGTTTTTTTAATGTTTCCTAAGATTTTGGTTTCCCTCATCACACAGTACTCACATTCCATCTTGCATCTTCCATTTCATATATACCCACACTGCGTCGCCCTGATATCGTTTGTCACTTGGTGAAAGTTAGCCTGTTGTCGGCAGGAGTGGTAAAGATTTATATTTGTCGATAAAACGTGTTTGCGTATTGTTCAACAACGATCTGAGAGTATATTGTATCTCAGAGCTGACAGTTTTGTAGCCAGTTTCGCATGCGGAAACTGCCTCGTATATTCTAGGCTAAAGTGTAGCTACGTCTCAACAGCTGGCGAGGTGAATTATTTTCTAGATAAAATGTTGATGCAATAAAATATACTGTAGGAAAAAATTGAATTATTTAACAATTTAATGAATAAAATATGTTTTACACAAGATACTTGGACATTTTTATTTCTTTCCTGTATTGTAAATCTCATATATTTAATATAATAAAATAATATACATATTATCCTAATAATATTTAAATAAAACGAATTTAAATAAGGCTTATAGCCTTAGAATCTAATAGAATATTAGAATTTAATATTTGGTTGATAAATATTTGAAAAATAATAGATGTTAAATTAACAAAATTATATATGTATGCTAAGGTTTCGGACACAAAAATTGTGGCATTCATCAGAGTTATAAGATAGCAAAGTAAGATAAAAATTAGAAAATATTATAAATAGTTATTTATTTGACAAGAGTGTAAAGAAGTACTTTTACTCACTTCAAAAATGTAACATTTCACCAATCACCAGGGCATACCGTTTAGGAGCTGTATTGGTATCCACGGTTTTTACCATAAATGCTGTAATATCTCCATTTTGTTTAAATATTTCTTAACTTTTTAACCAAATTTTCGCATTTAGCATTACGTTTTCTATAAGAACAGAGTACATGTATACTTGAATTTTACAAATTCTTTGTTAGATTTTCAGTTTGGTGGATAGCTTTTTCCAAAAACGGTGAGCGTTAAAGTATATAACACATTGCAACTTCCCCAAACAAGGTGAAGATCAAGCTGCTCTTTAAATACCAAGTTTGTAAAATGCAAGGTTACAGGTACTCAGCTATTATTTAATGCTAAACCCTAAAATGTGGTCAAAATTTGAAAAATATTTAAACAAAATGGAGATATTACAGCTTTTATGTAAAAAAAAACGTGGTTTCCTCAAAATTCTTTAATTTATCGTAAATCTGCAACGGATTGGAATAGAAAGCTGAGGTTTGCGGCATTTTGCTACATTTTTGATCTAGTTTACCCAAAGTTTTTTTTACACTAAGAGGAACTCACCCTGTATACATATTGACAATATATTCTCGTCTCCTATGAATTATAACGACCTTATTAATAATGAATTTGTATATTTATCATTATTTTTATGGTGGTACTGAGTCTATTTCTAAATTTTAATTTTTTTTTAAATTAAATATATTTTGATTATAATTAAATTGTCAAAGAAATCTGACTGTTGAGGCTCCATATTTAATATTAGATGATAATTAATTATTCATACTTATGTAAAACAAAATACATTTCCTTGATTTTGTAACTGTATAATTCTTTACAAATATAACATGTTTGTTAACCTTTTTCTATGGATGCACTCATTCATAGAAGTGGTAACCATTGAAGAATTAATCAGTTGCAATTAACTAAAATATAACCAATCCTAAGCTTTTAACTAAATGATTAAACAAAAATGGACTATAAAATTAATTAATTAATTATATTATTATTTATTTGCTAAATTTCATTCTTTAATATTATTATTATTATTAACTAAAAACTATAATTAATGGTAAAAATATGAATAATAATTGAAGTCCTGCCAATGATGTTTATCTTTTTATTTCCAGCCCTCATTAAAACCAAGTGACTGAAGCGTTTATGAACGTTACCACGAATATCAACCCATTCCATCGTCCGATAAAAATTCGCTCCTCAATTCTTCACAATTAGTACTAATGCCTTCAATTAAATCTTATCTCTTAGCCCCAGCAGTTTAGTTAAACACCAGATAAAGTAACTATGCCCGAAAATAAATATTCAACGAAATACATGCTCGTGTGTAATTCGGAACACACATTACATGAAAAATGCGAAGATTGTTAAGTATAGTCGCTATAATCATGAGCATCAATTCATTTGTAATATGCAATGTTTTAATTTTCTTGAGAAATAAAATTCAATTGTTTAATCACACCCAATAGATTTTTAATGGTAAAACAAGAATAAATTAAACTGTAGACTGTGTGATCTCGGAAACCAAATTACAAGCATTTAAAATTTATTCATTACCATTCTGAATAATATATATATTTTTTCTTTCAATTTTTTAATCACACTATTATCAAAATAATATTAAGTAAATTAGCTGAAAGTGTAATAATACAGGTCTCATAGACGTGAGAGAGAGAGAAGCACTCATAAATACATTTTATTAATAAATTGATCAAGAAGTTCATTGCATTAAAAATAAAAAAAAATGATATTTTAAATAATTAGAAATAGACAAATATTTGTAGAGAATCTCTCAGACAGCAAATCGACCATCACGATCTAAACGTGGGTACCTCATTCATTGACGACTCCCAGTGTCTTACTAAGACATCATGAAAATTGTTTAAACTTGGTTACGAGAGTCTGCTTCATCCACCATGCTTTCCAGACCTCTCGCGTTTAAAAAAAAAAAAAATGTTTGAAACACCTGGACCAATTTTTTATGGACGAGAAATATCCTAACGGGTGGGCTTTGCATAAAAAGGTAACACTAAAAATAAAACAATTTATTAATGTGCGCGTGTGCGTGAGTGTATTAATAATTTTTATTGGATTTTCAAGCGGCATGGTACACTTTTCTTTTTTTTTCCAAGCCCCGTTTGTGTAGAAAAACTCTTAGTTAATTAACAATTAATAAAAACAGCATTAATAGAGTAAATACCCAGGGAAGGATGTAAAATAAAGTATGTGAAGCAAAATATAAATCGTAAAATCAAAACTATGGTAAAATATTAGTTTATTTTTTTCCATATGAAAAATCCTTAACAAATTTTAAAACAGTGGCTAATATATCTTTAATTTTACCAAATTGAAAATATAATATTTCTGAATACTTGTTATTAGGTTTCCGATATTGACTTCATATAATTATGTCGTAAATATTATCATTCATATAAATATATAGTACATAAATGAGAATGACAGTGTGAAAATAATCAGAGATTAAGAGAAGCCTGAAGACGGAGCATTGTCTCCGAAACATGTTACAAATAGAAAATATATAGGAGTTATGCCAAAGAAGTACTTAATAATCTACACTATTTAACAATCAATCGCCAATCATTTCTTATGATAGTTAAAATATTATGTTGTATAAAAGAATTCATATAAACAAAATTATATATAAATCAATTAAATGTAAATATAAACTATATTTAATAATATTTAAAAGTAATAAGCATTTAACGACTAAAATATTGTTTAATAATTAAAAAAATCAATGAATTACAATGCGAATAATGTAGAATTGTAAATAAGAAAAATGAAATATTAAAAAATATGCACCAACTTTAAAAAATAATTTTTACAGCATTAAAAATATATGTTTTCTTATATTTAAAAACCAATTAATACATTGTTAACTAATTATTTATGATAATAAATAATAATAAATCCCACCTCTGGTGTTAACACTCCAAGAAAGGCGAACCATACCAACATAAGACCGGACCTAAACTGACACCCCCAGGGTAAGGAAGGGTACACTCTACAAATAACACCAATATTTTGGGGGAAAAAAAAAACGGTACCAGAGGTCAAAGAAAAAAAACAAGCGTACCCTTTAGTACCCCGGTCCAGTTCTATCGTCCAATACCTGTCACTTTCGTACCTGTGCGGTGGATATTTTTAAGCAAATGGGTCAGTGTGTTTTTTAACCAAAGGGAAAGTGTTTTAGTTCGCCGACAGGTATAACGGTACACTTTTACTAAAAAGGTACACAAAAGGAAGGTACCGCTTTATTTGCAAACATGGGTACACCTGTTGATTTACAGCGGCGCGGGGTAATGCAGTCTGTAATGGTAAAAAATAAAAAAGAAACAGTTATAAAAAGACAGAAAGTGCCCAGGTGAGAGCGAAGGTGTTCCAGTAAAATGTGTAAATAATGTTTATTGTTTTAGATTGCAAAGTCTTTGTAGTTGTTAAAATGGACTAAACATTTTCGATAATTATGTAAAAAATTGTAATCACTTGAAAAAAAATAATAATAGGTTCTTTGTATAAAACTCAAAAGTAATTACGTATGATTATCGCATTATTTAAGATCTTTTTTTTTTTTGGAATTAAAATTGTGGATAAGTAAATAAACGAAAAATAGCACTCATTCGCAATGAATAATTACGTAATTTACAAAATAAAAATTTACCAAGAAAAAAATGTTGATTAAATAAGATAAGTACAGTGCAACATCTAATTGAGAATATTTCTTTTTATCGCTAAGAACGTATCTTAAAGAGCATTACGAATGATCCAACACTTTTTCATTCCAAGATTAATTCAAAATACTTTACAGACTACTTCAAGATTTACTTGACAAACGTTCAAAGCTCCCAATTCATTACTAAAGATTCACATACATGGCTGTGATTTGACCTATTTGGACACATGGAGAAGAGCTTTGGGGCTCCACTAAACCATCCAATTCATCTCGTATCCAATCCTGACAATCAAAAACTATTGTTACTATTGTGTAATAAAACATCTTTTAAACTAGTTTTGGAAGAATCAATAAACAGCCTCCAGTCTTCTTTTTTGTATTCAACACCAAACCCTTTGATCAGACCTGGAATGTCTTAACAGTACACTAAATCACCTTGTTTAAAAAATTTCGAAAACTGCAGCTCTCTCTTCCTATACACATATATGCTAGCTCCAACTGCCAACAAGTTCTTTTCTTTTAGTCTAGATAGAACCAAGTAATTCAGCTTTTTCTTTTGTTAACCCAAGATCCCTAACTAAGTCGTTAAGCACAATCTGAGTAAACAGTTTAGGCTCTATATTTGCTGTAGCACATTGGAACTCTTCATTATCTTGCTCATCTATATCTGTTTCAGCAGTGTTGCCAACTCTTCTACATCCAGCACAAATTATTTTACGATTTTATTTGTAGTAAATAAAAGCTGTTAAATTCTGTAACCATTCTGTAAAAATGGTAGGTGATACGGCTTAGTAAGTGTCATATTTGGATTTAGCATCCTAACAGAATAATAAGGTGTTTTAAGTAAAAAAGTTTTTTCATCGTTGGCCCTGTGCAATAGCAATAGCATAGCATAGCAATAGCAATTAATAAATTGAAGATATTTTAAAAGAGATATATATATATATGCTCATTCATGGAGTTTCTTTTTTTTAATTGTTAAGAATATAAAATCGAATTAAAACACATGCAACAGGAATTTTCCCAACGAAAGTGACCTAAACTAAAGATTTGTTAATTTTATTTTCTCTGATTCGTCACATAAAATATTATTTTCTTGCCATTTAATGCAAAAGTTTTTGAAATCCACCTGGTGTTATTGAACCCCTTGCCTTGCTAATAACATAATTTATTGTTTATTAAAATTTGACCGAATCAAAATAAACGAAACGGAGATACCTTAAACTCAGCATCATCAATCAATAAAGTAGTCATCAAATTATATTTATTGTAAACTAATGTAATTTATGTACATATAATATCAATTTATATTCTATTCCTGTAATTTAGATTCACAACAGATCAAATTGTTCTTATCATCTACTAGATAATAAATCAGAAGCAAATTTGCATGGGAACCTGTCTATGGAAAGTAACGCTTAGTATTTTATACGGCTTTGATAAAAGAAAAAAATAAACCCGATATCTAATAAATAAATTAAATTATTTTACGATAACAGCTGAACTATAACGAAATAAAAAAAACTGTAAGTCCAAAAAAAAAAAGTCCCACCTCATTACTCATTACCTTAGTTTTAATTTCTTAATATGATAAAATAAATAAAAATATATAAATAAAAAAAATATGATAAGGATGTCATGGAGTCCACACGTAAAACAAAATCGTCTTACTTTCAGTAAGAGGTTAATAGAAATACTTTGAACACACATATTAACATATTTTCATATAGATCATACGGACTTAGCTAACTTGTATTTGGGATTCCAAGGATTGGATACGAGATGAATAGGATAGTTAAGTGAATCCCTAACATATAGTTTTTATAACAAATGAGCAGCTTCATTTTCTTAAAATTGTATTAAAAATCTTGGAACTTTTTATAGCTCCTAATATATTTTCAAGCTCTAGAGTTTATATAAATAACAATATTACAATAAAAATTTGTATATTAAAATCAACATTTACTATGGGCATCCACAACACTCAATACCTGTCATATCATTTTCAAGTCTTATATATTCATTTATTTGAAAAATTCGGCATTATTTTAAAAAATAACAGAAAAAAATAAACGCAAGCTCAGCAAAATTTACTGATTGATCTGTAGTAGGTATATATTTTTAAAGGTATTTGAATTACGTTATTGAAAAAATGGATATTTAAAAAAAAAAGTGATTAATTGATATGTATTGTTTATATAAATTCTTTATTGACTTACATATTAAAAAAACCAAAAAAAAAAAAAAAAAAAAAAAAAACCAATAAAGTAAAGACACAAAAAAACGCAACTATCTTTGAAAAGTAAAATACACGAATAACCCATAAATTCATCATATCCCCCATCCAGAATGGAGGAGGCACAACTCAAAAAGTGATGTTTTTCAGGAAATCCCGTTTGAAGTTTTATTATACTTTTTTTAACCCCCATATTTAGTCTGCTTTGAACGTTTTTTTTTACGAATTTGTTTTTGGATCTTAATAACTCTAGTTTAATATTATCCGACTCTCTCCAATTTTTTTTTCAACGACAAGAAACATCATTTTTATGTTATTTTTTTAGTTGTGTCTTTGTACATTTCCTTACCTTACTAGTGGCAAACGCTCACACCAGAAACAAGCCTGTAAGCTACAAATATTAAAACCGTTCCAGTGAATCGTACAATGCTACTAACTCAAAACTGGCACTTTTTGAGTTAAGCCCCTTTCATTCTCGGTGTGCGATACATTTGAATTTTATAATACATTGTGAACATTTATAGAAAGGTCTATAATTTCGTGATATTTCTACGCTCGAATGATTTTTTTGTTTTGGTTTTTACAATAGAGGCAAGCAATATTTTCTGTTCACAGTAATCGAATTCTAACAATGGGATATTAATAGATGCTTTCCATTTCTAATTCTGTCAAGGAATGACATTTTATTAGCCCTTTGTGTTGCGCATACAGTGTCAGAAAATAACTTCAACCACCGGATCTACAGCTGAGAAGCTGACCGAATTCGTACCCCGCTGTGTTCCATGGCATATTTACTTCTGCGGGAAAGTGTCAGGCAGCAATATTCGAGTCCCGGCTGTCGTAGGCGTGGACCGAACACGGACATAAAATGTCCGAAAGGTTCCGTCCATGCGTATTAAATTCCAGCTAGGAACATCCAACAACCGTTTTCTCCAGTAACTGTCGGTTATAGTGTGATCGCCGTCCAATGTATAAGCAGAAGTAACTTAGTCGTGAAATGGTGTTTTATGGGGTAAAATGGCTTTTGATATGTGTGAACAAACATCAGGCTGTTTTAAATTGCTTACTATTAAAATACAGTTTTTTAGATTTCTAAATAGATATTTTTTGGGGAGGCGGAGTAGCTCAGTGGGTAAGGCACTTGACCACTTAGTTCCCGGGTTCGAGTCCAACTGAAGGAAGAAAATTTATTTTCTGTTAATTCGGTCGTAGCTCGACTTCGAGGTCGGGAGCCTTCCTGGGGCTCACCCATCCTCTACAAAGTGGGAACTTTTGATTAGGGAAAAACCTGGCGGTTGAGCGTGATTTAGGCCAAATCTCCTCCTATTTGTTAATTGTGCCACAAAAATTCTATTTTTCTTTTACTTTTAACACTGAATATTAGATTTATAAAGGAAGAACTGAATTTGTTTGTAATGACTTCATCGTATAAATCTTTCTTATTGCCATTTATAATCACTGTGACAGATTTTAATATTAGTCTAAAACAAAGTAATGAATTGTTACTTAGGAAAAAGTTTATTAGGAAGAACTCAGTAACTGAGTGATGCAACCCGCTAACCCCTTGTACATTTGACCATCTTACGCCTAGTTTTTTTGGGACTTACCTATGACCCCTAACAAGCCATAGCTATAAATCATTAACGAACAAGAGAATAGAAATATTTCTTTCTCTAGAAAACTGTCCTATTTCACATGTCGTTTATCAATTACGATTTTCCTTCTAAAATTTCCTTCATGTGAAGTCTAAAATAAATTCTCCGCGTTCCGAAATACAGATAAAACAACCAAACAAGTGCGAGAATTCCAGAAAGCGGGACTGAGGATAAGACAAAAACAAGAACGCCAACGGAGTTGAGACGCTGTAGAGGCTGTTTGGTGTTAACGACCTATTTTTACCTCCACTGTCTAAACCATCAGCTGACATGTTGCCTTTCCTCAGGCATCTGTGTTTCTCAGTGTCTCGGCCATCAATTCATTTGTTTCCTTTTCAAAAATTATTACTCTTCTTGTTAGGAATCGAATTAAACAGGTCGCACTTCTTCTCATTCTGGTCTTAGACCACTGTCAAGATATTTCCTCATGGAATGTAAAAATCAATTGAAAATTGGTCTTAAGTAGTAAGATAGGTTTGAAAGGATTTCTAGTATAATATACAAGTTTTTTTTTTTTTATTATTATTTTTTAAACATTCTACTGTAGACCGTCATTGTAAGTTTTTCTTCTGTTATTTCCAGAAAAGGGAGAAATTAGGTGAAGAGAGTTTAAGATATGCAGGGATGAACAGTTTCTGAACATGTTTTCTGGTATATTGAAGACCTTAGAGAAATTTAACTAATAATGAAATTTTATTTTTTTACGATAAAAATCTTGTACTGTATCATGCAGTTGAGAATTAATTTCTCACAATATTTCTATATATTTTCAATGAAAGCTGTAATTTTTTACCTGGTACTACTGCAATGATTAGGCGGTTGAAATTTGCGTAAACGCATAGTTAGATATTGAAAATGTGTAAATTTTATTATTGCTAAACCTTCCTTGAACTATGAACTATGACGTTGTTAAAATGTGGTAAAGATTAGTTCAGTAATTTTTGCGGTTCGTGATCACGAATGAAAAATGGCTTGTTCTTTTATATAATAGTATAGATAGAACTGACAAGCCTGGAAAAAAATAAAATAGAAGAAGAAAATGTATATTTTGATTAGATATTATTCAAAGTACAGCTTAATGAAAGAAGTTAAAATATGAGTTGTCCAACATGGAATGTCTCTTTTTAGAAACAGGGAGTAAATAAAAAAAGTAACAAACAAATTAAACACATTTTATTCAAAATGTTTACCACTTTTTCAACACACTTCTCCCAACAACTAAGCAAGTTTTCAATACCAAATATGAGAAAATTTGAGTCACGAGATGGGAAAAGCAGCTTTTAATGTCTGAATCATTTACAAACCATTTTCCTTACATAATATTATCCTAGATCAAAAAAAAAAAAAAGCGGTTCACGATAGGTTCTTTCCGGTTCACGAGTGGAAGTAGTTGCGTGATCAAATTGTAATGCATTCGTTCAATATCTTGGTTGAATTTGTAAATTTCCCCTAGGGTTAAAAAAATTAAAATAAAAAATAAAATAAATGGGCTATCCTGAACATAGAGCACCAAACAAAATGGTTCTTTCATAACAACCACCTTCGCCAAAAGCTTCATTGATACAGTATTGCTGCTTGAAATTTTGAAGTTTAAATTCATAGAATAAAATTACACCGAAGTCGTGTGTTGCCTTTTTAACGTTGGAAATCAAACTGAAATCTGTACAAAGAAATAATCACTGTTAGTAAATAACGAATTGGTAGGTCTCATTCATAAATATTTAATATTTTGTCTAGCCTATCAACAGGCAACACTTAAATCATACCCAAACATTAAAATTTAAATAATAGGACATTTCATATGGGTGAACCCAACGAATTCTGTATGGTATTTCCTGATATAGCTAGTGGTTCAAGGATTAAAACACATTTATACTCTTACTGCGATTGACAACACGATCTAATTTAATAAAATTCTAATTTCTGAAAAATAACAATATCCTATTTTTCTTATTAAAGATTGGAATTTATTATTATTTGTTTTTTTTTTTTTTTGAAAAATATAAATGATTCAACATATATAAACGTATTCTTGTGGTAATTATAATAATGTTTCATCAGGTTAGATATTTTTTTATGTAACGCTTAAGGATTTTTTAATCCTTCAAAAAGTTTTATGTATAAAATGAATAATCAAGTCCAAATTTATTAAAATATTTAAGAACAAAAATAATTTAATTCGTATCAATATACAAAGTAGTTACGTGCAATGGAAATAATACGCATTTAACAATTCTATAAACATTGCGTATAACTGGGAAAGGAGTTGATTTTTTGTAAAAGGAATTTTGAATATTAATTTTTTATTCAATTTAATAAATAAATAAAAATATCTTGAATGACTTAATAGTGACAGTGCACTTTTTTGCTCGGTAGTAACCTACTTAGAAAAAGTGCTCTATGCTTTGAACTTCTATAAACTTAATATCCCAGGTTCGAATCCTGCTGGCGTAAGTTGGAATTAATGTTGAGTAATTAAATCCCAGACCCACCCCACCAGTTTGGAATCCCTTTGTTGCCTGGATGGCAAGTTAAAAAAAAAAAAAAAAAAAAAAAAAAAAAAAAAAAAAAAAAAAAAAAAAAAAAAAAAAAAAAAAAAAAAAAAAAAAAAAAAAAAAAAAAAAAAAAAAAAAAAAAAAAAAAAAAGTAGAAATACAAATTGGAGTGATCCAACCAAATATTGAATTAACAATAGTGATTATACTAGATATGTTAGTATTCTTTTTATATGGCTGTGTGTATTCTTCTGCTACTGGTATGGTGAGGTTGTTGAACTCAGAAGAGAAGAACCCCCGATGAAAAAGACTCGAAAATCTCATTCTCTGGTGGAAAAACTACAAACTTGTATAGTTCTTTTTCTAAAAAAAAATTCTCGCAATATACTGCTTTGATGACAAGTTCCCACGATCCTTTTAAATCTAGTAGCTCTAGGGAAGAACGCAGGAGCATTCTTAAAACCGGAACTATGAGTCTAAATATTTTTGCTTCTTTGGAGAAAAACGGTTCTCTGAAGCTTTTCTTCTGCTAACGACCAAGCTTGGAACAGAATTTGTATGAGGATCTTATTATACAAACTACTCCACTATTCAAGTTGGTATAAGAAAATAAAATTCCACAAGAAGATATATTTAAATATTTATTTGTTTACGCCTTTACGCTTGTTGTCCACTATGGCGTTTGTCACTAAATTCTTTTTACTTAATCGTAGAATTTTATATTCTATTGCAAACTTTTGTATGCCAAGTATTGGCATACACTTTTTGCATCTTCATGCAGTATTTCAGCTTAATCAACTTTATGCTTCATCATTCTCATTGCTAATAAATATTAAGATTTATAGACCTCTGAATAAATAACAGCAGCCGCAGTGTCCTGTTCTAAAAGGGGAAAAAATAAAATTTTCATATCTTCGTTTTCGGTTGCTTTTCTATTTATTTTTTAAGTCACGAAACAATAGATAAAATACAATGTTTAACCAATCTTTGAAACCAACATGGAAACACAATATCTGGATTCTCATATATGCAGATTTAGGTTGATATTTTTGTAGGGGTAAATACATTTTTTTTTGATTATTATTTAAATATTTAAAGAAACCTAAAACGACAAGAAACTGCCCGTCGTTACAGACTACTCCAACATTTACTAGACAAACGTTCAAAGCTCCCAATTATTTACAAAAGACTCATATTCATGACTGTGATTAGACCTATTTGTATATACGGAGTTGAGCTTTGGGGCTCCACGAAGCCATCCAATTCATCTCGTATTTAATCCTTACAATCCAATATCCTTCATAAAATCCTCAATGCTTTTTATTATGTCACAAACAAACTTATCCATAAAGATCTTAATGTTCCATATGTTGCTGAGTTAGCCCAAACCAGATACCTATCCTTTCATAGTAAGCTACATTATTACTCAAATCCGTTAGTTTCTCAACTTGCTTCCCACTCCATTCCTGATAATCCTCTGAGGCGTCTAAAACGAAGATGGCCTAGAACCTTCTAGTGTAAAATTTTTAATAAAGTGCTACTGATGAATAGTTGTTTTCAAGGTTTATGTTTAATCGTTGTCAATACATTTACTTGATGTATATATATTGTACAATTTTTAATTTCAATAAATTTATAAAACAAAAATAAAAATTTAAACACACACGAAATCCATTTTTCAAAATTTTCACAGCTGGTCTATAAAAGTAAAGGTTTGATTAAAATAGGAAGACGCCATCTTTTTTTTTTATAGCCGTTTTTATTATGATTTAACTACTTTCGGGAGGAAAAAAACCTTTTACGTTAAGATAATCTAGTAGAAAATCAATCATATCAAAAAATATGCATATATAAAATATTCAAGAATATTTAGTTTTTTTCAAATGTCCTTTCCGATGGGAGAGTGGTCTATCCATTTACTAATTCATTGTTTTTTTTAGAAACCGAAAGTGATTCCATTAATAATCGAAATCGCAATGCTGTTTTTACTCTTAGAGCTCTGCAAGTCTTCATCTATTTAAACTTTATCAAATTCTTTCAGAGATTGTGGCCACGAAGAAGTGCATCTGATATTTCTCAAGGTTTATCGACTTTCTGCGTCATTCCCCTGAAATAACTCGTTCTTGCGAGTTTCTAATCAGTAAAATTATGATTTATTAGCGCCGGTACGAAAGCCCGGACTAGATACGGGAGGCAATGATGCCAGAAGTTGAGGGAATGATAAGCCACGGCTTGGACGATAACTGGGAGCAGATAGGGAGCAGTCAGTTAGCGCGATTACTTCTGCAAGCGATAGTCGCTACCACTCGGCCGATAACGGGGCTACACAAGATTCAGATACAGGGCGAGGCATAGCATTACAGCATCCGTCTCAAAGGAGAATACGATAATAAATGTAATTATATTTCTTACCTAGGAACATGCCAACAAGATTTTTATAAAATTAATGATATAGCATTTATTGAAAGAAATAATGTAAGGCGTTCATTCGGCATTAGTGTTTCTCCATAATTTATGGACTGGGAGAAAAAACGAGGTAATGCCTCTAAGGATGATAACTGTGCCTTAGGCTGTTTAAATATCTTATGCTTAATTTTTTTTTTTAATTTATACAAGTAGGGTAAACCAAACAGTTATTGACACCCTTAAGGAAATATTCCGAAATATTCGAACTAAAAGTATAGAAACAATAGTTCAATAAAGTTAAAATTTCCAGTGAGTTTTCCTTAATTACTATTAAGAAAGTTCACACTAAACATTATTCCTTGAATATATTTTATTAGTTTGTGATTATAAATAATGTAAAATCAGTTATTGACACCCTATGGATATATTTTAAAATGCGGACAGATTTGAAGGCACTTTTACACAATTGAGTTGCAGGGTTTAAAAGAAATTTTATGACTTTTTTTGTTTTTGGCTTAATATTTTTTTTTTTTCTGATTTATAGGATAGAGTGTCAATAACTGTCTGGCCTAACTGTGTGGCAAAAAGATTAAAATGACGCCAATAACTCGTGAATAACTATTCATTAGTAGTGCTTCAATAACCGTTCTACATTAGAACTAGGCCATCTTTTTTTCTGACGCCTCGGAGGGTTATGAGTGAGAAGAAAGTTGGAAGACTAGTGGATTTGAGTGGATATATAGCTTTTCATGGAAGGATATCTTGTTTGGTCCAAATCTGCAAAATACGAAACATTTTGATCGTTATGGATAGGTTTATTTGTGACATAATAATGAGCATTAAGCATTTTACGAAGGATTGGATAAGAGAAGAATTGGAAGGTCCCAAATCTCAACTTCGTATGTCAAAATGGGTTAGATTACTAACATGTAAATAAGACTTTTGTGTTTGGGATCTTTGAACGCTTGTTAATGTTGTAGTAGTCGAAAACGACGAGTAGTTTCTGGACTTATAAGTAATGTCATACACATATTTTATTGACTCTCTTGGCACAAATCACATCCCTTGATGTATGGTGTCAAAATTAAAAAAATCTATACCACTAAAACCCTTGAAGGTCTTCATTCAAAGGTTCAGTACTAGGAGGGATGTACTAATACTAAGGCAACGTTTATGAAAGGAAGAGATTTGGCTGTAATCACGCTCATCCGTCAGGGGTTTTCCTCAATTACCCTCTTCGAAGTTGGTATGCCCCAGGTCGGTATTCGAACAAGAAGTTGGTCCATGACAGAAATAACCGAAAATAAAATTTCTGCCTTCAGCCTGACTCAAACTCGGGCCCAGGGATCCACTGAGCTACTGTGCCCCACAAAATCGAATTTAGATGTCAACAACTAACTTTAACTCTACGCCATTTGCTCTCCACATCCTACTATTTTATATTCTTAAACAGTTTACTGCTCAATGATTTTAAACAGATAAATTATGATTTCATCTCTACAATAAATTCACAGAAGGAACTCTCATACCAGATATTAAATCCAAATACCTTTTCAACGATTTCGACTATTTTAATACTTACTCGACTAACGCATCTTTGAGTTCAAATTTCAAACCCCCAGTACAGTTAAATTTTACCAGGAGGAGCAACAAAATGGTGACAGACATCATTTTAAATATAAAATTAGAGATTAAGGTTATTTTACTGTGTAAGGCGTATGCACAAAAAAAAAAAAAAAAAAAAAAAAAAAAAAGTGAGCCCCATCACCTAATTATTACTTAAGTACATTAATATATAAACAAAATTATGATAAACTAACACATGGCTCCTTAAAATGTAAGCAGTAGGAGGAGATTTTAGGAGAACTTTATATTTGATTAACGAAAAAAATGGCTATTAAAAAAATAATATATATGCAATAGCTTAAATATCCCGCAAATCTTCAATGATTTCAAATTAAAAAGATTCTATCCAAGGATATCCATCAACCAGTTCCTTTCCAGACTTTAATGAGAATTTTGTGGCATGTTTACAGAGGCCATGTTTCAAGTGGAATTTAAAGAATTTATAAGTTAAATAACTTGTGATACTGGAAAGAAATGGTTAAAGAATCGCGAAGTTCTCAAGCTTTAAGGGTAAAAAAGTAAAAATTAAAAAAAAAAAACTCATAAATTAAATGAGTGGTATCCCTCCCTTGGGAGAGTCATTTCGTTAAAATAAATTAAAATAAATAAATACAGAATTAACAAGCAATGCATAGAGTAAGTTATTTTTTTTTTCTTTCAAATTTACTATATGATAGATATTAATCAGTAAATTAATAATTATTTTAAGAGAAAGATTGTAATGAATTATTCATTTTTAACTAAGAAAAAGACCTTTATGTGGATGCCATATTCCCTGCGACTAACACAAATGCATTGATAAGATAGATAATATTGTCTCTATTTAGATTTATTTAAAGCATTCGATTTCGTTGTTCTGTAAATTTTTTTAAACGTTCTTTAGATACTTGATTTATATTTTTATTTCAAATGCTTCTAACTAACTGAATAGTTTTAAATTAAAGAAAAAACAAAAACAACAATGCTATATGATTTTTTATAAGAATATGAATAATATTATAGGTGGAAAGAATAAAATAGGCAACCAGGCACAGTCGCTAAATATTCAGTGGCTTATTCGCACGAAACCCAACCCTCGACACTTTATGATCCCTCTAAAATAGAAAATACAGCCATAATGAAGAATACTTTAACATAGGACCTTTAGCGTTCTCCCGGTTATCCGTGTCTATCTTGTGTAATAATTTCATTATATTTATGCTGTTTTATAAAAATATCTACTTACAGGGCAGTAGTTCACAGTCCTATGAGAAAACCAAGGAAGTCAATTGTTGAACTTACCACCTGAAACAAAGTAAATAATTAGGTATATCGTATGATGTTGGTGTAATGTAAATTTGTTTTTAAATATATTATGTAATTATATATTTGATAGTACAACTATTAGAACTATAATAAGTTGGCAGTTGGACAAAGCAGTTTTGTAGGTAACATCGATTCTTCTGCCTAATTGGTAAAAAAAATACACAACGATATTTGTTTCTTCTTAAGAGGATTTTTTTTTTTTATATACTAGTTCACAAGACTGCATCGATGCTAATGCAAACCAAACGACAGTTTATTTTCCAATATTCGCTATTGAAAATAAAAAATGGCCGAAGCTGAATAAATAAATAGATCCAGCCTTTTCGCAACAAAAAAAAAATGCTGTAAACATTTTTGTATTTCTTAGGGAATATGAGTTATTCCATTAAAAAGATTATGTATGATTTCATTATATGTTCTTTTACGGTGATTTTTAAGCCTTAATCCGCTGTCAAAATTTAAAATTTAATTTACAAATACTAATATATATTTTGTAAAAAATAATTCATATCTGTGTTAAATGTGTGAATTAAATGTAAATAAACATCAGTCATCGTTCGTCTCCTCACCGGTGTAGTTTGGTGGCCGAAACGTTGGCACGTATTAAAGTATTTCTACTTGGACGTGGTGTTCCTATTTGACTGCATCCCTGATCATCTTTTTCTCCATAAATAAATTTCAAAAGTTTTGCAATATTAACAAATAAAAGAGTGTTCTTAGACATTTCGAGCATTTTTTTTGTTATTGAAACCTTTAACACAAAATTAAAAAAACCATTTGATTTTGAAACTTTTATAATGTATTACAAAATTTGGAGAGAACTAAGTACTAGGCTTTGTTGGATAAATGACATTGTTCCAGGATTACGTTTATCATATAAGGCCATGGGCTGCAACATGTCCTAAAAAATTCATATTTTGCATTCCAATTTCTTCTCTTCCAGCTGGTGAGCAGTTTTAGATAAACACGGAGAACGATTTCATCAAGAGATAAATCATCATTGCGGTAAATGCAATGAGAAGATGCTTGCAGACTACTGTTGGACACTACAACGGGAGACATGTGATGTAGAATACAAAAGGAAAATATATACACATAATTTATTTTCAGTATTAAATATTATTATTTTATATATATTATATTGCTATTTAATTTTTATTTTTTTTATATACAACCTTCAATCTTTAAAAAATGGTGCTTGGTACATTTTTTTTTTTTTTTTTTTTTTTTTTTTTTTTTTTTTTTTTTTTTTTTTTTTTTTACTATTGATTCGAATTTAACACACTTGTAAATATAAAAGTCACAAAAAATGTTCATGGGAGTGAAGAAATAATAGACGAAATAAAAAATACGCTTTCAGGTTTTTCAAAAATAACCTATAATTTCTCAAAAATAGTGCTAAATAGAATTTTTTGCCTTCAGATACGAATTCAGCACACAAAAAAATATAAAAATCAGGAACAATTTTTCAAGGGAGCAAAGTTTTTTTAGCAGCAATGTGTATTTTTCTGAATTCTGAAAACAGATTTATAAGCTCACTTATCCGGTTATGAGGCATAGTGGTAATGGTACAAAAATAAGAAAGCCTATGGCAGTTGATGATCTTCCATAATTAATATTTTCATCCACCGCTTTAGCATTCTTTTAAATATTTTTGATAGAACGTTTGCAACTGGTCGTTAATCTGAACACACAATTTATCAAGTCCTTAGAAAATAAATTGGACTAACGATTTAAGAGTTCTCTCTAAAATGTGGCTTAAACGAGCAGTTAGGGGACAAGAAGAGGGCCGGGGGAGCCATTACAAAAACAAATCCAAGGATTTATCAGGACTGCCCGGGGCGAAGACGGCCGCGGACAAACAAACAGACTCAGCGCTCCATCGCTCCTGGGGTAGGAGACCCTCACAACTTTATTTTTATGTCTTAATATGTAAATTGGGGCCACTCCCTCCGGATGCCTGACAAACTCTTTTAATTGCTTTAATTGTTTATAATACCGAGCTAAGTCCCACAGGCCGTCTGCCCTGTAATCTCACTGGCCACTGCCCGCTTCTAATTTTAATCTCGGATTTCATTTTCCTTTTTTAATATTTAAACCTTCTTTTGATTAGTTGTAATCTTATTTAAATCGGCCCTTATATAATAGTTCTCAAATTGGTTCGAGTTAGAAATAATGAGTGGTCTCCGCCCGCCATCCCCTGGGAGAGCCGTTTCGTTTAAATGGAATTAAAATAAATAAATATGGTGTTAACGAACCTGTGCATCCGGTATGTTAATTTTTTTTTCCAATTCACCAAATCATAGGCGGTGATTTGACGGCCACTTCCAGTAAAGGTTCTATTGAAAACATAGAAGAATATGAAAAAAATGTCTTAGAAGCTGACCAACGATGCGACGTGGAATCGAAAACTTAGATGTTTTTTTATTTTATCCAATCTTATTTTTCCTATTGATATGAGAATCATGGCAGGAAACCGAGCCTACTATGCGAATTATAAGTTATCGAAGTCTAAACTTTTGTCTAAAAAAATTAAACTAAAACTATATGAGTCATTAATAAGACCTGTAGTTACATATGCAGTTAAAACTGGGTTTTTAGCCCAAAATGACGTCCAGAAACTGAAAGAAAGGTTATAAGACGAAAATGCGGCGCAACACAAGTAGGCGGAATATGGGAAATAAAAACGAACGAAGAAATAGACAACATGTTAAAAAGTGAAAATATTGTAAAATTCATTAAAGTAAAGAAATTAAGGTAGGCTGGCCATGTCAGAGGATGGCAGCAGATATAATGCCAAAGGAACTGCTTGAATGACTGGCAAGAGAAAAATGGGAAGACCACGTAGCAGATGGGAGGATGAAACAGTAAAAGATGCCGCAAAATTAAGAATAAGAAATTGGAGAATGAAGGTGGAGGACAAAGATAGATGGAGAAAAAAAATCCAGGAGGCTAAGGTTCACCCAGACCTGTAGCACTGAGGAGTATTTGTTTCTAGATTTTACATATCGTACATGCATTTCAAAAGTGACACCAAAAACCTGCATTTAAAAGATGTAAATTTTTCAAAGCCTTGTCTGAATTATCGAAAGTGTATCAAAATTATCTTTTAATCCCGACCCAAAGTGTAATGTAACAGGTGAAATTTGAAGTTAATTCAATATATTTTGGAAATTTCGTAGAAGAGTTTATAATTTGAACATGATGATAAATAAAAAATATAGATTTTTGTATTGAGTCTCTTTTTTGTAATACATGTGCGATATGTTACATTACGGAAATTTCATTTAATATTAGTCTGCTCATTTTTAGCTCCATTTACCTTCTCAAACCAATCTTTTATCTTCTAATTAAGTTCACTAAATTGTTCTAATTTATTAAAATAATTTTCAATCTTCAAATAATTTATGAAATATTGTAATTACAACTAATTTATATTATTGCCTAAGAGCACTATAAAATTATATAAATAAATATAGCTTCACCTGTAGGGGAGGAGGATCTGTAAAAAGTGAAACAAGGAGAAATTGGTTTAATAGATTGCACGAAATTACTAATCATTAGTGCCAAAACTAAAAATTAAACTACTTTGGACATTCACACGCACATAAGTATGCAAATATACATATATTATTAATATTTCTGGAAAATTATATAGATAGTAAAGATATAAATGGTGTTTAGGAGTGAAGAGTGTTTAAGAATGGATATATTTATAGTGTTCTAGTACAAAGCAGAACTTTTCATAAAATATGTTTTCCGAATGGAGCTGTTTGATGATAGAGGATATAAAAGTCGGTGAATTGAGATTTGACCAGGAGAGGAATGGAGGAACATAGGGTGAGATCAATATTGTAAGAAACGTTTTCGATCACTAAGGATTCGAACAGAATGTTAGAAAAGAGGTTAGGATTTTAAAATCAAGAATACAAAAAGGGAAGTTAGAACCTTAGGAAATCCCAAAAAACGAATTGAAAAAATTAATTAATCTCTTCGATCCGTAATGCAGTTGCAAGAAAGTGAAGGACAGCGTTCTTTTATCGATAGAGTCAAGTTCGTTCCGCTTCTGTAGTAAAGCTAATTCAAAAAGTAATAAATCAAGAAGTGTAGAAATAAGGAATGATTAAAATGAGTAAGAGAGATGTGGGAATACGAACAGATATGGGTTATAATGCAGTTAGATTAGGGAGGTTATAAACGTTGATATGTGGAAATCTTGTATTCAAGTGGATAGAATCTATAAAAAATATTCAAGGAGTCTGATAAAAACTATTACTTATACTTAATATAGTTGAATCTGATAGTTTAGAAAAGGAACATTAAAATGTTTATATCCAAGTATCACTTATTTTATTCCATCATTTTTATCGAACCAATAATTCTATTAATCTCCTGAACTGTTCTGTATGGAATTTTAGGGTTTTATCGGAGCTCGTAAACAATTAACCCTTCTTTCTATTAAGATTCCCGATAATCCCGATTCCCGATAAAATAGTGTATGAGAAGAAGATCTCTAGATCTTATGGAAGTTTCCTTCAAACAATGTTGGTTCGGCATCAGTTCCATGAAAGAATTTAGCTTTCGAAAATGTATTCCTCCGCAGGTGTCACCCTGAGAACTGCTTGCCCATGCAGGGGTTGTACAAGGAGCAAAAAAGATCATCGGTCCAGGCTCGTGATTTCTGAACGGCTAATCATTCAGTCATTCCAAGAACGGACCCAAACTGAGACCAAGGTTCGCTAATTTGCAAACAAGGCGCAGGGGCCCTAACGAACATACTTAATTCGTCCAGCAGCCAGCGAGTGGACGTGATCTGGAGGGACAAAGTCTGGCCTAGGACTTCTGGGAGGTTCCCATAAACCAAGGTCAGTCGATCGAACTTAATGTCGGTTCAATGGTAGATGGGTATCCTGTTGATCGGCTATCTAATGAAATGTGCAGCCCATTTAACATCAAATATACCACTTAGGTAGTGATGATGGTATAGAAGGATCAATACAATTAGGAATGATGAAAATATAACATATGGCACTTTTATCAGAATTTTTTTTATTCGAAGACTATTTGGAATGTTAAACATTTATCAGTTCTAAGACCGTACAAAAAATTCAATCATCAGCACTTTACTGCAGATATATTGATTTTAAAAGTGTAGGACCTTGGACAAACGTCGTACATCGTATCCACCTAAAAGACTAAAACGACAAGAAACTGCTTATCCTTACAGACTACTCAACATTTACTAGACAAACGTTCAAAGCTCCCAATTAATTACAAAAGACTCATTTAAATGACTGTGATTAGGCCTATTTGGAGTTGAGCATTGGGGCTCCACTAAACCATCCTATTCATCTCGAAAAATTCTCAATGCTCTTTACTTTGTAACCAATAAACTTATCCATAAAGAACCTAATGTTCCATATGTAGCTGTTTTAGCCCAAACCAGATACCTATCCTTTTATAGTAAGTTCCATAACTACTCAAATCCACTAGTTTCAGAACTTGCTTCCCACTTCATTCCAGATTACCTAAAGACCTTTTAGTGTAGATTTGCTAGTGCTACTAGTGAGTAGTTCTTCCCAAGTTATTTACATTCCATTGTATTCACCATCAACCTGTGAGTATCGATGTGAGTACAACCTCACCAGGTAAGTATCAACATGTTTGATTTCTTGTCTAAAATTTTTAGAAAATTAATATATTAATTATGTTTTGTATGATTTTAGAACTGATGATGATTGTTTAACATTCGAAACTAGTTTTCAAAAAAAAAATATAATAAAATACTATTTGTATTGATCTTTCTATACCATCGTGCATACTTCAAATGATTTTGCGAAAGGTGCTAAGTTATTTCTTAGTTAATAATTAGAAATAAAAAATAATAAATTAGTGGCTTCAATAGCGTTTGGAACTTGTTTAACAACCAAGGCAACATTTTAAATGCAACAAATAAACGATGGAGGCAACAGGAAGAGTGCTCTTAAGATCTATAGCGAATTCGAGAATGTTATACTTTATAATTTACTGCCACTTATTTTCAATTACAAAAATAAATTATAATACTTAACTTTTTATTTTAAAATAAGAGATTGTAATATATTTCAGTCGCTTGTCGTTGTTTTTTTAATAGATTCAAGAGGAGATTATTAAAATTATTTTCTTGAACATAACAACACTGTCTGGCAAAGGAAGAAGTTTAGAAAGCCTATATATAAATTATATTTTACAAAAAATTATGTACATCATCCAAATTAGTTTTCTGTTTATTTAACGTGGCTTAAATGAATTTACTTTTTTTTTTTCATTACTTAACGTTATAATATGATTAAGATTATTGCCGAATTTGAAATTATTTTTATTTTGATTATTCTTGTAAATTTTACATAAGAATATATGATTAAAAATCAGAATCAGGTAAAAATTTCACAATATTTAATATCAATTAGTCATGCTTGTCAATGCCTACACTTGATAAATGTGCTAATACTTCAAAAACTTTTACATTAGAAGGTCCCGAGACCATCTTCTATCCAGACACCTCGGACGGTGACGTGGAATTGAACGGAGTTGAGAAACTAGAGAATTTGAATAATGATGGATTTTACTATAAAATTATAGATATCTGGTTTGGCCATTTTTAGTAGATATTTTTGCATTCCAATATACAGGGTGAGTACCTCTTAGAGTAAAAAAAACTGGGTGAAACTAGATCAAAAATTAAGAAAAATGCCGCAGATCTTTAACTTCCCATGAGGGGTATAGTTGTTTTAATTATCTTTCTATTGCTGTCGAATAGTGTTGAAAAATCATAGTTTGCCCAACAGATTGAATGATGGGAATTACTAAGATTTGTTACAAAATATCCTACCACAACTTCATCACGATATTTCATGCTGCACCATAGTTCGGCAAAATATGAATTTTCAACACCATGGAGGTCCTCCACATTATTCGAAAGCAATACGAATATAAGAAATTCATGGATAAGAAGAAATGTCTTCCCCAGTAAAAAAAGAGTCATCTGACCATAAAATTCACCTCAAAAAGTAGTATTCATCAACACAATCTGAATTCAGAAGCTATCGGCAAAATTAAGTTCAATGTTCGTTATTATTGGGTTTTAAACCTTACATAAAAAAAATCTAAAAAAAAAAATCCTAAATAACTAAAATAAATAAATAAATGTAATAGGGGAGAGTAGCCTATATTGTACCACCGCCTAAATCGTACCACGTTTGTTTTTACAAGAAGCAGGTGTATATAGCGCTCCCGGCGACTACTGGAGGAGCTATACAGTGGATATCGTGGTGTGCAAAAATTATAGTTCACTGCTAAACTGGATTCAGTTATTAACGATAGTTTTATGATTTGTGCATTTCTACTGTAGTTTTCAGTGCCCGTAGCTAAGGACATATCTTCATTTACGGTATGTAAACATACATTTCATTGTTACATTATGTTAAAATAACTAATTACGTATCTGAAAACCCAAAAGATCACACACTTACTTTATTTTTAGGTTAGAAATGAGCCTTTATTTACTAAAAGTGCGAGTTGCCTATATTGTACCATATTGTAGTTTCCTTAGTCGTACCGGTACGATTTATGGCATTGACCTCCCCCAAGTTCCTTACTCCATTTGTTTTTTTTGGATTTCTTTTACCGTGATTAATGTAACATACGTGTTGGGTTTTAGATGGCAAAAAGGAAGTATGGAACATGGGGGCAAGATGACATTAAAAGAGCCTTACATGCCTATCGTAACGGTGGTATGGGTTTGAATGAAGTATGCTATCAATATTCAATTCCGAAACCAACTCTTAAACGACACCTTGAAGGGAAAAACGTGACTGCAAATGAGGGTACAAAGTTTTTTGGACGTCCAACAAGTTGACTGTCCCCAGAAGTTGAACTAGAACTTGTTCAGCATATTTTAAAATTAGAAAATCTTATGTTTGGTATGACCATAAATGATGTAAGGAGATTGGCATTCCAGATTGCCGAAAAAAAATAATATCTCACACAACTTTTGTAAAGAATCAGGAATGGCAGGTAAAAAATGGTTTTACTCATTCAAAGCGCGGCATGAAAATTTGGTTTTGAGGGAACCTCATGCAACTTCCATGTCAAGAGCGGTGGGGTTTAACAAAAATAATGTTTTTGGGTTTTTTGACATATTAGAAAAAACTGTCGATGAAAACCACTTTGATGCCACTCGTATTTTTAATGTGGATGAGTCAAGAATAAGCACCGTACAATCCAGATGTCACAAAGTCTTAGCCCCAAAAGACAGAAGACAAGTGGGGTCCATTTCAAGTGAAGAGAGAGGTGTGTGAATTGCAAATGAACACTACAAAAGCCTATATTGCTCCTAAATATTCACTATAAAAAACGAAAAATGGTTTATAATGTACCAACAATCATATTATTGGTTTATGTACTTGGATAAAAATTTTTATTTATTAATGTGCCCATGAATGATAGTTTACATAATGTTTTATTTAAAATAAATATCATTTAAATGTTCACTTATATTTTTATAGCCTTATAACACAAACCACCTTACCTTTTTTTTCAATAAGTACGATTAAGGAAACCGGTGGTACAATTTAGGAAACTAGATTCCTAAATTGTACCAGTTGCAAACCTTTACAAAACCTCTTATATCAACAAATAAATGTAGATATTACAATTAATCAATGTTTACTAATAGAAGAATAAATGTACTATTTAGTAAGATTTAATTTTATGAAGCATAACGTAACTTGTTAAAGTTAAAAATATAAATGTAAAAAGTGGTACAATATAGGCTACTCTCCCTTATATGCCGAAAATGTGGTCAAATTTTGAACCATATTTAAACAAAATGGAGATATTACAGCTTTTATGGTAAAAATCGTGGTTTCCTCAAAAAATTCTTTGATTTATCGTATATCTGCAATGAATTGGAATAGAAAGGTAAGGCCTGCGGCATTTTTCATCTAGTTTCAACAAATTTATTTTTTTATTTTTTTACAGTAAGAGGTACTCAGTCTGTAATAAAATATGGAGTAGAATAACAGCAGTTGGAAAAATAATTTTCAAAAAGTTCTATTCACACTGAACCCTTTTGGACTTTCCTAGGTTTTCCCAAATGGTACAGTTGCATATTTAATATGTGGCACAGATAAATCACATCATTTCCTAATAAGTACTAAAACTATATACACCTATTATTTCTCAGATCTTAGAAAAAAAAATTAAGTGGATTTCAATTAATTCATTAAATTCGTATAAATCTGAGCATAAACAGCCGAAATAAAATGAAGACATTATCGGGTACTTTCCATTCAAAGGGAGGTGCCATCTATGGGCCGTAACGATCCCTGAACGCTTCGGTTTATCGCCCATAAAATTCATAAAGTTGAAAAATCTTAAATATTCTTGAGACCGTAACAGATCGGAGATAGTGGGAACGGCAATGGTGCGGGGAGAGGGGGGGGGATTGGAGAAGAGGGAAGATGCTACCTGGCCGAGGGAACCGGTTCTGCTTCTTCTGAGGAGGCGCGCCCGGCCATCTCCAACTCACTTGTCCGCATTATACTCTTTAGTCGCCACCGATCATGTGGAGTAATGGTTTTTTTTTATATATTCTAAAATTATAGAAACAAAATTTTAAATTAATAATAACTTATAAAAATAAACATTAAAATATCTAAAAATTAATTGGATGTTTTTAAATGGATGACAATTATTTTAAACATATTTATAAGCTTTTCATTTGTAAGATGGTAATGTTAACAAATTAACTTACAGATTAATTTTCGTATTATATAAAGGAAAAGTATCTTATTGAAAATAATTAAGTACGCTTGAAACTGGATTACCCGAACCTTATTTTTTATTTTTTTTTTACAAATCATTTGACAGCCGAATTTTTATACGAGCATTCTGGAAAAGACACTTCATTCTCTGAACAGAGCTGAAGCAACATCGAACGAATTGATGATTATTAGAAAAATTCAGATAGTGCAGCGGCAGATAGAATTCTAACAAAAGAAAATCAGTGTTTTTTTATTTAAGTTATTTTCAATTAAATACTATTTAATAATGTTACTTGTGTATATGTAAATGGTATAAAATAGCAATGGCGGAATATCCTTCGGCTATCACAAATCATTAGATCCTGACTTCACATTTGATAATAAGGATTAAAAAATAGAGATATTACGTAAGACGTGATAATTTTATGAAAAGTGGTATTTTAGTTTTAGGGAGTAAAATAAAGTTTAGTAAAAATCTGTTCCCTGAAATTATGAGGAAATAGAGCTATTAAAAAGTTACGATATAGCGTCCAACAGAAATTGAAATAGATGTTTAAAATAGTCAGGTTTGATAAGAATAAATTCAGTTATATCAATTATATCTAGTTAACATTGTTAAAACTACTTTAAACATATATTTTTTAACCTTTAATCCGTATAAGTTTGAATCTATTGGAATCATTCATTTTTACTAAAATACACTCCCCATCAAAAGTATTGCAATACCCATCATTCTCAAGTATTTTTTGGTTTTAATACATACTTTGTTTATATTTATATTAATATTATTTAATAAATGAGAGACATTAGGCATTTTATACAACGTTGCTGTTCAATGTTTACCAACAAACGATGGAATTTCGGTTTATTAATTTCAAATATCCTTTGCTTCAAGTCTGTTGTCACTTTTCTCTTTAGTCTAGTTATAACAATTAATTGTATTCACAATGAATCGTTCAAGCCACGATGATTCGAATTGAATCTCAGATCTTATTAAATGTTAACTTAAATATAATTTAAAAATTACAATTGTAAAAACGGAAAATTTTAAAAAATAAGTTTTCTAACTTTTTTGTTTATTGGAAGAAATATTGTAGTTTATGTTAATAAAACTGGTTTATGTCCAGTTTGAAAATGTTTATTGTAGAATTCATAACCCTTTTTTATTGTGAAAAAAAAAAACAGACGTTTTTTTTTTTGTAAAATTCAAACATTTTACAGTGTTGCGATAATTTTGACGAGGAGTGTTTATAGTGTATATAGACTCGTGGATTTTGTAGTATGAGTAAATATCGTTAGGTATTGGGATTTTAAAAGCTTTCCTAATTTCTATATTTATAAGGGAGTCACAAGGATTTCTAATTATATGGACGATTTATTCGATACTGTTTTACAGAGTATATAGATTTTATTCTATTGGACATTTGGTATACTTTTAAAAAGAATTTTTTTACCCAATAAACTGAAACTAATAAATAGTATCGTCTAGGAAAAAAACACTTTGTGTAACCGCAGTCACTTAAATAAGTCAATCAAATATCATTAAATCATCTAAGCTTTGGAATAATTAAGAATAATTATTGTTTACGGCACAAAACTGACAGAAATAAATTTGAAATTGACTTCTTGAGGTGTTTAATTTTGTAATTATGTAATGATGCCGCAAGAACTAGAAATAGAAAATTGCTATGATGATAGCTGTGATCTGATTTAGTCCTCGAAATGAAAAAAACAAAAAAAAAAAAACAACAACTTAATAATGAAAATGTACAATCTATTGTGATTTTTAATTATCTCTTGAACATAGTACTAGGGAAAATATTTTTATTTGCATTAAAAAAAATATATCACAATAGGGAGTGGGATGAGCTGGTTGACTTCAATTAAAATGCAGCTACGAGGAAAGGACGTAAGAAAATATTATATATGCAATGTTCATGCAAATACACAATTAGTGTTGTGTTTAATTTAAATTGGCTATTAATCAGTGGGGCTAAATGGAAATTAGAAAGACAGGGGCAATTGTCTGAGTAAGTTTCAAAATGGAGTTTCTCTGATGGATTTTTAAGTGGGCCTCGTTAAGGTTTAGAAACTGAAGGATCAGAGCTCTCCTAACGAGAGCAATTTATAGGAAGAACGGGTTTCATTTTTTTAATAGAATAAATAATCAAAGGAGGAAGATAAGTTTCCGGAATGGGAAGATTATTTCGAATTTTCGATTTGGTAAAATTATATTCAATAGATATGGGTTTCGTCATAAGAAATATCAAGTAATGGGCTGGTTCTCTTATCTTATTCGGAGTGTTAAAAGGTTTAGACTCTCGCACCTCCACTGGCTTACGAAATAGTAACGTGGCGAGAGGAACGATAGAATCCGCTGAGGGCCATCATTATCTCTTAAATATGTAAGAGGTAGGAAGCTAGTTTGGATGGACTAGATTAAGTGTAAATATTGTAAATGAGAATAATTATAAAGTTGTTATATTTATCTTTATTAACTTTTTTATGTTTTAATTGTATTGTCACTTTATTTACTTTTACCCATAAATACACCTGTTTTACCATTGCTTTTAATGTAAAGAAGCGTCGAATGTATGTATTATAGGATTACATTTGCCTTCTTCGAGCATTAAAAGAATTTGATGTATAAATGGTCTTTTCTCATTTTGTTGGCAGTGAATACTCGAAATTCTATTCAAATGGAGTAGAACAGTAACAAACACGTTGGCAGAAATGTTTTGAGAGTACAGCACTAACTTACAGGGCTCATATTATTGTATCAATATATTGAACATGTTAACATAAAAGCCCAAATCTACTGAAGGATATTACTTTCAGATCTGCCAGGATCTGACGATTTTTGACGGCTAAACGATTTTTGACATTCAATCATTTTTTTCGATTATAATATTATTATAAGACTATAAACTTAGATTAAAAAGCATCCAATCGATAGATATTTCCCACCAAGAGCTGCAGGAACCGCCTGGTCCAGAGGCGGTCGATATAGAAGCGATAATCAGACAATAGCCTCTGTCCGCACCTAGCAACTACACAACTGCATAACTCGTTCCAGATGATATCGAGGCCGTATCTTCTTGCCTAGGAGGGACTGTTATTTGTGGCTCTATTATCTAGGATGGGTAGCATTAGTGTTTCGATTCGTTATGCAATCCTATTATTGCATGTGATACCGCCTAGGACATCCCAAATATTAGTATTGTGCTTAACTCTTAACTTGATCACTTAATTGAGTGATTGCGAAGCCAGAACGGAGTTGAATGACCCTTCCGTGGTTTAGAGTTCTAGTTCTAAGGTATAAAAATCCTACAATTAATATGAAAAACAAATGAAATGGTTAACGTTTAACGACTCCATAAGGTGCAATAATGATTATTACATGCATATAATATATTTTTAGGAATAATAGGTAGTCAGTATCACGAAAGTAGTCCATCAATAACTATCATTTTTTTCAAGTTCAATATCTTGCATTATACTCACCTTAATAACAAAGTCAAGCAAAAGCATTTTTGAATAAATGTATTCATTATAAACACAGTATTAATTTGAAAAATTTGTCCTTTTTATTTCAATGCTTTATAAACTAATCCCTGAATCTCTTCAAAAATACATTCTAAAATTTTATGGAATTAATTCAATAGGTACATTGTTTTTGACGTATAGAACCCTTACACAAGACTTAAAAGGCAAGAACTTAACAGACGCTACAGCCAATTGTATAGACTTCTAAATAGGACATCTCACCTTTCCATTGAAAACAAACTCCTCATTTACATAACCATCACCAAACAAATTTGGACCTATGGATTTGAACTGTGGGGAACAGCAAAACAATCGTATATCAACCGCATTCAATGATTTCATTCTAAAGTCCTTCGTACTATTCTAAATGCTCCATATTATGTCTCCAACAAAACCTTACATAATGATCTGAATATACCTTTTGTCCTTCACCTTATATCCATTAAACTCTCCAAATCCCACTAAAACCTTTCCAACTATCCTAACCCTCTGGCACATTCATTATCCAGCTGCACACATCCTTATAACCCTCCTCGCGTATTAAAACGGCAATGGCCCCGAGACCTATTATAATAAATATGTATAACTGGAGTTCTGGCAATGGCCAGCTTCACAACTCAGCTTACACTAGATTCTCCCGCGGCTGAGAGAACAGCATTGGGATTACTGTGGGCCTGGCTTGCCCACGGGACTACTTGATCTCGGGTTTTCCAGGGATGTTTGTGTACATTGCATACATGTGCCCTTTAAGAGGCAGCTTTTATATTTATTCAATGAATCAATTAAAGTATGAAGGTTTTTAATGTGGTATAGGTTACATTTTTGAGGAAATTAATAAATAGTTAAAATCCTAGCCATGTTTTAATTCGTATTAGTTCCAAATTTATCATAAATAATTTTATAATTTTAGTTTGAAATACGAAAATATTTGAATTGGAACAACACATTATTAATGTAAAATCAGTATATTATCGCAGGATGTTAGCAATTATCCAAGTAATATTTGATTAATAAAATATTTTAATGAAAATCGTACAATTCAAATAAATTTAGAAAGATATATTTTATTTTTTTTTATATTCAGGAACATAATGTAAAAACCAGATTATTTAAAATTAAAAACCGATAATCAACGTTCATGAAGTTATAATTTCTTTTTTCTATGTAAGTGTTATTTTATTTTATATTTTTATTTCTTATTCCTAAGCATAATGGAATTATTTTGTTTCCTTTTTGTATATATAATCTAAGTTTTATTTTCAATTATATTTACTATTTTATGAACTTAAATGTTTCATGTTCTATATATATTATTATCTTTGACAGAAAGTGTGGTATAGTGTATGCATACTATTGTAATATCTCACTGCACATTTGTGTCATTCTTAGGTGACAATGTCTCCCAGAATAAACATTATTGTATTTATTCATAATGACACCTCAGTTTACACCATCTTGCAATAAATTCATCGAATTAATCGCGCAGAAGTCTCGTGATCCATAAAGTAAGAACAGACCTTGCGAGATCCCCCATTGGATTACAGACCTGCCTTGCACAACAGAACATTGACCAATCTTTATAATACACAGCCCCAAAGACAGGGGTGGGTTATCCCTTCACAACGGGGCGCTAAGACACTCAAGACATGAACAGGAATAGCAGAACAAAGCGGTGCGAGCGCACCCTGGCGGCTCAATCTAGTGTAAAAATCCGGCGGGGGCGGGAAATGGGAGTTGGGATCGACCCGCCCCCCACCACCGCCCCTCGAAACTTTGCACTCTCTTATATTGCCAGGGCTGGTCTTCATTCCTCTCCCACTTATATGGCGAATAACTCAGGCAGCCTAATCCCCTAAATGGCTTTTTGTATATTGCCGCTTATTATTTCATATTTAGGGCTTACTCGACGACTTGAATAAAAAACAAAAAAAAAAAAAACAGAAAATTTAAATTATTAATAAAAAAAAGTTATATACACGTCTTCATGTAAATATATTTCAGAAAATCAACTTTTTAAACATAATTTCTTGATCTAAATTCAAATTGAAATTACCAAAAATGTTTTTTTTTAATTTTGTTCTAACAACAAGTATGGATTGATACACAGAAAATTAATTCATGAAGAGTATTAACTGATTATTGTTTAAGTACTAATTTAATACTAAAACTAATTTAAAAATGTCCCATTTTGTAACCCAACACACAACGTTTAAGGACACATGAAAAAAAGGATGTTTAAAAAAAAAAAAAAAAATGTTTTTAAATATAAATTTCTATTTTCACATCTTACGAAGAATAATTAAAACATAAAAATGACATTCTGATTTATTTATTTTTTTTAAACAATTAAAAATTTGGTGAAGAACCACATGCTAGTAGCACTTCAATAAAAAAAAAAAAAATTCTATATTACAAGGTCTCTCGGCCATCTTCTTTTTAGACGCCTAGGAGGAACATCGATAATAGAATGGGAAGCAAGTTGAGTGACTAGTTGCTTACAATGGTTATAGAGTTCACTATGAAAGGATAGGAAGCTGGTTTGGGATAAATAAGCAACATACGGAACACTACCTAGGGTCTTTATGAATAAGTTTATTTGTTAAAAAATAAGGAGCCTTAAGGATCTTTCGAAGGATTTTGGAATTGGATACAGGAAGAATTAGAAGATTTAGTTGAGCCCCAAAGCTCAACTCTTTATGTCCAAATAGACATAAATAAATGAGCTTTTTGTAATCAATCGAAAGTTTTGAACGTTTGTCTCGTAATTGTTGAAGAAGTCGAAAACGGACGGCAGTTTCCTATCGTTTTAGTCTTTTCTGTGGATTCCAAGTTAAAAGTTAGTCTAGTTGGAGTCCTAGATAGTGAATCTGTTTAGCAGGGATCAGTGAAATGTTATTTAAAGATACTGTAGGACAGGAAGTCGTAGGTTTGCGACAAAGGGTAGAGGTTATATTATGAGATTTGTTTGGATTCATTTTAAATCTTTAATTATGAAACTATTCCTGAAAGTGTATTATATGAGATTGGACTGTTTGGGACGCTATGAACGGATCATAATTTACTGATACGTGATCATCAGCATACGTGGTGAGGACTGTAACGGTCTAATTTGATTTCCATTTTAACAAAGTAAGTATAATTGATTTAAACTGTTTCTGTAGAGGTTTTATAGCACATCAGTCAACTACGCTCGCTTATATGTGACATAATTATTACCTAATTTCAAAATGTTTTCCTTTTTTTTTCTTCGACGTGTTTCTACTGATGAAAAGGTATCAATAATTGTTTTTTTTTCTTTTAACCGTAGAAACAAATGAGCTAAAATTGAGAAATGAAACAACATCAATACATTCATACTATATATGCAATATTTTGTATTTCACAAACATACCTGTGAAAGGCTGAACACTCACTTTGGGAGGGTAAGCCAGGCTCAAAGACATCTCAGTTGATCTCTGAGCTGTGTCATAGCAGAATCCGTGAGCGAAAGTGTTACGGCACAATCTCTTAGGACTTGAGTAAAGATATGTCTCAGAGCAACAGCCGTTTTAAGCGAGGTGGGTTTTAAAGATGTGTGGAACTGGAATAATGAATGGAATTGTTTGAAGGGGTTTGAAATTTAGAGGATATAGGATCAAGAACAAATAGGTATATTGAGATTATTATAAGATGGTTTTGTTGGCATTAACAGTACCAAGTACTTTAGATTGGAAGGATTGAATGCATATGGTTTCGATTGCTTTGCGGTCCTTACAGTTCAAGTCCAAAGGCCCAAATAATTATAGTTTTGTATAGGAAAAGTTTGTTTTTAATAGAGAGAGTTCTATTACGTAGTCTGTACGACTGTATGAAGCATCGGTAAAGCTTTTGCTTTTTAAAGTCTAGTTTGAAGGTTCTTTTAATCTTTTGTCTAGCAGAAGCCAAGATAACTTATAGTATAACTATTTGATTTTATTTAATTAATGTTTTTAATAATCCTAATACATTTTATGTTCAAAGGTTAAGGGATGTGGGGACGTAAACACCCAAAGAGAATTGTAGAATAGAGAATTTTAAGCCAAGAATAAAAAAAAAAAAAGTGTCTAAATAGTTGTTATTAAACTAGAATTCGGTAATCTAATAATAATAATAGTGAAAAACTGTCTCATTATTATCGAACATCACTAACGAATAGTGTTACTATACTATCTATCTTTCTCTCATTTATTGATATTTACAACTGTACAAATAATATACAACAAGTAAATGTGTTGACAGTGGATACAATGGCATGTAAATAACTTGTGAAGAACTACTCACTAGTAGCACTTCAATAAATCTACACTAAAAGGTCTCTAGGCCATCTTCTTTTCAGACGCCTCGGAGGATTATCGGGAATGGAGGAGGAAGCAAGTTGGGAGACTAGTGGATTGGAGTGGTTATGGAGCTTACTATGGAAGGATAGGTATCTGGTTTGGGCTAAATCAGAAACATATGGAACATTGAGGTCTTTATGGATAAGTTTATTCGTGACAAAGTAAGGAGCATTAAGGATTTTTCGAAGGATTTTAGATTGTAGGGATTGGATTCGAGAAGAGTTGGATGGTTTAGTGGAGCCCCAAAGCTCAACTCCGTATGTCCATATAGGTCTAATAACCGTCATGTAAATGAGTCTCTTGTAATTTAGTGGAAGCTTTGATCGTTTGTCTAGTAAATGTTGGAGTAGTCTATAACGACGGGCCGTTTCTTGTCGTTTTAGTCTTGTATGTGGATTCCAAGTGAGACGTTTGTCCAAATGGAGTCCCAGGTAGCGGATTTGTTCAACAGGGATTAGAGGAATATCATTAAAGGATACCGTAGGGCAGGATGTCGTAGGTTTACGACGGAGGGTAAAGGTTATTTGATGGGATTTATTTGGATTTATTTTAATTCTCCATTTTCGACACCATTCTTGAAGGTTTATGATGTGGGATTGGAGTGCCTGGGATGCAATGAAGGGATCATTATTTACTGATAACAAACATGTGTCATCAGCGTAAGTGGTGAGGACAGTGCTAGGATGGGTCGGGATGTCAGCTGTATACACTGTGTAGAGGATGGGAGCTAGGATACTTCCTTGAGGAACACCGGCAGACTGAGTAAAGAGGGATGAATGGGCGGAATTGTGACTTACTCTGAATGTTCTCTCTTTGAGATAGGATTGCATAATAAGGAAGTATGTAGGAGGAAGGAATTTACGGAGTTTGTAAAGCAGTCCCTGATGCCAAACTCGGTCAAAGGCTTGTTCTACGTCGAGAAAGGCTCCAGTGCAGTACATCCCGCGCTCCAATGCGGACGATACAACGTCCACCACACGATGGCATTGCTGGATAGTGGAGTGTGATGTTCGGAAACCAAACTGGTGATCAGGGATGGTGTGATGGGATTCTAGGATAGGATTCAGGCGTTTCAGAATGAGTTTTTCCAGGATTTTGCCCATAATGGGCAAGAGTGATATTGGACGATATGAGGATGGGAGTTCAGGTGGCTTTTTTGGCTTGGGTATCATCTTTACTATGGATAGTTTCCAAGGATTAGGAAAGTATGTGGTGCGGAGAACAGCATTATAAATATAGGTTAGGAATAGGATCGCTTTCTGAGGAAAGAGTTTTAGGATTTGGGCTGTAATTAGATCATGTCCAGGGGCTTTGTTTGAGGGTAATCTGTGGATTATGTTAGATACCTCTGAAGGATGGAATGCTTTAGGAGGAGGAGACATTTGGAGGGGAATATTTAGTTCTGCTTCAACACATTGAAGGTGGTGAGGATTGAATATATCAGGATGGGGGTTGAATGATTTAAAGAGGTGCTGGCCGAAAATTTGGGATTTTTCTTCGTCTGATCTTGTCCAGGTTTGGGAATCTGTAAGGAGAGGATGATTAAAGTTTTTGTAATAAGAATTTTTTTCGTAGTTATCCATAATGACTTATCAGAAGTATTAAGACATTGAGTACGGTTTTGTAGGTTTTGAATTTTGAATTTTCTTATTTCCGTCTTAAGTTTGTTGGTTAAGTTATTGTAATTATTTTTGTCTGATGGGTATCTAGTCCGGTGCCACTTAGCTCTTGCTCGGCGTTTTTCAGCCAGTAAGGTACGAATATGTTGTGGCAGGTTATTCTGTTGTGTACTATGAATTTTTCGGGGTAAAGTATTTTCCTGTATACTAATTTTTACTGATGTTGTAAGTCTGTCAATTGCTAAGTTGATGTCTTCTTTTGATTTAAGAGGAGTTTTTAAGTCTAATTTATTTTCAAGATCATACCGAAATCCGTCCCAGTCTACACGCCCTGTAATCAGTCTAGGAAGAGGGGGTTTAGGAACGGGATTTGAATGCAGGAGAAGCAGAACAGGGCTATGATCTGATGAAAGATCATCAAGGGATTTGATGATGGTTTGGAGAGGATGAGATTTGGGAAGATATAAATATATCGAGAATGTCAGGACGTTTTTTGAGGGATGTAGGCCAGTAAGTAGGATTCAAGGGTGAGAGGACAGAATAACATTTGGAGGTTGAGATACGGGATAAAATGCTGCCACGGGAGTTGGTTGTTCGACAACCCCATCGCTGGTGTTTAGCGTTGTAGTCTCCTCCAGCAATGAAGCGCGGTCCGAAGGATCGGAAAAGAGAGTCAAGGAGGTTCTGAGAAAGGGAATTACCAGGAGGGCAGTATACAGCTGAAAATGTTACATGGAAAGGACGAGTTGAAATGGATACTGAGGTGGATTGAATGGCGTCAATTGAAGTAGAAGGGATAACAGAATGAGGAATTGTTTTATGGATAAGGATGCAAGATCCGCCATGGGAGGTGTTGTCTGGGTGATCAGATCTGTAAGTGATGTAGTCACGTATGTAAAAAATATGACCGTTGAGTAAAATGAGTTTCAGTCAGCAGGGCACTGTTCTCTGGGAATGGGCTTCTTAGTGTTAGAACTAGAAACTTGAATGAGACTTTTTTTAACTTTTTTTAATTTTGAAAGTCAGAAAAAAAAAACGTAATTGTAGACATGCGCTAAATACCCAACATGAGTGGTTATATTGCACCTTGGTAGATTACCCATATCAATTGATTAATAGACAGAGATGGATTAGTCGTGCGCATCAATAGTAATAACAATGGCGGTTCGACTTCAAGTCGTGAAGTCCGATGTGCAAGTACCAATTTTACAAGACAAGTGCGGAGAGAGGAGGGACTTAGAATTACCAACATCAATTAACTGACAATCAGAATAAATGAAGGGTCCTCGCCCGAGCCGAGCCGCCAAGAATACCCGCTATTACCGCAATCGCGAGCTGATCAACTGCCACTTGCTAACCTTCAATTTGATGTTGGAAATTGATGCGAAACGAGCCTTCAATCGGGCGGGTCGAAGCTTGATAAAGATTTATTCAAATCACTTGTGCTCTATTGAGGAACATTACTGGCATTTTAGCTGCTCGCAGTTTCCTGAAACTAGTCTCAAAACATTATTTTATCCAAAATAGATGAGCGTATATTTAGAACTTGGTATATTTGGTGGAGAACATGAAAATATTACTTGATGTACGCAGGAAGGTATAGCAGGATTGATCCTAAAAGAAAATATTAATAAAATAAAACTAAAAAGAGCCCGACCCAAAGGCAATAGTTGAATATCGTGATCCTTACCTTGGCCTTTACGAAAAAAGAAACTAAACGGGAAATGAGACCTGACTTATTTTTACATGTTTTATTTTGTATGAAATTCAATTTAAATCGAATAATTTTTTGAAATTACAAGAATAATGTTTTGTCAACATTTTTCTATAATCGGTCGGAAAAGTCGCAAAACATTACTATCTCCAGCAAATTCTATGAATTTGTACATAATAATAAATCATGATTATATCGTCTCTACAATTGCAAAGTATCGAATGTGAAAATTCGCGGTCTTTAGCGACTCGTCACATTGGTCTGGCACAATCAAATAGTTTGTACAATCGACCCTTTGACTGGGTTATTCCACTCCTTTACAGAGTGAATTCAGATTTGAAAATTCGCTAAAACGTATATTAGTCCTAAAGAAATTGATAAAGTAATACGAAAAATGCGTTTTTTCACATTCGATACTTTGCAGTTGTAGGGACGATATTGTGTCAACTGTAAAGTATTACTTGTAATGGTATTTCTTTTTAACCGTATTATATTTGCCTTCATTTGGTCAAATGTTGAAAAAGTCCGAATCATGATATTATAATTATATATATTAACAGATTAGATGTTGCAGATAACAATGGCTATCCAAATATTTTTAACTTTATAAAAAAAGGAAGGTTGAGTTGGCTCGGCCATGCGAAACGGATGGGAAGTGACCGCCAAGGAAACTACTTTATGAAAAGCCTGGAGGAGTTCGTAGACGAGGTCGTCCGAGAATGAGATAGTTGGTTGACATAGAGGAAGACTTGAAACAATTGGAAGTCAGAAGATGGAGGAAGGTTGTTGCCGATAGACCAGCTTGGCAAGCAATCTGTGACAAGGCCCTTGTCCTCGGAGGGCAGTAGCGCCAAACATAATAATAATAATAACAGATTAGCACAAAATATGGCAAAACTAGAAATTCCTAGTGTGCAAAGACAAGGCCAAAGAGGACCTGGATGCGAGATCACCTAGAGTAACAGTTTTATTAGGTGAAGGTCAAGAGTATGCACCTCTATACATTATATCACATTTGTTGATTGTAATGTTGTATCGCAGGTGCCAATAAATGTTTTTAAAATGAAAATAAGATAACCAGGGATGCCGTCAAGGAGAAACACCACGTCTATGTAAAAATACTTTAATGCCTGCCAACTTTTCGACCTGCCTTGAAGGTCTTCTTCAGGGCCTCCGAACAACATTGGAGAGGAGACGAACAATGATTTTATTTCTATCATTATGAAACGTTTTTAATTTAAAAAAAAAAATGATTCGATAACTACTGATTCACGTAAAAAACTTTATAATTGATCAAAATTATCTTAGAGTATTATTTAGATACTAAATGTATTAGTCTATGTACAAATATTGTGTAGGATATTATGTATTTGTAATAAATAGCTACTTGGAAATCAGTTTTTCAAGGAACCTAGCAATGTTAAGTGAATTGTTATGAACATGCAATTCATTATTTATTGTGTCACGATACATGTTCTGTATAATGGTTATTAATGTGTACATGTATATGTCTAAGTCCTAAAGACTAGTAAATAGTTATTGTAATTTAAATTTATTACCAACAAACATATAAGTTACATTGTTTTGAATATGATCACTAGACGCTCTAGTAAAGAACCATTATGTTCCATTGAAACCTTCCAATTTCGGTAAGTGCGGATCCGAGAGTGCTACTTTAAGTTACATTTCAATCACTTCTTCCCACAGTCCACTCACAGACACCCCACCCCCACTCCCATCAATCACCCTGATCGACGAGGAATGACCATGGTCGGAGGAGTTGCGGACATTTACTCTCAGAGTTCCTAATGGAAGTTCCACCCCAGCCTATCCCTAAGAGGCGGTGTTTATGCAGGCGTTGCCACCCCCTAATCAACGTCGACAACCCCCCCAAGATTGAGTACGAACACACCCCTCGTATATTCACGGTCCGGGGGTAAAAATAATTTCCTCTGTTGTGAGAAGGGGAGAGAGGATTACTGATTCCGAGTGCAAGCGATGAAAAACAACTGCATCAACTGTACAAATGGAAAATTGTGTGTCCTACTGAGTGATTTAGTGTCAAGGGGTGGTGGGGATTTAAATGAAATATGCCTTTTCTTTTTCAGCACAACACAGTCACTATGGGTGGAGTATGAAAATATTTAAAGTATTAACTATCTTAAAAACTTAAAAGGTGTATATATTAACTGGATGAATATATAAATCATAAATTCATACTGATTGATCAGTCAAAGGGAAAAAAATAAGTATTTTTTGAAATTACAAAACTCATTTTAATATTTTTTTATAGGCATATAAAATTATTAACATTGAAACTAATAAGACAAAGAATATAGTTCAAGTCTCCGTGAAAATGAGAACGAGTAAAATAATTAGTTGAAGAGAGTAATGGATGTCAACGATTTTATCATAAAAACATATATATATATATATATATATATATATATATATATATATATATATATATATATATATTATTAAATAATTAAAATTAATTACTATATCAATACATGTTTTCTCTATTTTTTTTTTTTTTTTCATTTCCAAAACTTTTCAACGGCCTTCCTCCATATTCTTCTGTCTGAAGCCCATTCCTCTCTAAGGCCAAGTCCCTCCATATATTCTTTTATTTTTAGAACCTCCATTTTTTCTTTATTTCTTTCGTTTTTTACGCTTTCCCTCCTTGAAATTCCTGTTGTTCTACATAATAATTTATGACTGATAAAAATCAAGATTATTGCCGAAACGTCGACATAATAATATAATGTTTTGTTGTTTTAATAAATTTTTATTTTTTTTTTCCTTTGACTACCACTTTAAAATAAATCTTAATGATATATATTTTAATAACTGTACACAGCGGTACATTGCCTCCCCTTGGGTTAAAAATAGTAAAAAAAAAACAAAGAATTTATCATTATTAATATAATAGATAATATAACTCTAAAATAGAAAAAAAGAGAAACCGAAATGATGGCTGTCAACAATTGAATCAGTGATTTGAAAAACCCCACCAGCCCACGTTTCGACGAATGTCACTGTTTTACATTTCAATTAATTCCCAGCAATGTAATTGTCATAAAAAACAAGACTATAGTTACCAGTTATATAAGGCTCCCAGTACCATATGCGGGACAACCATTTTTTACACTTCCTACAGCTATAAAAATATTAGCAGCGACATTTCTTGCCATCTCGATAGAAGCGTCGGATACTTAGCTGTATAATACAAATCGTTGCGAATGGATATTGTTACTGATTTTGTTACTGCGGGCTTAGTGTGAAATCCGAATGGAAGTTCTAATGCTTGTCGTACGTGTGAATCTAAAAAATAGTAACTGAATAGAGTAAATACTGTGTCGTAACATGATAACGGTGTATATGAGTGTAGAAAGTATATAATTTGCAGTTTACATTTTTTTTTTTTTAACTGCATACAAATAAATACAGATACATCTAGTAAATGAGATGATAATACTAGTAATAACATATCAATTGGTTGTAAAGCAACTACCCATTGGTAGCACTTCAATAAGTTCTACATAAGAAGGTTTCGAGGTCATCGAGGATTTGAATGGTTATGGAGTTTACTATGAAAGGAAAGATACCCGGTTTGAGCTAAGTCTGAAACGTTAGGTACATTCAGATCTATGTGGATTATTTAAAGAGAAAAAAATATGCGCTTTTAAGGTTTAATTCTAGATTTCCCTAAAAAACAGGCAGAATAAAATCCAGTATGATTGTTAATTGAAAAATTATCACATTCGTGAATAACACCCTCTTCAGACACTACTGTTTGGGTGTGAAAGGATCTTTATCCGTGCAGTCTTCCGTCTCTAAGAAACGATTTCTCAATCCTTTGGAGCCTCAAGACACTAGAGAACTGAGTATTTTTTTTTTAAATAAAGAAACCAGTAACTCGAGTCGTTGTCAGGCGAAGGTTGCCTCCAGCGTGGAATGAAAAGGCTGACAAAAAGGAAAAATAATCCGAGATTTAAGATGTTAAGAAATATCTGTGTAGTTATTCATCGGCCATGGGTGTGACTCTATACATCACAGCAGGACTTTCTTATGTAAATGTATTCTCCAGGACTCCCACGGCTGGCCTACCGTACCTCCTTCTACCTATCCCCCCTTCCTATCTCAATACTCCTTTATGAAATATAAACCTCGCCACCAAGAGATACAGAATTCAAAATTATCTATGATGGAGAATAGTAAGTCGAGTAACAGCTACAATGTAGGCGGGAAGTCGTATATTTCTTATCGGTTGCAACGCAGTATAGAGCATCTGTTGAAATCTTGCAATCATTGGATCGGAACTGCAATGCTACAGATATTATGTTGCTTCTCGTTACAAGAAAATATCAGAGTAATTTTAACCTGAAGGTACTTTTAATGTAAGCTAATTTTGCAACCTTATAAACAAACAGATACTTACAAACCTTATCAATGAACCAAAACAAAGTCTGGATGTTTTACAATATTATTTAGAAATCGTGAATATTCAATTATCTGCAGCCATTGTTATATCCACAGTCGTTCTAAATAAATAAAACCTAAAAAAATACATCTTATTTATTTAAAATTTTTGGTACTACTATCGACAAGAAGCTCCATCCCCTACAAGCGCCAAGAATACCTTTTATCGGTTCATAGCCTTGTTGGATTTATTTGTATGTTTTAGTCGCTACTTTTCGAGGGAGAAGATTATACTCCTTCATTTATACACATACTCTAAGTCCATTTTCAAATTAATATTGAATTCTACCATACCTTCTCGAATTAAAATGATAAATAAGAAAAAAAATATTTGGAAATAAGAAAATATAAAACACTAAATCAGTTTTGTGTTCATCACATTTCTTTTTAAATCGATGTGTTTTATTCAACTAATATTGAATAATATACTGTCTCACCTTACGATAATAAGTAACATGGACGACATGGAATCCATTCACAAAACCTGTGAACTGAAAATTTCTCAAAAATTTGACAAAATTTGAATATATTAAACACTAAATCCATGTAGAAACTAATTCTTTTAACTTGTGTTATACTTTCACAGATCAGAGAAGAGGAAATAAGAAAACCTCAATATATAAAATACTAAATCCATGTTGAAATGTATCTTGTTAACTTCTGTTTAACCTTTTTACATTTAAGAAGACTAAATATCAATATAACACACCAAGCGCCACAATCCAAGTTGAAACTGTGGAAGTGAATGTATACCTGAGAGGTTATTGGAAAGAGCTATCGATAAATGTGAAACTCGAAGTAAAGCGTTGGAATCGACCTCGCAGGTGTTTTGAGGTCGGGAAGATTTGGTGGAGCGCCTCATCGATAGTAGTTCCGATTTTTTAATTTAATCAACTTGATTTAAATCAAAAACTCTGCCAACTCCGGAATAAGTTGAGCGATAAAATCAATAATGAAAAGCTAACTATATAACTCCCTAAATAAAAACAATTAAGTAACTACACTGTTTTATATATTTTTAAACTTTATTGATATAGTTGACACTTGTCTTCAACTGAAAATAATAAGTAAATTAGGTAAATATTTGTAATTAATACAGCCATATGCTGTGAACTATTAACAACTATTGCTACCCCCTCCTGATTTTTGTCAGCCTTAATAAGGAGATTTCTCTGTTTAGGTTTTATAACTTTAAATTCTAAGTTTAGACAGCAAGCAAAAATGATTTTAATTCATGATATATTAAAAATATATATTAAAAAAGTATATATTTTTGTACTTTGTGGCTTCTTTTTTGTTTTATTTTATATCCGTGAAATTTTACTGGCCTTGGTGGTATTGCCAAAAAAATTCAGCGTTTAGTCGTGTCTTAAGTGTAAGCTTCAATGTTTCTTTTAATAAAAAAGATACATTAAAATTTGAATAAAGTTTATATTTCCTTACACGAATATACTTCAACGAGAAACATCAAACATTTACGTTGACTTTAAAAATAAAACCAGTGATCGACTGTTTAAAATTAATTGTAAGAAGTGTTAAAAATACGATTAAAAAAAATCAGACTTCCGTCTTCTCAACTTTAAATTAAGTAATTAAATTAAATACCAAAGAATCATAATATAAAAGTATTAATCATTTAATTCTAACTTGTCTGTAAAGAAAGTATAAAAATAATAAATTAAATTCCTTTAATACTGATACATTTTAAATAGATGATAACTAGATATAAAAATATAGTCTCTGCTATGTTCTACATTATTTTATTAGGACATTCATTCGGTCTTCGGCTTGTTTTCAGTCCCCTTCATAACTCATCACAGCCTTGGATTCAGGTTTCTAGATCAAAATGATACTTGTTCAGCTAATGTATGTTGTTAATCAGAAGTCTTTTAAAGGTTCGGTATTTCGATTTTGAAAATATTTAGGTGTATTTCGAAATTGTTTTTTGTGTTTCGATATATAAAAATAAAAATGTCATATATCGATGGTTCACAATACATCATATATATTAAATTAGAGTAAAATATTTAGGAGGAATAATATTATATATTTATATGTTGTCAAACAATTATATTATTAGAGATTTTTTCTAAATTATTTAATAATAATGTTATCTAATCCATAATTACCTTTGAATAGTACGTAGTAAAGAGTAAATCAGAAGCTCTTACCTGAAACATAAAGATAAAAAATTAGCTACGTAAAAATATCAACCTGTAATATATCTTATATTTTATACATTTTTTATTTCATTTACAATCTTCTTTTCTTTTTATTTATTTTTTTTTTGTATGTCTTTAATTATTATTAAATTTAAATAAAAAATAAAATAAGCCAACTTTCAGTGACGTACAAGGTTAATTTTTTTTTTTTTTTTTTTTTGTTAAAGAAATTAATGTTTCTCAGTTATCGTTTTGGTCTTTGTATTGTATATATCTCTGTTCACTAGCCATAACTAGTTAAGTCGACTTCTCCTCAAATTGCTTTGTGTAGATCGTTGTTAAACTTTGGGGCTCTTACACTATTGGTGTAATTTTTAATCATCCCTATAACCCTTGTTGAAGGTTGAAAAGGCAATGACCCCAAGACCTTTTGAAATAGAGAATTATATTGGAGTCCTGGTAAAGAGCAGCTTCTCCATTCAGTTCCGGAGTATTTGAGTCTATAGCACTCTCACTCAGCCTCCACTGGATATTAAAACCAGTGACGCAGCTGAGAGGGCAGGGATCTCTTCGGTTCTAACCTTGATCCTGAATTAGTGGGGGACGGGCTTGATTCGGAGTTTTTCAGGCTGAGTGTGTCTGTATTGTATATGTAATGTAAAAGTACCCTAATTTTCGTTATAATTTTATTTTATTTTTGATGATTGTGATAATTATTAGTTTCATTATTTTCTTTTATTATTATTCTTTTTGAATATTGTATGGATAAAAACATTATTATTTATATTACCAGTTGCCCATCAATGAGACAGATATCTATTTCAATAAAAGATTTAAAAAAATCCGGCACACCTCTTGTCGAATTCATGTCGGATTATCAACATTTTTTTGTAATGACTAAACTATTTGCAAGCAGTGAAATTCTAAAGTGGAGAAATGGCATTTTCATTTGGGCTAAGAATAATAAATATTAAAACTATACATAGTAATAATCTATTAAATGAAGGATTTGGAGGATGAAGGGGTTATGTCACTTTTAAAAAAATTACAATCTAGTTCATTGGATGAAGGATTTATGTGCAGAGGTGTTAGGCTACATAGCATTATCCTGCTAAAGGAAAAAAAAATTTAAACAAATTACTCAAAATTGTGTTTTGTTACATAACCCCTTCATCTACTAAACCCTTCAAATGTAAACAGTTTATTACACTGGGAATTATTTAAAGAAAATATGAAACCTGCATCATCCGGACAGCTTAATAATATATTTAAAGGGAAGAAAAATAATTTTCACTGGACATAAGAGGATCTATCCTTAAACCGCTTCTATGATCCTGATTTTTAATTTCTCCCGAAACCCCGCCCCGGACCGATGAGCGCCATATAATCAGCTGGACTGCGCTGAGAGTTGAGGCGGTACAAGGAAGAGGGAGATCACAAATCGGTGCAGATGCTGACCGCGCCATGTTGTAGGTGGCGAACATGGAGCCGGGGCGATATAGCTGCGGAGGCCGGCCGTAAAGCAGCCTCCTAGCTCCGATACAGCCGCTATCTAGGATTTATACCCGCTTCGCCTCGTTCCTTTGTGTCTCCCCTGGCGTTTAGTAAAAATATGGACGCTTTTTGTCACACTCTCTTATCTCAGCCTCGACTAATGGCACGTCCGCCCGGAACTTACCGAAGAATGGATAAGGTAGAAGGTTGGCTCAGGGGATCCGGCTAGGAATGGAAGTTTCAGAGTTATGCATAGTCAAACGTAAGATACTGAGAATTCGAAATTCGAGGGGAAAAAAAATAACAACGATGGTCTTCAATATTTCAGAAATTTCCTCAATGCCTCATTTATTATTTAGATAATATACACTGTGGGATTAGATCAGTAGAACTGAATGAGGAATTAGACCATATGAGATAAAAGTCTTCTTAACAAGCTGAAGAAATTAAAAAAATATCGTCAAGGACTAGTGTACCTCAACTCGCAACTCTCGACTAGAAGTAGCCTTGATCCGGTTAAGAATAGATCATACGAAAATGACCCATGGATATATATTATCTCCTCACAATAGAATATGATAGAATAGAATAGAAAAAAAAAAAAACTTTATTCTGGAACAAAGTACCTTAAGATTAACATTAAATAACATTTTTTTTTTCTTTTTATCGATATTTACAACTATATAGTACATATACATCCAGTGAATGTGTGGGAAAATGCCAATAATACAGTAGCATGACAAATACTTGTAAAGCAATCATTGGTGACACTTTAATAAAAGTTCTATATTAGAAGCTCTCGAAGCCATCTTAATCTCAGACGGATCAAGAATGTGAAGCAAGTTGAGAGACTATTGGATTTTTTTGGTTAAGGAGTTTACTATGAAATGATAGGTATCTGGAATAAGCTAAATCAGCAACAAATGGAATATTAAGATCCTTATGGATAAATTAATTTGTGACCAAGTAAGGAGCATTGAGAATGTTTCGAAGGATTTCGATTAAAAGGATTGGATATGGGAAGAATTGGAAGGTCTAGTTGAGCACCAGAGCTATAGGCCCAATAACTGCCTTGTATTGAATACAATTGAATTGAAATTTGCATGAGAACAAAAACAAATTAAAAAAATATAGACAATCAAAAATTATCTTTAGAAAAAATAATCATAAGAAAACAATCATAATTATAGATTTAGGCTAACTGAAATTATTTGAGAAAAATATTCAACCTGATATCTCAGAGGCTTTTAAAGATAGCGAATCAAATATTGAAATATTGATAAGTTGAATGATTTTTTATTATTTATTTTTCATTTTAAACATCAACTTTTGTTTATCATAATTCATAGCTTTTTTGACAGGCGTTGATGACAAACAAGTTTTATACCAATAAACAATACAAACCAACCAACCATATACTCTGTCAGCCAAAAATACAGCCTATCCCTAAGTAAAAATTATCATATCAGTGTATATACACACATGTACTCTAACCAGAGCATATGAAACGTATTAGGGTTATTAAAAATATGAATTAAATAAAACACAGCAATATTAAAAATTATAACCAAGCAATTTTAGATTAATAAGGTTTTTAACCACCCCTTGCGCTCATTGTATCCTGCGTTTGATGGGATATAGATTTAATGTGATTTAAAATAAATTCTTAAGGGAACAATACCAGAATGCCCTTCAACCAAATATTGAAATGAAGATGATGATTTTAACTACAAAATATCGATTATATAGAGATCTTTAAAAGGACTACTACTACAAGGCTATTCCTCCCTCAGAAAAAAGTAATAGTGAAAACTTAAAGGAACCATCTCTACCTGACCCTGTCGCTTCAGCACATTTAGTCCATTCGGGGTCCTAGTATCTTTCATAAATATTTTTCTTTTAGCCTCCTTAGGCAAGTAGTAATAGGTTTGGTTTAAAGTCTTACAACTTTTAAAATTTAACGTATAAAATTTTTTTTAACAAAGTGCTTATATTTTGAATTTTTTTCATGTTTTTAGAACTAATGACAAATGTTAAGCAGGCAATTAATCCATCGATCGAAATGGTATTGATTCTTCTATACCATCATGCGCACCTCAAGTGATTCTTCCATAATTATTTATTAAATACATATAATATTAATATATATATATATATATATATATATATATATATATATATATATATATATATATATATATATCATTTATTTTTAGTACAAGTTATCAACTAGACCAAAATGGGCTCAAGCTTCAATGTATGTTCGGCACTACTACTAAAACACGACTTGTTTAAAGAATGGGTCCATAATTCATGACTCAAAATCGTTATAGTATAAATATTCTGAATAAGAATGTTGAAAGGGAAAATATAAAAGTACCGAATAGTAAAGGAAATCAATTAAAGAAAATGCAATTTAAGAGGGTGGAGAGGGAAGAGGAAACACTCTTTTGATGAAATTCGGCCCTTTTTTTTTTCGAACCCCATATTAAACGGAATTTAAAGTTGTTCGTTCCGCAACGACACTAATGACAACTGGATTACTGAGGCATTAAATTATTTCCATTTCTAATCTTCCCTCTCTCATCAGGGGGAATGGGATAAGATTAAAATGGGGGAAAGAAAAAAAAAAAAAAATAAGATTCAGAAGAGCGAAGCCGAGCTGCCTCATTCCAAGTAATAAGAATCAAAGTTTCATCCACTCCTCCCTAAACTGCTCTCTCTTGTCTTGTAATTGAGATTTTTATATCAGGCAATTAAGGATGGGATATTAAAGGAGGGAAGATCCTAGGGATAAATGAATTTGTCATTAGGGAACAGTTGGCAGCCCTGAGGGGTCTTCCTTGGAGAGACCTAGGAAGCTCCCATATGGTGCCTTCGCTTTGGATAACGCTTAAAAGCCAATAAGTCTTCTTCTTTATCGCACCTTATGGGCCGTTACACATCGCCAGGGGCCTTTAGTATAATAGGATTCTTTCTGCTCCATCCCGATGAATAAATGTATTTATTCATAAGGAGTCCCGGAGTCGATGTATTTCTTATACGGAGAGTATGTTCTCAACAATATGGCCTCTCTTTGTTTTTCATCTTTTCTGCAAGTCACGGCCCAGGACTTGTGAGGTGGTTAACATAATTGAACACATTTCTTACATAAACCGATCCTAACCTCCATTGAATTCCATTGAAATAATTTCATTTTCTATTGGGAATCGATGAATTATTTTCCACTTTTGCTTCTCTAGGTTATTAGAAGACTCCAAATGTCAGATCTTCACCTTCAGTTCTAAAAGGAACCATGTGATATAGACATTGTAAATACATATTATGTAAAAATACAAGGAATGCATGTTAGCACTCAACAGAGTTTAAACGAATCAAAAATGTAGTGAAGTATGAAGAAGGGAAGAAGTACTCAGGTAAATGAAGAACTAACACATAACGTCAAAAAATTAAATATGGTTTCGTCCGGAAAATTAAAAAAGGTTTTTGTTTTTAAAATAAATTATTAGAGAAAACTTCTGAATAGAATTATGAATCCTTATTATTCACTATTTCTGATTTCTGTCAACTTTTGGTCAATACTTTTTTTTAGTTTGAAAGTGGTTTAGGTTCTAAAAAAATAGTAGTTTGTAGGTTAGAGGTCTGGAGAGAAGGGTGGTTGAGAGGTGTTATGAGGCTTTTTCTATTTTCTTACTATAATGACTGTGCTGCAATAGTTTCATAAACGTCCCTAGTTGGATAACATAAAAACGTTAAGCCTCAACCGTCAGATTGTAATTGAAGTTTTGAAGATTTATATTAGGATTATGTAATGAGAACTGAAGATGAAGTTCTAACATTTTAAACAAGTCTTTTCATAAACTATATTGAAGCGGTAAATGATTCTTCAATCCCTGATTGTATTTATCCTTCTCAGGAATGCTGAATCTCACGATATTGCTCAGCTGGTGGAGATTAACGCTCCACCGGAGTTCTCAGTTCAGTAAAGGGCACAAACACAACAGAACACTACTCTATACAAATACACCGACACTGAAAATACAGTGTATACCTCATCACCTTCCATGAGAAGACCCAGTGGCATAATCTGACCACCAGTTGTCCTGAAGTAAGTTTCGTTGGCGGGGCTAATAAGTAAAACGTATTCAAACCACACTAGCACTAGTAAGGAGGAAACTTAAGAAGAAGAAATAAAGTTTATGATATCCCATCTATCCGTGGGATAGATATACTTATTACCTAATATAATATACTATAATCTATGAAAGTATAAATTGTTTCTATTTAAAAATTAAAAATTTATTTTTATAACTTAAACTTAGTTAATATTAATTTGACTATCTGGTGTATTACATCAATGATGTATACGTCTGAACATATGTTCATCTTCAACACAACGTACTCCCAATTATGTGAAACAACTACTTAAAAACGGAGTCATAGATTCCGATTTAAAATTATGGACTATGAATACGAGGTGAAATGGCGCAAGAAGGACCAACTACCACAAGACGGATGGTCTATTGCCGGAGGCGGCCATTGGAGCGAGTCCATCGAGCGAAGAGGATGGCCGAAGTGAAGAGATAAATCGGAGGGCCCATAGGATTGAGACATTACCTCCTCTAATACCCCATTGTCTCCTCCTCTGCCCTATATCTTCTCTTGTCCTTTTTCTTATCCCCTCTTCGGTTAATCCCGCTCTGCCTCCCAGTCCTTTTTCCCTTCCACTCTGGTCAAGGACTTGCTACTTTATAAATTGGATGGCCCCGCTCGGGATCGGAAACGATCAGGAGGATAAATTGGATGTGACCGGTTCCCTACGACCTCAGCCACCCTTCCGTTTTAGGAGTCAACGTTTAAATTACACGGGGGCAATAACTAGCATATTTTGTCATTAGTTAAGTGTTATTTAAGAATGGTTTACTTATTTAAAATATCATTCTTAAATTAAAATAAAATAATCATTTAGTATTATCATATTTACCTCAGTGACATTGAAATAATTTTTAATTTCTTATTTGAAATAAAAAATATATACTTTATTCTGAAACCTAATTCTCCTTGAATAATGAATATGTTTCCTTACATTAAGCGTATAAACCAATGTACCAAAATTCTGCTGCGGTCAGTATTAACCCTTTCCCTAGTAAAGTAGAAAAACTGCAATTTTAGAAATGAAAAAAAATAAACTTTATTCTGCTACTTACAGCCCCCTAAGAATAATAATAATGCACAGTTACAGGTACAATTATCTGGCCGTATTATTTACAAATTAAATGCTTCAGTAATTACGGCATACATTTTTGACAGAAAAAAAATTAAAAATTAAATTAAATTAAAAATTAAGATATGAAATAATAATAATAACATAAAATACAATCGTATATATATGTATATATAAAAGAAAGAAAGAGAAAAAATAAAGTAGTTCTAAGTATTTATTTAATTATTTACATATTAGTGGAAGATTAATTTTCTAAAAGGTGTTGAAAAAATTATTTTTAAAGGAAGTTAGGGAAGCTGCTTTACGAATAGAAGTGAGCAGGGAATTCCAGAAGGTAGCACGAATGATGAAGGATTTGTCAAAGGAAGCAGTTTTATGTGAGGGGAATTACAGGTTAAAAGGTGGGGTCTAGTGTTTAGGAGGTGGATAGATGAGCGCAGAGTTAATAGATCAAGAATATAGGAAGGTTTTTTGATTTTTTGATATTGAAATAGAAAAGTACTCAGAATGTATTGCCGTCGGAATTCAGGAAAAAGCCAATTTTTAGTACAGTTTCATCAATATTGACCTGTAAGGCTCTATACCGGGCCCGAGTTCGAGTACGTCTGAAGGCAGAAAACTCGACTCCAAGGTCGGGAGACCTCCTAGGGCACACCCAGCCTCTATAAAGTGGGTATCATTATTTGAGGAAAAACCCAGCGGTTGAGCATAATTTCGACCAAATTTCCGCCTTTTCCGACCGTTGGACCAGTGGAAGCACATTCTTACCAAAGGAATCAGGAAATTTCTAACGTTGTAATGATACAGGTTTATGATTATCATTAAACGCAAATGGGAAACCACTTAGGATCACGCTACAAATCTATTTCCTCTTATTCTTTTCCATTGCCTTTAGTTTCTTCTGTCTCCACCACTCCTTTATACGTTCACTGGCCTGCTTCTTTTGACCTTCTGTCCACGTTCGTCCGCTTCTCTTAGGTTTTTTTTCAGCTTGAAACCTCTCCACTCTACTCCCAAATGTACCTCTTTTCAACATTTGGGATTCTGTAATGTTCAACTGTTCCATGTCTTTCCTAACTTCTTTAATCCACGCTGTAGTGAGTGGTCTTCTTCTTCTAAAAGTAGTTGAATATCTGTTTTGTTGAATTGTCTTCGTTCGTAAACGATAAGTTTATTTATTTATTTTATTTTTTATTTACATTTAATGAAAGAAAGTTTTTACGGATTGCAATCACAAAAAATAACAACCTTGAAGTCAAGGGTAGTTACTAAGGTTAGGTAGAGAAGAGAACGTGAAGAAATAATCTAGTAAAGAAGAGATCCGAGGAAATAATTTCTACGGAGGGAAGGAAGAAGATGAAAGTTACCTGAGAGATCTGAAGATAAATAGACACAACAGTTCTTTAAACGTTTTTTAATCGGTATTATATCAGAGATATGATCCAACACTAATGATCCAGCATTTCTCGTTCTTAATTTATTAAGAAGTTGAAACTAAAGGTCGGACAATAAATTTTAATAATATCATAGTTACGATGACACGGTAGATAATACAGAAGAAGGTATTATTGAATAAAATGTTCCACCGCACGGGGTCGTGTCGGGCGGGTGCCGTGACCGGCCGCTAATTGGCAGTTCGGGGCCAATCGTGAGCATATAATTATCAACAACTTGAAGATTATGGAATCTGTTAAGTGGTCTCACTCTGTCAGGTCTGGTCGGGCGAGGAAGGGTGTATGCCCCAGGCGTTTAGCGATTCTTAGGTGCAGGTTTAACCTAGTACAAGATCCTATCGTTTAGAAAAATTTTTCCTTCATGTAAGAGGGAAAATAATTTAATGATCGGTACAAAAATGTTGATCAACAAATCATAATAATGCAGTTCATGAATGTGTAAAATTATAGATTTCATCCTTTATTGTTAATTGAAGATAATTTAATTTTTTTGAATAATTTATAAAGAGTATTAGTAACAATTAGATTCATTACATTCTAAAACTTGTAAATATATAGGACTTTGAACTTCCCATCTTGGCTAAGGTGGGTAACTTGTAAGATAACCCGTCCTTCCTGCCATAGATGGAGTATATGAGGGCTCCTAAAGATTTAGTATTTTTTTTTTAATCCAGGAAATTAAATTTTTAAAAAAATTTCAAAATTCAAAAACAAACGATTCCACGACATATATTTATCCTTGAAATATTAAAAATTGAAATGCATTGGTTGAATGTTGTTGATTGCAACTCACACATTTAAAATACAGGGTTTATAATAAATTAATAGTAGGTATTATAATTTTTTATAATGATATATGAACATTTTACAGTCTCCATTAGTTGTTTTCTTGCTGATGTCAGTGATGAGGCTGTTCAGTACTTTGTATTTTAATGCACTAGTAAAAACTTGTTTTTTTAAACACTCATAGACTTCAAAATATCAGAAATCAATATAGGTTATATTACACCATAGTTAACAAAAACAATGAGAAACATAATAAGAAAAACGATTAGAGAAATAATAAAGGGAACGTCACTGAAAAAGATATCCCGCGTTATCAGTTACTAATGATTGTTTCGTTATTTTGTAGGACTTCTTCTCCTAAGACTACCTGGGACTCCATCTGGACAAACGTCTTATTTGGGATGTATGAGACTCAAAGGACAAAAAACTGCTCGAAGTTTTCTACTTCTTAGACAAAATTTACTAGCCAAATGTTCAAAGCTTTCGATCAATTAGAAACACTCATGTACATGACAGTGATTAGACCTATTTGTACGAAATTGAGCTTTGAGGCTTGAATTGAACCTTCCAACTTTCTCGTATCCAATTCGTACAACCCAAAATCCTTCGTAAAATCCTCAATGCTCCTTGCTTTGTCGCGAATAAACTTATCCATAAAGACTATAATGCTCCATATGTTGTAGATTTTGCCCAAACAATATACCTATCCTTGCATGACAATCTACATACGCACTCGAATCTATCAGTCCTATAAATCTACCTGATTTATTATTTAACAAATATGCATTACTCAATGAAATTTGTTTAAAATGTAACCTTTGTATCCATACACCACTAGCTGCTTACTTAATTGCATCGATGGCGTCTTTTCCATGAAAACCAACTAAGCTTCTGGACATATATTTAAGTCGTTTTCGCACTCCTGCTTATACAAGATGTGCCAATTGCTATATTGAATTCCTGCATGAATGACTTCATCCACACGACTTGACGGGCTCTCGTGTTACAAAGCGTATGCAAACTGTTATTACTGACTCCAGTACCGGCCTCCATTGGAGTCGTAAATATCCTCTCCACTTGGCCGGCTGCTAACGGCGTTATTGGAGCTTTAACATCAAATCATCCAACCATTTCTATTCTCCATTCTTCCATAGACATCTATATAAGAAAATTTATTCTAAATAAATACAGATCTGCATATAGCAGCATTATTTGCCCATGCATTCATTTGAAAAATATATCGGGATATGATTCAATTCAATTCATAGTGAAAATATCAATTAAAAAAAAAAAGTTTTATTAAATCCCAAAGGAACATTTACGATACATTTCCTATGCAAACCTTTTTTCCTGTTTCTAATTTTAACATTCATTCCAATATTACCTCTTCTTAGCTTCAATTGTCGTACATATTTTAATCTGTTTTAATGAAAGGAAACACCGCTAATTATAATTTTAATAATAATCTTGAACAAATGATATAATAATGACAATAATAAATAGTTATGATAATAATAATATAAGATAAAAAAATGGAAAGAGCCTTACAGCTCACGAAAGACACCTATAAAAAAAATCCCTCTCCTGGAATCCAAGATTCCAAGATTAGGCATTATAATACAGAAGACAAGCGTGAAGCTCTTTCTGCTGCAGAAACTTTGTCTTTAACTACATATGGTCCAATGGAAAAGTTGGAGATAAAGGAAAGGAAAATTCTAGGCCTTAAATTCCATAACAATGAACTTTTACACATCAGCAATGAAACCCTGTACAGGAGAACCGAAAGGTTGCCAACACAATAAGGTAAAGGAGGGTTGACTTCTATGGCCACACTCTAAGAATGGACCCGAGGAGGATAACTAAAAGAATTTTCGACTTTTACTACAATAAGAAAACCAAGCCAAACTGGTTTAGGAACACTGAGAAGGACCTACGAGAGTTACAAATTACAGAAGAGATACTTGCAGATGGATCCGCAAAGAAGAAAACCAAAGATAAAATGAAGAGGTTCCTGGACAGGGCGAAGACCTAACGACTATACGGGATTTTTGAAAAAGAGAGGGCAGCAAGATCAGAAATAATGAAGAAGTACTGGGAGAACAGGGAAAACACGACTCACTAACCACTGATTGATTTATTGTAACCCAAAATTGATGAAACAAAATAAAAAAAAAGAAGAAGTTTTTTTTTTTGTTATTTCATTTTATATGTATAAAGTTTAGAATTATTAAAGTATCCAAATCCATATTTTCATTTATTTTTCATAGCTATTTGATAGTGATCAATTGGTTCTATTGATGCGTTATTCCTGTGTTTAATACGAACGATATAAATTTGATTTAACTGCTTTTGGAATGAACCTTCAACCTCTTGATGAAATAGACGAATAAACTCATTCATAATGATATATAAGTCCCATTTTTACAGCATTATTCCCAATTAGGTACCTAACTTTCCATGAGCTTCATATTCAAACTTTACTCTGCTTGCTTCCCACTCCATTCCCGATAGCACTTCGAGTCATCTGAAAAGAAGGTGGTCTATGGACTTTCGAATATCCATTTTATCGTGCTACTAATAGATATTATCTTGACGTCTCTGACATGTTATTGTAATAATATTATATATATATATATATATATATATATATAATATATATCATATATAAATATTGTATATAGTTGTAAATATCAAAAAAAAAAAAAAAAAAAAAAAAAAAATTGAAATAGATAAAAGTTCAGGTTTTACGAATTCTTTAACTCATACTTATTTCATGCTTAGAAGTGGAAGGTTTTAATATTTCATTTATTGAAAATCTTAATTAATTAATTAGAAAGCTATTGTCTTTAAAAAATTAAAAAATGTCAAGTGATCATTCAAATGAATTTTTAAGCTTAATTGGTTAAAATAATTGAAAAAACCTTTAGGGATTGATTTTATATGGGTGAAATATATTTATTTTCTTTAATAATATATATAATCTCTTAGATCCTTCGCGTGTAGTTATTGCGTGTTTTCATGATAATGTAATACCCCCATTCCATACCATCAAAAGATAGAAATAATTAGAAACTGATGTTATCATATGTTCAACCACTGTGAACTTTCTCACCTTGAGACAAAATTGTAGCAAGTAATCTCGATGCAATTATTAGTGCAATTTAATAATATTTAAAAAAGTTATAATTTTGTTTGAGAAACGATTTAAATGTTCAGTTGATTAAATTTTTATTTTTCTGTTGTTACTTCAATTTTTTTTTTTTTTAACAATGTATAGTTAACCAGCATCCCTCATCGAGGCTTCGCCCCCTGTTATAAGTAAATAACTTAGATAATTGTAACTAATAATTGAAGAATTATTTGTTTATAGATAAAATTCTTATATTCATGTATGCAATTAAGCTTAATTTGTTCAATGATATTTTTATGCATAGCAGTAATTTTTAACCTACTTAAAATTGAAAAACTTGTGTGGTTAAAAATTACATGAATCATAATTTTACATCCATCTTTTAATTTTAATGTATGAGTTGGAAATCCAGGTAGACAGAGACTAGTAAGAAACGCCTATGGATATTGGGCTGAGTTATCATTGCTTACAACGAAAGACCCATGAATCATATTTTTACACAAAATTGATTTGATAGTATTTTTTATTCGAGAAAAATAATTTTATTGATTTTATCTGATCGGATTTTAATTTCTTACCATAAAAGTATATGACAGTGTCGCAAACCTCGTTTCAGTCACTCAGCATTCGCACCACGTAGCGGTTGATTTTCAAACTTTACTGGGATTCACATGGCGCACCACATATTTAAATCTTTTCTTATAATTTAATTGAATATAAGTAAATTTTATTATCTTAAGGTCTACATAGCATCGCACATTTGTAACCTCTTATCTAGAATGGCGTCGCCACCTGTTGGTCAACTTTGAAACTGTTCTCCACATATTAAACGCTTTTTTAATTAAAAAAACAGTAGATATTTAATATTGCTATAACTTTCTGGAACTATAAAGTTGGTATGGTTAAAAGTTGGTTCAGAAATTTTCGTGGATAGTGATAACCAACGAAAAATAGCGTGTCCTTTTATATAATAGTATAGATTATAAATTGATGATAGGATATTATTAAGTAGCTTTATATATGTTAAGTTTGTAATAACATATTGAATTACTGTTTTATTTATCGGAGTATCATGAGACGGTCAGTTATATGTAATTAATCGTAAAAATACAAACATATAAACAACATATAAAATAATAATTATATATTATTTTAATGTACGAGTAGTAAATTTAATTTTGTTTGTTAAGGATCCGTATAATATTGTTTTAATTTATAAATGTTAAATATATTTGGTAAGAATTTCCCTTGTTTACTTGCGCCGGTTAAGAGAGCATCGGATTAGAGAGGGCTTATTTTATTGAGTGGTGTATTTTGAAAAAAATAGTTTAAAATCGTGAGGGTATAACAAGGTGAAACGCTACAAGACAGTTAATCCGACAACGGAAATGCAAGTTCACAACTCAAATTAATCTTGGCAACTTGGCGATAAATCACGAGGAGTGATATTCACGTGAGCGTTCGCAATATTTTTGAACTTCACCCCAAGCGCTCGCAATATTTCTAAGCCCCGCCCCAGCTTTGGCAATATTTAACCAGGGACATAAGGAGACTGTCTGGCTACAGGGCCACGTGTCGGCATAACTCAGGCCCGATTCCGTCCCACTGGTGCCGAATCTTAAGTGCGCCGGTGAGTGCATTAGCGCGCAAGTGCACAAGGCGCATAACTCACGATCAGCTATTGTGCGCGCACCCTCCCTTGGCGCATTATCCTCGCCTTATATACGGCTTCCATAAGTCGGAGATATCCGTAAATCCGCAAGGCGGCCGCTAGACACCGAGCTATATCGAAGGCGGTCTTAGGCTCCATGAATAAAAGGTAGGAGAGTAAATGGAGTTGATGCGGGGTTTCTGTATGAATAATACGAAAAAAAATTCGAGATGTAATTAATAATATTCAAGTTATTAGAACTTACCTTCTACCGAAACTTTTCAAAGCAAAATTATGTTCTTTCCCAATTTAACGTTATTTTCAAGTTGATTTAGTTTTCTCAAGGACCACGCTCATTATAAAAAACACTTTGATGTTGCAATATGAATTGTATACAGCACAGCTCCTACAGCTCAACATTGTGTTGTGGTTGCTATTGTTTATTCTTTACCAACATCTAGTGTAGTTTTTTTTATAATTAGTAACACCTCACACTGTTAAATCAGTAAATTTAGCTTTCCTTTCTAAGGATTAAATTTAAAAAAAACACAATAAATTAATGGAGAAGAAGATGATCAGGGATGCAAAAAGAAACACCAGTCTTCATTCGTCAGAAATTCTTTAATACGTGCTAACGTTTCGACCTACCTTGCAGGTCTTCTTCAGGGCCACCGAACCACGCTTGTGAGGAGCATCATCTTCTTCTCCATTCATCATAACAGTCAACTATACTTTTATCACAATATATGTATAGGAAAATTCGAGCAAATGGACTGTATTGAAAAGTATAAAAACGAGGTTTCGCACCTTTGGGGAGATATTATTGAGAAGAAAAACTTCTCACCTTGTTATTGCCACCGACGATCCTGCCAGAGGCCTCCGAAGTCGCTACTGGCAGGCGAACGCTTCTCGTAGGCTATAAAATCTGATCGGGATCTCCTCCTCTATCACCACTCATTAAGGGTAAAAATAAATCTTCACTAAAGTTCATAAGAAACAAAAACACCTTTAAGAAAAGAAAAGGGTCTTGGAAGGCTATCTTGACTTGGTCAAAAAACACTGGAAGACCATAAGGTCTTGAACAAAGAAAAATAGTACAGGAAAGTAGCCAGTAGAAGAATGATGATTTTTCCTGTAGGGATTAACGCAGATAAGGGCTAGTTACCTAGAGATCGATAGAGTGCGTCTATGAACGGTATATTAAAGTTTTTCTCCTTTCCCCCCTCACAAAAGCGCCGATTGGCGCGAACAATATATTAAATTCTAATAAGAGAAAAAAGTATCAAATTCATTGTCAAAAACCTCAGAATTTTATAATCTTTTTCTGTCCGTAATGTCTTTACTGATATCCTGTACTTGTTTATTGGGGCTTAACGTCCTCATGTACTTCAACTAGGACAGGAATGACTGGTTATTTCACTTGAACCACTTAAATTTGCATTTAAAATTACTGCTAATATGGAATATATGGTAAGTTCAGTACCCCAACGCTGGCCAAAATATGTAAACAAGATTAGATTTTCAGATTTTTTTTATTTATCAAGTATTTATTTATTTTATTTTTTATTTTATCATTTTTTTTTATCTCTTCGGCAAGGCTTATTCAAAGAAAAGAGGAACCCCATCATCTGATTATAAATTATTTATCTAAAATTTGTTAGAATTTAACTTTTACTCATAAATTCTTTGAATATGACTGAGTTACAGTATAAGGAGAAAAAAGTAAAATATAAAATTGTGAAATCTACCAACACAAGAAAAGAAGGGGTTAATGAGAAAAATCAATAAATAAAAAAAAAAACGTAAGATAAAAGAGATTGAAACATCTAAATTTCAATGGATAAACATGAAAATTTTACTACAAAACAAAAATGTCGAAAAGTAATATTTATAATAAAATAAACACCACTTTTTTTTCTGTTCTAATTTTTTTTTTTTTTAAATTGTCTATCCTTTATCTGCTTATGGTGCATTTAAAGAGAGTTCTGTATACAATTTAACAATTTAATACGAATCTTGATCTAGGGGCTCACTAGGCTTTTAAGAAAGTTAAAGATCACTTCACAGACACCATAATTTTATAAATTAAGAGGCCATCCATTGTCCATGTGAGTTTAAAAATTTAACATCTGTGTCCTTCAAAAAACCGAAATACATATTTTTTATGTCGTTATATTCCCACCTTCTGTTAAAAAGGATGGGTTGTATATTCTTCTTTTCAGGTATTTTCTTTGAAAAAGAGATAATTCAGGACCTTTGGTATTGAAATCAACCCGGACTAGAGCAGGTTAGCAAAGAGCTTTTTAAATGTGTTGCGCAACAGCTAATTTACTGGGCTCTGGTAAGTGCGTTACGTTATTCAGAAAGCGTCGTGGAAGTGGACATTTGGACGGCCCACACACGCACAGATTGTGTAGTTTCTGTGATTAACGAAAGGTAGGAGTTAGGCAATAGAAGTGGATCGTAATGGTCTGAGTCGTAGAGTCGTGGTGAGGTACCAGATAGTGAGCTTGTTTACAAACAGTTTGCGCATATAGTGTGCTCAATATAAATGACTAAATAATAAACAAAATGTCATTAAACATTTCTTCGTAGAAGAATATGTCATTCATAGTCATCCGTGAAAAATATAATTTTGACCACATTTACGAATTTTTCATTAAATTTCTCGTAAGACCAAAGCACCTTGACCTAAAAAACATCCTGATCTTCAAGGTATTTAGGAAAGTTACAATATCTTATATTACTTCAACGCTCAAAGTTTTTCGAAAAAACAATCCACAAAACTGCAAATATCGCCTTGCATATTTATCCAGCGTTTGAATCGTATGATCAAATGAATGGTTGCTTGTTGATCTCATGGAGAAATTAACTTTTGAACCCGGAAAAACATGGTATTTAGGCTTGCCGTAGAAATCAGGAAATTGGGCAAATATAGCATTATGATAACCGCTTGATGAACATCAGTATTTTAAACAAAATGAACTCTTCATCGGAGAAAAAATCAAAAAAAATTCTTTATTGATTGGATATAAATTATGTTTGTATCTTCGTAAAAAATAAAAATTGTATTACAGTTTTATTTGTATCGGTTTCATTAACACGAGTTAAATGTGAATAATTGCGATTATTCACATTATGAAATTATAAAGTAATTGTTAAAAAATATTTTAATAGTAAATTTCATTTTATTTGTAACGGAAACGTAATATATTATTATTTTATTATTTTTTTTTTTTTATAAATTTTAAGCATGAGGTAAGAATTTTCCTCGTTGACCAGAGAGGCTGCTAGTTAAGAAATCGCCGGATAAAAGAGGGTTTACCGTATTGATGAATCAGATGATTAATTATTATTTAATGTTTCTAATGAAATATGTAACTAAGGATTTTACCCACACTCCTAACTGAAAGGAGCATGGAAAATGGATTACTTCTTGAGCTGAAATTATGCTATTCCAGGGAACAAAGGAATCGAAAAGCATTAACCAATCTTTTAACCGGATTACTTTTATTTAAATTTGGTAGAATATAAAGCAATGTTCATTTAAAATAGTTCTGTATATTGACCAAAAAAAAAAAGTCCCTATAATGTTAAGATTCAAAATTGTTACCTGACGTTTTATAATTTATTGCTTGTATTTTAATTGTAAACAAACCTCATACAATTAATTAGAACCATTCATGTTAATATTCAAGCTATAATATTGAAAGTGAAAGTAGAACTGAGTAACAATAAACAATAAATAACTGTTTGATCATCAATTGCGCCTTTAAGCTAACAAAAGAAATAAGAGAACCAATTATTTTAAGAACTTTGACCATTCGTTGCCATGCCTAACAGCAAAATATTGGACTGTAATAATTGAATTCCGTAAGTAAATATGTAGTTAAATATATTATACTATATTTATACGCACTTGAAGCATCAAACATTTTTTTTTTTTTTTTAATATTGAATGCCCACCTACCTGACTGTGAAAATAACCTCAAGATGATTGGATCCGAAAAAAAAAAAAAAAAAAAATGAAACTCGTTTAGAACGAAAATAACTCTCCCTTCATACCCAATGGTATGATTTACACCTCCGAAATAACTCAAAGACTAACCACCCAAAAAGATGAAAGCCCGAACACCATAGAAAATGGAAATAAAATACGGCAGACTCCCTAAAATGGAAACCCGATTTTATCACAAGAATCAATTTATTTACTGGATTTGAATTATAATTACATAAAATTGTGAATCAGTGGTTCCCCTGACAGAATATCTACATACCTACATATCTCTACAGAAATATATATCTTTTTCCAGCCAATTTATTCGAGTGTAGACTCCAAGGCGAGAGTTATTATCCTCAACACTAACGAACTGACCGTTAGAACATCAACAAATGGGATCATTATCAACAACAGCGCAACATTATTTCGTCTTTGATTTATATCACATTTAGTTTGGAAGGTTTCAATTGTTTGTTTTGAAACAATTAATTGGTATCAAAAAGTCCTGCTTCAATTAAGAGTCCTAATTAATATCGAAAATTAATTATGATTGTGTATAATATTTTAAAAACATTATATCAAAATAATAGTCTCTCCATCGCTTCTAGGAAATATATTATCTGTAACCCCTTAACATTAGAAAAAAACTATAATTTACAATAGTAATATTTAACATTACAAAAAGTAATATGAAATTGATTTAACATATCTAAGGATAAACAAAATATGTCAATTTAATTATTTTAAATGTTGTTATAAGCAAAAAATCGTCAAATTTTCAACTTTAACGATGATGGGATTATGTTCCTGTATCAAAGGGAATATTTTCATTGACACCTAAGCTCATAGATAGTAGGTAGTGGATTTATTTATTTTTTGGACGCTTAAAATCTAATATCTTCACTACCCTATTCCTTAGTTTTTTCTTTATTATATTTTATGGAATAAATTATATAGTTTTAGAAAAATGAGAATTTTTTTGATGTTGGATTTAATAACTCTGAACACAGCCAAGAGTTTTCTTTCCAACCGTTCCTGCTGATAGTGGGTACCGTACAGCGGGTATTCCTCAAGAATGCGTCTTGTTAAAAGAAAAGATACACACTTCGGTGAGGCTTCTCTCATTATAAGGTAGCCATGTGTAAGGCGAGTATGGGCAACCCTTGCTATAACAACCTCTTCTCTTCTGTATTGCAGGTGGTATGTATTCCATTGTTTGATGTCTCATATCATACTTTTTAATTTATTATGTATCTGAGTTTCTTGAGTGCAGCGAAATGATTTGTTTAATAATTTTGCTTGATCAAAACCATCCACCAATCCAAAAAAGGGGAACTTCAAAATATATTTAAGGGAGATTTCTGACTTTATAAAATATTAGCAAGAAAGATGTCTTTGGTGTAACTAAAACATTTTTTTCCCCAATTGATAGTACATTTTTCATCGTTCCAAAAAAAACAAGGAAAAAAAAGAAAGGAAAGAACTTAAATTTTTAAAGGATTCATTATTAGTATCAAGAATATATAAAATCTATTGCACTTTCAATTTTTGCTTGGGATCCAAAAATCTCTTTAGAGAACCCTATATCGGTTTTCATATGAACTGCTTATAAAATAAGATGTTAATAAAAATTACAATAATTTCTAAAAGAGACAAATAATTATATATTAATTATTTTTTAAAAAGAGAAAAAAAAATGGGATAAAAAATAAAAATTGTGATTTATACAACATCCGAACTTGTTCGAAACGACCTATTTGCTATTCTGCCATCATCTCAGCCAATTATTAGCATTAAAACGTCCTCTTTATTGGCCATTCAACGAAGAAACGAGATCTTTATGGCCACTAGAATACTGGACAGCTCACTTCCCCCAATGTTTACCTGATTCCATCATTGTAAGGTGTTTCACGTAAACCGGCTTCGTGTCTGAGCTTAATGGTCCCATTCTTACCAAGACGCTATCAGAATAACCTTACGATGCTTCAGTTTTTTTGTTTTTTTTGTTTTTTTTTTATATATATATTTTTATTATTTCAAAAAAGTAAAATATATTTTTAACCAAATTCCTAAAACAATAAGAATCCCTAGGTATTTTTGATAATCAATGAAGAAAAAGGAAAACAAGTACTATGATAAATCGTTAATAAATCTTTCAAAATTTACGTTTCATTTAATATCTACTATTTTTACAAAAGAAAAAAAACGCCTTGGCATTCTTTTTCGAAAAAAAAAGGGTTTCAAACTGTTAATTATTTACTTTTTAAATATTCTAAACAATCATTTTTTTTTTTTTTTTATATATATAATATTGTACAATATTTTTAAATTTCAAAACGATTAAAAATTAAAAATGCGTATTAAGTGACCGGAAACGTTATCACAAATAGAGTTCAAGCTTGATATGACGAATTATATTTTAATATAAAAAAAATATAAACAACAAATCGACAGTTAAATTAGTAATTGATTTTTTTTTTTTTTTTTTTTTTTTTTTTAACGTGGATATGTCTTTTGGCTCCGGCAATTTTTCCATCAGAAAGTTAATGGAAAATATTAGTTGTCATATAAAATTTGTTGCTAAGAACTTCTTTGTAGAAAATATATCAAAATATCTATTAAACGGTAGGTTCTGAATAAAAAAAAGTCATGATTGAAACCCTTATTTTCTCTCAAACTTGTTTATTTCGAATAATCATTAATTATTAATTTAAACAATGTGATCCTGCAATGTAATTTTGAAATGTGAATTGGAAAAACTAGTAGATTATAGATGGACTTATCCATGATCTATTGATTTTTCCATTTAGGGAGAAATTGAGGTTTTTTATAAGAAAAAATTATATCATGAAATTAAAAAAAATAAAAAAAATATATATATATATATATATATATATATATATATATATATATATATTAACAAAATAGCGGGATTTTTTAAAATAATTTAGTTAAACAATTTTATTTTAATTTTTAAAGATAGTTTTGCTCTAAAAAAATAGTCACATTACCACTAAGAAAAACACTTTTATCGAAAATGTTAGAAATTTAAAGTTATTGCTAATAACATCAGTAATACAGTTATGACCATAACCCCTCCCGTTTAGGAGGCCTGCAGTGTCGTACCATAGATAAATAATGGAACTTACATAAATTACGTAAGTGCATTGTATTCCACGCAACATAACTGGAGTCTGGCGAGCACCCATTGAATAGTTAATTAGGAGACGACAATCGAAGCAAATAAATTATCGATATAGCCATAATGAATCGATTCATACATATAGAACGATATTGTTGCGAGCTGTAACCATAAACCACAGCAAGCATAACTGTCAACGGTATATTTAAAGCGTGTCTGCTCACGATGCACCTTAAGCTGAAGTGATATTAATTTCTGAATAAAGTTAACTTGTTCCATTCACTCGTTGAGTGAACATTTTTTCTTCATAAGTGAAATATTTATTGATACCCTTAATCGATATGTTAGTCTACGAAATGTATTATATGAAAAATATAATTTATCCTGCGAAAAAAATCCCCTAGGTTAATGGCATTGTTACTATATTGGGCAGACTACTGTTGAGGGGGATAGAATCGATATCGAGGTATCTATAGGTTCCAGTTCTATGGAAAGAGATTGGGGAAGGGGATACGTATCGAAAGGGCAAGCTCTCCTAGTTATGTAGATAATAGGTGATTTGAATTGATGTTTGAGAAATTGAGGAGATCGTGGTGAAATCCTTGAAGTATCGAGAACTTAAGTTATGGCCTGAATATTGTGGAAATCTCATTGCACAAGTTATATTGTAGTTCTCCATAGGTCGAGGTAACAGGATCATGGCCAAGTCGAACGATCGAAAGCTCAAAGTATTAAAATTTATATAGAAAAAAATGAAAAAAAAAAAATTGAAAAAATATCAATTTTGATCTTAATATTAGCAGACTGAAACAAAAAACAACCCTTTATTAAAGTCAAGAGGACGAACCAATGGGTACTCAATCTTCGTTTTGATTGTCATTAGTGTAAGACGGGTATTGATCACATATATAAACCATAAAATTTTATAATATACTTTATAAAATGTTTTACGTGGCTTGGATTTATCAGAAACTCAAAGTATTGAGGCTCAACAATGAACTTTCTTCTAGAATAAAAATATGGACTACTAAGATAGTTTCTTTTATTTAAAATTTATATTTCATAACCACTTCTTTAGACCTTCAAATCAAAAATCCTTCTCGAAATTCTCATATTTTTGACCACAAATGAACTGATCCACAACGCCTTTAATGTGCCATATGTCGCTGAGTTGCACTTTCCAGAAATCTTTCCGATCATGATAAACAACCTACAAACCCAAATTCACTTGTTTTTCAACTTGCTTCCCATTCCGATCTAGATAACCAGCAAACTAATTTTAATATATATTGGAGTTGACAAAATCGGCTAGAAGTTTCTAATATTTTTAATCTCTAAAGGTTTCCAGAGTGTATCTTACACAGAACAAATCCAGTATCTCAGGTGATCAAAATTTAGATATTTTTTTAATACTACGGATATGGAAGGTTTTGGACGTTAAAGAAATTTACTTTAATTACAAAGGTTTAATTTATATATATATATATATATATATATATATATATATATATATATATATATATATATATATATATATACATATATAATATATTCATACACTTTATTACAGCAATAACCCCTTTCTAAACAATCATTATTATGTGACATGTTTCGGGATCTTCCATCCCATCATCAGACTTCCTGTTCTTATGGTGTTCCAGAAGAATAGGAAGTCTGATGATGGGATGGAAGATCCCGAAACATGTCACATAATAATGATTGGTTAGAAAGGGGTTATTGCTGTAATAAAGTGAATTGAATATGTTAACATAAAATACTCCATTATTGAAGAAATTATAAACATATATATATATATATATAATAATATATATAAATATATATATATATATACATCACTGTTCCATACAGCAAGTTTACAAGAGAAAATTTGTAATGTAGACAAATGTATTTTTTTAATATTTTAAATATTTGATATTTACAATCGTATGCGACATTTAAAGGTATTTGACTTGGCCTAATTCAGCAACATTTGGAACATTAACCCATTTAAGGTCAAGGCTGGAATTAGTTGAAAGTTTTGTTTTTTCTCCAAAGAAATATTTTTAGGGTAGTTTAATTCAAAGAAAAATTAAAAATTGTTTGGCATGTAGAATATATATTAATGTTTTTAGAGATAGATAAGGTGATATATTTATAAATGCTACAATAATTCTGTTTTACTAAAACATTTATTGCAATCGTTTGAATCACAAAACCCTTCAAAGAAATAAAAAAATTACGATTTTCACACAAAATTCACAATTTTAATTTTTAATGTTTGGTATGCTATGAAGTAAGTAATTAAACATTACAACACTCACACAATTCAATTGTAGCAGCCCTTATTTGACTGAAAATAACGTTTAAATTTTAAATGTACTATTATTTTTCAATCGATAATTAAAACCTAAAGTTTGCCTAGAAAATATTTTTAATTATTACAAACCTTTTATAATAAGCTGATGTAATAATATAGAAAAATATTTGAACTTTTAAAAATAAAAAAAATGTTAAATTAATGTTGCATATACGCAACAGTGGACCTAAATGGTTTAAGCTCTTTATGGATAAGTTTATTTGTGACATTATAAAGATCAGTGAAGACTTTACGAAGGATTTTAGATTGTGAAGATTGGATTAGAAAAGAATTGGAAGGTTTAGTGGAAGGTTCTAATTACTGTCAAGTAAATGAGTCCTTTTACAAACGTATTAAACATTTTTTCATGGTAATATTATTACTAGAAATCGAAATTTCTTCTAGACCCAGATAATTTTCTAAGACTTCTCACAAGACTGATTTAGAACGGAATGGGGATTGGTAAATGATTCGAATGTAGAGCAATATAGATGGGGATTATGGCCCAAGTTCTAATGAAAACACTTAAAGGAAGCTTAAGTGCAGTTTATCTGCGAGGGCTTAAGTGATCCCGTCGTTAGAAGCTGCATTCTCTAATTGTATGCACTCCGGTCCCATCGTATCGTAAGTCCTCTGCGCTTCATAGCTTCTAGGGGATTAACTCAGGTCCGTTTGCAGAATAAAATCAATATGCACTAGCAGTGTCTCAGTTTCAAAGACTGTTTCAAGGGAAATCAAATCAACATAAAGTAATCTTAGTTATAAAACAAGGAATAAATAATAGTGTTTATATCTATTAGAAGTAAAATAAAAAAAAAAAAAATAATAGATCTTAATCGTTATTTTGCTCCTTCTAAAGATTATTATAGTATTTATTTTGAAATAGTAGAAATAAGTATACATAAAGATATAATAATCTATACTATTATATAATAGGACAAGCCATTTTTCGTTTGTGATCAGTAACCGCGAAAATTACTGAACCAGTCTGTACCAAATTTTAACCACATCATATTGATAGTTTAGCAATAATAAAATTTAAAAATTTTCAATTATATTGCCATAAAAAAGCGATATTATATGGTGCGCAGTGAAGTTGAATAATCGACCGATAGGTGGCCATTCTCGAAAAGAGTATGCAATGGTAAAACTGTTAAACTCAACTGTACCAAATTTTAACAACAGCATCTTTATGGTTATCGAATGGTTTATAATAATAAATTTTACTCTAATAGTAATTAAAATGTATAGTCTTGAGTACCAGAAACAAGGTTTGCCAAACTGCCATATTCTTTTATGGTTAGAAATTAAGATAAAACCAGATGGATCGATAAAATTATTTTTAAAAAATCGTATGTCTAATTATAGTTTTTTACGTACTCTTCAACTCCTAATCAATGCAATTTTAAACAGGTTAAAAATTATTGCCATGCGAGAAAATACCATTGAAGAAATAATGCTAAATTCCATATATAAATACAAGATTTTTATTGATAAACAAATGAAATTAAATTATTTGTCTTTAATCTCGTTTGATCTCGTTCTCCCAGGGTCGGAGACATTTAGTATCTTTAACTTCTATCTACTCCTAACGAAGCTGTGAAGTCAAAAATAGTAGCATATTTCATGCACTCTGACTAGGGTCGCACTTCACCGCAAAAACACGTTTGTTGGCACTCTTTTGGCTATAACTCCGAAACTATAGTTCAAATAGTTCAATCCAACATTTGTTTTTTCCATCTGAAAGCTGGTTAAATTTACTGTAAGAATCTGTATATTAAATTTTTATCAAGTCCTGTAAAATACCCATGCCAGCACCATGGCACATTTTTCACTATAACTCGAAAACTATTTGTCCGATCTGAAATTTCATTTTTTCAACTAAAATCTGATTAAATTTACTATAAGTTCCTTTTTATGAAATATTGATCTAACCCCGTAATAAACCCAAGCAAGCACGCTAAATATGTATGTTTTGGTAAAATATGACGATTTTGATATTTTCAGTGGGCTTCCTTGGGTGTATTGCAGGGTTTAATCAATTTCATATAAAGGGCTTATAGTAAATTTAATGAGATTTTAGTTGAAAAAAAATGAAATTTCAGATCGGACAAATAGTTTTGGAGTTATAGTGAAAAATGTGCCAACTTTATTTTCAATAAATAAAAAAACACCATTGTGCTGTGAATGTTTGAAATGTATTACTCAACAATCAACAATCAAACAGTTGATCCCCCCTCTGACTATTATAAACTAAGTCGCAAATTAACCTTGACACCACCCAAGGGAGCAAGATCCAATATGGGCGCCGCTAGCTAGAGATTAACGAGCTAGGGCTAACTCGCGATAATCTAAAGCCGGACCATAAACAAACGGAGGGAGAGTTTTTTAAGTGGGCCGACGTGGGAATGACTCCTGATGAAGAGGAGGCGGGATTTACTTCGAATGCGGGCATGGGGGCGGTGAGGATTAGTGACCGCTGTCCAGCCATCTTGCTCTTCCGGGCAGCGCCATGTTGTCTTCTGCCACCTCCATAAATCCACCCCTATCTCCTTTCCGAACGATAAAACTTCGCATGTCCTCCCCCCACGCAGTAACAGCATCCGACCGTCCGAGATAATGCAGGTACTACATCCCGGCTGGTCGGCTGGGACAAGGATGGCTCTTCGCGGCTAACCTAGTGGAAATGATATATGGGGCGGGAACTGGGAAGCATGAAGGGTAGAAGAGGCTGAGGAAGTTGGTGATAGGTCATGCTATGGATTGGATCATGCGATCCTGCAGTATGGTCATGTTATCTCTTGTCATCAATTGATCAACAATACTTTTTCAATATATGTACTATGAACATATACCTAACTACTACGTACCTGTAACAATATCAAGTTAAAAAGAAATATAGGAACGATTGATTGATAAAAAAAAAGTAAGACAGAATGAAATTATTGATTGATTGAGAAACAGAATCTGTAAGAGTTATAAGTATTTTTTTTAAATTATTTTTTCATTTCTAAACGTAAAAAGTACGATACAATGGAGTTACTATCTATAGAATAATTACGTGGGTCCCACACATTAAAAAGAAACGGACGTCATTAAAATAAGACTGAAAGTAATGTTCTGATCATTAAACAATCAAAATGGGGACTTGATGGCCGAGTGAGTTAAAATTTATTACTTGGCGAACCCATGAATGAATCTTGGCCTTCCCACCCTGGCTAAAATAGTTTGGTAACTTATAGGATAACCCGTCCTTCCTGTCTTAGTTAGAGTACACAAGGACTCTAAGCCCCACCAAACAATAAACAAACAAATAATCAAAATTAAAAGCAATTCAGAAATTCATGACTTACAATTAATCCTTTATGGACTTATACGTGACAAATTTGCAATTCTGCTGATCTGATACTAAAGAGATTATTAACTTTTTAGTCCATTCCATTAAGTAATTGCATTAATAGTAATTACATTAATAGAACAAATACCACATTATGTTAGCAACAAAACAGCATGCTGATTTACGCCTAGCATCATTCAATGAACACGTACGGACGCACTACAAATTGTTTCATGATAAATTAAACAAAAATACACATGGAATGGCCATATCTCTCATGGAAGGCAATTCCAGGCTGTGACTGAAAAGAACCTAGATGAGGTATCTTCTTACATAAAAGTAATCAGAGCCAAAAAAAAGGGGTGGAATTGATGGTATCATTTCTTCTCATACCTCATTTGCCAGTTTCCTAAAATTCTATGTCAGCTCATCTGCTGATTGCCTTATATGTATTTGACAGATGATTTAGGAATAAGTATGGAATTAATATAATGTCCATGACGCTTCTTCATACCCAAAAATGTAGGTGAATGCAAACGCTTTTGAATAATGAAATTGAAATAGGGTTTCAGAATATTCACATTAATTCCATACCCATCAGTTAAAATGTCAGTACTCAAATTTGAATTTAGGAATCACATAACTCTCGACCAGCCTGTTTTCAAAGAATATCTCTATTCAATTAGGATTTCTGAATTAATTTCCACTTATATTGGAATTATTTTATTATAAAACTAGTTTCGAATGCTGAATATTCATCTTCAGTTCTAAAACATACAAAATGTTCAATACATCAGCACTATGTTACGTGGATTATATATAATAAAGTTTTCAAAATTGTAAGACATGAAATCAAATATTGGTACTCACCTGAAATCTAACAGATGTCTGAAATAAATCCATCTTAGAAGGGAGAAGGGGGAAGATAACTCTGGATTTTTCCGTTCTTATTGGAAAAAATTTGAAATGGGGCTATAAGAAATGTTTATCTGGTCAACCAGATAAACAGGATGACCAACCCAAAGAGTCATAGGGGTAATCCATCTTATTAAACCCCAAATTTAACCTACCTGCACCTTCCCCTTTCCACGTTGGAGATATTTCAAACATCTGTTAGATCTCCTTAGGTTAGTACCAATATTTGATTTCTTGTCTTACATTTTTGAAAACTTTAGTTTATATAATCCATGTAACATAGCGCTGATGTGTTGAAAATGTTTATATTTTATAACTGAAGATGAATGTTTAGCTTTAAAAACTGGTTTTATAATAAAATAATCCCAATATGAATGGCAATTAATTCATCAATCCTAATTGTATTGATCTTTCAATACCATCATTCGCACCTCAAGCAATATCTATTGTCACAGGAAAATAAGTTTTCAAGTCGAAAAATGTTTAAAATTAATTATTATGAATAGTTATTTTTACAACTTATTCCTATAGTTCATTTCAAAAGAAACAGATATATGTTTTGGAATGGAATCCAATATCCATTCTTTTATCTGTAACTTTCAGATGCAAGTCTGCTATTTTTCAATATCATATTACAAATGTCTTTCTAGTTGTATTCATCTAGCAATATTCAAGACCAAATGTAATGTAAATTTTTTAGGAACTTATATATTAGATAAGAACTGAAAAGGTAAGATGGAATTTATTACCGAAATATAGTAGCTATTTTTATCTTAATAAATTATAGAATTACTGAGCCTAAATAACTATTTATAACTGTCTCCTTAAACAACAAAAAAAAACCAAGTTTGTTCATACCTGAAGAATTGATACAATGAAGACATTGTAAACACATACATCGGTTGTTGTAACGAAGAATAGATAAAATAAATTTCTCATAAAACGAGTTTAATATTAACATTCGAAGCTGGATTTTCAATATCTGCATTGTGAAAAATTGGTTGAGTTTAGTATTGTTTTTTTTAGAGTAATTACTGGATTGTAGAAAATGAACTAAAACGACTTTGTGAAAAGTGCACAATTTTGTCTTATCCACTTCACGACAGCCAGGGATGTATAAAATTACCGTTTTACTAACTTCATTTCAAGGAACAGTTCCAACTGATAACTGTTTCACCATTTAAAGTAACGATTTCATACTTAACTTAAGAGCCGTTTTAATAGCAGATTTAATTTATTTAGGCGATTCAGATAAACTCTTCAGTTTTAAAACGGAGATGCAGTACTAAATATTTTTTCACTTATACAGTGGAACGTCGATATAGTGAATTCCTTGATAAATCAAAGTTTTTCCGTTCTCCTTGAATCTGGTTATCATTCCTATGTTATTTTTACCTCTACATATCGAAGGATTGGTTAAGAAGACCTTGATATATCCAATTTTCGAAGATTCCTTAGCTTATACCACACCTCTACAAAACGAAGTTTTTATTGGAAAATGGAGTACAGTATAGACTTATCAAAGATTCTACGAAAAAGATTAACTGTAACTCCCTTCCTGGCCTTATCCACAATTTTGAAATAGGCTAAAGTATGAAAATCAAGCTCTTTTTTTTCCTTTTTTTCAGTTTCTGATAAAACACTTGTGCGATACGTTTGAGTCATTTTTTTTTTTTTTTTTTCTCGAAAATAGTAAAGCGTAAAACCATCCCGTATGAGACTTATGGCGATGTTGCTCCAAAAGTTTCAAACGTGGTGATTTTGATGTTACTGATCAAAAACGAGAAAATCGACCAAAAAAAATATAGTTGAATGTCACTAGGCAAGCCATTTCCGATCGCTGAGGTATACAAAATATTTTGTAATATTAGCGAACACCTTTTCCACAATTTTGAAATAGGCTAAAGTATGAAAATCAAGCTCTTTCCACGAGTGCAAGACCGGATCAAAGATGTTAAAAGGGCCCGAGTTCAAACCCCGAAAAGATATCAACGAGTGTGTTGTGAAATGGTCAAAGCAGTGATGCGAAAACTAACCTGTATTTATCGAAGTTAATCAGAAATCATAATAATAAATCGAACCTCGATAAATCGAAATCCTCGATAGTTCAAAATTTTCTCGTTCCCCTTGAGGTTCGATCAAGTTTCCACATTATATAATTATTTACTCAGAACTGTGTTTTTAAGTTATAAATTAGATTCATGTACGAAATTGATTTTGACGTACACAAAAATAATACTAATTTTCAAACCAAGGTGCTTAAAAAGAAAACAGTAAAAATTAAAAATCAACGAAAGCTCACAGTTAGGGATAATCATCTCGATATTTCGATTTTCAACGATTGATTATACCCTCTAAGTACCCACTAATCCTCGAAAGTGGGTCTAATGGAAGAGGAAAACACAAGATTATAAGTTTAGTTTCCGAAGCGTTACTACGTAACAGTAAAAGGTTTGGAAGATAGTGAGGACGTGTTTAATGGAAGTTTGGTAATAGGCATGGTGAGATGTAAGATCACTTAAAATTTATGTGATTATTTATAAAAATTCATGATGCATCTGCAAAGACTTCGTAATAATAATTATGATTTGTTCTTTGAAAAAAAAAGTAAATGACATCTGTTGTTCAAAAACTTCAAATTTTTAGTTTCTTCTCTAGGTTTGTAATCTTGTTTAGCTGGTATCATTATGAACTCTAGAAATATACGCTTTTCTTAGTATATAAGTTCGTTGTTTCCACTGCAATCTTAAGTTGTCAAAAATAGGTAAATGGTGTGATAAGCAAAACATGGCATAATTTGCTTCTAGGGTGATTATAAAATATAAACAATAAGATGGAGATTAGGATAATGATTTTGCTTTCATTTACCTTTAAAACCCATTAACTTTTAATTTTTATAAATATATTACACATGATTAAGATAAAGCATCTTAAAAAAAATTATAGAAGATGACGAAAACGAAAAAATACTGGATTTTCTGGTCCAGTTAATGTTTCGACCTTCACCTTGTAAGGCACTTAACGCTCTGCTTATTGCAGTCGTGTGTTGGCACGTTTGAATTAATACACGTCATGTAGACTGGTGGAACACTCCTGATGAATTAATTATTCAACAGATATTGTGTCGATAAAATAAAAGATAAAAAAAAAAAAGCGTAACTTATAATTGTTGTTAAAAAGTTTTTTGTTTTTTTTTCCATTTATTGATATTTACAACTGTACAAAATAAATTACAACAAGTAAGTGTGTTGACAGTGAATACAATGGCATGTAAATAACTTGTGAAGAACTACTCACTAGAAGCACTTCAATAAAATCTACACTAAAAGCTTCTTAGGCCATCTTCTTTTCAGACGCCTCGGAGGATTATCAGAGATGAAGGAGAAAGCAAGTTGGGAGACTAGTGGATTGGAGTGGCTATGGAGCTCACTATGGAAGGATAGGTATCTGGTTTGGGCTAAATCAGAAACATATGGAACATTAAGATCTCTATGGATAAGTTTATTGGTCACATAGTAAGGAGCATTGAGGATTTTTCGAAGGATTTTGGATTGTAAGGATTGGATACGAGATGAATTGGATGGTTTAGTAGAGCCCAATAGCTCAACTCCGTACGCCCAAATAGGTCTAATCACTGTCATGTAAATGAGTCTTTTTTAATTAATTGGGAGCTTTGAACGTTTGTCTAGTAAATGTTGAAGTAGTCTATAACGACGGGCAGTTTCTTCGTCGTTTTAGTCTTGTATGTGGATTCTAAGTTAGACGTTTGTCCAAGTGGAGTCCTAGGTAGTGGATCTGTTCAACAGGGATTAGTGGAATATCATGAAAGGATACTGTAGGGCAGGATGTCGTAGGTTTACGACGAAGGGTAAAGGTTATTTGATGGGTTTTATTTTGATTCTCCATTTTTGACACCATTCTTGAAGGTTTAGGATATGGGATTGGAGTGTTTGAGAGGCAATAAAGGGATCATTGTTTACTGTAACACACATGTGCCATCAGCGTAAGTGGTGAGGGCAGTGGTAGGATGAGTTGGGAAGTAAGCTGAGTACACTGTGTAGAGGATAGGACCTAGGATACTAAAAAGTAAAAATTAAAAAAAACTCTTTTACAATCTGAATTGACAGAAACTACTTCAGCATTTACTTGAAAAACAAAAGGCTCATATACATGACTGTGAATAGACCTACTTGGACGTACGGAATTGAGCTTTGGGGCTCCACTAAACCCTCCAATTCATCTCGTATTCAATTCTTACAATCCAAAATCCTTCGAAAAATCCTCAATGCTCCTTACTTTGTCACTAATAAACTTATCCACAAAGATCTTAATGTTCCATATGTTACTGATTTAGCCAAAACCAGATACCTATCCTTTCATAGTAAGCTCCATAACTACACAAATCCGTTAGTTTCTCAACTCGTTTCTCACTCCATTCCTGATAATCCTCCGAGGCGTCTGAAACGAAGATGGTCTAGAAACCTTCTAGTGTAGATTTTTTAATGAAGTGCTACTGATGAGTAGTTCTTTTCAAGTTTTGGCATGTTATTGTAATCGTTATCAATACATTTACTTGATGTATATATTTTGTATAGTTGTAAATTTATATCAATTATTTATTTAAATAAAAAAAAAAAAAAATCCTTACATACAATGAAAATGAAAAAAAACGAATTAAACAAAACGGGTATCATATAAATAAAGAAATTTAAATTTAAAAATTCTGGGGATTGAATACCTATCGTTCCATAGTAAATTCCATAATCACTAGTCGCTCAACTCCCTTTCTATTGTATTCCCAATAACCCCCCCCCAAAAAAAAAAAAAAAAAAAAAAAAAAAAAAAAAAAAAAAAAAAAAAAAAAAAAAAAAAAAAATGAAAAAAAAAAAAAAAAAAAAAAAAAAAAAAAACTGAATAAAATTCCGAAAAGAAGATTCTGAAATTCAAAATTCAGACCTTATACTATAAAAATTTTATAAAGCACCACCAATGGGTAAATGCTTTACAAGTTATTGTCATATTATTCTTCTTCTACACATCTACTAGATGAATACGTTGTATAAAATGATGCGTTGTATAATTTTATTTTTAACATTTATTAAAATTATTTTGTTATAAATGTTGCCAAAAGGCTATTATGTACATATATTTACATGTAAAGGATGACTATCCCTTACAGAAGCTTTACATATTACCTTTGTTTATTGGGTGTTTACTGGTTGGTTATTTTACTCCGTGGTTTATCTCCTCATGTCCAAACTGATCTAATTACTACTTCATAGAAGTCTTTTAAATTTAATTTGAAGGTTAGCCCGTTTGTTATTGAATTAGTCGGGTGGGCGGTTTACTGTCGTATATTAAAAAATATAAACTTTTTTTTTACTTCCAAAGAATTATAGGACTTTCTCTAAGGTTTAGTAGAAATAATCTACAGCTACATGTTCTGCACTAAGGGTAGACGATGTTGCTAAAAAAATATATCGATCAGAAAAGGACCTATCAGCTTCGAGCTTAGGTGACGAGCAGCGCTACCTAGCGGACGCCGATCGTACTACCAATGCATTCCTCAGTGCTGCTACCTAGCGGTCGACTGCTGAACTTCAGTTTAATGGTGCTCAGAACATTTTATGGCGCATAACTGGTTGTTATTCCTTTGTATCTGAGTGCAACAGGTCATAAAAATAATATTATTTAAGTGACTTTTATGGCCGTGGAAGGTTCTTTGATGGCGAGATTACTGAATGAAGTATTTGTATTAATTCATTCGAGCTGTTTTTAGGCCGTAAAGGTGTGATAGATCCATAACATATTCTCAATGGATATAATTTTTTTAAAAGGATTCTGAAGGAATCGTTAGCCAATAATTTATGTACTCTATAATACAATAATATAGTTTCTACTAAAAATGTTGAGATTACATTTTTGATCGTTCTTATAAAATACTGAAAATTTTTCAAATAAAAGTATTTTACTAATGATAATAACCTATTTAATAATTAAGAAAATTCCACTAAATAGTTAAAATACGCAACAAAATAAGAAAAATAGATAATTTAGGTAATACCACATTGTGGAACCATATTTGCGATTGAACAGCCACTATAAATAAATACAGAAAATTTTTTTTTTCAAGTTAACACTTAAATTTTTTTTTCATCTTTATTAAAAAAACTTAAAAAAAAAAAAAAAAAAAGTATGAAATACTGTGCTGATTTTTCATTAGAAACTTGGATATAATTTTTGGTACAGAAAAACAAATAAACACTGACCGTCAAATAATGCTACAAAATAGTTTTTTTTCTCGGCTAAAATTTTCATTCTTTTTTAAGAGGGTTACGTCCCTATATACTTTAAACAGGACATATAAAACTTATTAGTATTATTAAAATAATGATGAAATAAATGCATTAAATATATTTTTTATTATTAAGATTTATATCCGCCTCTTTACGTCATGCACTCGATGGGGAATAGGTTTGGCTCTGAATATATTCTAAAGGGATAAGCCCCATCTAATGTAAAACTAATAATCATATTAATTTAAATTTAAATTATTAATTAATTAATTATTTTTAAATACCGCATTCTATTATGTAACCAATAATTTTAATAACTTTAATATGCTTTGAATGCCCTGGTTAAAGAAAATAGAGAAGTAAACACTTAAACAAAATAGAAACTTTTAGCCGAGAAAATTTAAAAAAAAAACATTGAGTGGAATTTTTCGTAGGTCTAAGTACAACACAAAAGCTAAAAAAAAAAAAAAAAAAAAAAAAAATAAAATAAGCGTATTATTTTCCTTTAACAGGAAAATGAATGTAGAAAGTCAATTATGACCTTGATGAAAGACAAAAATAAATTCGAAAAATTAAATATGGAAATTTTGAAATTAAATTAAATTATAATCCCATGAATGTTATATTGGTATTTATATGTTTCAAAATAACCCAGTTAGAAGTGTATATACATAATTTCTCTTTTATTGGATTAATATTGGTACTAAAAATATTTTATAAGTGCGATATGGTGTAGCGAAAATAAATTTAATTTTCAAGTTTAATATGGCTAATAATGCCATATATCTTAAAAGTAATTAACACTGATTATCATATTACAATGATCAGAACAAATACAATGATTGTTCATAACAAAAAAAAATATTTTACCTAAAATAATTAAATACATAAAATATCATTCGTTATATTCTACTAATTAATAATCGCAATTTAAACAAGGGTGGTAAGTAGAATTCTTTTAATAGAACGCATTACTTAAATTTATTTTGAAAATTTCAGAAGTGTGTGCTGTATAGTTTTTAAGTTATATAAAGCATGCATTTACGAAAACATCTGTTGATTCCCAAGAGTACAGAATTTTGAAATAAAGACCCCAACACAAAAAATTCATTTCGCATTTAAAGTAAAGTTTTCAAAATTAACTTTCACCATCAATAACATTTAACACACTGATGTGTCGATAAAGACCTTCAGATAGATAAAAATATGTGGTACATTACCCACATAACAAACTAATACAACATACTATACTCACCCCCCATTTTAGAGTAACTATTTCACCAACAGTACGAATTGTATAGAGCTGACCGTTGACCTACCGAAGCAGGTCAGAGATCACTGAGGAGACACTCCCTCAGCCTGGCTATAGAGGGTAGTGGGCAGATAACCTAAACTACACAAGTCATCATCAAACTATTCTGCATAAAACTATATGAGTTGTCAACTTGCATATGTACGAAAACTCAATCAACCATTGTTGGACCGAATCTTGGAGAACGCAGATTTTTATATTATTTTTTTCTTTTTATTTATTTATTGATACATAAATATAACTGTCTAAATATACGAATGTATACATCTAATAAATGTTTGGGAAAATTATTACAATAACTTCTCTCTAGGCCATCTTCTTTTCAGGTGCAGTACATCACACCAATTTAAACCTTTTTTCGATTTCTGCCGTTCTTCATTTTTAATGCATGACCCAACCATTCTAACCTTCAATAATTTTAGCTTATAATTATAATTGTATAAATTGGTCTATGTTGTAGAGTCCATACCGCTCGTGCGGAACGCTATTTCCGAACTTTCCATTCATTATTATACAAATGTTTTGTGTAAATCGTTGTGTTGTGTAATTTCAAATTGATTCCTTTCCACACTGGCTACTTTGATTCTTTTATATCACTTACTAAAACTAAATACAGGTCATACCTTTGGAAAACCTTACTAGTCAATTGAAACTCTAATCACATAACATTGATACTTAGAACACAAAGCAATCCAATACATTTTTGTCACCAACAGATTAACTTGGATAAATGCTTGAAAGTAACAATAGGACACAAGACCATCTAAAAGTGATACAATGAGCGTCTAACTTTATTCTTTTGCATTGACGATTTTTCCTTAACTTAAGAAAACGGTTATATGTAGCTTTAGCAAATACCTATGGAACCGGAATTATAGGATGTACTTAGAAGCAACTTCGGCATACGCAACCGAGGTTAACGGAACGGACAAAATTACTCTAACCAATCTTAAATATTACAACTCAATAATCATTGTTATCAAATGATATCCCTTCAACTAATGAAAAAATAGCCATTTTCCAAAAAGTGAATATGAAATAAAATGTATGTATTCAATAATTACTTGGGAGTGGAACTAATACATCAAGTAGAAAATAGCCTAAAATTAAATATTTTCTTTAAAATTAAGTTTTTTTTTATAAATTATAAGAAATAATTAAGCAGTTCATAACCAATTAAAAATCCAAAACCAGAATCAAAATGCAATTTAATGAGAAATAATTATTATTCTGTGATAAGAAAAAACATCCAAGAATATAAAAAACCATGATGGATGAAATGGTACTATTATCTTTTTGCGTTTACTTCCTTAATACTATAGATTCGGCAGTTGGAATCTATTTTTTTCATTTTCCGATAGCAGATACCATTAACACATTAAAAGTCTGTACTGTAGTCTTTAAAGTCTGTACTAAGCAGAGTTGATCTAGTATATGAAAAAATGGTCTTCTTTTTATCACTAGGAAGAATAATTAATGTATAACAATTAAACAATTAGATATCAGAAGACACCATTGACAGCGTTTGATCAATAGGAATCGACTTTGGATCATGGATTCTTGATACCGACTCGAAGATGGCCTCAGGACCTTCTCATATAGAAGGATCATATTACTCATACACAAAGTTAAGGACTTTTCGAAGGATTTTGGATTCGAAGGATTAGATACAAGATGAATTAGGTGCTTTTGTGGAGCTCCAGCTTTCAACTCTGTATGTCCAAATTGATTTATTTGCTATGCAGTTGGAGTCTTAGGTACTGGATTTGTTTAACAGAGATCAGATTATGAAAATTATTCTAGTTTTTTAAATACATTAAGTATTTTCCCTTCACTTGAGGTGTGCATAATGGTATATAAGGATTAATGCAATTAGGATTAATGAATTATTTGACACTTCTATTGGAATTTTTTAATTTGAAGACTAGTTTTGAATGTTTGAATCATCATCAGTTCTAAAAACAAATAAAAAATTAGCACTTTGGTACTAATTTTTAAATAGCCACCCCAAAGAGTGGTAACTGCATGGAATCAAGAAACTGGTTGAAAAATAAAAAATGAAAGTGCTCCAGAATGTGTTATATTTTAAGTATTATTTTATATTAGATAAAAAAAAAATGTATTAATATATTTTTTATTAGTTTTTCATTTTTTTTTAATTTATAATATTTATAATAATAATAATATGAGAAAAATATTAGCACCAGGAATGTTTATAATATTAAAATTCCAAGCAGACTCCAGATTGAAGGAAAGTTATATTCCCGAGGAATATAGCCCCTGTTTTAATTAGTTTCTCGGATGTTAAGGAGATTAGGAAACTTTAAGATGGGCCTGGGAGGCAACTTTAAATTGGATATAAATACAGGAGGCCTGGAGAGAGCGGATAAAGTTTTAATATAAAATAAACTCTCTTAATAAAACATGCCCCCTCCCACCGCCCGCAAGGCTGAATACATTGTCCTCCTAGCTCTAGGAGGGGAAAGGGTTCCGACCGTTTAAAATGTAAATGGGAGGATCCCGAGGGAGGATATAGGGAGGACTTAACCGACTGGAAAGAAAAATATCCGAAGCCTGGGACAAAATAAACACATCCATCCGAGGGGGGTGTTCCGCCCCATCCAGCCCCGCATTACCCTTTGTCTCAGGGCCAATTCCACGGAGTCAGCCATGTCGGTGTGCGCTCGCCGGATTTAATTCGCTCAGTCCTCTAGGTCCGCTGATATAGTAAGCCATTTAGCGTTCTTGTCTTTATGTCGGCAGTGTTTCTCTTTGAAATGTAGATAGTGTATTCAGTTGTTTTCTTGCTAGTATCTCAAGTAGGAATTATGTTTTCCAGTTCGGTTCAGGCACTATTGCAAAATCGAAATGGAGGATTGGCTGAAACTCTACTTTATCTCTTTATTTCTTTACCAGCTTTATTTAACTGAGAATATTCAGTTATCGACACTCGAATATTTCATTTTTTTTTTTTTAATTTTAAAAATAGCTTTATTCAATAGAAATAAATATACATAAACTTTCACCGGATTTAATCTCAATTTGGCTCTTAAGGAAATTGGAGGAATACAATTGTTGCTCTTTTAACTCAAGTATGTTAAATCAAGATATTTTAAAAATAAAAATATATTGATCAACAGAAAATTAGCAGGTAACAAAAGTCTGACCCATCAAACAAAAAATTCAAATGATTGTGTCATCTTTGTTATTTGAAAACGTAAGCACCGACGTTCCTAAACGTTTATTGGACTGAGTGTTCTAGGTTTGCTTTACAAAACATTTGCCAATATTTTTTTTTCACTGGAGAGAATTTTGCACATCAGATTTAGGTCATCAAAGAACGTAGAAGAAAAATTACAGTAACAAACAAACTAAATATTTGAATGTAATGAACATTCAACATCCTCCCCAGTTCGTTAAAGAAAATAATATTAAATTTATTTTGATTTTATTTTCTTTATAGACGTGTCATGCGATGGGCAGTATGCACATTTGTTATGTCATACGTATCAAAATGGGTCTGTGATAATCTTGAAATTTACAAAATAATGTTTTTTAGTATTTCGAATACTGTAAAGAAATGAGTGTGAAAATGTTGCAGGTTATTGTGCAATAACAAATAAGTATTATTAAAAGTTTTATGACTTCCTCCTTATATTACCATATAGACCATAAACATGGGGTCTTCTAATGGTTTTTTTTAAAAAAATGTAATCAAGACGGTGGGATCCTTCAAATACTTAGGCGCAACGGTAACTATCAAAAGTAAAATACTTATTGACATAAATACAAGAACAGCTCCGGGAAGCAGGTGCATGTTTTCCCTACAAAACTGTTAAATTTTCGGAACCTGTCAAGACGGTGATTTTAACATACGCTTGAGAGACATGGACCCTTACCAAGGAAACGGAAAGAGTCCTTTTGGGGTGGGAGGGAAAGGTATTAAGAAAGATATTTGGTCGGATTTTTCAATTTGTCATTTCAAAGGAATTTGAAGGATCCGCTCAAATAGAGAGCTAAGTACACTCTACGAAGACATCGGCATAGTACATACGCCGAAAAAGCAAGATTGAAGTCGGTCACGTTGAAAGGATGCCAGAGCAAAGAGTTCTCAGGAGAATGTTATACGGCAAGATTGGCGGGCAGCGACTAACACGAGGGTGACGTGGCTAGGAAATGTCGATAAGAATCTCCATAAATGAGAATCAGAAGATGGAAAACTAAAGCCAAGGATTGTCAGGAGTGGCTAAGAATTGCGGAGGAGGCCAAGGTTTTAAGAGCCCTAGAGCCCTTTAGTGAGTAAGTTGCAGAAAATGAAAAACCATTATTGTACCATAAAGTATGTTAACTTCAGCTTAATGTTTTATTCAAATAATCAATCTCTAGATTATTAATCAAATTAATAATCTTGATTAATATTACTATCAGTATTGGAATGCAATGTGATGCAATTGGATAAATCTCTGGCTATCATCACTGTCGTAAAAATAGAAGCTCGTTCGAGCTTGTAAAATATTAAAATGGTCAGAAAAGCGGATTCAAATTACTCGCCAAACAAATTTATATCAAGTTGTTTAATTAATTTTCCAGACCAAATCTACACGCTATAAACGGGAGGGCTACCGGCTTAATACCCCAGCGAGGATTTAAAACTTTAATATTCTTCCAGGCAATGAATCGTTGCGGGCTGGAATCTTGTTCCAGGACTTAATATTCGTTCTTTAAATTCCAGCCAATGCTGAACAATGTTTAATTAATTTAGTTAGTAAATTTTTTTTATAAATAATTTTTGTTGTATTATTATTTACTAAAAACATTTTAATAATCGATTAAATTGATAGCAGTGGATGATTTCATTCGGTGATCTGAAATATTAACTTTTTTTGAAAATAACGTTTGTTAAAAAATAATATCGCGTATTTAAATCTCAAAGCTTTTTAAGGAATTCAGATGTTATTTTATTCATTATTTCATAAGATATCAATGAATTTAGTGCGTCCGGATTTAGCCGTTCTTTTTTTTTTTTTTTTTTTTTTTTTTTTTTTTTTTTTTTTTTTTTTTTTTTTTTTTTTTTTTTTTTTTTTTTTTTTTTTTTTTTTTTTTTTTTTTTTTTTTTTTTTTTTTTTTTTGCACCTATGATATAATCATCACAATCAAGAAATGTAATATAATATACAATAACAATGGCATTGCTTTGTATGTGGAAGGCAACACCCAATGGTTCTTCATACTCCTGACCATCAGCTTATTTCAAGTGTTACTTAAGAAGATCTCCCATACAGCTACTCATCCACCGTTCTACATTAGTGATTTCTGTTACTGTTGCTTCTGTTCTACATTTTGGATTTTTCGATTATATCTCGAAAACTGTGGACTCTAGAAAAATATGCTATTATTCAAAATTAAAGCTTATTAAATTTTATAAAACATAACAGCTTATAAAACATTCTCTATACATATTTGTCGACCTTTAACGCTTTTCGAGATATACTTTATTAAAAAGCGATAACGTTCCAAAAAAAAAAAAAAAAATACCTCATTGATTCTCAAATATTTGCTTCAAGTGCCATAAACATATATATATATATATATATATATATATATATGAAAATAAAGTAAATTTAATGTTATACAACTTTGGTTCTGACATTTTTCATAAGAAACGATTGTTGAAGGCACTCGAAGCAAATGTTAGACAAAAAGTGAGGTAAAAATTATTTTTCTTCGAAAATTATTGATTTTCAATAACGAATATCTCGAAATCCGTTGGAAGTTTGAAAAATATGTACAGAACTAACTTTATAGGAAATTTTATTAGCTTTAATTTTTATGGAAACATCGTTTTCTAGAGCCTACCGTTTTCGAGATATAATTGAAAAAGCAAAAAAAAGTGGACCTTCTCCCCCCCCCCCCTAAGCTCACCCCTCAAGGGGCGGGGACTTTTAGTATGTTTACCTTTTAACTTCTCCTAACGAAGCTATAAAGTTAAAAAATAATCGCATTTTTAATGCACTTAACAATGTTTATTGACTATGTGCGATCTAACGACATATTTTTGACGGCCGAATAATAACCACGGCATTACCTTCCCGACAATCTTATTGTTTAATTGTTTCGTTTTTTTTTTTTTTTTATGGACAGTCGGTTAGTGTCAAATTAGCAGTGAATTAGATAAACAGATCATTATTTTCTAGCATTATAAGAATAGGTTACATAACAAGTATCATTTATTTATTATTTGCAGCACTGAAATGTAAAAAAAATCATGATCGACAGTTGTATAATCACTAGGCTTATACCCCCTATGGGTCTAACTTCTTCGTAAAATATTAGAACTAGATGGGTCTTCGAACGGGTCGCCTGACTTCCTGAAACCATTTACTAACAATGTTGTTAAGCTGAATTTAAATTTACGGCGGGTAAATTGGCAGATAGTGAAGATGACTACAGCCGCTACATGATCGTGACAGTTACAATAAATGGAAGGACGCAGAAGTTAACCCTGCGAGACGCCAGTCGAATTAACAAGACAATTAGTAAGGAACCTCTGAAGAGGTTTTAATGATCGGGGTCAGCCCAGCTGCTCAGAAAGGACACCCGGCGAACTGTCAGCTCGAGTCGAGAGTTAGTTAAAGGGTTGCCTTCAATGGTCTTGAGGGAAACATTAATTACCTTTCAAATAATTAATTATTTTTTTCTTAAAATTAGTGGTATGTGGGTTTATAGAAGCATTTAGAAGGTGCCTAATTATATGTTTATTCGCATATTAATTGTTAGTTGCTTATATCTTTCGTTTTGTACTATCATGCCATGCTAAATACAAAAGAAACGATTTGTTAACCCATTTTCGTTCACTGTTGTGTATATACAACATCAATTTAACACTTTTTTTTTATTTTTATAGGTTCAAATATTTATTTATTTTATTACATCAGTTTATTATTTAAGGTTCTTCTTCCTTCGGTGCCTATCCGCTTCGGATGTTGGCGATCATGATGGCTATTCTTCTCTTATTGGTAGCAATGCGAAAAAGTTCCGTTGAACACAAACTGAACTAGCATCTGAGGTTGTAAAACCAAGATATTCGTCTTCTTCCAAGACCTCTTTTGCTGTTGATTTTCCCTCGAAGTATTTTTTGTAGCAAACCATATCTATTTGTATTACACATCATATGTCCTAGATATTGCAGTTTTCGGGATTTCACTATCTTGATTAAGTTAGGTGTTATGTTCATCCCTTTATTGCCTCCCAGACACTCCAATCCCATATCACAAACCTTCAAGAATGGTGTCGTAAATGGAGAATCAAAATAAATCCAAATAAATCCCATCAAATAACCTTTACCCTTCGTCGTAAGCCTACGACTTCCTGTCCTACGGTGTCCTTTAATGATGTCCCACTAATCCCCGTTGAACAGATCCGCTACCTAGGACTCCACTTGGACAAACGTCTTACTTGGAATCCACATACAAGACTGAAACGACAAGAAACTGCCCGTCGTTTTCGACTACTTCAACATTTACTTGACAAACGTTCAAACCTTCCAATCTATTACAAAAGACTCATATGCATAACAGTGATTAGACCAATTTGGACATACGGAGTAGAGCTTTGGGGCTCCACTAAACCATCCAATTCATCTTGTAGCCAATCCTTACAGTCCAAAATCCTTCGAAAAATCCTAAATGCTCCTTACTTCGTCACAAACAAACTTATCCACAAAGATCTTAATATACCTTTCGTTTCTGACTTACAAGGGGAGAACACACTCAGTCTCTCACGGGTCTTGTTGGAAATTTTTTTGGAGGTTCCTGGTCAAAAAATATTAGACACGTATTTTGCCGTTCCGACCAATGGGCCCTAGAAGCCAAGAAAAAAAAATAAAATAACAATAAACTAATTTATTTTTTATCTCGAGTTTAAAAAATGATATCGACATGATTCTTGCACCAAGATTTTCAGTTTTGATTGTGAATTAAAGGAAAATTACTGTCGCTCCATAGATTTTGGTTTAGGTTAGTTAAATTCTAAAAAAATGATTAGTTTTTCAAGCAAACACCTCTATAGATTTTTTCACACAAAAATTGAGGTCAGATTTTAATTCAGCACCCTCAAAAACATTAAAAAACGGTTATTCAACAAAATCAAAAAATATCATTTTTTTCACCCTCTTCCAGGAAAATGAAATTTTAAAACCGATTATTGGTTACATACCTTTAAATCGTCATTACTTTGTCATGCAATTCACTGGTTGGTATCGCTGGAAAGAGGAGAGTCTCAGCTTTCTTTTGATGTATATAAATGTAAAATTCGATGAACAAAAACCTATTAAAAAAATTGGAAAATCCGAAAAACATTTTGATTTTTAACTTGAGCTTGAAACCAGATAGGATGATGAACCCAAATACATTTCAAATATAATACCACCCTATATTTTGTGTAAAAAAATAAAGTTGATACGTTAAACCGTTTAAGCGTAATTCATGTTTTTATCAATTTAAACAAAAGTTGCCTACCATTCATTTGGTCAGGCAAACTTTGAAGCTTACAAACTTTTATTTTTCTATTTGGATGAAATTTCGTATTTAAGGGTTGTTTTGAATGCTGAATTCGAATCCGATATCGGTTCTTGTGAAAAAATTATATTTTATTATTGATATCTATATATATATATATATATACATACATAACGTTTCCTGAGTTTTGAGGGTGCTGAGATGGAATTCTAGGGCTAAAAGAATTTTCTATCACATTTTACAGTGTAAAAGCTAAAAAGTTTCAAGTGAAGTATATTCAATATAATTTTTTAACAAGAACCGATATCGGATTCGAATTCAGCATTCAAAATAACCCTTAAATACGAAATTTAATCCACATAGAAAAATAAAAGTTTGTAAGCTTCAAAGTTTGCCTGACCAAATAAATGGTAGGCAACTTTTGTTTAAATTTATAAAAACATGAATTACGCTTAGACGGTTTAACGTATCAACTTTATTTTTTTACAAAAAATATAGGGTGGTATTATATTTGAAATGTATTTGGGTTCATCATCCTATCTGGTTTCAAGCTCAAGTTAAAAATCAAAATGTTTTTCGGATTTTCCAATTTTTTAATAGGTTTTTGTTCATCGAATTTTACATTTATATACATCAAAAGAAAGCTGAGACTCTCCTCTTTCCAGCGATACCAACCAGTGAATCGCATGACAAAGTAATGACGATTTAAAGGTATGTAACCAATAATCGGTTTTAAAATTTCATTTTCCTGGAAGAGGGTGAAAAAAATGATATTTTTTGATTTTGTTGAATAACCGTTTTTTAATGTTTTTGAGGGTGCTGAATTAGAATCTGATCTCAATTTTTGTGTGAAAAAATCTATAGAGGTTGTTTGCTTGAAAAACTAATCATTTTTTTAGAATTTTACTAACCTAAACCAAAATCTATGGAGCGACTGTATTTTTCCTTTAATTCACAATCAATACTGAAAATCTTGGTGCAAGAATCATGTCGATATCATTTTTTAAACTCGAGGTAAAAAATAAATTAGTTTATTGTTGTTTTATTTTTTTTCTCGGCTTCTAGGGCCCATTGGTCGGAACGGCAAAATACGTGTCTAATATTTTTTGACCAGGAACCACCAAAAAAAATTGCCAACAAGATCCGTGAGAGACTGAGTGTGTCCTCCCCTTGTTAGCTCAAACCAGATATCTATCCTTTCATAGCAAACTCCACAACCACTTAAATCCTCTAATTTCTCAATTTGCTTCCCACACCATTCCCGATAATCCTCCGAGGCGCCTGAAAAGAAGATGGCCTCGAGAGCTTCTAATATAGTATCTCATTACATAGAGCCTGTAGAAGTGCTACCAATGGGTAGTTGCTTTAAAAACAAGTGACGAGTCATTTTTAACATTATCATCAAATTTACTTGATGTATTGTATGTTCATATTGTAAATACAGTTGTAAATTTCAATAAATAAATAAAAAAAAAAAAAATGTTCATTCGTCAATACTTCTACATTCGTCACCATCTTTATCCAAGGTATTCTCAGGATTCGCCTATAAAGCCACAATTCAAAGGCCTCCAACTTCTTCTCTATGTTTTTGTTTGAGGGACATGTCTCTACACCATATAGGAGGGCAGAATATACATAGCAGTGCAAGAGTCTGATTTTATTTATTTAATTTAAGGTTAGTAATTATAAAAATACTTTTTTATTATATTTTGTGTATTTTACTCTCTTTAAAAATAATTGTAGAATTGGTTATTTTAAAACGCCAATAAGTAGTAAGATTTAAATGCCAGTTTTCCGTCGTAAACCTACGACTTCCTGTCCTACAGTATACTTTTATATTCCTCTGACCCCCGTTGAAAAGATTCGCTACCTAGGACTATATCTTATCTTGTTACTGACATGTCTTTGTAATCATTTTCCCCGAATTTACTTATTGTTTATAGTTTATACAGTAGCAAATTTCATTAATAGTTTAACAAAAAAAATTAAAGACATTAAATTAAATTGGAATATACCAAACACACAAAAATGTCAATTATTCCCCAGGTTTTGCTCTATAGTATTGCTTTTATACTGATTTCAAAACTCCCCCTTAAAAAGATCGTTGAATGAAAACTCATTATTTTATAGAGAATGACTCGCCCATTCTAATTCAACTCTTCAACCAAACACCCTCCTTGCGTTGGCAACAGTTGAGTAATCATAGTTTTGGAAGTATTAAAAATTAAGTTGTTGCCTCAAACAATATCAATGCCCTTCGGAATGCAGATTTCCCCTTTACATTTAGATCTAAGAAGCTGTGCTTATTTCAAGTTAAAGAGCTAACAGTCCCTGGTTATGGTGTTTAACATATTGGGTTTTTACAAAACAAGCTTTGATTTTAGTTTTCTTAACAGCTCTTGGATTCATAAGCTAATACATGTGGGTATTATTTCTATACCAGAAGGATTATATAAAGTAATTTAGGAAATTTTACAGGAGAGAAGGAAAACTAATTGGAATTACTGCGGTACCTAAAATAACCTCAAAAAACAATGTTTTCCCACCACCTCAACAATAACAGAACCCTATGGAAAGGAACAGGTAAGTAATCTCTGACATCATACAACGTTATTCCATAATATAGTATCTATATTATTCAAGTGATCAGATTATATCGTATATAATAAGCTACCGCATTTCCTGGAGGCGGAATTGACTGAATAACCGTGATTATAATATTCCTAGACTCCATAGAACGTTTTCTCATGGAAAAAAAATCATTAAAACCAACATACAACGTTATTCCCACCACTCATTCAATAATTAAAAGCAGAGTGGGTTGTTAGACTACTTTGGAAGTTACTAGTAAAGAAATATAAGGATGACTTTCCAAAAAAAGATTAACAAAATAAAAGTTCGTAAAAGTGGATCTTCAAAGTTTCAGAATAAGAAGATCCTAGGGTCGATATCTGAAGGGTCGGGGAAATGATGACGATTGGTTGCGAAGAGGGAAGGGAACTTGGGAAGGGCGGTAAAGGAATAAAGGGACGGCTATGGCATTTGCGAGAATCTTCGAAGGGCCGAGCTGAGTGTTTAGCTTTTGTTTGCTGTTTGAGTAGTGAGTTATGAAAACTCGATAGTTAGTCTTTCGAAATAATTACCTATGGGTTTAAGAGTAAAATAGTTTTAAAAATGGGATAAACATTGCAGTGTCAATTCCATATGTAATCATAATTTATTTTATATTACTATTCATTATATCTTATTTAACATTTTATTAGATTTTTTTTATTACTTCCATTGCCATTGCGTGAGGCAGTTTGTAACATTTATTCAATAAATATTTAAAAACCTGTTAAATAAAAAAAAAAAAAAAAATCACAAGTCAATGATTTGTAAAGCAATTATTCATCGATAGCATATTTTAAATTAGAAGGCTTTTAGGCCATCTTCTTTTCTGACACCTCGGGAGATAACCAGAAATCAAATGGGAAGCAAGTTGAGAGACCTGTAGGTTGAAGTAGTTATGAAGTTTATCATGAAAGAATAGGCATTTGGTATGGGAGATCATCAAAATTTCATAAAAGATTTTTCAAAGAATTTTAGATTGTAATGATATACGAAGTAAGTTGGATGCCTTAAAGAAGATTAACTGTAAGATATTCAATACTAAAACACTTGAATGAATATCACATACCGGAAAGAGTGCAAAGCTTTTAGTGGGGTAAGGAAAAATGTTCCGTATAATGTAGAAGGAAAAATGTTCCGATATGATCATTTGTTTACCACCTTTATTCAACAATAACCATATTTGGATTTGGATGAGTAGTAATTTTATTATGAAAGGAAAGGTATCTGGTTCGTGTCAAATCAGCGACATGTGGGATATTAAGGTCATTGTGAATCAGTTCATTTGTGACAAAGTAAGGAGCATCAAGGATTTTTCGAAGGATTTTGGATTGGAGTGATCGGATGCGGTTGGAATTCGGTGGTTTGTTGAATCTCCATTTAAAAATTTAAAGATTTTTTTATCGGACAAAGAAAACGATTAATTTAAAATTTAACAAATCTCATCATTTTTTTTTTTTTTTAGAGCTAAATCAGCGTCAATTATGTAAAATTCAAAAATTATTTTTCATCTAATAATAAACAATCACTACCTCAGGCAGAGTTGAGCTAAATTTAATCATAACTACTCATTTTACCACTAATTTACTGGAATCAATCAGCTAATTTAATCATGATTAAATTAGATGATTGATTCCAGGAAATTAGTTGTCATATATTAAATAATTATTAAATTTTGCCCACCTCTGACCTTAGGTAGTTATTTGTATATAAGAAAACACAATAATAATAATTTATATATAAAATGATGAGGTTTGTAGCCTAATCAGAGATGGATATTATGTCAACTATCATATATCCATTTACACTTTCTAAAACACCTGAAAAAAACCTGCTGGAATAATGTGAGAGCCCTGGAAGGACTGGAAGGAAATGCAGCCCTGAATATTGTATTTAGTGGAGAGGTGGGGGGTGGGTAGGGGGATACGGGGGGAGGGGAAGGGTGGCCCACTCAGATTTGATGCCGCCACCCGGAACATCTAGGGCTGAATATTTGATATCGTCTCGTCCAACGGCCGACCTCTCTGCCTTCTGTAGCTTGGCCAAGATATGTCATATCCAGTTGTTTATAGTCTCTCTTGATTTTTTAAGAATCCTTTTATTAAAAAAATGTCGATAATGTTCACATAAGAAGGTGAGTTATTCCAAATATTCATGAGAATAATTATATACCTTGCATTCTTATTTAAATAGGAATTTATATAAGATAGAAGTACGTTGGAAAAGAAGTGAAGAGAATTTATATATTTTTCAACGGCTGTGAAAGGAGATTTGGCTGAAATCACACACAAAAGTTTTTCCCCAAGGATACCCTCTTATATAGAGCCTCTAGACCTTGAAGTTCGTCAACTGCTGAAATAACAGAATAGAAATTTTCTGCATTCAACCGGACTCGAATTCGGGACAAGGGAGAATGGCAATCAAGCACCCTACCCATTGAGCGACTGCACCTTCCTAAGCCACTCCCCATATCACTTTATGAACAGTTTTATTTTCTTAAAATTTTATTTTGATGAAATTTTGATTTATTATTATTTTTCCATATCAATGTTATGTAATTGTCTATACGCAGCCTAACTCCAATCCGGACTCAGTAATGAAGAGCTCAGCGTCTTGCCCACAAAGATTGATAATAATAAGTTGTTCAATGTGAGTATAACCACGTAATCGCAAGGTTAGAATTTCTTTTTGGATGAGTCTATGGATGACTGCAGGATTATGGTAGAAATTTTCTATGGGTAGCAATATATTTCTATCCATATGAATGAATTTTCCTCGGATTTGAAACAAGACAACAATGAGGTGTTGCACGCATACCCGTTACAACAGAAGCATACCCTTCAAGCATAAAAAAAAAAAAAAAAATCATTACTGACAGAGATTATTTCTAAATTAACAAGGGAAGGACACACTCAGTCTCTCACGGATCTTGTTCGGAATTTTTTGGGAGGTTTCTGGTCGAAAAATATTAGACATGTACTTTGCCGTTTGAATTGAATTAACCTAACTCAAAATCTATGGAGCGGCTGTATTTTTTCATAAATCCGCAATCAAAAATAAAAATTTTGGAGCAAAAATCATGTCGATACCATTTTTTAAACCCGAGATATAAAATATTTTAATTTAATGCTATTTTATTTTTTTTATTCGGCTTCATTAGGTCAGGCACATTTTGAAGCTTACGAATTTTATTTTTATTTTTCAATGAAATTTGGTATTTAAGGGTTCTTTTTAATGCTGAATTCGAATCCGATGTCGGTTCTTGTGAAAAATGTATATTTAACGTAGTTCAATGAAAAGATGATATTTTTTGTTTTTATTGAATAAACGTTTTCAATGTTTTTGAGGGTGCTGAATTAGAATCTGACATCAATTTTTGTGTAAAAAAAAATCTATAGAGTTAGTTCGCTTAAAAATCTAATCATTTTTTTAGAATTTAATTAACCTAAACCAAAATCTATGGAGTAGCTGTATTTTTCCTTAAATTCCCAATCAAAAATAAAATTCTCCGTGCAAGAATCATGTTTATATCATTTTTTAAACTCGAGATATAAAATATTTTAATTTAATGCTATTTTTTTTTTCTCGGCTTCTAGAGCCCATTGGTCGGAACAGCAAAACACGTGTCTAATATTTTTTGACCAGGAACCTCCAAAAAAATTCAAACCTCCAAAAGCCAACAAGATCCGTGAGAGACTGAGTATGTCCTCCCCTTGTAAGACTAGTACATTCCTCTAAAATATACTTATTTTGGATTAAAAGAAACCTGAAATTAATAAAGTGATATTTTCAAAATTTTGTTTCAAGCAATATTGCATGCATGACGTACAAGTGATTTGGCGCTTGGTTACGATTGCGCAATACGCATCACGAAGTAGATATTTTTAAATTAAAGCTTCGTAATTTTATTTATAAATATATACTCCTATATATATTTATAACGTAGATGTATTCAAATGGTCATATAATAGGGATATAAGTATTCATAGACCGATGATGAAATAAACAGACTACGTGTACTTAGCACTCGATTTTTCAAATTTCACAATTGGTATGCACGGCCCACTGAGGGGTCGATTAACCATTCTACCCACTTCTTGACTATTCATTTACACTAACTAGTCTTACAAATGAGAGACTGAAGGTGAGATTGTGATGGGAAACATATCCCATCTCATTAGCTTACTTTTGAAATTTCAATATTAACTTCAAAATGGGAAATAATGAAAGGAAGAAAATTAAATTAATTAAAATTTATTATTTTTTTTTACTTCAACATTAATTTCAGAGAACTTTAAAACGGCAGAATTCTGTGGTTATTAGCCAAAAGCTGATATGCCAAATTTCTCCATTTTATACTTTTCTGATTTTGATATTTATTTATGGTTGTATATATTTTTCTATGCCACAATTTGATAGGTATAAAGAAGAAGTTAAAAGTAAAAAGTTTTTCTTTAGATGTATCAAATTGTGGCATAGAAAAATAAATATAACCATAAAAAAATATCAAAATCAAGTATAAAATGGTGAATGACAAATCAACTTCTGGCAAAGATCACGAATTATAGGCCATGCATGAATATGAAAGTATAAAAATATATTTGTATTATTTTTATTTTTGTAAAAATATATATTTATTTTTATTTTTGTAAAAATATATATTTATTTTTATTTTTGTAAAAATATATATTTATTTTTATTTTTGTAAAAATATATATTTATTTTTATTTTTGTAAAAATATATATTTATTTTACAATTTTTGGCAAATATCAGTAACATCTTTCATTATAATGTTTTTTAAAAAATTAATATTAAGATTTATTGTTTCCACTTCCTTTGTTGTTTACTTTCAACAGTTGAAAACAGATACGAAAAAAATGGCCCATGATGGGTCGCATTACCAAAGAACTGTTAAAGAAAGGGAAAACGTAGCCCCACATTCAATTTCAGTTCTTTAACGAAAACACATTTATGAGCACAGGTAGAATTCATGGAATTCTTTTTTACCTTCTTTACTTACCCCTGAAACGTTAGCAAAAGTTGTTTTTTACTCTTACTTTTCACAGGTAAACAGGCAACCAGGTCACAATCATAAAGCGAGTGGAGCCTTTTTTTTTTACCAAAGACATGTTTTAAATTTGTTTCACCTTTGTGTATTCCTTCCACAACAGTGTAAATTGACCATTATACGATCCACAGGGCATCAATGAATGAATAACAATAGTTACATTCTCACAATGTTGTCCATTATCAGAATGAATTAAGCATAAAGTTGTGTCAAGTCCAACAGCAAATAGTGTAATTAAGGATTAATTCCGTCATCCTGAGGAATGTAGACTCAAGCATGCAAGATTCAATTTCAGAAATATAATTGTTCTCTAGAATGTGAATGAATATTTTACTTATAGTTTAAATAAACGGCAATACATACGAGAAATGATTCACATATGAGAAATATTGAAATGTGGTTATTAGTTTTATTAAACATTCGAAATAATAAAAAATATAATTTCTATTATTTTATAAATACACGACATTATATGAAACTATGTAAAGATCATTGCCTAATTCTCAGTAGCCACAACAATGGGCTTTCAATAAAATTGTCAATATAAATAAAATAAAAACCTTTTTTTTAAATTAAAACTATTTGTAATAAATTAAAATAAGAATTTTACTATGAATAGTACTATATTAAACCCCAGAAAATGAAAAATATTCAGGAAAATTCCAAGCAAAGAAAACTGAATTTCCCCTACAAATATACATCGGTAAATACATGATACTTCCTGTACAAACTTTTTTTTTTTTTTAATTTTTATTATATTAATTTATTAAAATTTACAACTGTACAAGAGATATACACCAAGTAAACGTGTTGTTAACTATTAAAATAACATGAATTAACTTGAAAAGAACTACTCATAAGTTGCACTTCAATAAAAATTCTACACTAAAAGGTCTCTGGGCCATCTTCATTTCAGACGCCTCGGAGGATTATCGGGAATGGTGTGGGAAGCAAATTGAGAAATTAGAGGATTTAAGTGGTTATGGAGCTTACTATCAAAGGATAGATATCTAGTTTGGGCTAAATCTGCAACATATGGAACATTAAGATCTTCATGGATATGTTTATTGGTGACAAAGTAAGGAGCATTGAGGATTTTTTGAAGAATTTTGGATTGTAAGAATTGGAAAAAAAAATTAAATAAATCATCAACTCTTTTTTTTTTTTTTTTTTTTTTTTTTCATTAGGAAATTTATTTATTATAAAGATCAAACTAGCGTCAATGTTCATCGCTTTCGTTACTGATTTTACTTTCAGTGATGAAGTTGCAATATTTCTGCAGAACAGATAAATATTTTAAAATAAAACGTTAAATAAAATTTTTCAAAAACCTTTATGAATCTAGTCCAGACGTTTCTAAAAGTTTATTTTCCTAGTTTTGAAAAAAAAAAAAAAAAAAAAAAAACTAACTCAAACGTTTTTGACTTTGGCATCAAAACCGATATACTCCTATATAACAAGATATTTAAGGAGTTAGGCACTGTTTACATGTTTTTGTTTATTTATTTTGATTTCGGTTGGAACAATTTTTTTAATTAATTTTAATATCTTAACTTTAGATACTATGAAATTGAATTTTATAACAAATATTTTCCATCATTTTATAATTTTCTTCTGCTTTATTGAAACATAATTCTGTGCAAACCTTAAGTAAAAACGTCAACCCTCAACAAGTACTTGTCGCATTCACAGATAAAATTTATAAATATGTGGTTGTGAAGAAGAGGATCACCTTTAGAACGAGTTAACCATTAATCTTCAATGCAGTATTGTTAGAGTTATTAGAGGATTTAGAAAAAAAATTAAAAATGCCCTACTTAAAAGTGCATAATTATGAATTATCCACTTCTTTTTTAATTTTTTTTATTTAAGGGAATGGACACACTAACTGCAAATACTAAAACCTAAGAAGGTAGCAACGGGTTGAAGGACCTCAAACCATAAAAAAAGCCTCACATTGTCCAGAACACTATGACCCTTGCCCTACCTACTTTTATTGCACCGGAGGTCCGGCCCTTAAAAAACTCCAGGACCCCAAAGAACCCTTCCTCGATTCCCCGATTGTCCTGGAGAAGAAAGGGTGACAGCGACTGACATATTGCTCTCATTCCCTGAACCAGGATACAATCACCGCATTCCACTTCCTTCAACAGCCTCGACAACGGTGAGACATGGAGTAGGTCAGTGGTAACTTGGTCTTCGAGTCCAGTTCAAGTAAGTGATATTTTTATAGAATGCATAAATATGCATATTTTGTGAAGAAGTCATTACGTCGAAATAGGTACAACTTATAAATCTTTGAAATGCAGATATTCAATATTGAGCTTGTAACAAAAACCGCCGATTCATTCTTCCAATTCCTTAATTGTGAATCAGTCTAATATCTTAAAAATTTTACTATGTTTTATAGGAGTTGCTTATGCTACAACATGCTATAAATATATTATACAATCGATATAATAATTACTCCAAATCGTTTGTCCAAAGATACACATAACCATAACTACATAATGATCGCTAGCCTGATCCGGGCTTTTAAATTATAGAATCAATAATTGGGGTGTCCTATTTCTCTTTAATTATCTCTTAGATGCATGAAGCTGCGAATCTCCAACATTTTTTATTTCTTGCTCTCATCGCGTTCAATGATGTTTTGGTTAATTACTGCATTTTTTGTATAACTACAATCATTGTATATTTTTAAGAATATACTTGAAATGTCCTTTGAAGATTTGAATTTTTTTTCATATCTGTCAGGATTTATTCAAAGTTTCGTTCACAAGTCCGCATTCAGCCACTGAAGAGGACTTTCTCACTATATTTTTCTCTATTAAAACACTATTTTAGAACAGGAAAAACAATATTTTCTTTAAGATAGTTTTTATTTCCACCAGAATGACCTGAAACGTATACATAACCAAATGTAGTAATTTTAATTGGACAACATTTTTGTTTTCCACTTACTGGGAAAACATTTCAAGATTTTTTTTTTTTCCAATCGTATTGATCTGCTGCCCAGGAAGATTTAAAGGTTTTTTTATTTTTAACCGAAAAATAAATACAATCAACAGAAATCGATTCGTTTCCAAAAATTAATCTGAAGTTAAAGATATTCAGATTCACACGTAAATTTTGTAAATTATAAATATAATTTACATAAATGTAAGAATAATAGAACAACATAGTCATTTGAGGTATACATTATAGTATACAAGATCAATACAATTAGGATTGATGAATTAAATGAAAATTTAGTTTATTTATTTTTTTTTTTTTTTTCGGACTGGTTTCGAATGTTGGATAATTATTAGTTATAAAAACTTAAAATATTCAAAGCATCAGCACTTTGCTGGAAAACAAGAAAGATATACAGAGTAGACTGAGTGTAAAAAGACAAAAGGGATACTTTGGTAGTAAGGTAAATACATTTGACCCTTACATTTAATAGTCAGGTAAATAGGCAGTCCCTTAGGTTTTCCTAATGACTGATTGATACTTCAATTCCATCTGCCAAATTTAAAATATTTATATCTTTATTTAAACAAGAAACTGGATTGGTTTTTGAACAATTTTTATTATTTCTAATGAAAAAAATAAAAAAATGAATTCCAATAGATGTGGAAAATAGTTCATCAATCCTAATAGAAGAACATAAATTTAATATGAATCATTATTATTTCAATAGGCCTATATTAGAACGGAACCATTCTATTTCCAAGAAGATTGACTCAAAACTTGCGTGATTCCCCTGAAACCATAGCGCAGGATTACTGTCACTAAAGGTATGAAATATATGCAATATACAAACATAAGCAGCATACGAATAAATTGAATTGGTACAGAACAAACACGGTTAGCTCCCTCCATATTATATATTATCAACCCTTCCACTCCTATGAACTAATCCTGAAGAGGCAACGAGAACAATGGGTTACAGCTACCCCGGGACAAAAACACCCCACCCACCATTGCCCGTATCAAATAATCACCATGAATCAGCTCGGTTAACAGGTCCATTGTCTTCCATGATGGACGACCGCCCCGTTGATGAGGATATCGTCCGTTCTGAATCATCCTCTTGTTTTAGCTCCCTTCGGCCGCCCGCATGGGGAGGGTCTTTGGATTAGCAACTTGTTTGATTGGTTCTTTACTCTAGTATACTAAATATACAAGCTATTTATTTTATTTATTTATGGATAATAATCACAAAAAAAAACAAAAAAAAAACAACTGCGTTTGTGAATTGAACATTTGGACATTTTAGTTCTTATATTTCCGGATCAGCTGACAAAGCAAGCAAAAACCACCAATGATGTCGAAACCGCAGGCCTGAAAAATTATTTCATACGAGACTCCTATAAAAAAAATAATAAAATAATATTCCAGTATGTCAAGGGGGGTACCAAAAGAGAACACCTAGAAAGATTAACTGATAGAGTGGGTTAAGAACATTTAACAGAGGATGTTAAAGATTTTTAACCTGAATGATAACGGATTTTTAAGGGTCGGGTATCACACAGAGGTAAAAAAGTTGCGTTACCCTAGCAACCTGACAAACCAAGAATTGTTAAGTTCGAATCAGGTCAATGGCGCTAACCACATATTGCTCGATTTTCAAACTTCACTTGGATCCACATATCGTGCTACATATTTAATTTTTTTTTTATTATTTAACTCAATATATTTAATTTTTTATGAGTTTCAAACTCAATATATCACCCCACCTTTGTAACCTCTTATGTAAAATGAATCTCGCCACCTATTGGTCAATTTACAAACTTGATTGTTATCCACAAATATTTTCTTTTTTAATTATAAATTAGTTGAAAATCAGTAGATTTTATTATTTCTAGACCTTCTTGGAACTATATAGATGACGTGGTTAAACATTTAGTACAATTTGGTTCAATAGTTTTCGTGTTTAGAGTCACATATCATTATTGTTTATTTTATCTTATTATTATTTATTTTTAATTTTTCATTATATATTTGTTTCTTGTTTTCCCTCCTACAGCAACCCTGTAAGAGGGGCGTGTATTTAAATATCTGTACATGCTCCTGCCATTAGCAATTACATGTATCTAACATGTTTAGCATGTTATAAAATATGTGAAATTTAGAATTTAAGTTTTTATGATGAATTTTGAATAGTTAAAGTATACCATGTAAAAAAAGAAACAAAACGAAATTAAATGAAAATTTCATAAGTAACACATAACATAAGTGAATAAACGCAAAACAAAACTAAAAACATTACTGAGATCGGCTCCACGTCGTTGGTATTCTGCACTTTGAGGAGTTCTAAATCACATTCAGTGATAAACTTTTTCATTTCCTTGAGATATTTTTTAAAAATATCCTTCTCTAGAAGCGGCCAACCGTCTCCTTTTAATAGTATGGATTTTATAAGCTGTACTCTCTTGTCAATTAGAGGGCAGTTGTATAGAATGTGATGAAAAGTTGGTTGTGTTTGACTGTCGCAGTGGCATGTAGATGAGTTATTTAAATGAAATCGGTTCAAATAGGTTCAAATATTCATTATATTTGTTGAATAGCTTAAGGTTCTTTACTTATTTATTAACTATTTCGCTTTATTTATTTATTTATTATTGTATATATTGTGTGAATGGATCCGTTAAGTTATCTATATTACTTATTTCCCTTCTCGAGGCAGATTGTAATATTCCATCAATAAAAGATTTTTAATCAGTGATCACAAACGAAAATCGGCTTGTCCTTTTATATAATAGTATGGATTTAATTCTTTTAATTTTAAAATGTAAATTGGGAAAAGTAGTAGATTATAGATTCATTACATATTAGATATTCATGACCCCCAGTTTTTCTCAGTCATGGAGAAATAATTGTTTTTAATTGTAAAGATTTTAATTAAGCATTATTGTTATCATAGTGTTAAATACGTACGTTTTTAAACAAGGATTATGAAATTGATTCTTCATTGTAAATCGTTAAGGTTACAGTATTGTATACACGATGTAACCATCAAGAATTCAATTTAACTGTTACACATCATAAATCGGTAAATTTATTATCATGAGCACACAATGGGAATTGAGTAGCAGGAAAGGGGATTCATTAATGTCGCGATGCAGTGATCTTGGGATCGTGATGCAGAGCAGAAATCATCACATGTCACTAATTTATTTAGCGAGTACAACATGGGCAGAAGATTTCCACTCAGTGCATTAACACTCGATCCCTGGACTATTGAATTAGCCACACGAGGGACAAACGAGCGGACCAGTGCATCGGCGCAGAGTGCCATAAATATTATATAGAGGCTGCCCCCTAATGGCGGCGGAACAATCATCTTAAGGCCCGTGGATAAAGTTATAATTACGTTACGACGCCTGAGGGCGGCCATTAACAAAATTACTCCGCCCCGTGGGATAGATGGCAGCACCGGGGAGGGGGAAAAAACCCCCCGCCATGAGAAATAAATAATGATCTCCCCCGGCGTGATGTCTTATTCCGGGGCGAGTTTCTATTAGCAGTAAATAAGAAGGAGTGCCTCCTAGCACCTGAACCACTCTCCTTATATCTCCTCAGCTCCTCCACCCGCTCGGAAAACTTGGAAATACCCGAGGAAATTCCAAGGGGGAATTTAAATCTGCAATGGCGAAACGATTTGTAAATACTTATAACCTCATTAAGTCTACTAATAATAATTTTTAAATTCACAAAGATTTTTTTTGTAAATGACTATATCGACTTTTTTTTTTTTTTTTTTTTTTTTTTTTTTTTTTTTTTTTTTTTTTTTTTTTTTTTTTTTTTTTTTTTTTTTTTTAATAAACATTTATTAAATATTTTTGTTACAAATGTTGCCAAAAATCCATTATATACATACATTTACACGTGGAATTTTATATTTACACTTTATTCATTTTATATAAACTTCACATATTTCATTTGTTTTTTTGGTATTTTACCCATTTGAAGATATTTACAGTATAAGGAATTGAATAATAAAAACCTACCCAATAAAAGAAGAAAAGTAATAAAATAAAAAATTTACATACAAATAAAAATACATACTTAATATGGATATTTACATAGAATAAAGTATAATTGGAATATTTTTTTTAATATATAAAAGCGATATATTTTATTTCATATTGTTTCTATTAATATATGTTATGTGCATTATTTGTCTGTGTGTTATTGTATTATTTTAGTGATCTCCTAATTTTTGTATGTTCAGATTTTCGGATATTGTAAGGGAAAAGAAATTTTGTGTTTGTGAGTAAAATGTTTAATTGATGGCAGAAAATATTGCACTCACGCTTATAGAACATATGTTTATCTTTTTCAGAGATAGGTAAGGTGATATATTTATAAATGCTACAATAATACTGTTTCGTAAAGAACTTTATGGCAATTTTCACACTATTTTTAAACAAAAATCATAACTTTTATTTTTATTCGTGGTATGCTATAAAGCAATATGGGTGTAATTTAACATTATATCATTCAGATAATTTAATTGTTGCAACTTATATGGCTGAAATTTACATTTAAGTTTTACTATTCATTAGCGTAAAAAACTAAACAATAGTAATATTATTTTTCAATGGAGTAAAAAGGGCTCAGAATTTTTTTGGAATTATAATTTTAGAAATAAGCTTTATAATCAAACAGAATATTTTTAAGTTTTTGAATTTAAACAATAGTATAACGGACAATTATTTATTCGTTATTCGCAGTTATAAAAAAATATCATTATTCTTTGTCGTCATGTATTTGAATTTTTTTGAAACAAATAATCCAATCTTCTACAACGGAAAATGATTCTCAAAAACAAGAAACAATTTAGCGATAAAAAAAAAAAGTGAAAATTGACTTATGCAATATTTGAATAAAGTATTTCGAATTTAAGCTTTTTACTCTTTAACGAAAATAAAATTAAAATAACCATTAAGGTAAAGTATTCATTACTTGAAATCGATAAATGTTTTAATTATTCCTTATTCGTAAATAAGGAATAAATCAGATTTATGAAGAAAACAGATTTATCTTAAAAAATATTAGAACATATTTATTTAAAGTAAATTTTGTCAAGCTATGTCCAGTAGTCATTTAATGGTGTGATACCTTGTATGTGCAAAATGCTGATTTTACAGGAAGAGCAAACAACTGTTAATAAAATGAAATTATAGGCATTTTAAATTATTATTTCCCTAACAAGTAGTACATTAATCAGCCTCTTTTTGTTGAACTAGTGAAAAAGCGGTTTCACTTCATCGATGCAGCTATTTTTTGTGAAAAACTTTTTTTTTCTTTTTCTGGAAATCGGCGCTTATGAGGAATCCCATCTCATATAACAGTTATATAAAAAAAATAATATTTCCGGATGAATAATTTAAAAAAAAAATCAAATATAAATCGATAGAAATAAAATATATTTTCTATTAAAAATACAAAACCGATATAAATAATTGGACCAATTTTTTAATTTTAATTTATAATTATGTTTATCGTATTACAAATTTTTTTTCAATCTAATTTTTCTTGATATTACAATTAATTAACAAATACTTTCAATGTTTATTACTATTAGAAAAATAAGTATTAGTTTTAAAATAATCAAAATTGTATCCTTGTATTTCCTTTTTTAAATAGGGTAACTGAATTAAACTGTTCCTATTTTTCAGTAGGTAGGTTAATAAAGATTAAATCAATATTTGTAACCTTATCGGCTTTTGAATATGAGATGCCACATCTAAAAGTATTTTTTTTATAGTCATTTAAAAACGTTTAACTATGTTCATGGAATATATTGTTTTTATGTATTCATTATACGTATTAAACATATTGTATATTAAACATTCTGGAGAAATTATGTTGACACTAAGAAATAATCATTACACAATAGTTGAATTTTAATAGAATCAATTTCCTCTTTTTCGGATATTAAATTAAACAAATCAATTCAATTTAAAAAAAAAAATTATAAATATTTTTTTTAAAAATATACGATTCAATTTATCAAAAAGACATTTTTGAATTGGTTTGGTGTAAGGGCAGGGAAGCGAAACAGTAGTGGGGAAGCGACCCCTCAGCTTTGGTCTAATGTTCACTATGGCTTCCCTTCTCCATTCCCTAGTCTACGATTGCCATTTTATTTTTTCTTCTTAACGCATTCAACATAAGTAATGTATTATTATAATAAATTTTTGCATTTTAATATTAGATGGTTTTTATAGATAAATACTATAATCTTAAAAAAAAAAAAAATAATAAAATAGCGTTTAAAACTATAGAATATTTTATAAAATAGATAATAGTTAAAATCTATAGAATAATTTAATAAAATAGACACATTATAAAGAACTATTAGAGTAAGTAAAAAATATGTAACTTTAATATGGATAATTATACAAATTTAATAATTTTCTCAATTGATAAATAAAGTTTATTTATTATTAAATAGTTTATTTATTTAAAATAGAAAAAATATTTAACATCAAAAAAAAAAAAAAAAAAAAAAAATAAAAAAAAATAATTTCAAGACATTAATTCTGTACCATTTGGGAAAAACTTGATAAGTGCATTTTTGTCCACAATAAGATAAATATTTTGAGCAACCCATATTGGAGTCCTACTCATCATAAGTAGGCAAGTTGTAATGGCAATGGTATAGGATATGGGACACAAATATGGGTTGCCCAAAGTTTTTATCTTATTTGGAAAAAAAAATGAACTTATCTACTGTTTTCCAAATGGTACAGAATTACTCCATACAAGTATCATTTTGTTGTCCTACTTTTAATTAAAAAAAAAAAAATATTAAAAAATATATATTTCGTTTGTTTTCGCTATTATTTACTCTCACCTTTTATTTTTTTAAACGTTATGAATGCCTAAAAAAAAAAAAATATGATGTTATTCGAGATCCAAATCGCAAAATATCCTGTTTCATTCAAATCCCATTGAATTTTTTGACTGTAACTTATCATCATAACAATTCTATTCAACTTAATCGAAGAGGGCTCAAATAAAGAATCTGATTTTGTATGAAAATTACTAGTTAATAAATATAATTAGTAATGTTTTTGTAATTTTCTCCTCTGAATTTAACCCTGTGTTGGCCATAAATAGGTTTTTTTTTTTTTTTTAAATAGATTTGTTTTAATCAAATTAGTTTAATCGTATTATTAGTAATAAAGATTAATTTAATTTTAATTAAAATTGTTACTCATTTATCGTAAATTTTACTAGACAGACTAAGGTATTAGTTTGATGCAAAAATAATGCAGGTTTTCGTTATTAAGTAAAAGCTTCTTTTAGCTTATTATTATTATTATTAGCTTCGTGTTTTAGTTACCTCAAAGAACTGAAGATGAATGTTTAGCATTCGAAACTAGTTTTCAAATAAAATAATCTTAATAGAAGTGGCACTTAATTCATCAATCCTAAAAGCTTCTTCGTTTTTTCCAATTGCCTTGAGATGGCGTACGATTGTTGACTGGTCCATATTGAGTTCTTCCGCTATTTCTCGAGTAGTTTTAGTGGGGTCAGCTTCAACTATTGCCTTTGACTGGTCGTTGTCAATAGCATAGGGACGGCCACCACCATCTTTATTTGAAAGGTCAAAATTTCCACTACGGAATTTTTGAAACCATCGCTGCACTGTAGATTCATTAATGGTACCTGGCTTTCAAATTTCATTAATATTTCGAGCCGTTTGCGCAGCGCATCGACCGAGTTTGAACTCATACAAGTAAATTTGCCGAAAATCGCTCCTAGGCGTCATTTTGTCAGGAGGCACTGAATGGACTGAATTAAATGTTTAAAAAAAAGGATTATATAAGAAAGTAAGCGAGATAAATAGGCTTTAAAATGATTTGTATAACAGCATTATAAATTAGTTTTGTTTACAAAATTGGAATTAATAATGAAACGGAAATAAAATCCTGCATTATTTTCGCATCAACCTAATATTATTAATAACATTTTAATATTCAATTTAAAATAAATTCCAGCCAGAATAATATTCCATATAATTCAAAGGGGTGAGCTATCATTATTATGTGATGCAATGATTTAAATAACGAACGTACTTTAAATTTGAGCTATTAAGATATATGAAATATTTGAATAATTCGGGTTCATATTATCCGAACCTCAAATATTAATTTAAATTATTCGGATTCAGCATCTGTAAATTTAAATCCGAATACAAAAACTGAATTTCACGTTCATCAGAGCTATTACCACAATTATTTTTTTAAGTGCACGTTTCGTCTATAGGTTAAAACAATTATATTTTTTTTCATCATCTTTGTTTTTTTGAACAGGGATTAGGAAGAAATTATGGCATATTTGAACTCTGGCATGACTCCCATGATAAAAGTTTGGTAATTACGTTTCTTACATACCTACTAACGATTTCTGGTAGTGAAAACTGCTCTGAAGCCTTTTTATTTTAAGGAAGAGAGATTTTAATTTTAGAATTAATGTAAGTTCTGAAATTTTTTAAAAACAATTTAGTTCATTTTCACATTCTTGGATAATATTAATTCATAAGATTAAAAGCAGCTTTAAATTACTTATTGACTAATTTATTTAAAGGAATTAGCCTTTGAAACGAAATTCAAGTAAGCTTACTATTAGGGGATGGAACATTTAACTAGTTGCATACCATTTTTTTTTCCAGCTCCTGAATATCCAATAGGATTTTTAATAAAGTTTATTAGTTCTGACTCGTTAAGCTAGAATATTGGATTGAGGAGTTCTGGTATCTTTATATCTATATCTAAATGCTATGGAGCTTTATCCGAGAATTTTAGTTTGTCGGCGCTTTGCTGCACTGATATCTTACATTTTCAGTTACAAATTATTTTGATTTACACCTTATTATATTAAAAAGGCATAACTCCCCATTTGCTTTATTCATTTTAATTATTTTGATTTAGAACCTGAACCATGTAGTTAAATGATCAATGCCTTTTTAATATAATAACTGATATTAATCTCCTTAAATGAAACATTTAAAGATTTACACCTTGATCAAACAGTTGAATGCCTGTATGCAGTGAACAGATTATGATTTTTCATTCTCCTTTTTTCCTGCCGTTTCAGTTGCCAAAAATACGGAGAATATAGAAGCAGAACGGGAAAAAATACAAAATTGAAGGGGCAGCGTTCACTGCTACAAAGCTTGATCTATCAAAACTGTAAAGTGAGTTTTAATTTTAAATGCCAGATATAAGTTTCTGTTTAGTTATAAATAAAATTGTATTATTTGATCAATTCCGACTCCTACCACCGTCCTCACCACATACGCTGATGCGTGTTATCAGTAAATCACGATCCATTCATTGCATCCCGAACAGTCCGATCTCATCTCACAAAGCTTCTTGATTGGTGTCAAAATAAATCTAAACCAATCTTATGAAATAACCTGCATTCGTCATTGATCTACGACATCTACTACATCCCTTCATAACATTCCACTGTTCTCTGTTGAACGCTTGGAATCCACATACAAGACTGCAACGACAAGAAACTGCAAGACAGACTACTCCAACATTTACAATACAACTTCCATACAAAGTTTCCAATTAATAAAAAAAGGCTCATTTACACGGCTGTTGTTTTATTCATTAGTATATACGGAGTTGAGCTTTGAGGCTCCACTAGAACTTCCAATGTTCTAGTATCCAATCCTTACAATCCAAAATGTTTGCAACACCCTCAATGCTTCTTATTATGTTACAAATAAACTTATCCAAAATGATTAAAATGTCCTATATGCTTTAGAAATGGCCTATAAAACCTATCCTTCCATGATTAGCTTCATACCTATTCAAATCCACTAGACACCCAAATCTCGATTTCTGATAGTTTTCCGACGCGTCTGGAAGAAGATGTCCTAGGGAACTAGAATGTGGATTTAATTGAAGTGCTACTAAACAGTTGTGTCTTAGAAGTTCTTGAGGTGTCGAAATCGAATTACACATATTAACTTGTATTTGGTTGGTGCAAAAATAATGCATGTTTTGAATATTCATTTTGATGAGGCAAGTGCTTGCCAAGAAAACAAAAATAATCTTCTGGTTCAGTTAATGGATTGGATATTAATGTTGTTTTTAATCAAAGATTAGTTTATTTTGTGTTAAATAGGCTATGAGTAAGGGCCTCTGAAATTAACCATCTCAAAACAATATTTTCATCATATTTATTTTTACGAGTTCTAACCAGGTAGATCTGCGGCCTAAATCAAGTTGTTTCCAAAACGTTCGTATTAGAGATTTTTATCTCGAAGGTAAGGAAGGTCGCGGTAGGCCTTCTTTTGTTGATCACTACCATCTGAGGGCTTTTTTAGAAGAAAACCATAAAAAAAAACTACTCAGGGTGAAGTTAGTGTAGACAACATAAATATATAAGCCTCATAAAATTATAATAATTGTTTTTTTGTAAAATAAAGAAATCTGCATTATTTTTGCAAATTCCCAATATATGCTTTATGCAGTTGTGCATATCAATAAATGAATAAAAAATACAAGGTACTACATTCTGGTTAATTGTGAATAAAATTATGTTTAGTTGATGAATTACTCTTCACAGTAGTTATGTGACTGTGGGAAGTATAAGCAAAAAAACGATGAAACCCTAAAAACAAAGCCGAAAGAATAGCGGCTAACAGAAGTCAGAAGATAAACAAAGGCTGCATGAATAACCAATGAACGATAGGAGTGCCAATGAAAGAGGAGACGACAGGTCGTGAAATCCTGACAGGCTCTCCGATGGCCCGGTGGGTGCTTAGCCTAAGTGAATATCCACTTACCGCTCTGTTATCCTTGTCTAAATTTTATGAAGTCTTCCCCGCAGCGGGATACTAGGGGGGAGATAGGGGTGCAGGAGAGGGGTAGGGGAAGATAGGGGTGCTAGGAGGGGGGAGCACAAACATAAACATAATACTAACAAATATTGGCTCTTAACCGTTCTCCAGGTCCTTCGCTCCTCCAAAGCCTCACTTACCTACTTTTCTTACCCGATTACACGCCGTGGTTTCTGAAACTGATTTTGAATATTCAGATTCTAAACAGATCTACTTTGGTTTAGTTGATTTTCAGTCTTACAACTAATAAACGAAAATTAATTCCTGTATTCAATTTGATCGGGAATATTTGATTAATGTATTTTCTTAATTTTTTTTTCCATTTTCTCAGCATTATATGGCTATTTTTTAGCTATATTATTATAATCTATTTTTTATTATTATTTTTTTTTTTTTTTACGTTTGTATATACAAGGTGAGTATCTCTTAGCGTAAAAAAAAAAAAAAAAAAAAAAAAAAAAAAATGGGTGAAACTACATCAAACATATAGCCAAATGCCGCAGATCTCACCTATCTATTCCAACCCGTTGCAGATATATGATAAAACAAAGTCTTTGTTGAGAAAACCACGTTTTTTTCTATAAAAGCAATAATATCTCCATTCTGCTTAAATATTTTTTTAAATTTAGACCACATTTTCGGATTTAGCATTAAATTTTCTATAATATTTAAGTACCTGTAACCTTGAATTTTACAAAACTAATGATGTAATGATTTTGTTTCGATTTCATGGAGAACTTTACTGAAGAAACCGAAAAAAAAATGGTGTTCTTATTTCGCATACAAATCAGTTACTTGTGTAAATAAAACATTATGACAATCCCTTAATGGAAATGTGAATGTTAAACATAATAAACTCTTCATTGGATTAAAAAGTAAAGAAAAAAATTATTGTTTAATAGAAATAAAGGAAACTTGTCAATAAAGCGACACCAGATAAGAGGATCTTATGTTATTACATTTATTTATTTATTACTATAATGTAGGATTTTATTTTATTAAATTTTCAATGTAAGGTTTAAAACTCAATGAAAATGAACATAGACCACAATTTTGCTATTAGCATCTGAATGCAAATGGATTAAATAATAACACTTTTTAAGATGAATTTTATGGACAGATGTCTGTTTTTACAGGGGAAGGCATTTCTACCGTTCCATGTGGAGTATCGTTAGTTTATTCATCTTTGTATTGCTGTCGAATAGTGTTTGTATTGTAGTCGAAAATCATAGTTTACCCAACAGATTGAATGATGAAATTGCTAAGATTTGTTACAAAATATCCTACCACAACTTCATCACGATAAAATTCACATTTCCATGAAGGGATTGTCATAATGTTTTATTTACACAAGTAACTGATTTGTATGCCAAGTGGGAACACCTTCGCAAGTTTTTGTGAGATTTGACGTGTTGTGGATTTTTTTTTTCAAATAAGGGTGAGCGTTGAAATAATATAAGACATTGTGACTTTCCCAAATAAGGTCAAGATCAAACTTTACTTTAGATACCAAGTTTGTAAAATTCAAGGTTACAGGTACTCAACTCTAATAGAAAATTTTATTCTAAATCCGAAAATGTGGTCAAAATTTGAAAAAATATTTAAGCAAAATGGAAATATTAGAGCTTTCATAGAAAAAAAATGTGGTTTTCTCAAAAAGTCTTTGTTTTATAATACATTTGCAACGGATTGGGATAGAAAAGTGAGATTTGCGGCATTTTGCTACATGTTTAATGTAGTTTCATCCATTTTATTTTTTTTTAACTCTACGAGATACTCACCCTGTACATTAAAAATTCGTTTTCAGTTGTATTTATTAAACTTACATGAGTCGTGCTCTATATAAAGCGTAGAATTCCGAAACCAGCCAAGTACATTTTCCAAAATTATTCATAGCTGGTCGATAATAGTAAATAATCCAGTTAAATATGGGTTGGGCAAAGAAGAAACTGCTGAACTTTTATCTTCTACGTATCTTTATGTTGTTTGGGGTGCTGACCGAATCTGAAGTTTGCTACCATAGCAACCATCAGCTTCGCACCCAAAATCGCCAAAAAACGCCCAAAATATTTTCGGTGTTTTACCTATAAAACGACAACGAAGCGTTTTTCAAAGAAAAACTTTACATATTAATCCAAAATTACATTATTCCTCCTTAAAGCTGGTTAAAATTTACCATTATTTTACATTAGACTACATATATGAAGTTTTGACCAGGTCCCTTAAAAATACACACTTTTCTACACATTTTTCGCTGTAACTTCAAAAACTATTCCTCCGCTTAAAAATTTGTTTTTTTCATCTAAAAGCTGATTAAATTTCTATTATATTATATGTATATAATTTATATTAACTTCCATAAAAATCCCAAACTGGCCCTCTGAACATGTCATGATTGTCACATTTTGCCAAAACAAAAGCGTACTAGCGTGGGTGTTTTACGGCATTTAATATCAATTACATATATAGAATGTATTAGCACATTTAATCAGCTTTTAGATGAAAAAACAAAATTTTGAATTGGAAAAAATAGATTCGGAATTATAGTGAAAAATGTGTCAAAAAAAACTTGAATATCACAAAAGTACGGGCTTTTAGAGTTTTGGCATGTGTATTTTAAGGGACCCGATCAAACCTTAATGCATGAAATCTATTGTTAAATTTAATCAGCTTTTAGATGAAGAAAATAAATTTTCGATCGGACGAATAGTTTCAAAGTTATAGTGAAAAATGTACCAAAAAACTTGCATTTCACAACAGCACGGGTTTTTTACACGGGGGCTTGCAGGCATGTGTATTTTAAGGGACTTGATTAAAACTTTATATGTAATAGTGTAATAGTAAATTTATCCAGCTTTAAAATGAAATAAAGAAATTTGGGATTAGAGTAATAGTTTCGGGAGTTATGGTCAAAAGTGTACGATAGACGTGTTTTCACGAAGAAATGGGACTGACAGCTAGTTGCAAATTTCTACAATTTATGCCACCATCATAAATTCTAGAAAAATGGCCTGATTTTGATTTTATTGTTTTTCATTTCGTAGGTACTGGTTCCAGCTCCAATTAATATATATATCGTTGTAGTTTTATATGTAAAATAAACCTATAAATATTTTGGGCGGTGAATTACGGTAGAACCTCACTAATCCGACCCCTAAGTGACTAAGGGGTAGGGTGGAACGACCAAAAGATCAAATTAACCGGAGTTTTTAATGTATAGTTAAAATTGTATTATTTATATTAACATTTTAACAAACTAAAGGGAACAGTAACTACACAAGTAGAATAATATTTTTTCGTATATATGTTTTGCCAGTAATTTATATTTATATTTGTGCATAGAAGCGTTGGCCATATTAAGTAATCTTAGCTTTGTAGCTAACTAATTAACCTTTAAAACTGTTCACAATGAAGATGACCTAAACGTACTATTTATTTAAGGACGTAAAAAAAATCACATTTTTTTTTTAATATTAATTTCTTTATTAATATAATAATAAAGGTTATATAGAACCAACCATGCTGCAGATATTTTGGTGAATCGTAGAAAAGGTAGAAAGTTGTGACGTTACAAATTAGCGAAAGGCGGCGTTTCAAGAGTTTAAACTTGCTTTTCAGCTCACAAGCATGATAATGACAATATATAATTGTAATAAAATTATCCGACCTTTGGCACAGCTAGTGTACATTGTTACTGCCATATTAGGGATTCCACGATATCAATATTGTCAACCCCCGCCTTCAGCCTTCGCAGACGGGTCGTATTAAGCGGAGAGTCGGACTACCGAGAGACGGATTAATGAGGTCGGATTTTGCAGTGTTCTTATATTTATGGGATACTATCATTATCATTTCTTATAATAAAAGGTCTACCAATCATATTTTTACCCACAATATCAAAGAGCAAATCGACATTTCTATTTGTTAATAATTTTTATTTGGCAGAAATAATTTTACTGATTTCATCTGGTTGGATTTTAATTGCTGACCATAAATGTATATGGCAAGATGGCAAACTTTTCTGGCACTCAAATCTGTAAATTTAAATTATTATTATTGAAAACTTTACTATTGTAAGCCTTCCTTGAACTATGAAGACAAAGTTGTTAAAATTTAATAACTGGTGGAATCAATAGTTTAACCATTGCAAACTCTGTTGCAGAATGGCACCATCGGTTGATTAATTTAATTGAATATAAGTAAATTTTATTATCAATTTCAAGCACTATATAACGCTGTACCTTTGTAACCTTACATGTAGAATGGCGCTCGCTACCTATCCTAATTTTCAAACTTCACTGTTATCCACATATAATCGCTTTTTTTAGGAACAAATCAATTGAAAATCAGTAGATTTTTTTATCGCTAAACCTTCCTGGAACTATAAAGATGATTCGGTTAAAATTTGGTTCAGATGGGTTCAGCTGTTTTCGTGGTAAATGATCACTGGCTTGTTATTATATATAATATTATAGATAATAAATTTTAATTATTTTTTTATTCCTAGTAGCTGTATTGTGATCACCTATTTGCCCTTTGGTTTATATTCTAATAAGGAATATACATGTACATAAGAGGTGTGGTCAAAAAGTTCCAGGACTTTTTATATACTATGGGAATGCAATGTCTCACAGCGATGCGGTTGGCAGCATTGTATTGCCTGACTCAACAGGAACACAGCTGTGTTTGCAGATCAATCATAACATCACTGAAAGTAACATTAGCACAGTTTGTTTTGAGGTTAGTTTATAGAGTTTGGCTATTTTATGAAAATGAATGTGAAAGAAGAGCAACGTGTTTGTGTGAAGTTTTGTGTGAAACTGAACAAACCGTTTTTCTGAAACCTTTTTGATGTTACAAGAGGCTTTTGGTGAAAATGTCTAAGCCGATCATGCTGCCATCAGTGGTTCAAGAGGTTTAAAGATGGCCTTTTTGTGTAAAAAAAAACGCAATGACTGTCATTCCTCAGCCCCCCTACTCACCTGACCTGGCTCCAGCCGACTTTTTTCTTTTCCCGAAGCTCAAGAGACACCTGAAAGGACGAAGATTTCAAACAGTTGACGAAATTAAAGAAAAACAACGGAGTTGTTAAACACCTTTACAAAAGAAGAGTTTTCGGGGGCCTTTGATCAGTGGAACACACGGTGGGAAAAGTGTGTAGCTTCCCAAGGGGAGTACTTCGAAGGAGACAATTTTGAATAACCTGTATGTTGTATAAATGTATAAAAATTCAGTCCTGGAACTTTTGATCACACCTCGTACATCATGATTCATTAATAATTTGGGTATATGGATGGATATTATCAGTTCTCATCCATTACCTTATGAAGTACTAATAACGAAAATCACCTCCGAATATTCACCCCTCCCTTGACCAATACCGATGAAGTACACTTTATGGCAATATAAATGCAGATAAGGAAATAACGGCTCTGTTTTGGCAAAGCCTCCTTTATAAATTACCAGAATGGGCAACATTGATATGGATAACAGCTCCATGTTTGTGTTGAGAGAACTCCCCCAACTGAGGGGCTCTATAATCCATATAATGAAGGGGACGGATATAGTGCCCAAGTTTTAATGGCCAAGTTCTGTGGGCTAGCTGGCTCCCTGGCCCAAGATTTGTTTATTCAGCCAATTGGAAATTATTCCAATAAATAATAAGCTTTCTCTAATGGCGATCGTAAATTCGATAGTTGGTTAATCTTAACTGCCGATATATTTAAGGGGCTAGAGGTAGTAAACAAGGAGAAGGAAAACATTTTTGTTAAAGTTTTAAAAGGATTATTAAAAAAAAAAAAAATGTATATATAAAAAGAAAACAGTTGTATATCCCTCACTGATCTAACAAAATGGATTAACTTAAATAATAAAAATACACTGACAGATGCAAAAAATTTCACCCATTGATTCTTATCATATTCTAGTCTTGAAATATTTTTTTTTTTATTGATGGGGTATATGTTGACTGTGAAGTATTTAAGATGTAGTTGGTGTATGCAGTCGTAGATACTTTTTTTTTCTTTTTAGTTGTTTACGTTCCCATGTACTTTAGCAAGATCATATTAGGATGATTAAAAATATAATTAAATTACTCATAGTACAAGATCACATCAATACTTCATACAAAAGACTTCACGACAAACTCTACGGACATATCAACAACTTAATACAAACTATGGCCTCCTGAAGCTTGCCAGATAATACCCAAAGAAGACTTAAAATGAGTGGTTGAGAGATCAACTACATTAAATCTGAATAAATATTATGCTTCATGATAGGAGTAAGTACCGCTGGGTACTGTCCTCCCTCATGCCTGACATGCCAATTATTTTGCATAGAACAATCATCACAGCTGTTTGTTGTCACATGATAAGTGACAGGTGTGGATTCGAAAATTAAAGAGTAAAAAAAAAAATTAAATAAAATATAGCAGTGATATTTTATTTTTAACTACCATATTTATTTAAATTTGCAACTGTATACAATAAAATTAAAATAAATATAGTAAATGTGTAATTCCTTGCTTGTAAGCAACTATACACTTTAATAAAAGTTCTATAGAATTTCGAGGTCATCTTTAATTCTTTTATAGATGACTCGGAAGGTTGTTGGAAATAGAATGGGAAGCAAGTTGAGATACTTGAAGATTTGAATGGTTATGGAGTTTACTACGAAAGGATCTGGTTTGAGCTAAATCAGTAACAAAAAGAAACATTAAGGTCTTTAGGGATAAGCTTAGTGGTGACAAAGTAAGGAGGATTTTTTGAAGGATTTTGCATTGCAGGGATACGAGATGAATTAGATGATTTAGTGGAGCACCAGATTCAGATAGGTCTACCAACTGTCATCTAAGTCTTTTGTAATTAATGGGCATCAGTTTCTTGTCGTTTTAGTCTTGTATGTGGATTCAAAGTTAATTTCTTGTTCAGATGAAGGCTTAGGTAGCAGATCTGTTCAACAGTGAGATATTAAAGAACGAATGTTAAAATTATGTATATATAAACTTCAAACAGTTTTTGGTCCAATGCTAATCTGACTAAATGGTTAATTAAAACTACAGTGAGTGGCAAGAAATTCAACCCAATCGATTTTTTTCATTTTCTTTTCTTAATGTATCATTATTTTTTAGGTATTTACATTCCATTATTCTTTAATCAGGGCATAAATAACGTATCAGGATTATAAAAAATATTAATTATTAAAATACATCAGTTTTTAAAAATATTAGTTAACAATTTTTAATTAAGATCTAAATCTTTAATTAAATTCATATCTATTCCTTGCATTCGAAGGGGAATTTTACTGATGTGATATGCAATAAATTATTGAAGGAAATGCCCCAAACGCAAAACTGTAATAGATCATATTTTAAACAAAAATTTAATAAAACTATTTTTTTTTTTAATTTATATTTTTAATAATCGTAATACGTTAATGGGCCATGGTTAAAGTTTATATGGACACTAACACCTAAAATAGAATGATTTTTAGCTGAGAAAATGAAAAAAATCAATTGGGTGAAATTTTTCGTTTGACGGTCTATTTAATTATTAAAGTTATATCATCCTTTTTTAAAAATCCTTAAGAAAGATAAATGTAATTCCAGTTCATAAAGTAAATTATTAAGATAACAATAGAAGATAAATGAAAAATTAAACTAAAAAATATATATGATATAGCTGATAATAAATTTAAAAAAAAAAAAAAAATCATAATATTTATATTTTTAAAAAAGCCGAACCTCGACACAGAATAAAATTATTACACCCTTTATGTGTTCAATCTGATTACCACACTACTTTCAAATCTCGTAATATGTTATAATTTTCATGTACAAGAAAATGACTCATAAGGGAATTAATACGTTTTCTCCATAAACATAACATAACATATTTTTTTATAAGCCACCTGAATTATTGAATTTATTTTTTTAATAATTAAATTCCTGATACCTATCCTTTCATAGTAAACTCCATAACCACTCAAATTCAGTAGTTCTTCAACTTGCTTCGAATTCTATTCCTGATAATACTCCGAGGTGTCAGAAAAGAAAAAAAATAACCGAGAGACCTTCTAATATAGAACTTTTATTAAAGTTCTACCAATAGGTTGCTTTACAAGTTATTGTCGTGTTATATTCATTTTTCCACACATTTACTAGATCTATATGTATGATACAGGTGTAAATATTAATAAAAAGGTAATAAAAAAAATTAAATTATTATTCTATACTCCGCTGTTTTCTGTAAAACAAAGTATAGTCAAACATTTTTAAGTATAATAGATCAATTGAATGGTCCCGCCGAAAAACGTTCTAAGCGACAAAATTTCCGAAGTGGCGATTTTAAAGGTTTTTAAATGTATAATAAATAGTACGTCATAGTATGATATAGCAATCCATTATGTTATTATACATGTAAATATAACAAATTACAAGGTGAAAAAAAAAATGTAACTTACAAAACTGACAAGAACTTTAGATTATGATTTTCTTTCACTGATTACTCAAAATTTTGTTTGTCGCTTAGAACGTTTTTCGGCGGACCCATTCAATTGATTTTTAGGAAAGGAATATTTAATAATTATTTATAAATCAAATTATAATAAAAACTTACCATTTTTGTGTCTTGAAAAGGTCAGGAACACTATCACTATCACCACACCACTCGCGTAACACAAATATCGGCACTCACGACACAAACACCTGCAACAATCAATTTACAATTTTAGATAGTGAAAAAATTATTATGTTAAATTAAACATAAGCATGCATACATTTTAATTACACATAAATAAATATAACATAGATATCTATATATTTTATAATTTAAATTATAACATGTATATATGTATATTCTGTTGTTTCAGCCATGGATGCATGATGGAGATATCCTCCTTGGGGACACCCAACCTCTATAAATTTGGTACTCTTAATCAGGGAAAAACCTGACGGTTGAGCGTGATTTCGACCAATCTCCTTCTTTACTGTCGGTCGTCTAATAATACATTCTTCAAAGTACTTAACCTAAGACCATTCATGGGTTGTAGTAGTAGGTTTTTACTTTTTTTATTTTACTCAGTGTTTTGTCAACAAATTCCAATTTCGTTCTATTTATAATTATTCAAGATTATTAAATCAATACGTTTTTATTTTTCTAAGTTCACTACTGTTGCGCTCTCATCACTACAATAAAGGTATTAACCACCCAATATGAGCGTAATCTAAGTTTCCATTAAGTTAATAGGATGGCGTGGTCAGATAATAGGCAGTCTTAATATACTGATTACGGCCGAAACAATGCCGGACCAAATATCTTGGAGTAAATTGAGAAATTCAATGGAATATACGGAATCTCATAAAAGGTTAGTGTTGGCAATAACCATGAGATAAAATAGAGAATTCCCCTTTATAAGAGAACCCATACTAGAAGCCACTGGTCTCGGGCGTGCGTGGAATTTTATCAAAATATTTCCCATATAACTATCTGTCCGCTGTGAAGAAAGCTCATGGCATCGCCTGCCCAGACTCAATAAACAATATTGAACATTTTCATTGATGGGCTTGACGCTATGTTATTTTTAATTTTAGTTAGTAGCAGTTCATTATCACGAACATTTTTATCACCAATGAAAACTGACATATCAAGGAATATTAGTGGTCGTATGCTATATAATAGAATGGGTGTCATTTTCCCCAATTCCATATTACTCTAATTTATATCATTTTATTACCTTTATATATTCAAATTTGAATACAACTATAATATTTATATATTTTTCAATAATTAATGATTATATATTTGTACCTGTAAATTTTATAACAAAACCAATTACTCAAAGGCTATTTAGTAAACCAATATTCTTAAAAAGTTACATTTTTAAAATTTGATGATTTTTTAATTTTTTTTTTTTATTCTTTACGATTAACCATACAAGAATTAAGTATAGGATCTAGGGTATTATTGGAATCCATTAAAATTGTAGAATTAAAACATATTTAAAGCTTACAATTATTTCTAATTGATATTATCTTTAGTTATCCAAGAGAATAATAATAATATGTGGTAGTATTAATCCTATTTATTTATAATTAAATAATAAAAAATAACGATACTCCAGATATATACCGCACTAATTACTTACTTAGCTGTATAATGTAACGGAACCTGGCAGGATTTAAAATATTTTTATCCAACATTTTAAATATACTACTTTTAATCAGTTAATAAGTTTTTCGAAAACGTTATTCTGAAAACATCGCCTTCATCTAATTATTCAGCAGAACTTTAAAGGATACTTAGAGATTAGTTCAGAACAGTGAAGAAAGCAAAAAAATTAAACTAAAGGCCCCCTTGAACCTGTCGGCTAAAGAAACAATATCATGGAACATCTTTTAGAGGTTGCCGATTCATTTATCTGTAGTGGATAAATTTTTAAATTATGAATTTAACTTTCGAAACTTAAAAATTCAAATAGAAGTTGTAAATAATCTATAAATCCTACTTCTACAATTTTTATTTAAACTAAATGTTAAATTAATTAAATTTCCCCCGAGATTTTTTTTAATTTTTCCACCTTTTCTTCCAAAAGAGTTAAAGTGATTGTGAGTTTTATAAATAAAAAAAAAAAAAAAAAAATTAATCGACTTTCATGATTTTTTTTTTATTTAATTTTATTACATTTTATTAATTTATATTTATTGTTTTTATTTTATTATTATTATCTGTTATTTTGTTATAAAAATATTATTAAGTCCTTGGCTGTACATCACTTTTTATCCCTAAAGGACTTAAGGTCCCAGAATAATAAAGATCTTTTTTATTATTATTATTTATTAAATCTTCAGAATTGACAAAATTTCGAAGTAGTAATTATAATTTAACTTTGTTTTTTAAATTGTCTTTTTTATTTTCTATCCGTAACACCAAGTTTTTGACGTTTTCCTTCTTTTCTGTAGGCTTATCTATAGATTTTTGGCAGAAATTTCAATATTAAATATAATGATTTGACACTCGACTTCCACTAACTTAATATCTGAAACTTCACATATTATGAATAAAGAAGGAATGAAAGGGGGTCTTCTTAGGCACTTTTATAATTTTTATTATAACAAAGAAAAAAAAAAAGGCAACAAGGTATTCTCAAGGCTCATTTTCATAAAGATGGCATTTAGAAGCAGATATAAAAGTCAAGAAGGCATTGAGAAAGTTTTTGAGGGTTTTCTCTCCCCTCTTCTTCGGAGAGGGGAGGGGTATTATACAAAGTGTAAGGGGGTGGTTTACCGCCCGACAAAGGAACCCCCACCCCGCTCCTTGAGCCGCCTCCTTTCCTCTCAACAATCAATAAAAGTGCCTTAACGGCCGGCGCATGCGCCCCTAGGGCGGATCGGTAGCTACCTAATTATTCTAGAATAGCTCCCCGCATTATCCCAGTTCTTTAGAGATCTACTGCGAGGGTTTGGGGATCTATCTCGATAATGGCTTCATTAGTGGATCTTAGATCTGGCGGGAGCAATAGCCGTATCTCATTGGCCGCTCTTATCTGAGGGCGGGAAATTATGTAAAGGCGGGGGTTATACATTTATCGCACTGCCTTTATCAACAGCTTATAGTCCCATTCGGGTCCTCGTTACTGCCCTACCTTCTCCCACCCTCACCTTAATCGCTATGCGATGAACTTCTCTCCTGTGAAAATTTCATTTTAGTATACTTCTGCTAGATTTCACGGATTTGAGATATTTTTTCAGCATATATTACATAGCTACTTGAAAAAAAAAGTAACAGATTCAATTATACAAACAAATGAAATCGTTTTAAACTTTTAATTAATGTATTTTCTGATCAATATTTAAAAAATATTAAATTTAAACAAAAGGATCATTCGCAAATAAGTAGTAGGCCACTAGCCAAATATAAAAGTTATGGGAAATAGTTTTCTTAACGAATTAAAAAAAAAAAAAAAAAATGCCCATACCTCCTTCGTGTTGGAGTTTAATTAATGTGAAAAGCTCTGTCCTTCAGACTTCAGAGAATAAAATAAACACATCTATCTAAGAAAGTTTGGGAAAACAAAAATAAATTATGATTATATTACAAAAAAAAAAAAAAAAAATTCAAACTTTTTTTGAAAAAAGTTTCGACGAGAGTCGAATTTTCGACTGTATCACCACTTTATATCAGTAGTTTAAAAAAATATATAAAAAAATTAAAACTAAATAACCGTGCAAAATAACTTTAGGTACGGATGATTGTATATAAGGATCCCCAAAACTAGGATTAATGAATGTTTTAATATTTTTAAATGAATCTATTTGAATTTTTTATTCTAAGACTAGTATCGAACGTCTAACATTCATTATCTGTTTTAAAAACATAAAAATTAAGTCAAAACTACAGCGTTTTGCTGCACAGAATATATTTATTAAATTTAAAAAATGTAAGACAAGAAACCCCATCGCGCTTGGCCTTTCGGGTTCCCAAGTTTTATAATTTTTTAATAAAAAAAATAAAATTTTTTAAAATTAAAGTACGGTTTCTTTATTTAATTATCAATTAAACACAATTTATTTTTTGACACTGAAAAAAAACAAACAAATTTTATTATTAATTTAAGGAAGCTATTGAACATAATTAATGTTGCTAATGATGATTCAGTTGATGAAAGGAACAAGTTAGCTTTAACTTACTTATCGTTGCATTCAAGAATATACTCATCCGCAAATTAAAATCAGCCATCTCCGGACAGTAAATTAATTTAAAAAATCAACCCATCCCATTGTTCCATTCAGAGTAGTGCTCAACACTCTATGTTAATAATCTTTAATAAGTTAATGGACGCTTCATAGGAAATAGTAAATGGATTTTCCTTTGACAGCTGTCCTAATTATACAAATTATAACGGGATTACACTCAGTTTTGATATCTTGATCTATAAGACGATATAAAATATATTTTAAAAAAAATATCAAATCTTTCAAAACATAAACAGTATAATAATAAACTTTTAAACGGTACCGCTCTACAAGAGCCGCTCCAGCAGAACGGCCTGACCTGCGCTAAACCGACCAGTTCCATCCTTACGCTTCGGGTAAGGAGTTCATACTTATCGATACGTACTCCCTATAACCCGACAGTTGGAAATAGAATTATCGGGACTTCCTATCACTACCACCATAATATCAAAAAAAAAAAAAAAAAAAAAAAAAAAAAGAATTGTGTTTAATAAAAAAGAAATGTAGTTAATGCTAAAATAAAATGATAAAAATAAAAACGGTGAGTTTAGTTAAAAGTGGTTGGTAGGTGATGACAGAATATTAAAAAAGGTAGTTTGGCGCCTTAGTTTCCCCTCTAGAGTGGGGAATAAAGGATTATAAACGTTCACCACTACACGTAGCGACTAAACCATCGAAATAAATCGAGGTTAAAATCGATAGAGGGTATTCAGGGATCATGAAGGGGCTGGAGCGCCTCTTGTAGAGCGGTTCCTTTAAACATATATTTAGAGTGAAAATAATGATTTTAAAATTAATAAATTTTACAAACCAAGTCATTGATAGTACGAATAACCCTGCAGACGTTCTTGTTATAAAAATAGACATCAAAAATATAAGATTCATATAATTAACTATAATCATATTATATAAGATTTAGAAAAACGAATATGTAAAACTTAAACATACATATTTTAGCCTCTACATTAGTGGGGACAGGGTTGGTTCGGGGCTCCACAGGGTTTTTATACTTATATATATTGTACATTGATTATGATTGTATTTTAAATTTATTTTATTTTAAATATTCCATAGACGAGAACTCTAAAATCTAGTTAGCTTCTCCACTAGGCAATCAATAATACTAATTTAATTTCTCATACGATTATCCTCAACCCCTGAATATGTTTCTAGTGCATCGTTAAAAGGGATTGTACTATACAAACAGTTTCTTTTCATTTTAAGTAAAGCCTAAACGCCTTGTTTTATTTTTATATTTTATAGAAGGACAAGCCTTTTTTCGTTTGTGATCACTCACCGCGAAAACTACTGAATCAATCTGTACCAAATATTTACGAAATCATCTTAATAGTTGCAGGACGGTTTAGCAATAATAAAATCTACTGATTTTTTAGTAATTTGTTATTAAAGATGAGATAACAAATGGATAACAGTGAATTTTGAAAATTGAACGATAGGTGGCTAGCGCCATTCTACATGAGATAACAAAGGTACAGTGCGATGTAGAGTTTGACATTGATAATACAATTTAGTTATTTTCAATTAAACTATTGAATAAGATTTAAATATGTGGTGCAACATGTGGATCCGAGTTTAAAAATCGACCGATATGTGCTTAGCAACTATGTACCTAATAGAGTTTATAATTGTAAAACAGAATATGTCCAAAAGTTCAACTACATCATTTTCATAGTTCTAAAAAAGGTTCAACAATAAAAAAATTTACAATAGTAAAAAATGTTATATGTACAATGTCGAGTGGCAGAAACGAGGTTTGGAACACTTTCATATACTTTTATGGTTAGAAATTAGAATCCAACCGAATATAATCAATAAAATTATTTCTGCTGAATAAAATGATTACCAAATCAAAACTGTAGATCCTTTGCTTTTTATTTTGTGTGGAAAATATGATGTATGGGCCATTAGTTATAAGAACTGATAATGCATTCCATTATCCGAAAGAGTTTCTTAATAGTCTCTGTCCATCTAGAATACTAACTCATAGATTAAAATTAAAATTTAAATGAATGATTATGCTTTCACGTAATCTTCGAACACCTAATCAGTGAAATTTTAACCACGTATGCATGAAAATATTATTGAAGGAATAATGCTCAATTGCATACTTCACTGGTCTTGCTGGCTCATCCTTAAGACCGGTTTACACGTTAATGCAATTTGCACAAATTGGCTTGCACAAGCCAGTTTGGGTAACGGTTCGGATCGGCGACACCACCAAACTAGGTTGACCCGCGCTACACCGACCAGTTCGATCCTTACGCTTCACTTCGAGTTTACATTTTTCGATAGTTCATTCCTATAACCTCACATGTAAACAATCACTTCTACAGTTTCAACTTGGATTGTGTTGTTTAGTGTGTTATATTGATATTTAGACTTCTTAAATCTAAATAAGTGAAACAGAAGTTCACAAAATGAGTTTCATAAATGATTAAGTGTTTTATAAATTCATGTTTTCTTATTTCATCTAATCTTATGTGTAAAAGTGTTATAAAACTTAAGAACATTAATTTGTACATGGATTTGGTGTTTTACATATTTATATTTGTTCTATCATTTAAGTGATAAAATTTACAACTTGTAAAAGTGTTATGAAACTTAACAAGATTTATTTGTACATGGATTTGGTGTTTTATATATTTGTATTTGTTGTTTCAATTTCAGTGATAAAATTTCAGTATACATATTTTGTGAATGGATTCTTTGTCATCCATATTACTTTTTGTGCTAAAGTGAGACAGATTGTATAATTAATTCAATAAAACATATCAGTTTATAAATAAATGTGAGAAAGTATATCACAGGTTTTTTATGTTTTCTTATTTCCACTTCCCATGAGAAAATATAGCAGAAATTAACATCTTCACTTTCAACTAGGATTCTGTCTTATATTATATAATGGCTTATAACATGGAGAATTGACAATGTGAAAATAATCACAGATTAAGAGGTAAATGACACATTACTGTATAATTGTAGAACTATTGGTATAATGTTATAGATTAATGTGTTTTTAAAAAAAAAAATTAGAAGCCTGATGATGAAACATTATCACCGAAACATGTAGCTACAAATGTTAAATAAATAGGAGTTATGCCAAATAAATACTTAAGGAATTTGTCTTTTTTATATTTATAATTTGTTATTTTCACTTCTCTGAGAGAAAGTTCATCAGGAATTAACTTTACTGGTGGTTCAGTAGTATATTAATTGTTGATTAAATTAATATTAATTCAAAATTGATTTAGTGTCTTATATTTCGATATTTCCACTTTAATATTTTCTTATTTCTCATTTTAATATTAGAAGGTAAACAGAAGATAATATTACTTTGAACAGGGATTTAGGGTTTCTCAGTAAATGTAGGAGAATAACCTTTCTCCTATAAAAGCAGCGACTAGAACATCGAAATATATCGGAACAAGGTTAGAATCGATAAAAGGTATTCTGAGCGGGTTTAGGGGTTGGTGTCGCCGATCCGAACCGTTACCGCCAGTTTGTGCAAATAAATTGGAAATAAACGCAGGTTTGAGTTTTCACGACCCAAAAATTTGGCTAGAGTAAAATCCGTCGGGACAGAAATTCGACTTGAGGTTGGTGTGTTGGCACGAGCGTGTAAACGATGATTAAGCCGCAGCTAAAGCCTAGCGCGTGCGCATTTCACGTTCGACCACCTATTCCATACTTTATTTTGAGTTAATACGAACAATTTTTGGCGAAGAAGGACATCCTTGGCCATTATTCTTCCCAACTAATTAGTTTTTGCCCTTCAGGATACTATTTTTTTTGTAATCTTCCAGGATTTAACGATTTTATTTTACTTAACGTCCTTAAAGATACCATTTTAAGATGGCGAAAGAACATCCAAGTCCACACACACACACACACACACATATATATTAGTTTTTGTCTTTAAGGATACAATTTAGAAGTATTCCAAGAAATAACGAGTTTTAAGATAACAGAAGGACATCCTTGACCACTCTCCTTCCAAACAAATCAGGTTTCGTCCTTAATGATACCATTTTATTTTTTTAATCTTTCAGGATTTTTTAATTTTAGTTTTCGTCCTTAAGAAAGATTTAAAGATGGTGGAAGGATATCCTGGCCACATAAATATATTAGTTTTATCCTTAAGGATACTATTTTGAGTTTCGCTAGAATTAACGATTTTCAAGTTATATGAAGGATATTCCGCTATTATTGTGATACTATTTTGAAATATTCTAGGATTTAATGATTTTAAGATAGCGGAAGGATATTATACCATTGTTGTCCGAAGGATATTCCGCGATTATTGCCCTTTAGGATACTATTTTGAAATATTCTAGGATTTAACGATTTTAAGATAGCGGAAGAATATTAGATAGATAGATAGAAAATACTTTATTAATAATATTTATAGAATTTTATGTTATTTACAAAAGTGTTCAAAGTAATATTACTGACATAGCTACGGCTGTCTGTCAGGAGCGCTTTTAATTGAATAATGATTTTTATATACATTATTGTTTATTTATTTTTAAAAATGTAAATATTTATTGATTTATTAAATAATCTATTCACAAACAATACAATAAAAAAAATACAATACAATCTAACTGCCCATTATACAATCAATTATTAATAATTAATTATGTTTTATACAACAATATCATAATTATCACATATCCTATAACAATATCTCAATTATATCTCAAATAATATATATCCACCTATTATCATACTATTCAATAATATCTAATTATTATCATTTTTATTTATAACATATATTATCAATCAATAACATCTAAAGAATTATCAGGTTATTAATAATTAAAATTTTTATATCCTTGGCCACATATATATTAGTTTTCATCCATAAGGATACTATTTTGAGTTTCGCCAGAATTTAACGATTTTCAAGTTATATGAAGGATATTCCGCTATTATTGTGATACTATTTTGAAATATTCTAGGATTCAACGATTTAAAGATAGCGGAAGGATATTATACCATTGTTGTCCGTTACAAGAATTAATAATGATTCGTCACAATTTTTCATTTTTAACACAAAACAGAGAGGTTTTTACTTCATATTTGTGCAGGCAAAACTGAACGCGTAAACAGTATCGCAAATGGCATACTGTGCTACGCTAATGGCTTGAGCGTGTAAACCGGCCTTTAGGATAGACCAGGGAAGTACTGCCAGGAAGACGTATGAAACTAGTATGGAGGGAAGAAGTCCAAGACCACGCATTTCTTGGGTGGAGAGTGTTAAAGAGGTGTTCAGGAGGCGGGATATGGACTGAGTATGAGAAAAGAGCTGGCCATAGAACGAGACATCTGGTTCAGACTCTACAAAGTGTGACTCCACACTGCGCAGCGGTAAACGGGGATAAAATGATTATGATGATGACGATAATGATGCATACTTCAATAGAAGAATTTTGGTCGGTAAGCAATAAAACTTCAATTATTAGTCAAAATTATCTAAGTTCTTTACTTATGAGACCAGGCAAAGCCGCGACGGGGTTCGCTAAAAATGTACTGAACTTTTTTTAAATCTTCACAGTATACAATTGACTAATGAGTATACATTGAGAATACGAAATTCGTTTAGTTAATGGTGTTTTATGATCAATTTTATTACCCCTCCATTGCGACCAGTTAGATAAAAGAACCGGTTAATGGAGGTATAGCGGATAAAAGGTGACCACAGGGAGCAGAGGATATAGCGCAGTGTAGATAGGCGGGCTGACGTACGAGGGGCTAAGCCGGCCGTTGATTACCTGACTATAGAGAGTCTATTAGCCCCCCCCCCCCTAGGTCCCGGGCTTATCTGGGCCATAGGTGCTGCGGGGAGGGGAAATAGGGGGGGGGGGACTTAGAGCCGATTTATAGCGACCGGGAGAGGTTCGACTTTAATTAAACCAGCCCCAGCTATCTCTAATTAACTTGATAAATATTTGTTTTCCATCCGGGGGCCGTTCCCCTCCCCTCCTCCCTTCTCCTCCTCCCCCCACCAATCCGGCCTCAAGATAAAACGGAATGCTCTTTACCGCCCTCACATGGCTGTATGATTGCTCTCCTAACTGCCTACCTGTGTGTACCTCTTGGAGATTAAAATTTAATTCTTAACTTTATAGGGTTAGTGGTGTTTCTAACATTTTAGCATCAGTTGTATTTCGTAAAAAAAAAAAAAAAAAAAATCTTTTCTAATTTTATTTTTACTTTTAAATGATTTAAATGTTTTTTCTCCTAAAAGAAAAAAAATGCACTGAAAAATAATAAATTTATCTCATTATGTGTTTATGTAAAAATATATAATATAAATAAGTAGAAGATTAATTGCTACAAACAAGTGTTGTTTTGGACTCCTGAAGCACTTTAGAAGTAGAAACCTCTCACGCAAAACCAAAGTCCAGCTGTATAAAACCTTAATAAGACCTATTCTGACCTATGCCTCTGAATATTGGACAATTTCTAAAATGCAGGAAACCTTATTCCAGAGGTTCGAGAGACGGATTCTAAGAAAAATTTTGGACCAGTTTTTCGGAGACAACACTTAGAAGATGAGACCTAATTCAGAGCTCGCACAGGTGAATCAAAATACAAATATTGCAGAATTCATTAAACTTGGAAGGCTCCAATGGGCGGGGAATGTGGCGAGGATGAATCCAGATGAGTTCCTTAAAAAACTCTCGGAAGAAAAGATACATGCCAAGAGAAAAATAGGCAGACCAAGACTGAGATGGACCCATGGAGCGGCAGAGGATGCTTTGCCCATCTTGAGAGTGAGGAACTGGAGAGCAGCAGCAACACATCGAGGTGACTGATGGTTGATGTTATTGCTGAGTCAAGGCCTCCACTATGATTTGTAGCGCCGATTTGGTTGATTGATTCATTGTATTATTTACAGAATCAAGTATACTAGAATGCCTTTAGGGATTTATCGATTTATCGATTAAAAAAAAAATTGGGATCGAGATTCGATTGCTGTTAAATTTTCGATCTGACCAACATCAACAGAGCTTGATCTTATTTTATGTTAATATCAAGTGTTTGTTGCAACAATAATTTTATTTAGGTTTATAATTTATCAATTTTGTGCTAATATATACATATATATGTATATATATATATATATATATATATATATATATATATATATATATATATATACATCAATCCATATATAATTATTATTTATTTTATTTTATTTATTTATTTTTATTTTATTTTATTTGAGATTTTAATTTCATTTATTTGATAAGAAAAATTTTGAATTTTTTCTTATAAACATTGCAAAACCTGTTTTTTTTTTTTCTATTTATTATATATTAATGGAATTCGATCGGAAAATATTACTCAGAAACTTCATATGCCCAGCAATAATAATATATATATCCTTTTTAAATATTTTAATTTTATTTTTAATCTTCTTGTCAAAAAAGATATCTTAGAACCTTTTAATTATACCAATATTTTAATATCTACAATAATTTAGCTATTTATTAAATATATCATAAAATAAAATTTAACAGGAACTTCTAGTGTAAAGATGAAATAAGATACCGTAACGTTTGATGTTTGATAAATTTTTATTCAAAGAGACATTAATATATCAATGATAAATGTAACTATGGTCACGCCATGAAATTTTTTGGCGCACTAGAGCAATAGGGTGACATCCGAGTAAACCCTTAACCCTTCAAAGAGATTTAAAACGCTATGCATGAAAGTTAGACGAGGTCTTGTAAATTTTTTGGTAGAGGCTCCCAGAAAGAAAGAGGGGGTAGGATCGGGATGGAAGGGGAAGGAAGGGGGCGGAGTGGGGGGAATAAAAATAACGACATACCGTTTCCCCTCAGTGGAGACAATATATAAGAGCAGATAGGGACCGAGTCTAAGATTTGAAATTCAGAAGAGTGATCCCCTAGGGGCCGGGCATTGAATCCTAGGGACGACAATGGCAGAGCAAAAGGAGAACTTGCTGAATACATTATATATATCTGCCCTATTTGCATCTTCTCTTCTCTTTTCAGCCTTCCTTTCCCTCTCCGCTCTGGATCAACCCCCGACCTTTGTGTTTCCCGAACTTTTCCCCCTTTTTTTTCCTCCTTCCTATTTTCCTGTTTGTTTTTATTGTGATGTACAACATTGTTTGGCCAAAGTTCACAAAAGACCAGCTACTGGTTCCTTTTTTTAGCTTTCTTTCCTTTGTATGATTTCAGCGGAATTCAAACAAAAAAGAACGACAATTTAGGAGGCCATAGTTACAAAGTGAACGTAATCAACGTTTCCTCACATGGGTCATGTTGACAGTTCCAGTACTTCAGTAGTTAAATTCTAATAATACGACGGATTCTAACTCCATATTAAAACAATGTTAACATATTACCGCATTAATAGTAGAGGCAAATATATAAATTTATAAATATATATATATATATATATATATATATATATATATATATATACATATATATATATATATATACATATACAAACATATATATACATATGTATATATATATATATATATATATATATATATATAGATATATATATATATACATATATTTAATTATTTATTTACTCCCCGTCAAAAGTATCGCAACACTCTGAAATATATGAATTTTATAAAAACGTATTTTTTTTTTTTTACATTATAAAGAAAGTTTCTGAAGTCTATAAAAAACATTCCTAAACTGGACATTCACAATTTTTATTAATATAAATTACAATATTTCTTCCAATAAACAAAAAAATTAGAAAACAATTTTTTAAAATTTCCATTTTTTACAATTTTAACTTTACAATTTATAATTGGTATTTAATAAGACATATTTCCCCCTCTGGCTTGAATGACTGCTTATTAGTTCGTCTTGGCATACTTGTAAATAACGGAACGAATGATAAACATGGGCTCTAGGAATTTGAAAAAAAATAATCTAAAATTCCATCTTTTGTAATTAACAGGGAAAAACATTGATGTGTCTAATCCTTAGTCTCACGTTTAATAAATAATATTAATACGAATATAAACCAAGTATGGATTATGGTAAAAACCAGGAAAATTTTGAAAATTATGGGTGTTGCAATACTTTTGACGGGGAGTTTAGAATTAGAAAAAAATACCTTAATCGGGGACTATTTATTATAAAATAAAATAATACTTTTGTTCAAGAAAAATTTCACAATTGCTAAAAAACAATATTTAAAACTCTTGTACTAAGAATTGAGTAGGTAGTGTATTTGTTTGGATCTATGTATTACTCCTTGAAAAGGAAAAAATTAATACTTTTCAAGAGGTAGAAAAGCCTTTTAGACTTTTCGAGGTATTTACCTTTTAGAGGTAGACTTTTTCGATTGTTCTCCAAAAGAGAGGAGGATTGAGCAACTGACAGAAAGGCCGGAAATAGTAGTCCACCACAAAAATGGATTATATTTTAAAGGTTAATTCGATTCCCTACTAAAGAATAACTAATCAATTTTTATTGGATAACGTTGATTTTTTTTTGTACATCACATAATACATATGATTATAAAATCAATAAGAATAATACTAATGGTCCAAAAAAAAACATCTTTTAATCATAACTTAATAAGAAAATTTAAACAATAACTTGAGGTTTATGTTTAAACATATTTCTCAGAGTAGATAAAACAATACAATTAAATATTGACTAAAATGAGAGAACTCTATTGCCAAAAACTAAAGATTATTAAGAAGTGAGATAACAAATCAAATCGCCTAAATAATAAATTCTGTTGCGTCATATGAAGACAACTCTTAAAATAAAATCTACCATAGGACCTTAAAACCTTGAATAGGTTGCAAACAAGTTTATTTATTTTTTTTTTTTTACTTAGTTAAAAATATACAATCTGTAATTAGAACTAATGAGTTTCCCTTCTAGACTTCTCAAACGAACAGCATGGGGCTCTTAAAATTCCATGAACCGACTGTGTTTAGCCAGGAGGTGTGAACTAACAGTATCCCAGGAGTAACAAGTATTAGGACATGTTAGCGCCGTAACTAAACCTCTAACAAGTGTTTACGTGGCACCCTCAGTTCTACATCAAGGATAAATATACAGACTGTCAAATATATTATCTGGCTCCGCAGCCTTTTTTTACTGCCTTACTCAGATGAAAAAGAAAGAAAAAACGCTGAACATTTTCTGATGTAAAACGTGGGATCACAAACTAAAAAGTTTAATAAAAAAAAATATTTATGAGCACCACTGGACTCAAATTTCATCCTTTAATAAGAACAAGATGACTTTAAATAAATCAGGGATCCATAACCAACAGGTTATAACAGAACTTGCAACCTAATGTTGGTACAATAAATTTGTGGCTTTATAAAAGCTGCTTTTGGTTTTCTAAAATCAGTTGTGGACGGGGTTGTTTTTGAAAGGCAGAGCCCTTTTTACTTGAAGTATTTAATAGGTTTCTACATTACAATAAGTAAAAGCAGTTTTTCTCTCTCAGAGGAATTTCACAGGTGTGTCAGATTAAATAAATATCGGGCAGTACAACAAACCGTTGACTCTCTGAAATTTCACATGATGTCCATTTATGACATAACAACGTTCCCGAATACCTAGAAGCTAATTAACAACATTCTTATTTAGTAAATATTCTTGGTTATGAAGTGACAAAACTTGGCCTCTAATGTAAGAGAATAACAAAGCTTTAAATTTTTCGAAAATAATGTATTATATATTTATATATTATATAGTTCTGACAAAAAGATGAACAAAATTTAGATAGCTCAACAGTGCGGGAAACAACGCTAAGGCTAAAGTTTCTAGATTTAATAATTACCAAATCTCTAAATAAATAATTAGTGTTGAACTGTTAGGTAATCGCCCAAGGGGTACACCGAGACATAGATGCATAGATTATATGGTTGAAAAACTTACGGATTTAAATAAATTATACGTTCGAATAATGGTAATACCCAGTATAAATTACTACACATTAGAATGTCGATTGTAAGTTAATCAATTGATAAAGTTTCAGCAACTTTATAAAATATAAAGTTAATAAAATAAACAAAAAATATATATATATATTTTATGAGATAGTTAACAGGTTAACCATCAAATAAAAGTGTTTTTCTGCGAGTTCAAACCAATGAAGACCCTATTCTCTATAACATCCAAATATTTTTTCGAGCTAAAACACACGAAGTTAGTTAAAATCTTCTCATAAAATTATTAATTTAGGATAACATTTTATCAATTAATAAATACATTATTCATTATTTTAATCGGTTTATGACGTTGACGTTTTCATTATATATTTTTATATCTGGAAAAGAAGCGGACATATAGAAACTACGATCACTAAAGGAGGTATGGCTTTTTAAACTTTGCCCAGATGAAATTTTGCACTGTTAGCCGAAACTTCAAAATACATATATTATTATTATATTTTATGCTATTATTTTATTGTTTTTTAAAGGACCTTTTTCTTTATTTAAGTAAGGTATACTAAACTACAGTATAATACATTTTTTTTTATGACATCATCCATGGGAGAATTGTGTGTGGTCAGAGATTGGTGGTGTAGGCATCAAGCCTTAGGGTTCGCTAAGGATTTTTATTTATTTAAATAATTTACTATTATAATATAAATAATAAAATATCAAAATTGCTTTAAAATTTCCGTTCAAATAGCTCTCTGAGGAAATTGGACTCCATCAAAGTATTGACGATGGAATAAAGTCTCAATTATCAAAACGTTATAAGGAATACATGTTTATATAATTCTAGTGGGAATAATGGTTTCTTTTTCAAAATATATATTTACAGTGTGAATGTTCTATAGTGTACTCCACCGCTCCCCTCTAGCATCATTTCGAATATATAAAATTGGGGAGAAAATGTTAGATTTATTTTTCTCCTAGAAAGAAATGAAATAATATTTACTTATGACAGGTAAATTATTTACCACAAAAATTTCAAAACATCAGTACTTTGCTACATAGATTATATATACAGGGTGAGTCCCTCTTTGTGTAAAAAAAAAAAAAAAAAAAAATGGGTGAAACTTGATCAAAAATGAAGAAAAATGTCGCTGACCTTACCTTTCTATTTCGATCTGTTGCAGATATACGATAATTCCAAGACTTTTTGAAGGAAACCACGTTTTTTGCTATGAAAGCTATATTATAACAACTTTGTTTAAACATTTTTTTAAATTTTGACCTCATTTTCGGATTAAGCATTAAATTTCCTATTTGAGCATAGTACATGCAACCTTGAATTTTAAAAATTTGGACCTAAAGAACAGTTTTTTACCTAAAAAACCGTTTTTCAATATAAACTATCGACGAAACTGCAAATCTCACAAAAATTTGCAAATTTAACCAGCTTTCATGTGGTACCATTACATTAATGATTCCGTATCGATTTCATGGAGAAATTAACTTTTAAAACCTCAAAAACATGGCGTTTTCATTTAACATGCAAATCAGTTACTAGATGGAAATATTTATTTTCTACTCAATAAACTCTTTATTGGAATAAAAAGCAAAGAAATAATTTATTATACATAAAAAATATATTATGTATAAAAATTGTATATATAAAAATGTCTACAAAGACTAGGGAGTGAAAGTAATACATTATGTAGAAAGTAGTCTAAAATTAAATATTTATGAAGCATTAGAAGTAATAAAATCGTTCAAAACCAATCGTAATTTTTGTTCAAATGACCAGATATTTCCAATTGGCCCCATTTAAATTTTTTTCCAATACTGATGGTAAAAACAAACAACCAGTCAAAGGGGAAACCTGAAGTACAAACTATTTCCACCTTACTTTTTTGTCTCTTTATATCATTCAGAAGCCATTGTCATTTTGTCTGCTTAGCCAAGTATTTTATTTTATTTCTTGCCTCACAGTTTATAATTCAATATATATAATCTTGGTAGCAATGCGCTGATGTATGGATTTTTTTTTATTTTAATGCTTTAAAAGCTATTGCTGAACATTCGAATTAGTCTTAAAATAAACAAAAAAGTCCAAAAAAGGGGCCAATAATTCATTAATGCTATTTGTAATAATCCTTCTATAGCATCTAGCATACCTCAATAAATACTCAGTTTTTTCACATGGCTTAGTGAAAATACTGCCTGAATAATTTATTTAAGTTTATGATGATACTTGACATCTTTTATTACAGCTGTGTGACTTGCACAAAAACGCTATAGGAAATGTTCCCGCAATGCAAGAATCCAGGGCGACTCATAGACCGCGTACCTGTACCAAATAAAAACCCAACTGCCCCCAACGGCGGTACGTGGAGGCTTTAAGAAGTGGAGGCGAGGGCGATCTCTCAGATCTGGAGTTGCTCCTTTTGAATTCTTATCGTAGCTTTGTGCCCCACGCCGCCCACACTGAGCAGGCTCCAACGACGTCGTTACGTCGCCTGAAAAACGTTATTCTCTGGAGATCTCCAGCTGCATGATAACTTTATTAACTTACTTTTCTCAACATATTGCCTCGCCGGGTTCCGAATACCTGATTTCAAAGGGTTTTGTGCTGCAAGTCGGTCGCCAGCTCAGTACGTTTTGAACGTAGTGGGAAATCAAAAAAATATAATTTTAAATAAAGGACTGTAAATCATAATAAATCCTATAATTTTTATGTTATAATATTATGTTAATTATATAATTTTCACAGTTTTATATAACTAACTGACTTATGACTTGACCGTATGTCAATATGTTACAAGAGGCTCTCTGAATTTCGAAAAATGACCACTATGTCTCATAACAGGTTGAGAGAGCTTTGTAAACTGCTTGCTATGGTTGGAGCTTCTGACATTTTGACTTGTTCGAACTTAAAAATCAATTAACAGCACGGCGTCGACCTCGAAGACGCAATGAGGAATCATCTCATGAGTTTAGATTTCGATCGAGTGGTGCAGTCCGAGTTTAATCTATATAATAGAAATGTCTCAACCTTTGGTATACTTCAAGCGTACCTACAATTCAGCACCCATATAGAAAACCAGAGGATTCTCACTTAACTGAGGATGGCCAGCAAAAGAAATACACGTCTGTCGTACGGTGGCATGCAGAGACAATTTAACAGTGATCAATCGTGTGAGTTTTGTGACACAAATGTTAGCGATGGTGTCACACACTTTTTGCTGGATTGTTCGGCATTTAGGAGACAAAGGCACAAGTATTTGAGCAAGTATCTCCTGCCCGAACCTACTCCTGAGTTGACCATGGAAAATCTTTTAAAAGTTTAGAGCATAAAGCATTTAAAAGCTATTTATTTATTTATAACACATACATTTAATTCAGATGGTGATTAGTTATCTCGGAGTATTTTGTTTAATTTTTGTTTGTCTAAAATTTTGCTTTTCTTTTTCAGCCGAAAAGTTTCTTTTTTTTAGTTGTACTTATTATGTGTAGTATATTTATTTAATTTTGTATTATGTGTGATTTATGGATTTTATATTTGTTTCAATTTATTTATATATTTTATTTCATTTTAACTGTTCATTCTGAAGTCTGACCTCCTGTGATTGTAATTATTTTTACAAAATACAGTAATTCATTCATTCATTCATGACTTGACCGTATGGGTTTATGCTTTGATTTTAAACACTAAGAGTGGAATATGGAGTTGATTATTTTTTAAGGCCTAATCAAAATTAATAAACAAGAGTAATTTCAAATAAACCTAAATTTATTCATCATTATTTTCATTTCTATTCATTTAAATGGCCTCTCAAAAATCAGCAATTTCGCAAAAATGCTAGCCTAAAAGTAGGGATTGTAACTGTTTTAAAAATGTTTAGAAAAAGCTTGAATAAGTATCAAAATCTGCCTCACTCATGGGCAATAAGTAACATGGATGCAGAGTCAAGCAAAATTTAATCATATGTTCCAATGAACAGTATATCATATTTAAAATGCACATTTCCATTAAGGGATTGTCATAATGTTTTATTAACACAAGTCACTTATTTTTATTCCAAATGAGAACACCATGTTTTTTCAGTATTAAAAGTAAATTTCTCCACGAAATCAACAGAATCATTAGTTTTAACATATCATTCGAAAGCTGATTAAATTTGCAATTTTTGTGAGATTTGCAGTTTTGTGGATAGTTTTTTCGAAAAACGGTGAGCGTTGAAGTAATATAAGGCGTTGTAACTTCCCTAAATAAGGTGAAGATCAACCTGTTCTTTAGGTCACGAGTTTATAAAATTCAAGGAGAAAATGTAATACAAAATCCGAAAATGTGATCAAAATTTGAAACACATTTTAAAAAAGGTGAGATTTTACAGTTTTTATGATAAAAAACGTGGTTTCCTCAAATTTTTTTTCGATTTATCGTATATCTACAACCGATTGGAATAGAAAGGTGAGATACGCGGCATTTTTCAACAGTTTTGATCTAGTTTCACCCATTTTTTTTTTTTTTTTACACTAAGAGGTACTCACCCTGTATATTGAACATACAGTCATACTACAAATATATAATTAAGAAGAAATGATGTTAGGTGTTAAAATTTAAATGATTAGATGGGTGTATTGTTTTTGTTTATATATAAATTCCTAGATGAGCAATATATCATTAGATTATTTACCATTATACCACTAATAAAGTAATGTTATTTTTACACAATTAATTTCACATCTTCAATTTTTGTGACATTATAAATATGATTATGCCTAGTACATAGTATTTTTTTTATTATTGATTTACAGTTATTTAGGAAATAAGAAGCAAAATAAAAGTAGACAATTAACAAGTAAATTTTGAAAATGCGTTCTATTCCTACAAATTATTTTTTTAAATTGATAGAACAAAATATCAATCAGTCTATAAAATATGCTTACAGGATAGAAAAAAATAGACATAGACAAGTCTATTTCTCAAAATAAACGAGTAATATTGACGACACTCAGGAACGGCCACACCCTACGAGCCCAGATTTATTTTAAGGAAAACCAGTTTTCTTGGAAAGATTTTCAGTGACCAGCCTACCGCAACATTCTATTGATTCAAGAAAACTGCAGCGAAGTTAATGAAGCTAATGAGTGTCCTAATGTTCCTTAATAATTCTTACTCTAATTGACATGAAATCTGTAATAGTTATTTCACACATTTATTTGATGTATACGTATATAGTTGTAAATGTCCACAAAAACAAAAACAAATTAAATAAAATAATATAATGTATTTTCTTTTAAAAACTTCAGTTACGTGTTATATTGTTTATAATAATTATACGAAAAGTGTAAGACTGGAATACAAAATAATGTTGGCACTCACCTAGGGTAGATAGACCCAAGACTTGCACCATCAGCTGCTACAAGTTCACCATCTTCCCTTCCCTTGGTGATTGTCAACATCAATTTGATTTTATATCTTACATTTTTAATATGAATACAATCTGTGAATCAAATTTCTGGTTTTGAGTTTTATATGGTTATAGAACTGAAGCTGATTGTTTATCGAAACTGGTACTCTAACATGTAAAATACTAACAGAAGTGAAAAACAATTCATTATATTGTTACTAATTATATCGTTCCTTCTTTGCTATCATGCATAACTCAACAGAACAATTAAAAATGTAGTGTCTTATAACAATTTATAAAACAATTATTAACAAGCATCCCGTTCCCATAAATAAAGTACCTGGATTTTTTAACTAATTATTGAAGTTTTATATATTTATCAATAAAAATCTTGTATTGTATTGAAGTATACAATTAACCATTTCTTCAATGATATATTTTCACGTATACCAGACATTTTTAACCTGGTTAGAATCGTGCTGATTAGGTACTTGAAGATTACGTTAAAGCATAATTAGACATCCAATTTTAAATTATAATGTATGAGATGGTAATCCAGATGGACTGAGACTACTAATTTTTTTTTGCAGATAATGGACTGTCCTATCAGTGCTAACAACAAAAAGCCCATGATTCATATTTTTACACACAATATCAAAAAGGAAAGAATAGACATTTTTATTGGGTAATAATGTTTACTCGGCAAAATAATTTTATTTATTACGTCTGGTAATGATCATAAAAGTATATGACAGTGTGACGTACCTCGTTTCTGTCACTCAATTTTGCAAATTTAAATTTTTACTTTTGTAAATGTTATTATTGCTAAACCTTCCTAGAAATATTAAAATTAATGTAGTTAAAATTTGGTACAGATAGTGCAGTAGTTACCATTATAACCACATATCGGTCTATTTTTAAGTTTAACTAGGAAAACATGTCCCACATATTTAAATATTTTTTAACAATTTATTTGTATAAAAGTAAATTTTATTATAAAATTCGAGCTCTATATCACTGGTGTTTGAGAAAAAGAGTTTAACTCATCATATTTATGAAAATAAAAATTATTAAATACATAATATTTTGTTAGAGCTTTGTATTTTAATATAATGAATAGTTCCTTACAATATAATATAGTATATTCATAAAGAAATACTTGGGCAGGATTTAAAATGAGTTTTCAAACCTTCGGAAAATCGCCTTGTACACTTCAAATACTATGAATTAAGCCCTTTTGACCAAATATCAGTGATTATGTATCGTACGTTTGTAACCTCTCACGTAGAATTGTGCTCGCCACCTTCGCTCAAATCTTTAAACCAAAATCCTTCGAGAAATCCTCAATGCTCCTTAATTTGTCACCAATAAACTTATCCATAAAGATCTTAATGTTCAATATGTTGCTGATTTAGCCCAAACCAGATACCAATCCTTTCATAGTAAGCTCCATAACCACTCAAATCCCCTAGTTTCTAAACTTGCTTCCCACTCAATTCCCGATAACCCTCCGAGACTTCTGAAAAGAAGATGACCCAGAGATTTTCTGGTGTAGATTTTTTTTTTTTTTTTTTATTGAAGTGCTACTGATGAGTAGTTCTTTTCAAGTTTTGGCATGTTATTGTAAACGTTTTTCGACACATTTACTTGATGTATACTTGTACAGTTGTAAATTTCAATAAATTGATTTTTTTTTTAAAATGTTATCGATATATTATCACTTTTTAATAACAAATTAATTGAAAGTCAGCAGATGTTACTATTGCTAAACTATCCTGGAACTACAAAGATAATGTGGTTAAAATTTGGTAGAGATTGGTTCAGTTATAGTTTTCATAGTTTATATCTATTACCCCAATGAATAAGTAGTTAAGTCAAATTCCCGTGCTTTTCAGAGCACAGCTTTAAAAATTTGATTAGGCTTCGAGAATCTCAATTATGTAAAAAATTCTGATATTTTTATAAGAGCTAGTTATTTCTATATTTAATGTTAAGCACTGTTGAGCGTGGTCAGCACTTGGAAGGGTGATCGCCCTCCAGGTAACACCACACAGTCCCAGATATTCAGTCTAATACGGCGTGGGATCGATTCCCACATGGGAGCAGTACACTGTCCTCACCCTGGAAGTCAAAGGGTGGTGAGCGATCACTGACAGATTGGGGGTTGGGCTCAGGACTCTAGTCTGTATAACCTCCCTATTAAACAACCTTCAATCAGTCTCAGAAAATCTGTGGTAAATACGGACACCGGTTTTGACAAAGACACCAGAAGAACATGCAACAAAGTGGAAGCGATGGCCCAAGATGAGCAGATGTGGAGTAGGCTGGTTAAAGCGGCCAAGGATCTACGAGGTATATAAAGCCAACCGAAAAAAAAGAAAAGAAAAAAAATGTTGTTTCTATAAAAATATCAAATAATATCCACATATTTCTGGTTTTCAAAGCCTAATCGAAATTTCTTCGTCTTCGAATTTTCAGAAAGTCGTGTTCTGAAAAGTACGGGAATTCGACTCGACTCGAACTTATTCTCAGGGGTGATAGATATAATAGTATAGATAATAAATAAATCCTATGTTTTCTTATACAAAAATGAATACTAAGGGTTTGCCCATTCTTTTAAAAAGTAAATAAATAAAATAAAAACCTAATAAATTATACGACCACCATAGTCTAGCTAATGAAGGAAACATCACTCTAGAGAACATCCCCTGGAGAATACAGGAATGTATTCTATAATATATTCTAGCTCAGTTTTTCCCCTGCTAATTAAACGTCAGGGATGAAATGTGTATTTCATTAGAGAGTGTCCTAAATCGAGAGGGTCCTAATTAGAGGGGCCTTCCGTCATGTTTACGAGTGACAGCTCCCGAGGACTCCCGGAGCAATTTAAATATTTTCGGGCCGACTTATGTCCCAGGCGGGAATAGCTGGCGTTCCCTGGGATAGGGATCCGTGTCGCTGGGTTTTGTTTTAATTACGGCATCTTGTATATCCGAGTCACGGTCTTCGGTAACGAGCTTAGTTTGAATTTAGTAAACAGCATTCTTAAAAGGAGTCATTCCTGACAGAGAGGGGTGACTATGCAAATACCTAGAATAATAAATCCGAAATGCGCATGTGTCTATTCACTCAATTTTAACTTTAAAAGTTATAGTATCCATCATCTTTATAGATCCAAGATGGTTTAGCAATAACAAAATCTACTGATTTTCTATTAATATATTATCAAAAAAGCAATAATATTTAGATACGTTCGAAAATTGACAGATAGGGTGCGAACGCCGTTGTAGCCTTTTCATGAAAGGTTACAATGGTACGATGTCATGTACAGCTTGAAATTGATAATAAAATTTACTTACATTAAAATAAATTAATAAAAAAGATTTAATATATGGAGCGATAGTTTTCCCTAGTTAAGTTTAAAAACCAACCGATATGTGGTTCGCAGCATTCAATAAGCAGCAATAGATTGTGCAATGGTAAAACTAATGTGCCCATCTACACCAAATTTTAAATGCACCATTTTCATAGTTCTAGAAAGGTTTAGCAACAATAACATTTACAGGTTTTTTTGTTTTGTTTTTTTGGTTTTTTTAATAAGAGTTCTCAGGTAATAATAAGATTTCTAAAATGGAATAAAACAATCCATGACACCTCCCAGATGAAATCAATAGAATTATTTTTGCCGAATGAAAATTATTACCAAATCAAAATGTCGACCCTTTGATTTTTGATATCGTGGGTAAAAAGATGGTTTATTGGCCATTAATTATAAGCATTGTCCATTATTTGCAAGAGTTTCTTAATAGTCATTGCCCGTATGGATTACCAATTTATACATTAACATGAAAATTTGATCTCTAATAATTAAAATTCTAATTATTATTATGCTTATACTTAATCTTCGAAGCCTAATCAATGTAGTAACCAGATTAAAAATTTCTTCTATGCGTGAAAATATCAGTGAACAAATTATGCTCAATTAATTACTTTAATACATGATTTTTATAGATAAAAAAATATAACTTTAATTATTAATTAAAATTATCTAAGTTCTTTACATATGAGGGCGAGCAAAGCCGTGACAGAAATAGCTATTAGATAAAAAGCTAAATTGGTCTCATTAAGTTATGCATTTTTTAAATGTATTTATTATTTACTTATTTTTATTTATTCATTTTTTTAAAATTTATTAATCTGTACAACTGTATACAGTCTTTCTTACTGTAGTCACCCCTCACACAGAGAGGGGTGACTACAGTAATAACGAGAATGATAAATCCGAAACGCTCAAGAGCCTTTTCACGTAATATTAACTTTAAAAAGTAGTGAATAAAATGACACAAAAAAATAACTACAATATTAGATAAAAAGCTGAATTCGGCTCAGTAATTTATGCATTTTTTTAAAAAAATATTTATTGATAATTAGAACTTAATACAATTTATGAGGCATTGAATTTGAAACTGGATAAATCCACTATTTGTTTCTGTTTTATTTTAGCCATATACATATTTATAAGAATAGCCTAAATATATTTATTAATAAATAACGGGAGATATCATTAATTTCGTCTACTTCGTTTTATTTTAATAATTTATTTATTTATTTTACAAGCATCTACCCTAAAGTGTCCTAAGCAACAACGAATGTATGTTTTTTTAACATTCAGTAAATTCAAATATTATTGGTTTCTGATATTTTAATAATTAATTATAATTTAATAATTAATAATCTGATAATTTTAATATCTCGGAGGTACAAAACACTATGTCCCATTTTAACCAAAAATATATGATTACGTGTTCTTATTCACCTTTTCTTTATAAAGAATAATAGAATTCTATGTCCTGGACAAATTAATTGTGAGGTAAGTTACATAAAAATATTTTTTTTTTTAATTTTTTTGGGGGGAAGGGGGAGGGCATAAAGTCCTTATGTACTCCAATTAGGACAGGAAGAACGGGTTACCAACCTATTTTAACCTGGACGGGAAAGTCAAGATTTATTTCGAACACATAAGTATAATAAACAGTTCAGGAAATGAAATATTTTTTTCTTTAAACTGCTCTACTGTAAAGCTAAAGAAATGTGACTTAGTGTTCTGTACCTCCAAGGTACAGAATTATCTATAAGAAATATCTTTATTGTTCACCTTTAATTCCTTTTAAACAAATCCACTACCTAGTAATCCATTTTGTTAAACGACTGTTAACTTATTTGGAATACATGTGCAAGAATAAAACGTCATGGAATAGCTCGACTTTAGAGACTACTCCAACATTTACTAGTGAAATGTTCAAAGCTTCCAATTAATTAAAACAGACTCATTTACAGGACAGTAATTAGACGTATATGTACATACGGGTTTGACCTTTTGAGCTCAACTAAACCTTTCCCAACTAAACCCATTTCGTCTCGTATTCAATATTTACAATCCAAAATCCTTCAATACTCAAACAATTAAATAATCGTTTTGGGAAATACATGAAAGGTTTATAGTAGCTATTCTGGGTTCGCCTGGAGATTTAAGCAATGAAAAAGTGAACAATTCAGCTCGTTTGGCTAGAAAAAAGAAGTTACTGGAGAAACAGAAGCAAAAGATTTTGCTATAAAAGACTGGATGGACGAATACACAAGGCAGCTCTAAGATTGTGATAGGGAATGGAAAAAAATGGACACCAAACTAGTAGAAATAAAAAGAAATTTCAACGATACAACTTTATTACTATTCTTATCTATTAATAAGGTTACAGTGTTTTTTTTAATTTCTATTAACATTTGTGGATTTCTAAGCTGGCCGACTGAAATGATGTTCCGGTATAGAATATCTGTTATATCCGCTGTATATTAAAATGAAGACCATTTATAATAATCTCAGGTATCCTTCCTTACCCTTGTATCCTCTTAACTGCAGTAGGGGATATCTCTTTGAGCTTAAAGACTTGAAGGAAATTCAGACGAAAAATTGTCTGTACAGCGTAATAACGGACAGAGAGAGAAGGGATAAAAATCAATCTGGGGTTTAATTTCGCGGAGATGGGAAAAAGGGAAGGGCAGGCAATGAATAGAAAGCACGGCTTTGTGGATATATTGGGGGGGGGGGGAGTTGGAAGTGCGAAATTTCAGAGGGGGCGCCGGAAATTGGAATTCTTTCTAAGTAAGATCTATCGGCGTTTAATGACCTATACCAGCACCTTTAGGGGTCTGAGGCACATAGGGGTCTGCTAACCGCACATGGAATTAGTTAGATTGGTAAGTAGGATATGGATTAAATTTTTTATTTTTATTTTTGTTATAAATTAAAATATATTGGCCGTTTGATTTTTAATGCTATATATTACAGGTTAAATTGTAAAATTGTAAACTATACAAATTTTTTTTTACAGTGTCATTTTGATTTAGCACTCTCACTTTATGCCTTATAAAGAACCTCTAGTCTTACCTTGTAGATGGCGAGCTAAGGTTAATAACGGTCTATAGAGGCTTTCTTTCAAAGAACAAATAAAACAATAGCGGCAGACCAGGTAGGATAAAATACTTTCTAACAAGCTGAAAAAATACCGCGGATTCTTGAAGTAACTCAACTCGAGACTGATAAGGACTAAGATCCCCAGTTGTCCTGCTTAGTACCTCACATCTATAATTAAACATAACATTTCTACTACGACATTTTTTACTACACACCGAAATCAAAGTCAAATAAGTACGGTATTTTGGCTTATATTTGGAAAAGAGACTGCTAAGGGCTTGTCATACAGATCGTAATCAGTTTGGACATATGGCTTAGATCAATGTGATAATGAAAAGAAAAATCCCGAAATTGAAAAGGGCCAACCTTTTTAGTCCAAAACATTAAGATAATTTGTAGATTCCCTCTTTTATATTTCAATGATACACTTTACAACGACCTTAACATTCCCTATGTCACAGTAACAGCTCCAAATAGGTTCAAAAATTTCCATGAATTTTCAATTCAAAACAAGCACTGCTGACTACAACTAAACCTAACAACCAAGATACACTTACGAGGTGTGATCAAAAAGTTCCAGGGCTTTTTATATACTATGGGAATGCAATGTCTCACAGCGATGCGATTGGCAGCATTGTATTGCCAGACTCAACAGGAACACAGCTGTGTTTGCAGATCAATCATAACATCACTGAAAGTAACATTAGCACAGTTTGTTTGAGGTTAGTTTAATAGAGTTTGGCTATTTTATGAAAATGAATGTGAAAGAAGAGCAAACGTGTGTGTGTTTTGTGTGAAACTGAACAAAACGTTTTCTGAAACCTTTTTGATGTTACAAGAGGCTTTTGGTGAAGAATGTCTAAGCCGATCATGCTGCCATCATTGGTTCAAGGGGTTTAAAGATGGCCTTTTTGTGTAAAAAACGCAATAACTGTCATTCCTCAGCCCCCCTACTCACCTGACCTGGCTCCAGCCGACTGTTTTCTTTTCCCGAAGCTCAAGAGACACCTGAAAGGACGAAGATTTCAAACAGTTAACGAAATTAAAGAAAAAAACAACGGAGCTGCTAAACACCTTTACAAAAGAAGAGTTTTCTGGGGCCTTTGATCAGTGGAAACACCGGTGGGAAAAGTGTGTAGCTTCCCAAGGGGAGTACTTCGAAGGAGACAAATTTGAATAACCTGTATGTTGTATGAATAAATGTATAAAAATTCAGTCCTGGAACTTTTTGATCACACCTCGTATCTGTTTTATTTTAGAATTACCATATTCATTTATAACCAAGGTATATGGAAAATGTTAATTACAGCTAAAACACAATGTTTTTAATATAAAAACAATTTTTTTTTGATAATCTATGTAATTTTTTTTTTAACTTCGAATTTTAAATCATAAAGTGATTAACAATAAGTAATGTTGATGAAATACTGCATTCCTTAAGAGGAAGTATAATCCTGTGGTTCCTACTCCTAACTAGATATTTGTTTTTCTGATCCTCCATCCAGTTCCTTTTCAGCCTTCTCTGGATGTTGTCAGGTATCTGGAATATAAGTGGAGGAGGCCATGGAATGTGAACAGGACACAGGATGTACTTGTACATTAATGTTAAAATTGCTATGTTGTTTGCAAATAACGCTGATAGGACTGAACGGAATACCATGTGTGTGTTTTTTGTAGAATCATGAAGAAATAGTGAGCCATGCCGACTCCTGCTGATGCCTACTCAACACAAGAAAGCCTCTGGAGGTTTGTAGAATAATAGTTACCATAATTATTTTTTAAAAATATATACTAACAATTATAAAATTCTTATAAGCAGAAGCTGTCTCAACAACTTTTTTTTTCTTGAAAATGAAAGTTTTTGCCACATTGACCTATACTTCAAATCCTCGATAAAACCAAGAAACAATATTATATAACAAGTTATTCTATTAAAATTTGGTGATAATGAACCTTGTTGAAAAATATAAATCCCCACTTATAGCACAAAAGTACGCGGAGGGTCTTTGAAAACCCATTAGCCAGTAATAGCTCCCATAAAAAGGGCCTTAAGACGGCTTATTGTAAGCTACACAGGTGAAACTTTCAGGGTTTTCATAATTTAATTCAGCCACCTCTTCCCTAAAAGGATTAACGCTGAAATATAGAACTAAATAATAAAAGGAGGGATAAAATATCTTGAGCCTTGGTAGAGTAGGATATTAAAAAATTTTTTAAAGAGACTAGTGGCGCATTATCGTAAAAAAAAACTGAGAGTAGCGCCCCCGGGGGTGGTTATAATCGGGCATTTAACGCCGGCTACAAATCCCCTGTATGGTGTTTGCCCTGGGAGGGAAATAGGGAACAGATAGAGCTCTGTTGACTCTTACAAATGGCCCAATATAACACCCAAAGAGTTTTTCCCGCTTGTTCAGGAACAAACAGAACGTGTTCAGGAATTAAGCGAATTTTTAATTGGAAGTATAAATCCTGATGAAGTTTCCCTCCTCAGCTGGTCGCCTATCTCTGCTACGGCCAAAGTGGCCACGTAACATCCGAGATAATGGCATTCGCGGCCTCCACACTTTGTTAGAGTATTATCAAAGATTTAAAATAGTTAATTAAAATTCAATGTGGATAGGAACCTTATTAAGATTATCCAGGGAACAAAACCATAAATCCCTAACAAATTAAAATAAAAGTATGGTGTACCTTAATGTAAAAAGTAAGTAGAAAAAATGTAGTACAAAATCCTATCTTAAATTTGAATAAAATGTCAATAATAATTTAAAAATAAATGAAGGGTTTGGTGGATGAATGGTTTATGTCACATTATTTAAAAGTACAATCTAGTTCATTGGAAGGATTTATGTGCAGAAGTGTGGTACCATAAACTGAATATTTAAAAACAACAATAAAAAAACATATGATGAAGATGAAGGGGCTATGTAACTTTTTCCAGCTAAAAATATTTTTTAACATAAATTACTGAAAATTTAATTTTTTTACATAACCCCTTCATCTACCAAACCCCTTCTAACCTTAATTGAATAGTAGGTTGGAATAATTTTATGTTACTTCGGAAAACTTTACAGGAGAGCGGAAAAACTGATATTGTAATACTCCGGTATTAATAGATCTCTGAGTGCAACATATTTTATCTACTAGTTAACAATAACACATCGATATGGAAACTGAACAGGTAAGGTATACCTGACAATGTATAACGTTATACAGTAAAGAGTTGAGATTAAGTATGTAAACACCTGCCAAGGTTTTGTATGGATCTGAAAACTGGAAGACAACCCTAGAGAAGCTTGTTAGGAATACAACTGTGGCAGAAATGAGGTTGTTTCGTAGACTGGTTGGTAAAACCAGGCGGGGCCGTTCGGGAAATGTTAGGAGTCAGAGCAGCCAAAGACATCCTTCAAGAACGACAGCTTAAGCGGATCAAATGGGTAATGAACGAGATCTGGTCGGATATTGGAAGCTCAACCACGGAGCCAGAACAGTTGGCAGACCGAAGCTCACCTATAGTGGCTATATAGAGTGGGCGCGGGGGCAAAGGGGCTTTTCTGGCAGAAATGAAGAGAATGGCCCACGACCCCGAATAATTTAGGAAATGGCGTGCCCTAAGGGGTGCCAAAGGAGGTAGAAAAAGAAAAATATATATATCAATAAATTAATCCTAACGATATAATGACGCAAAATGAAAATAATATCTTTGCAAAATATACCGAGTATGCAATCATAAATTATCAGTGTTCTATAATGTTCTAGACTTACTTTACAATATAAAATTCAATTATTTGTTTATATTTTTTGTCATGATATCTTAACAATATAATGATAATGATAATGATGATGATAATGATGATAATGATAATGATGACCAAAAGAATTTTTGTAGAATGTTCTCTCATTTTTCTCTCTATATATTTGATTAGTATCTATGTATATATGATCATTGTTATATTATTATTTTTCTTTATTTTTTTAAATTTTATTATGTCTGTGACCAGATGTGATGATTTCTATTTATTTATGAACTTATTTGTTATTCTTACGGGACATGGTCCCAAAGTAAAACTATTTTTCTATTCTATTCTATTTTATATTCTGTTGCTATTCTAAGAAGGTTTTGACTAAGTCATGTGAATCCCGAACCGGATTTAAAGCTCACCACCGGAAAAATACTGCAGGTGTATCCCAGTAATTGGTATGTATGAAGTACTAAATAATCTTCTAACATTTATATTTACTCTTGCAGTATATGATACGCAAAGATCTCCTTAACTGCTTAATTGAGCTGATAAATCCTGTAAGGGGGCGGAATAGGTTAAGATACCCCAAGCACTGATCTCATTGAGATATAAGTTATGACATTAATTAAAACTCCAGCTTTCGCAGGGCAGGGATACCCGGTTAAGTTTTGAGGTTAAAGTTTGTATTTATTCCCGCGCCTCAAAAGAGCCAACGGGGGACTTTGGAGGCAGTTGGTAAAGTTTAGCGTTCCTGGGTTTATCTTTAGTGTCACTTCCCCGGGGTACAGTCCCCTCCTGCCTTTCTCCGGAATACAGTCGCCTTCATAACGCTCTACCTTTATGGCACGCGGTATCGGCGAGTTTCCGATGGGGTATTTGGCTGGTTATGGAGTTGAACATCCGTCAATGGTAACTGAGAAAGAAGCATGTCCCATGAAGTAGAGAGATTAAATTCAATAAAAATATTGTTTTTTTCTTGTCACAAGAGTGGAAAGTTGGAATCATTTCAGCATAAATAAATGATATAAAATTAAATTCAAGAAAACCAAACATAAAAACTGGTGGGATAATGTTTTTCAGTAGTTAGATTTCAACAAGACATAAAAAAAAAAAAAATACAACTGCAAATTTATATTTTATTTTTTATATATTTATTCATTTACATACATTTTCTTCAACAACAGATAATCTGATAACGTGCTAAATATAAGAAAAGAAATACAATATCTTGGAAAGTATGAGGTAGATTAGCTCCCAACGGTACCTCCTCCTGGCTATGTTTAAGATTCTCATTTTTCTTATTTAAGGCAATCCATCATCCGATTCCTCTTACTCTTTCCCATTCGTGTCCAGGTCAGCTTAATGACTTGTGTCAGGGTTTGGAAATTATGAATTGTCCTTATCCTTGTAGGATGTTTAGAAATATTATGTGTTGAAGTTGAATAGAATCAGATACTTTTGAGAGCTTAAAGATGACTTGAAAGTCTTAGAAATTAACTTTATTCTATTCTCTGTAGCTTAGTGCTCTGGAAATTTTTGCAGATGGCGTCGTGTATATTTATGAGTTCTGTAAAGAAAAGTGTGCGGTACAGTTGTTCAGGAAGCGCTAATATAAGTAGAATCAAGTAGAACTTAGTACGTTTATTTATGTTTAATACTTAAATAAGTTTACACAATCTGCAGATAAGGCAATTTTGATGAGGGACCTGAAGAAAGCCGAGTGAAAGACGAAGAGAGACTAGATCCACAAAACGACTATGAAGTCAAACCAGGAGACACAGCCAACAGAAACCAAGTTAAAAAAAAAAAAAAATAATAAGAATAATGTTGACACTTCAGAGTGAATCATGAAATAATGCTAAGGATCACATATAAAACAAAAGTAGAGGGAAGAAGACCAAGTTGAAAATTTTGGATTACCTGCGGGGCAGGAGTGTGGAAGGCGTTCAGGATGCAAGGATTGGATTGTAGCAAGATAGAAACGGAGTATGTGACTCCAAGCTTAACAAATGTCTACCCTGCATAACGCAGTATTCAAGAGGATGACGTTATGATGATAATGATAGGACGTAGAAGGCACCTACGTTGACGTACTGAAAGATATCTGATGCAATAAACATGAAGAGGGTTTAGGATAGGGTAACCTTTGAACCGTGTTAAAATACAATTTTATGTTGGTCCTGAAGTAAATACGACTTGGAAAAAGTTCAGACATTTATGTATCTTGGATTAGTGGCCAGTGTTGCTAATGACTAGAAACATGAGGCACAAATGATTGATGCCACAAATTGCCGTTATTATAGTCTTCTGAAGCTTATGAAAAGCAGTTCGCTGCCACGATCGATATAAGAACGGTTTTGACACCTAAGTCTGAAAAATAGACAATGGCCAAGGCCAGCGAGATGAAACAATTATTTTTCGAGAAGAAGATATTAGGAAAGATATATGGTATATTCGGATAGCTAGGCTCAGCTGGGTGGGTAATGTTTTTTCGGATGGAGGAAATCTATACATCAAAAAAGCATATTTGTATAGAACCAGCAGGAAAAAGGAAAATTAGGAGACCGAAGTTAAAATTAATAGGTAGTTCCATATCTGTTGGAAGCAGGAATTAGTGGAAGACCGCATAAGACAGAGAAAAATAGAAGGCGATTTTTGAGGAAGTCAAAATCCAGTGCTAGATTGTAGGGCTTGGACTGAGAATGGTGGACAGTGTTAAATAATAGAAAGAGGCCAATAATGGTTTCTGATTTCTTTTTTCGTTAGGAATTTCTTCAATTCGAAGTTTTCTTTAGCCCAACTCTTCCTTCAGTCGGTTCCTCCACTTCCTCCTCCTTAGTCCCCGGCCAGCCATACTTTCAACCACATCTCTATACCTGATGCGAGGCATACTTTTCTTGCCCTCTGCTTCGCATCCAAAGCTATTACATCCTACTTCCATCCTTTCTGTAATAATCTAATTTTTGATTCTCTGAGTCCTTAAGATTCTGGCCGACTTCTTTCAAAAATTCATTTTCATAACCAGACACTCATTTCTTGGACCTTTATAATAATAATAAGTAAATGTGTAAAATTAAATGCTGTGACCAAAATTAACCACTTCATTGGATTTGGATTAGAGGAAGTATTTGGTTGTGAAAGTTGACCAAAACCTGTTGTTCCGAATGTATAATCGAGACAAAATTCAAATATCTGTTTCGTTCCAGATTGTATTTGTAAGTAAAGCTGTATCCAGTTCTAGTAGAAGAGCGAAGAGTGGAAGATGGGAAGTTGGCCTGAGTATTTATCGACGGGAGGAGAGTAGGGATAAGGCTGTATAGAGCGGTCCCCCGGGAGCTGATAGTCCCGAGGAAATTGCTCACCTAACTCACCCTCTGACCTCGTCGTCTTTTCTCTCTTCCCTCTGCGCCGCTTCTCTACATCTTACAACCGCTTCTATTTCCACCCTTCCTGGCTATTTTTTAAAATAAAACTAAAAAAAATATTATTTGGGTAAGTTAATTTAGAATTATTATTATCTGCGATTCAGTTCCCAAACTCTTATTCTAAATCAAGTCCATAATTATTATGACTATTATTGAGCTTTTAATATGATATGGTAAATAGATTCTTTGATGATTTCTTTTTTTTTTAATGGAAATTAAAAACCCATAAGATATATCGGAAGTTTTAGTTAGCTGATTTCATTTGTAACTGTAGTCAAAACGTATTATGCGTGATAAAAAATAACATTGTGCCACGAGAACCCAATACCCCATGAAGTGTCATGGGTTCAGTACTAAGGTAAGCATGCACAGTTACAGGGCTAACGGTTTTGAAAGGAGGAGATATGGCCGAAATCACGCTCAACCACCAAGTTTTCCCCAATTAAGGATACCCACTTTATAGAGGCTGATAGTGCTCCAGGCGGGTCTCCTGCGCTTAAATAACAGATATTCAATTTTACGCCTTTTTGATAAAAACGCGGGCTCGGGTGTAAGGTATTTATCGATTATACTATTGCGTTATCGAATGTGCTACCATGCCCCCTAAATAAAATTAATGGTGATATAAAACCTAAAATATATGAAACCTCAATATGCATTATCATATTGAAAATCAAGGCGGATGGACAATATTTGATGATGATGTTTGAAGACCTGAAAATATTTTTAAAAAATTCTATTGAAAGAATTGCAGATATTAACATAAAATAACTTTGATGTTTAATAACTTATACATATATTATTCTAGTGTTTATGTTGTAATAACTTTGCTGCTTAGTTTAAGTAATTCTGTATATCTTCTCATTCTTTGTTTATGTTATTTATTCTTTTATTCTTAATATCTAACTTGCAATACAAAATTATAATTAAAACAAATATCTTAAAAAGTACATGTACGTTATATACGATAAAGTAAGGTGTGGACAGGAATAAATAAAATCCCTTCCAACAGGGGTAATGCTGGAAGGAAAAAAATAAATAAATAAAATAATATATATACATTATAAAACTCATTATTTAGAATCTCTTATTATGATAATTTAAAAAAAAATAAAAGCACAAAACCTATCCTGACTTACGCATCCTAGATTTATTTAACATATAAATAAGAGACATATTAATTGAATACAAATATTTCAATCAAAATTATTAAGACAGATTAAATTTCATGAAAATTGGTCTATACTTGTCATAAGAGTGAAAAATAGAAAAAAATCGGCAATGGTAAATTATATATAATACAATTCAAGAAAACAAAACATAAAAATTAGAGGAATAGATCTTAAAAATAGTTTATAGATCATAGATTCAAAGATGAGGTAACAAAGAAGCCTAAGGGTCTTCTTGCACCAAATAATAAATAAATAAATAATAGCTGAAAACCATGCTGGACTTACACATCCCAGATTTATTAGCTAAATAAATATCTTTTATTTTTTCTTTGAATAAAATAAAGTTTCTAAATTTATAAAGCCTGTGTACTATACTATACAACACAACAATATTTAACTATGCTCAAATTACTACACATAAATAAATAAATAATGTTATTCTTTATTTATGCATTTACTCATCAATTAGATCCATCTGCCTTTTATCGTATGTAATATATTTTTATCTTTATAAAATATTTAATTTATTTATTTTAATTTTATTTTATTTTATTCAAAAACCTACTATTTTTTATTTTCATAACGGTTTTCTTTTCTTATCTTTTTTAATGTTTAATTTATTTTTAGTCAAGCAGGCCTGAAGTGTGAGCCGAAACGTCAGCACAATAAATTAAAATTTATATTTTAGTTGTTTTTCAACGACTGCACACCTTAACTGCCAACAACATCTTTATTATTGACACTGTCAAAAACACCTGATCAATATAAAAAAATTAAAATATGTGAAGATAATAAAAAAAAAAAAAAAATTCATTTAAACAAAGCTTATTCTTTAACATGTCGCCGATCGAGAAATTTAAAATTTCAAAAATTATTTAAGAAAAATTATCAGTTGAAGTCCTGAAACAAGAAAATCGAAGAGCAAAGTCATTTTTTGGATAAGTTGCTACCTTTTTTTTCTTGAAATATCCCGGTCACCAGTTTGGAATTTACAGACCTACTAATGGACCATAAGTCGCAGTAAGTCAGCCCAAGTCTTGGGGCGGTCTGGCTACCAGCGACTTTACTACATCGGAACAAAACTCTATCCGGGGAGTTATAGTTATAGGGTTATTGTTTCAGCTTTAATGGAGTTAGGTGGAGTTATTGAGGCCGCGGAGGGACTCGGGCTAGTATTGGAGCAATTCTGTCCACGTAGCCCCACTAAATCGGATCCGAACCCCCCTCCCTCGATAAAAAATAATTTAACTCCTTCGGCTCCGGCTAAGGGAGGTTAAGATCTTCCCAATTTCTTGGGGATATTGCCAGGGCGGCCTTAGCCCAACTAGGGAGAAATGCATTAAGTATAATTTTCGACTTATCTGGATTTACGCCCTACTTCCTCCCTATCCTATCTTGGCTTTTGAATATAGCAATAAAAGAAACACTTCATTAGAATAAAAAGCAAAGAAAAAATATATATTTATTGACATAAATTTTAGGGCCAGTTCAGGTATTCATAATAACAACAGCGACTTTGACCTCTCTCAGTACTAAGCACATTATCGCTATTTCATAGTTATTTTCCTGTTTATTTTGAAATGGGAGGGGGATTATTGTTTATTATTTTATTTTTATTTTGATATAATGATTGAAAGTTTGATTTGGAAATTAAGAAGCTACAGAGATAAAAGTGTCACTATCATTAGAAAGACCCTTGCTAATATTGCTTATCCTTAGCTTGAGGGCCCTTTTTATTTATTGGGATTATTTTTTTCTGTTTGGCAATACACCTGCGAAGATGGCAACGTTCACAAATGGTGATGTACGCTGACATACATTTTTGTATGGTTTTTGTAATGGAAACGCGAGTGCAGCGCGGCTGGGAGTACCAACTTAGGTTTCCAGATAGGGCCTCCCCTCTACGATAGTGTTTTCACGAACTCATCAACGTTTATCTGAAACAGGTTTCCGTTCATAAGTTACGTCAAGAATTGGGACAAGTTCCTCATGATGTTGAACTCGAAGAGGAAAATTATTGATATAGTAAATGAAAATCCCAGTGTTTCATCAAGAGACTTGGCCCGTGAAATTGGTATCTCCCAAAGGTCAGTTATCAACATTTTGCACCGAGAACATTTTCACCCATATCATTTCACACAAGTACAAGGGCTAGAACCTAATGATCATGTACATAGAATACAATTTTGCCGCTGGCTTTTAAATAGAGACATTCAAGAACACCAGTTTCTGAGGAAAATTTTATGGACAGATGAGTCTCTTTTTTACAAGGGAAGGAATTTTTAACGTCCACAACCGGCACTACTGGGCAGCTGAAAACCCACATATGGTTCAAGAAGCATCTTTCCAGCATCGTTTTACAGTGAATGTGTGGGCTGGGATAATAGGGACCGACTCATTGGGCCACATTTTTTGCCCAGCAGATTGAATGGAGAAAGTTATTTTTGGATTTTTTACAAAATATTCTACCACAACTTATTCACGACATTCCACTTGATGTTCAGCAAAACATAATATTCCAACACGATGGTGCTCCTCCACATCATTCGGCAGCAGTACGGGAATGGCTGAACAACGATATTCGACCTGGATAGGTAGAAATGGTGTGATACATTGGCCAGCTAGGTCACCTGACTTAGCTCCAATGGACTTTTATGTGTTGGGGGGCTACATAAAAAGCGAGGTATATGCCAGAGAAGTGACCAGCATTGAGGTCCTAAAGACGAGAATTCTGGAGGCCGGAGCCAAATTGCAACAGCGTCTGACTTTAGCAGTGACCGTAGGGGCTGTGAGAAAGAGAGCAAGAAGCTGCATTCGAAATAATGGAGGACATTTTGAAAATTTAATAAAATAACGGACTCTGGCGGCGCTTTATTGACAGTGATTCTTTTATTTTCAAATTAACAAATTTTTTCTTTGCTTTTTATTCTAATGAAGTGTTTTCTTTTATTTAAAATACAGATTTTCATCAAGCGATTATCATAATGTCTTATTTACCAAAGTACCTGATTTGTATGCTAAATGAGAACACCATGTTTTTTCGGTTTCAAAAGTAAATTTCTCCATGAAATTAAAACAAAATCATTACTTTTAACATATCATTTGAAAGCTTATTAAATTTGCAAGTTTTGAGAGCTTTGCAGTTTTGTGGATTGTTTTTATGAAAAGCAGTGAGCGCTGAAGTATTATAAGAAATTGTAACTTCCCTAAATTAGGTGAAGATAAAGATATTTTTTAGGTCCCAAGTTTGTAAAATTCAGGGTTAAATTACTCCGATCTTATAGGAAATTTATTGCTAAATCCGAAAATGTGATCAATATTTGAAAATATTTAAACAAAATGGAGATATTACAGCTTTTATCGTAAAAAACATGCTTTCCTCCAAAAAATCGTTTATTTTACCATATATCTGCAACGGATTGGAATAGAAAGGTGAGGTCTGCGGCATTTGGCTACACTTTGATCTAGTTTTCACCCAATTTTTTTTTTTACGCTAAGAGATACTCACCCTGTATATTTCCCCGTTACTTTCTCTGTCTATGATCGGATTACTGTTGAGCTGTATTTGCATGGGCCTATCCTGAAATTGATAGGAACAGGTATTTTCAAGTAAATCGAAAATCCTTTAACCAATTAAATAACATAGCAATGAAAAATAATGACGTAAGTAAAAGTATTCATACCTATGCCTAATTAGTAATTCCATCATTTCATATTTTTAACTGCAATGTTACTAGACGCAAAATACAATAAACGGCTCGTCCTAACCGACTACGCCATCATTTATTAGACAAGCGTTCAAATCTCCCAATATATACAATAGACTTTGTACATGTTTCATGACAGGAATTAGACCCATTTGGATATACTGAGCTGAACTTTGGGGCTCCAACGCACCTTCAAATTCTTCTCGTATCCGATCCTTACAATCCAAAATCTTCGTAACATCCTTAATGCTTCTTATAATGTCACGAATAAACTTATTCATAAAGATCTTAAATGATCCATTTGTTGCTGATTTGGCCCCAACCCTATACCTACCCTTTCATAGTAAACTCAATAATTATTCAAATCCACTAGTCAGTCAAATTTCATCCTTTATATTACCGACAACCCTCCGATGCGTCCGAAAAAAAGATGGCCTCGGGATTTTCCACATAGAACTTTTATTGATGCGCGGAGTTACCAGTGCGCAGTTCTTATATGGTATGTTTGAGATGCAGTTGCAGTCATCTTCCTCAAATTTGTAATATATAATGTATCCTTACAATCCAAAATCTTCGTAACATCCTTAATGCTTCTTATAATGTCACGAATAAACTTATTCATAAAGATCTTCAATGATCCATTTGTTGCTGATTTGGCCCACCCTATACCTACCCTTTCATAGTAAACTCAATAATTATTCAAATCCACTAGTCAGTCAAATTTCATCCTTTTATATTACCGACAACCCTCCGATGCGTCCGAAAAAAAAGATGGCCTTAGGATTATTCCACATAGAACTTTTATTGATGCGCGGAGTTACCAAGTGGGCAGTTCTTATATGTTTGAGATGCAGTTGCAGTCATCTTCCTCAAATTTGTAATATATAATGTATACTGTTCAAAATATCAAGAAATGGTTAAAAAAAAAAAAAATTGCAATTTCTCACATTGAACCTTAATAAGATTTTCTAAAGTTCGTTCAGCCAACTCATTTTCGGTGAATTGAAAGCAGCGGTGGATTTTTGATTGATAGTAAACACAACACTGCATTTGTACATTTGAGAGATCAGACAAATCAGGAAGAACCTTAATTAACAAATCTTTATTTTCTATGCCCTAGTTTCGGCCACAACATTGATGGCTAAAAAAAATATTTCTAATAAAAATTAAAATATATAAAATGTAAAATATAACAGAAATTTCTGATTGTATTTTACATTGTATCATACCCTATTTTTTTTTTTTTTTTTATATTAAATAAAAATTGTACATTTTTATAATATAACACTTACCTATATATTGTAGAAATTTAGGTTAGTATAAATGATTTTATTTTTTTATGTTACCTAAATTATTTTATACAAATATAAAAAAGGAGTATAATGCCAAGAAACTAGCATGAATTAGTTTTGATATATAATAAAGAGTTCATTACGCTGTTCATATAAGCTTCAGTATGACCCGAACTCTGAGAATCCAAGATTAGTAGTGATGGAAAAAATTAGGATATGACAAATTTAGATTTGTTCTTTTAATTTCATATAATTGTTTTCCATTCTGAGTTACGGCATATTACGTGGATTCATATCTAAACCATTAAAGAGGTCTCATAAGGCGCACCCAGCGAAGAAGGAAGACCCCGCCAAGGAGGCAATTATTGCGCCACAGCTGGCGCTAATGCGCACCCCGGCTGATATTATAAGGAAGGGACGGGAAGAGAAATAAAAAGAGGAGCGATAAATTAGGAAACACATGTAAGGCGAGTATTGCCATGGAAGGGAGCAATAAGGGAAGACAAAACCAATATCTGCTCGACATCTTCGCTGGTGTCCTTGTCGTCGTTTCGACTCTGCGGTCTCAGCTAGGGGGAGGGGGAGGGGGAGGAGACCTCTGGATGACCCCTTTGGGCATTTGGGGTAGTTCTAACAATCTTACACCGTTTATGCCCTGTAGCGGTTACGGCTCCCACCAGAAATATGTTTGTGTTTCGGCTTTAGAGAAAGACCTGGAATCGGTTTCATGCAGGATTAAGAAGAAAAAGTGTTTTATTTTTATAACCTTTTACTTTTATACACTTCTCAAATTCAACTGAATGTACGAAGGCCCATTCAGCTTTAAAAAAAATACACGATACTTTTCACTCCAGATAATTTGAACTTGATGACTTAACTTGATGACTTAACTTCGGATCGTACTGTCTTCCATGGGTACCATAGATCAAGAAACACTAACCTTTAGAACTAAGATTGATTAATTAATTGCCACTTCTTTTGGAATTATTTTATTACAATACTAGTTTCGAATGCTAAACATTCATCTTCTTTATACATACTAAAGTTTTCAAAAATGTAAAACAAGAAATCAAATATTGGTACTCACCTGAGGAGGTCTAACAGATATATGAAATATATCCATCGTGGAAAGAGGAAGGGGCAGGTAGGTTAGATTTTGGGAGTTTACCATGTGATTTCCCGTATGACTCATTGATTTTTTCCGTTCCTCTTGGAAAAAAATTTAAAATGGGGCTATTGGAAATGTTTATCTGGCCATTTAAACAAAAATCTGGATCGGTTTTAAACGATTTTATTATTTCCAATGATTCATAAATATTTAATTTTGGTGCTGATGTGTTAAAAATGTGTTAAAAATTTTTGTATGTTTTAGAACTGAAGAATGTTTAGCATTCTTAACTAGTTTTCTAATAAAATAATCCCAATAGAAGTGGCAATTAATTCCTCAATCCTGTATTGATACTTCTATACCATTATTCGTACCTCAAGTTATAACCTTTAGAATTAGCTGAACCATATTAATCTTTAGAATTAGCTGAACCATATTAATCTTTAGAATTGGAATTTTAACATCTGCGTTAAGTATCTATTTTGCCGAAAATGGTATTTTTAGAGTAATTAATTACAGGATTTTGAAAAAGGATCAAAAATTCCCCACTGAATAATGCACAGTTTAGACTTATCGATTTTTTTAAAAATTGATAGGGAATTTAAGAATTAGGAATAAGAGTGACTAAAATGCTGTTTTTTGCAGCAAAAAAAAAAGTAGAAGTTGCTTCAGTAATTCCTGGTACAGTTTTATATTATCTGGTATACATAAAATGATGAATTGTTTATTTTTTTTTTTTTTTTTAAGATATGCATAAATGCATTTTATGATGTAAAGATTAGCATAGTGTTTTTAAACTTGAAGATTCACACAAAGCACCTGTAAATCAAAGTAAGAGAAAATAAAGGTGCCGCCTACAGGTATAACTGACAGGTACACCTGTCGCAGGTAACCTGTCAGTTGTGTACCCGCCTTAAAAGAGGACACTGAAAGTTGATGGGTACTTTGGGGAAAAGAGTCACGAAGTCTGTAGAGCTAATTTCAGGATTTTCTGAAGATTTTGGCGATATGATTGTTCCAGCATAGGTACTGATCGAATACGTTTTAATAGACTTTCAGAACTGAATGAGAAGGCTATTTAGGTAAAGCGATGGGTAGTAAGGAAGGACAGTTTACTTTACCAGTTTACTTTCCACCCAGCGACAAGAACCAACAACCAACAAGTATAGAGACTTAAAATGAAAACTAATGAAATGCACATATCCAAACTAAAAAAACAAATAAATAAGAAAAAAGATAGTTTAAACGATCGTTTACTCACATCATTAATCAGATGAAATGAACAGAGTGAAAAATACCCAAAGCCAAGAGCTTACACAGTCACACATTATATAGCTTCCTCTCTCATAATTATTTGACACTCAGCAGCTAAGTCGCTTTATCTCGAGGGCTAATTAGTTCACAAATTCAGCGCTCGCCATAAAAAAAAAAAAAAAAATAATTTGCATTTCCTAGCATCCGAATGGCCTGCTAATACTGCTATAAAGTGGGCCATGTTTTATTAATGGAAATGCTGGGCAATTAACAAGACAGCGTTAATAATCTTAATTTATCCTAGTATGGTAATTAGCACTTATAGAATATATAAATGGTTAATAAATATTAAATCCATTGTCTCTAACATGTAAATATAATCATAATTATAAACATGTTATCAGTATAAAAACTATTTTTTTTCCCGTATATAGATCATTTTCTTCTTCTTCTTTTGAACTCGGCCACCTGTGGACCACGTTCAACAATTTATATCTCATTCTTCCGTTCTTTCCAATACTTCTTCATCACCTCTTCCCGATGTTTCCTCCTTTCATCCGACCATTCTCTATTAATTTGTGTTTTTAAATACTTTTGGAAATTTTATATCCTTGACTGCTTTCCGAAATTTGTCTCACTCCCAAATTAAATCCTGTATATTTGCTACCATCATATTTTCTTTTACCCGTTTTCTGTTTTTGGAGGCTGTGTTTCAAACTTTTCTTTGTTATTCTTCTCTCATCCATTCTCATTAAATGTCAATTTTATCTCATTGTATCAATATAGATATAGATTAAAACCTTAGTCAGTCTTTCTTGATCCTAATATTTTCCTCTATATTTTTCTTTCCTTATTTTCCATATTTTCTCCTTATTCGTTGAGAAACAAACATTCAGAGGCATATAAGCTTTCAGGTCGAACAACTGTTTTATAATGACGCAATATAGCTTCAAACGAATGATTTTTTTAAATTATATATATCTTTAGTTTTTTGAAGGCAAATTCTATTTTGTTCGCTCTTGTAAGATTTTCTGCTTTGTCTAAACCATTACATTGATTTTAATTGAATTTAGATTATTTTATTTTATTTTTTAAACTTTTTCTTTGAGAACCATTTCAATCCACAATAATAATGACAACAAATAACTAGGCATAGAGTAAATAATCATTCTTTATCTACAAATAAATTATAACATCTATTAGTATTAAAGAAAACTATGACAAAATTGAAGAAGAGAGAAAATGAATTCAAAAGGTAAATAAGTGAATAAAATAAAAAAATCTAGATTACTGGAAATGAAATTGTTGTATTATTATTCTTTAATTGTAGGATATTGAAATAATTACTCAACACTAGGCATATTTTCTACTATTTATTTAAGATGCACTATAAATACGAAATTTTTCAGAAATGATTACCACCTTCAGGCATAAACGTCTAAAGCATTATTATAACATAAATGGTGCAATATTGAATCAATTACATTACAATAGTATTAATGATCAAAGTAACTTATTAACTTATTACTATTTATCAATCCATTCTTTTATGGTTTCTATTTGAAGCAATGTCTACTTAAATTAAATTATTTTTTACTATTTTTTGTACATCAATAACTAACCCATGTTCTATGTAATATAATTTATTTAGACATACATACGATATAATGAATATTTTAGATGGTTATGCCTCAAGTTGGGAACTATTCCCGAAACTAATATATATTTATAATATAATCTAATAATATATAGTATATTTAAATATAATCTTAAATTGTCAAATAATTACCGGACATGAAAGTGCGGAGATATGACTTAAATATAGACTAATGTAAAAAACATAGAATATCGATTTCTGCCGTTATATAAAATATTTTTTATGTAACCCAAATAAAAAGAAAATCGAGTTGAATAAAAATCGTTATTGAACCATTTGTTAATGTAAAAAAAAAAAATGATAATAAATACAAAGAAGGAAGATCATGTTTAGGTTAGCACCAATGCTTCTAATGTAGTCCAATACAACGTGTCTCCAGATTCGTATAAAAATTTGTAGAGGAAAACAATTGTCAATAGTATTGAAATAAGTCCATCGATACATGTTTAACTCTAACATCACATATTTAAGTATAGGAGTCAAATTCAATTAAAATATTATAAGTAATTCTTATTTTTCTTTGTATAGAAAATTCACCGATGTAGGTACATTGAACCTACAAAACGATCATGTCACAACTCAAATTTCATCGTTTCAGAACATTTTTTAGATAGAACCTTTTTATTAATAAAGATATCGTTATTAATAGTAATTAAATAATTATTAGTTATTTAGTAACTACTATTGTGACGGGAAAACTGCAGTAGGATTCTAAAAATGTCAATCATATTTTACCTTACTAAAATATATTTTTCGATTCGTCACATCACATTCTCATTCTCTAATCAAAAACATTTTCTTCGGTACAGAGGCGAGTTAGAAGTCATAAAGAAAAGAATGATTCATTGCCACAGACGCCATATGTATCGGAAAAGGTTCTGTGAAAAAAGCATTTTTTTTTTTTTTCCGAAATGTAACAGCGCCCTGATATTTCGAGTGAAAGGGTCGGAATTCGACATTTATCGGCTCCATGTCAAAAGGAAAGGTTCCTTTTGATCACTGTTTAGCAAAGGTCGCGGAGTAAGTTATGGACTGAAGGATAAACCCTCATTATAGCAAAATATATTATGAATTTGAATATCAATTACGATCCCATTTATGTATATAATAATAATAATAAATTCATGTATAACTACTTGAATGTATGATAGGTCAATTCAAAATTTATGTATGTTGCATTGTTTTGAATGAAAAAAGTCACCTTGGAACGTTTTTTTCACAATCAAAAAACCTAATATTTTGACACGCTCTGTTGATGTCACTCGGATTGAAAATCAGCCGATAGTTTCCTGATCAGAAATTTAATTGAGAAAATTTATTGTTGTATAACATTTGTCGCTAGGACTTACCGTTTAGGAGCTGTATTGGCTTCAATACAAAAGTCAGTTTCTCTTAACTCAGTTTATTTTGAATAATTAATTGTTAATAGAAGTAATCTGATTCTTTTAATTTTAAAGTGTAAATTTAGAAAATGAACAGTAGATTAAAGATAAGTCTACCTGATCTATTGTTTTTCCTAGTCAGGGCGAATTTTTCAAAGATATATGTTCATTTCAAATATATCTAATCCAGTGAAGATAATATGAAAACAAATTAAAGCATTATGGATCATAATGGCTACATGAAGTGTCTTTATCTAGAATCAGCAACCGGGGTGGATGGGGAATCACACCCTCCGCTTCCCGGGGATTAAGCAAATTAGATTTATCTGCATATTCCCCGCTGTCTGCTCGGGGATTGGAGGATAAGCTCAAAGCTCGTTTATGCCTAGGTGTAAATTTGGAGCTTAAGCCCCAGGGGAGGACTTGAAGGAGTACGCCCCACATACTAATAGGGCCCGCAGTTAAAAACTTACCCACTAGCTTCGCTCGGGTTAAACCGAGGGTTAAATTAAACCCTTGTCTTAGCCCCGGGGCTTGGAAAAGTTTAACTAAACCCTCACCTCAGGGCTTCTGATAATCCTAAGGGCTGCCAAGTTTCCTCATCAGGGCGGGACCTGAGGGCGGGGAGAGGAATTTCGGTTTTGGCATTATGCTCTTACCGTTTGTATCACCGCAGTTGTATTAATAAGGAACAACAAATTCCCTTTTATAGCAACCATTTCTAAGCACAAGAGCTACATTAAATATATATTCAACTGTATATTTAAATCTAAATTTGCTTTTGTGATATATTTCTAAGTAAATTAAAAAAAATGTTTTAAATATAAATTTTTAATGTTTTAAGATAAAATATTCTCTTATCTTACCGACCTATCAGCTTACTTTCTACCTGTGCCAACATTTTCGAGCATTTATATATGTGCGTACCAGACCATCAATCTGGATTTAGAACACAACATTCGACTATACACCAATTACACAGAATTACAGACTATATATGCACGGCACTCTCGGAAAACGCTAAACCAAATACTAAGACTTTAATATCCACCAAACGTTCAACTCTATAACCTAAACTAAAAGTGAACACTTATACTTACTAAAACCTATTTGGACATATGCTTACTGATACGGAACAGCTGAAAAGACACATATTAACGAGCTCCATATCTTCCAGGCAAAAACATTCAGAAAATTTCAAAAGCACCCTTGTACGTTAGCAACATACTACATAACTTTACATACTGACCTACGCATGAGTTAACGCAAAAATAAGAACCTACTACAAACGATTTCTATATTGAATGGGCATCCTAATACACTTATAAACGACATTGCCACAATACATATTCCCGACAACACCCAGAGAACGTTAAAAAGGAGCTGGATGAGAGACCTTCTAGACTAAAATAAAAAAATAAAACAAAATAAAGACTGGAGGTGCCGCTGGGTTCTGCTCCCTTTCATGTCATTTTCTTTTTTACAACACATTACTGGTTGTTTAATTGTAATTGACATGTATGAATAAATATATTAAATTTAAAAAAAATGTTATAAACAAATATGTTTAAGGACCTGGTGATCAGACAAATGTTCTATATATAGTTAAGAAATACGGCACCTTGAAAAATTCAATACAAAGCAATGCAATTTTTGGAGGAGGTTGGCCTGAATCTTAAGAATACAGCGTATCAGAAATAAGGCTGTTAAAGAAATGATGAAAGTAGGAAAGAATGGACTGGAGATTGAGATGGTACAGATATGTTGAAAGGGATATTTGAGGTCTCCTATTTCGCTTCCGACCTTATAGACTTACCTTAACATAACTCCACCCCGCATCTAGTTACCATTTTTTTGAGACACCAAGCTCAAAATTTAAATAAATGTACTAGGAACGCGAGATTTGTTGAGATTCGAGTTATTTAAATCGTCTATATCTTCAGTGTCTAACTGCTATGTAAGGAATATATTTATTTAAAAATTTCATAATTTTATTAGAAATGCAATATTTTTTTTTTCATAATATTTTTTAATGTCGAATTTGAGGCTGAATGGGTTAATATGACCCGTGTTCCAAATCTTAGTTAAAATATATTAAAATAAAGTGAGTAAATAGTAAGAAAAGAATTAAATAATTTAATAAAATTAATGAACTGCTATTTATTCGCTTGGCTGAAAAATTCCTACGCTTATTATTTTTATCTGAAGTGTTTTGTCAATTGTAGTTAAAAGTTTTGCATGTTTATAACTGTTGCAACTTAAAATATGGAGCGGTATGAAAATGAAGCTATGAATAATACGTATTGACACTTGAATTAAAGTTTAATAATGTTTAATCTATTCAAGATTATTCTCTAAGAAACTTAAAATAAATATATAATTTTCCTAACTCCCTAGTAAATTCAGATATACGGCCATAGTAAACAATGTATCGATATAAATTTCGTCGAATGTAACGTACCGAGACGAATGGTAGTGACGAAGTAACTGTTATTAATTGGACAAGACTGTTAGCGGTACGCGTGCTCCGGCGGAAGGATCATCCAAGCATGGACATGGCGACCGATAAACAAGGCGGTTGTAGACATTATGTATTTTATTTATTGCTGAGGTCACGTGGTCCGCCACCACATATGGTCCCTCTGGCTGCCCTCGAGAGACGCGTGCCTCTACAAGAAGGTAATGCTTTTATTGGGCCAATAACCAGCGGCAGTAACCATTGTGCCGGGCTTTATGGCACCCGAAGGAAGGCCCGGTGGTGTTCGTTAGCATAGTGTTCGCCCTGGAGTCCCTTCTCCTGCCCGGGGCAAGGGTAGCCTTTGCATAGCTATAGGGGGCTATTATTGTCTCCGGACTCTTTGCGGTTCGTCGTCGCTTAGGTTTCCGCCCATTTGAAAAAAAGGTGGTTATGCAGACCTTGCGGTGCCTACTCGTAACAATAAATTATAAACATAATCACTCTGGAACTTCAGAGGCAGAGAAGGCGCAACTTGAGAAGGCGAGGTGGTGAGCCGGTGCGTTACTACCATTTAACGAACGCTAATCTGAAACGCCTTTCTAAGTACATTTATGTAACGCTTTCTTTAACACTTCAATACATTTTTTCAATTTATTGAATTTTGTTTCTCCTAATAAAGATTTTGTAAGAAATTAGTAGTACAGCCTCTCATCTTCTGAGGGCACGTCAACCCTAAGTAACTGAATCAACATACGTTTAGCTTATCGTTGGGGTAACCAAATACAAAATTTTACGAGATTAAAAATTCTATTTTTTTTTTGTATGTTTGGAAATAAATTTAAGCTTTTTTTAGTATCTATATTACTCAAAAACTGTAATATATAGTAAATACTAACACATATTATTATGAATAATGTATATACAGTGGAAACTCGTTATTTCGTCTCTCGATGATTCGTCAGGTTTTTTTTTTTACTATAAATGACATAATTAAATACGTATATAATGCATTCCCCCCTCCATTCCTACTTATTTAATCGTTAAACTGCCTCATTTGGTTTTTCACATCAATCATTTCACATAATCATTTCATAGAAAAAAAAACCAAACAAGCCTGAAGTCGATCCTTCCATTGACTGTAGTAAGAAATTCCCAAAATCAGTTAATTCTGGAAAGCTCTTCCTGCAAAAACATTAGTATCTGCCTCATCAACTTCTGCTCCAGGTTATAAAATGAGTAAAGATAAGCAAGAGGTAAGCAGCTGGTTAAACATGGATATTACGGATGTAGGATATGAAATTTTAAATGACAATGGAATTATAAAAAAAGTACTGAGTGCTCAAAATGAAGCTAGTGATGAAAAAGATGATGACGATGACGTTTCTGATTCTTCCACTATTCCATGCAAAGAAGCAGAGGAAATTTTAACTAATTGTAAGTGCATTGAGTGGTTTCGAGCAGCAATATGAATCAGATATTTCACACCTGATGGGATGCGGCAAGTGTTTAGCTTTTTTTGTATTTATTGTCGTCACTCAAGTCCAATGTGTATAATGTTCATCTGTTTGTTTTTAAATTCAAAAAATTGCAAAAAAAAAAATAATTATATAGTGCTCTTTTGTTAATTTACTAGCAAAATCCTGTATTTCGTCTTTTCTGTTATTTCGCCACCCCCTGTCCCCCACTCATGACGAATTATCGAGTTTCTACTGTATATTCTTAATGTTTTTTATATATTCATGGTATGAATTTTAACATAGCATAAAAGGTTTCGTTAGAACGAAATAAAGTAAAAAAAAATAAATTCGTAGATAAATAAACATTCGAGGAATGGAAAAATAACAAAAAATCAACGATATAAAATTAAGAATTACGAATGACATTTGCAAGTTAATCAATTGAGAGATAAATAATAATTTTTAGTAAAAAAAGTAATATCTCGGGAAATAGGGTGGAGCGAAAAAAAGGTTTGAGTATCGGAGAACTCCTGATACGGGAAAAGTGGCTTAAAAAAATGTTGCCAAACGTAAAATTACCATTAAAATTTAAATGTTATCATACAGGAGTGTGGTAGACACGGTGCCCATAGAGATCCCCTCATTCAACTCCTTTTTAGCCTTCAGAATGTGTTGTCATGAATGAAGTTGGCCAGTTAAATCCACAAAAACAGAGGTCAGGGAAGCAGTATCCATTATAAGGTTATTGATATGTTTTCTTCGGCACTTCAGCCATTGACATCCTTCCCTTTTATGTCTTCTTCAGCAGCAAAAGAACGATAATCTTCAAATGCCCATTCACTTACTGTCTTCCTCCTACAAGAAGTAACCGCTGAATCACTGGAGGCGGACTAGGATAATCCCAATGATAGCTCAGGAAATAATCCCGACTCCGTCGACTATGCTTGTGGATTTTACTGCCGCCATGATATCGACTTGTTTACCGAGCTCTTAACCAATTAAGCAGAGTTCCGGTCTGGATTTTACGATCCCACCGGCGTTGATAAGTCCCGTAGCGGCCATACTGTTGTGACGTCATTAAGGCGAGCCAATCTTCTCATCCGATTCAGCTCATTAACATAAGTACCTGCACGGTGGGAGGAGAAGAGTGGGAGGCAGCCAACTACCGTATAATGGACTATCGATGCCTATTAAGTCGATTTATCGAGTTGTAGTGTCACTAAAGTAGCAGGGACGTCTTCAGATACTGGGGGACCGGATTGCGCAGCTGTCAGTAAAATGTCTAGTTTAGTGGCTTGACTCTCCCCTCTTCCACTGATGCCTTTAAATGTTTCGCTGAGGCCGATTATCTACAATAATAAATAAGATATTAACATGTACAACTAATTAGGATATATTTTAAGGTAAAATGCAAATGGGCACTTTTTTATATCCATTTGTGACCTGAAAAGCTGAGACCACCAACCAAGAATTCCTTCCACTGGTAGCATTTGATGGCGTTATCTCTTGATAACTTTCGTTTTTATTTTTTATACTCTCGTCTCCTTTATACTGTTGACATGAAAACTGATAAAGCAAATATATGCATTCATATTAAACCGCATAACCATGTAAGTCTGACAGTTTATAATCTCGCTTTGATTTATCTTGAACATTGTCGCTTTATGAATAATAAATACTTTTAGCATATCCTGAAAATTTAATTATTAATATATACTCATATTTTATTGTATTATACATATTTGAATATTTGACTTTACAAAGATATTCAGATTAAAATTTAACGATTGTGGCTCAGGGTGGTCCAAAAGGTTTGGCCAGCAGTGATATAGATAATGATAAATGCATATAATGAGATAAACGTAAAGTGCAGGAAGAACGGGCAATCCTAAAAGTCACCTCCTTTTCTAGCCTAAGTAGAAGGTTCAGATCCATTTCTCATAACTACCACAAAATAAAAACCAACCCAGGTGGAAAACTAACCCAGAAAAGATATTCTCAACCATTATAGTCACAGACCTCCGAAACGATGATTTCTTCTCAGATGTTAATGATCCTGAGAAATGGTGATTGGTCAGATCACCATAGACGATGTCTCTATAAGTCACCGATTTCAATGAAAACTACCAACTTTTTATAAAAATGAACATTCAACTGTAACAAATTGCATTTTATGGTTTTAGAATTCATAGTAATATATGAGTGAATTGTTTTGATTATCTTAACATACAGTTAACTCTTAGTTGGTGTTACTCAAACCAACAGTGCGTAAGATAAGGGAAAACACAGCATAACAGAAATCAATAATTATAATAGTTAAACAACTTGATAATAAAAAAAGTTAGGTTAAGTTTGCCAAGAAAAATATGACGTGCACGATATGTACCGAATAGGGCATTATAAACAACTATTTCATTTTTTATTATAATTTTTATAGAGGAATATTATTATGAAGTACTTACGCATTTATATTATAAATATTGTATGGTATATTAAATTCAAACCCAAAATAGCTTAGAATTTTCCTTGTTCGAATCGCCCCCAGCAAACGAAATACAGTAGACTTCCCTTTTATTTGGCGTTAACCGAGATGTTTTATTAAAAAATAGTAAGCGTTTAATGACTAAAATTATTAATTATAATTATAAACATATATTTATAAATAAAATTTTTTTTTCTGGATTAGATAAGTTTACATGAAAAATATGACGAGTACGGTCGATATCCAATAAGACGAAATTTTTTATAAAGATCGTAATTTACAAATTATAGATCTCCTATTATTAAATTTATATGTATGTATGTAATAAAATAATGTATTACTGTTTTATTTATTGTACTATGTATCCCAAGACAATAAATTTATGTGCAACTAATAAATATACAACAGATAAGCAAATAATTACATGTCAATATAGTGCATTTTGTTTTATTTGTTACGGATATATAAAATATCCTGGAATATTTCAACATATTGTCCTTATTGAAGAAAACTGATATATATGTATACCAAAGGTGTCTTTCCGCCATCTTAAAACAGTATCCTTAAGGACGAAAACTAATTAAATCGTTAAATCTGGAAAAAAAATTAGTATCCTTAAGGACGAAAATTAATTTTAAGTGGTGAAGGAGAGTGGCCAAGGTCCTTCGACCGCCAAATTATCTTAATATAAATATTATATGTTTTTTTTAATCAATTTTAAATCTATACATTAAGAATTTCCATAATTAAGGGATCGCACCAGTTAAGAGAACGCAGTTAAGTTTACTTTAAATATCACATTATTCAAATATTTTAACTCCTATTCATTCAAACCATTGTTAATTAGAACTTTTAATCTGGTCCCTTGGTTCCAAATTACGAAGAGCCAACTTTTTTTAAAGCGATTATAATCAGAAACAAAACGACTCTGAAGCACAATGAAGGCAAAATTAATGACTAGAGTAGTTAATACAATCCAGCGGACCCGACAATTGCTCCTTGCTGTCCAATTGGCAAGCAGATAAATCAGGAGGTTGGAGCTCGGAACAGCGATGAGACCGCCAACTGGTGGTAAAATTCCAAATCTAATTATGCAAATATCATCGCGGACAGGAGCGCCCCTGACGGCACCCCGCAGAGGGTCCAATCTACCCTGCGGTCGTCCTCAGAATTAAATTTAATATTTCAACCCGGCCATTGTTGTTGGCTCTCGGATATATCTCAAACTGCAAATGGGTGGAGGGGGCTTGTAAAACTTTCCCTTGCTAGATTAAAACTTGAGAGATTGGAGGGATCTCACCCCCAGCTTGAGTGCCGTTATCCCCTTACTTATGTGTCAGGGAATCGGCATAAAGAGATTTCCTCTTCAGCGAGTGTTCCTTCTTTTATTAATTCAGTTTGGGAAATGGCTTAGGGAAATTTTCAATCGCAGAAGAGTATCATAAATAAGATTCTAGAAACAATAAATACTGTCCTCACCATCATTGTATATTTAGACCTAGTAAATATAAAATAAATCAATTACACTCACGATATGCCACTTAGTCCTCAAACATTGACAGAAACATACGCTGATGACACAGCAATATTAACTACACATAAAGACCCCACAATTGCATCATTAACTCTTCAACACCACTTAACAATACTACAAGACTGGTTCAAACAATGGAAAATAAAACTAAACTACACCAAATCACAGCACATAACCTTTACACTCAGACAGGACTCTTGTCCACCTGTCTTCAAACGAACAAACGAAATTCATTACTTAGGACTTACATTTGTTAGAAGAATGACCTGGGGCCGACACGTAAAACAAAAACGTCTCAGTCTAACCAAGAGATTAAAACTTCTGTATCCAATGCTTCATAAAAGGTCGACATTAAAACTCCGACAACGACTGAATACATACACTTACTTACTTAAGCCCATATGGACATACGCCTCACAAATATACGGGACTGCAAAAAATACACACCTTAAAAAAATACAAATATTCCAATCAAAATTACTCAGACTAATCACGAAATCACCTTGGAACGTTTCAAACCACACAATTCACACTGATTTAGAAATAGCCACAGTAAAGGAACATATACATGACCTTTATAGACGATTTCATGACAGACTTCATGGACATAACAACATACTCATTAATGACATGGCCACGACTGACATACCTGGAAATACTCTCAGAAGGCTTAAAAGAAGCTGGATGAGAGATTTGCTCAAATAAATCTCTTTAACCCATGCCAGGAGGAGGTACTATTGAGTGCTAGTCTCCCACACGCATACAAGGCCTGTAGTATTCAATTTCATCACATTCACTGATTGTTACCCTAATAACAGGTGTGAATAAAAATCTGAAAGAGAAAAAAAAAAATTATAACTTTTCATTTTTAAAAAAGTTTGTCTTATATTCGTATAAGAATCCAATGTTATGCATCTTAAATACCCAAGTTGTGAAGTTAGTTGTACCAGGCCTCTATAAAAAATCCTAAAATGTTCAAATCAGTATTATTAAAAAATATTCAACGTCTACTCTGATAATAAAAATTAAGCAGATATGGTAAATCACTAGTCATGATCAGCTGACTAGTTATGGGAATATTTCTGAAAATGGTTTAATATTCATTTACTTATGAAACTCTCTCTCCTATCCCTTTCCAGTAACCATCAAAAAATATTTTCCTCAAATAGTGTCCTGAAATACCTCTTATTTTTTAGTGAGATAATTTTTAAAAGTGAGGCTTCTTAAGGAATTATAGTACAATTACTTCATTAATTTTTAGTTTTTGACTTACGTACCTTTACACTAGAATTCAAGCTTCCGTAGAAGCTCCATTATGTTAGACTATCCAATTTTAATTAACAATAATTTTGAACAGACCGTAACCAGTGTATAAAAAAACAAGAATACGAGATATGAGTTATGGTTACCCCTATCCGTTTCAATTTTCTTTAAAGTATGCAATTGAGCATTATCTTTTAAATTTTCACGCATGGCAGTAATTTTTTACTTGGATAAAATTGCACTGATTACGTGAATAAAGATTACGTAAAAGCATAATTAGACATCTAATTTCTAATTTTAATATATGAGTTGGTATTATAGATGGAGAGAGCCTATTAAGAAACTCATCCAGATAATGAACTACAGCATCAGTGGTTACAATTAAAGACCGATGGATAATATTTTTACATACAATATCAAAAAGCAAAGGATCAAAGTTTTTATTACGAAAATAATTTTTTATTCAGCAGATAGCATTTTATTTATTTCATCTGGTTGGATTTTAATTTCTAACCTTAAAAATAAGTGACAGTGTGGCAAACCTCGATTCTGCCACTTAACACAGTACATTTAAGTTATTATTTAGTAAATCTTATTACAGCTAGACCTTCCTAGAAATATGAAAACGATGTGATAACAATTTATTACAGATTGGAAAATGTCGTTGTTTTTTTTTTCTAACTTCACTGGGATCCACTTGTCGCACCACATATTTAAATCATTATTTAAGAATTTAATTCAACGTAAATAAATTTTATCATAATTATCAATTTCAATTTTTATATAACACCTAAGCTTTGGAACCCTCATGTAAGCTCTGGAATGGCGCTCGCTACCTATTGGATAACTTTTAAACTTCCCTGTTATCCACATATAATTGCTTTTTTAATAAAAAATTACCTGGAAATCAGTGGATTTTATTATTCCTAAACCTTTCTGGAACTATAGAGATGGTGTGGTTAAAATTTGGTACATATTGGTTCAGTACTTTTCCTAGTTAGTGATCACAAACGAAAAATGGCTAGTTATCTTACATTACAGTATAGTTACATATAGATATCAGAAAAAGTTATTTTAATCATATTAAACTAAACTTGTTAATTTACTTAACGATGAAAGTATTCACATATTTTCATCATTTCTTCCCGAACTGCAATGTACCATATCAAATTGCCTTGAAAAAAGAGGCTTACGAGACAGGCAGTCCACTTCCCCTAAAGAACAATACAGGATCTAGTGGTACTGTAGAGACGATGTAGCGTGAAATTTAATGTCTCTGTAGCACCATATCGGCCGAAGCGTCAGCTGGTGAGCTCGGAACCATGAGGTGCGTTATATCCCTGAGACAGATATGGTGGGGTATATATATATATACATATGGGGGTTAGGAATAGTCGGGATAAAGCTGTTACATAATATAAAAAGAAAAAAAAATGTCTCTTCTTCCATAAATATTTTGTCGACCTCTTATAATAAATTTAAAAAAAGTATGTGAACTTTGAGGCTCCATGTAATCTCGTATTCAATCCTGATCCAAAATCCTTCGAAAAATCCTCAAATCTCCTTACTTTGCCACCAATAAACTTATCCATAAAGATCTTAATGTTCCATATGTTTCTGATTTAGCCCAAACCAGATACCTATCCTTTCATAGTAAGCTCCATAACCACTCAAATCTAGTTTCTCAACTTGCTTCCTGCTCTATTCCCGATAATCTTCTGAGGCGTTTGAAAAGAAGATGGCCTAGAGATCTTCTAGTGTAGATTTTTCATTGAAGTGATACTAATGAGTAGTTCTTTCTTTTCAAGTTTTGGCATGTTATTGTTATTGTTACTAACCCATTTACTTGATGTATATGTTTTTACAGTTGTAGAGTTCAATAAAATTCTAACAATACCGAATTTACTTAATGCAAATCCTTGACGTAATGCTCCTCACCATGTCACAAATGGACTAATCCATCAGAATCTTAGCATAATAATAAGCGACTTCCTATTGTATCCCAACTTTCTTCCCATGTACAGTTTATCTATTCATGATAAATGTACCTCCAAGGCGTACTAAAAAAAAAAAGATCCTAAGATCTTCTGATATAGAACTTTAGACTCCTATCAAGAGTAAAATTTCAACACTTTTTTTTACGTTATAATTGTATTAACATAATAAGAAAATTTATTAAATGTATCTTGTCTTATCGTTGGATACAAATGCGAGGTATAGAATGTGAAAATCACCACTGTCTTAGAATGAAAAACCTGTTTCAGGGTTTACTGATCAAGTAATTTTTCCTACAAATAAATAATAATAAGATTAATTAAAGAGTGAATTTAGATTTGAGAGTTTCCTAAAATGTATAACTGTCCTGAAGCAATCACAAAACATCAAAATTGGAATAGGCGTTTTTAGCATTGCATTTCTATCCATTAGACACTTCGAAAAATTTGAAATAAAAATTGTATATTTATACCAGACTTATGAAACAAGAAACTGATCGGCGTTACCGACTACTCTAAAATTTACTAGACGAGCGTTCAATGCTCTAAATATATTAAGGAATTGAGCTTTGGGGCTCCACTAAACTTTTCAATTCTTCATGTATCCAATCCTTGCAATCCAAAATCCTTTCTAAAAATCTAACAAACTTGTCCATTAAAATCTTAATATTTCAATAGTTGCTGATTTGGCCAAAACCAGATACCTATGCTTTCATAGTAAATTCCATACCCACTCGAACCCACTAGTCTCCCAACTTGTCTCTCACTGCAAATCCGATAATTCTGCGAGGCGTCTGAGGAAAGAAGATGGCCAAGAGACCGTCTAATATAGAATTTTTATTGAAATGCTACTAGTGAGTAGTTCTTTACATTTTATTGAAAAGTCATTGTAATAATTTTCCTCAAATTTACATGCTGTGTATAATGTATACAGTTGTAAATATCAATAACTAGTTAAAAAAAAAAAAAAAAAATATTCCTACTTTCATAACTTGTGTTTCAAAATGAACTCTTTGAGAATTGTAAAGGTGCACAGAACAGTATTAGGTCCATTTATGAATATAAGAGTTTTACATTAGACTTAGTTTCGAATGATAGTTTTTAATACCAAAAAAATATATTTCATCGCTAATTAAATTCAAAATGGGAAACGAAAAAGCATTAAGTGATACTGACAAGGATTAAGAATTAACTCACTAAAAGGATCTATTTTTCTATAAGTTTTGGAACAATAAAAATAAAATTAGTTTACTAATGAAGCAGGCTTTTTATCTAGTTACATAACATTACATTACATTGAAAATACTTCATACTTTTATATCTGAAAACTAAATAATTATAATATTAATTTACACGATTAAACTGATGTATGTATGTATGTATCGATTTTACGGAATCAAAAAGATTATCATATAAAACCACAAAGCAATTACCACATATATTCCTGGAAATCAAATCATAACTAGAAAAAAGGTTTTCATAACCTTTTTAGATGTACTAAAGGTTATATGAACATTTATTTAAAATAATATCTGGTACTCGCAGATAATAAATTAAAAAAAATAAAACAGTAAGAAGTACGTATTTTCATAATTACTACAGATAATTATCTTAATTATAATTAATGTGACGAATTTTATAATCTAATGAACCTACAATAGTGGAAAAATAATTATTATAAATAACCCTTTATCGTCAAATATATAAATAAATAAATAATAGTAATAAATTATTAGTTACCGAAATGGAATTAGGAACTCGATTTGCTTTTAAGATATATTTTCCCTTATTTTTCCAGATGGGATATCTTTTTTTTTTTCCTTTAAGAGGTTGAAAAAGAGTGCTTGCAGCTGTCCCTGTTGTATTTATACAGCTGATTCCTTCCAAATACGTACATTAGCCTAAAATACTTATTTTATAACACAACACAAATAAATCAACAGTTGCGTTATTAACACCGTTATTATTTATAGTTGTTATTTATATTACAAATTTATTAGCATATTAATTTATTTAATCGAAGTTTTTTTTATCACGTTACATACATTTTTAATTCCAGTGTATATATACTATTATATATAAAAAGGACTAGTCATTTTTCGTTTGTGATCACTAACCAAGAAAACTACTGGCTCGATCAGTATCAAATTTTAGCTACGCCACCTTTATAGTACGAGGAAGGTTTAGCAATAATAAAACCTACTGATTTTCAATTACTTTGTTATGAATAAAGCAATAATAAGTGGTTGCTTGAATACCAACAGTGAAGTTTGAAAAGTGACCGATAGGGGGCGAGCACCATTTGGTATGAGAAAGTAAATGAAGCTTGAAATTGATAATAAATTTTCCCATTACACAATTAAATTTTAAAAAAAGGTTTAAATAAATGGTAAAACATATGGATTCCAGTGAAGTCTGAAAATCGACCAACATGTCGTTAGCACCATTCCAGAATAGATTTTACAATGGTTAAACTAATAAGTCCATCCGTACCAAATTTTAAATACATTATTTTCATAGTTCCAGGAATATTTAGCAATAAAATCTAAAATAATATTGAGTGGTAGAAACGATGTTTGCCACACTCCTATATGACAATGGTCATATACTTTTATGGTTAGAAATAAAAATTCAAACATATGAAACCAATAAAATTAATTCTGCCGAATAAAAGCTATTACCAAATCAAAATGTCGATCATTTGTTTTTTTTATTAAGTATAAATATGATCCATGGGGCTTTAGTTAGTTGTAAGCACTGATAATGCAATCCATTATTAAGAGTTTTTTTTTAATAGAATCTGTCCATCTTGAATACCAACTCATACATTGAAATTAAAAATAGATGTCCAATTATGCTTTTACGTAATTTTCAAACACCTAATCAGTGCAATTTTAACCAAGTAGAAAATTACTGCTGGAAAATATGCGTGTAAATATCATTGACAAAATAATGCTCAATTGCATACTTCAATGCAAGACTTATAGAAAAAATAAAATAATAAAAATAACACTTCAACTTTACTTCTGAGTATCCCCCGCGACTGGGGGGTGCTAGTTTTAGAATATTTGGTGCTTATACAAAAATAAAACCGCTTTAGTTTTTCAAAACGAGACAAATTATATTTTTTGCAAAACTAAAATATACGCCATAGAAGAATCCAAACATTGTTACAATTAAAAATATAAAAAAAAAAAAGTATAATTGAGCATCGTTAGTTTAACAAACTTAAGACAGAAATACAAAAATTCAAAATTCAAAACCTATATGACCATAGTGTATACTTAATAATTCAGACAAGTCATTATGGATGACTACGACAAAAATTTCTTAACTACAAAAACTTTAATCTCCATAAAGATTCTCAAATCTGGACAAGATATGACCAAGAAAAATCCCGATTTGATCAGCACCTCTTTTAATCATTCAACCCACACCCTGATATATTTAATCCTAATCACCTTGAAAGTATTAAAACAGAACTAAATATCCCACTCCAAATGTCTCCTCCTCCTATAGCATTTTATCCTTCCAAAGTATCAAACATAATCAATAAATTTTCTTTTAACAAAGCCTTGGACATGACCACGATTATAAGGTTGTTTCATATGTAACGTCCCTTTTATCAAATTTACCAACCCTCCAATCGCACTTTTTATGTAAGCCATCAAATATGACCAGGGAAACGATTTCAGAATATTTTTTAATTCATTTAAACTTGGACACTCACAACCCAAGCTGTAAAAACCATCACCATGTCGTTCGAGGAAGGATCTTGTAGTGATATGCCACATGCCACATGCCAAAACCAAATTTGCAAAAACATTATTGATTTCTTTGTAGTGGTCAATGGAAAGAATAATTTCTTCTGTTTACCCAGAGGTTAAACCATCATACTCACATCTTACCGCAGTGATATTGACTCAATACTTCAAAAAGAAAAAGGAAAAAAAAAAGAAAATTTGATCGGTTTGTATTTTATAATAAACTAGCATCCCACGTCACGCCTTCGCCCTCTCAAATTTTGTATAAGCATTACTTCCTCAATGATATTTTCACGCATAGAAGTAATTTTGAACCTGGCATAAGAGTAGAATTGCGCTGATTAAGTCTTTGAAGATTACATAAAAGCATAATTATAAATCCAATTTTTAATTTTTGATGTATCTGTCAGTAATCCGGATGTACAGAGACTATTACGAAAATCTTGCGGTTAATGGGCTGCCTTATAAGTGTTTACAACTAAAGACCCATGGATCATATTTTTAAACACAATATAAAAACGCAAAGGATCGACATTTTGATTTGAAAATAATTTTTGTTCAGCAGAAATAATTTTTATTGATTTCATATGTTTTGGATTTTAATTTCTAACCATAAATGAATATGACAGTGTGGCACACCTCGTTCCTGCCAATCAACTTTGCACATTTAAATCTTCACTATTGTAAAAATCTTTTACCATATGCATCTTCGGGATTAGCAAATGAAGACATTAAAATTTCCGCAACACGTCTTCATCGAATCGCAGAATGGTCAGAATTTTTTTTTTTTCTCCATTTCACAAGAAATAAACACCTGCAGCCCTAAAATGACTCTTGCACCTGGTTAGGTAGGATATATTTTATGTATGGGCCTTCTTTGCAAAAGTTTTTCGGCAAAAGTAAGACGTCAAGGAGGAGGTGTGGGAACTGGAGTCCTGAAAAAAGACAAGATGGACGACCATGGAGCTGTCGGATGAGCAGATTTATTGGGGTACAGGATGGCATCGAACGGGGGGACCCGTGTCTGTCTCCGCAACACGTGGGAATGGGGAATTGAATATTATCTTTTTTGAAATATTTTTCTGGGGGTGTTTGAATTTCGTAAAATTAGGTAATATAATTTTTAATTAAAAAATTAAATAAAAAAAATTATGCCTTATTATGAGAAAAAAAAATCTAAGATGTACCCAATTAACTCTCTTTTATCATTTAGTGATCATCGTAAAAAAAGTCACCTGGAGTCCAATTACTTTAAAAACGAGTCAACTGTCACTTCAAAGATTGATTTTTAATATCTGAATTTCGAAAAATTGGTTTTGTGCTTCTAATATGGCTTCGAAATATCTATTTTGGCACAAGTTATATTTTTATAGTAATTACAAGATTTTTTAAAAATATCTAATATTTGTGATGCCCTTCTGAAAACCCCAAAATTTCGGTTTTCTTTTTCTTTTTTTTTTTCTAGCTGCTTGAGTAGCTTGAAAAAATGTTCAGTAGCTAGTTCAAACCAAGTTCGTACTTATAGCGCAAAATAGATCCAATACGATTTTATTTATGACTTTATGGCGTACATGGTCTAAATTATAAATCGCTCTTTTCTTTAAAATTCATAAATTATTCTTTGTTTGGGTAAATGCAGTTTTGAATTTGATTAAATAACGAAAGTGCTAAAATTAGAATTGAACAACAATAAACCGTTTAGAAGTTTATTGAATATAATTGGGAATTAATAAATATTTCTATTTATTCGTTTTAATTTCATAAAACCGAAACAAAACACTGTTTTGATTGGAAAAACTGTACTTAATGATTTTTTTTTTTCATAATTTATTTTCTAGGATAAACAAAAAATATTGGTGTTATAAACGCAGATTTAAATATATTTTATACACAATAAATAAATTGATTTAATTTTTGTAACACAAATTTAAAATATTTTTATTGTTTATGAATATACAGATGATATAAAGTTCAACGATTTTTACTGAAGCTCCTCCTTATTGAATTAGGTATAACTAAACTTCTTAAACATAATAAAACTGGATATCGTGGACATTGCCTTGTAAATTACAACAGTTGAAGTAGTATAGATACGTAATGGTTTCGAAGTAGAATCAATCGAAATGGAATATTATAAAAGAATATTAATAAAAATGTTTCTTTTATAATTTCATTTAAAAAATTTGTTTCTAGATTTCCAGATGTTAATGATTCCATGTTGTATATAATATCACTGGATAAAATTGACCATATATAAAGGATATCTGATTATAAAATTATGTTTAGAAATTTAATATCAAAACAAGGTTTTAAATCCGAAAACCACCTCACCTATTCTATTGTATGTTAAAATATTAAACATGTTTTTTATTTTTAAATGTTCCGTCATTGGATTGCGAGACGCAATGCAATAACATTCTTTCCCTGTTAAAGTGCCCAATCGGTTAGAATTCACCTATCGTATGCAAACAAAACATTATGCACATTAAGGTCATTAGGTTTTAGTATGTATCGTAAAGTCCTCTTTCCAATGTAAGGATACATTAGAAAAAAAATAGTGTAGGCAACCGAACGAATACTTAAAACATTATAAATAATGTACGCCACGACGAATGGTATTAATTGTAATTTATACTGTGTATCATAGAATTACGCCCAAGATCTACCCTTATTTTTTTCTTGCTATTGTATACTCAACGGATTACTGTTTGTATGTATATTTTCTATTTACAATCAATAGAAACTATGTTAAAACAAATTGATATTGACTGAACATTGTTGAAAAGTTGAGTCATTTCATAATGATAACCAAAGCGTATTACATTTTTGTTTTAACTTAGACTTACAATATTATAAATTACAGAATATTTTTATATTGTACAGAATAATTTATAACTCGCATCTCCTCGTCGCAGCTTCGCCCGCTCTCTTAAGTAAAGAAATTGGATAATTTGAACTAATAATTGAAGTTTTATTTATTTATCGGTAAAAAACTTGTTCAAATAATAATAATAAGCTATATTTCCTCAATGATATTTTCACGTATAACAGTAATTTTTAACCTGGTTCAAATTTCACTGATTATGTGATTGAAGATGATCTATTCTTGATGATAATGGACTGCTTTATCAGTGATTACAAAAAAAGGCCCATGAATCATAATATGTTTACATACAAAATTAAAAAGCAAAGGATCTATATTTTGGACGGAGAAGAAGATAGTCAGGGATGCAGTCAAAGAACACCACGTTAAAGAAGGAATTCTTTAATACGTGCAAACTATGTAGCACAATGACACTACCTACATTTTCCATCGATTTTTAAACTTCACTGTGACCCTCACGTCACTCCAAATATTTATAGCTTTTTTTAAAATTTATTTTAAAATAAGTAAATATCATTAAAAATGTCTAGCTCTATATAACACCCTACCTTTGTAACCTCTCTTAAATGGCTGCTCGCCACCTCCCGGTAAATTTTCAAACTTTACTGTTATCCATATATTATCACTTTTTAAAAAACAAATCAATTGATTTTAGGATTGTTAAACATTTCTGAAACTACTAAAATGATGTGGTTATAATTTGGTATAGATAGTTTCAGTAGTTTTCGTGGTTAGTAATCAGAAACGAAAAATAGTTTGCCCTTTTATATAATAGTTTAGATTTATTAATAATAATATTGTTCGATAATATTTTTGTGTTTTTTTTCTAATAAATAACATATCGTGTATGAAATAGTATTTTTATTCATTATCCATTTTTATGGAAATTTAATTTATTCATGAGAATGTAAAGGAAAGAAGAAAGGTGATACTTATTTCGTAATCGTCAATAATTATGGCGTGTTAGTAAGTAGATGCGATAAAACTCTTATAAAATAAATTTGATAGGTGGCAATTTATTATTGAGTTTTATATTTGATTATTAAAAAATAAATAAATTGTACAGTGTAAACCATACAGTTATTTGAAGACTGTATTCATAAGGTAAATTTGTGAAGAAACATTTCAATTTTTTATTCACACTAACTTTTTCTGGATTACTCTACTTGAAGCTGAAAAAAAATTTCACGCCAAAATGATCGCTTAGTATTTTACAAGACATTGAGAATAAATAGTGTATAGTTAATTATTGACATCCTATGGGAAAACCTTCAAAATTAATAATTATTTAACAGAGCTGACGTTTATGGTTCAAGAGGATTTTTATTTTTTAAATCAAACGTTATAAAAATCTTCTTTTTTTTTTTTTTTTTTTTAATTTCTAAATGAAGGTGTCTATAGCTATACAAAGTTTCTAATTAAATCATAATTTATTGTTGTTAGTATTGGTCGATCCTGTTGATTGTTCCAGGAATAATTAACTCATCGCTTATGAAACAATACTATCTCTTATTAATTTTTATGCAAATTTAATTTATTCATGGGAATCCAAAGGAAAGAAACAAGGTGATACTGAGTTGTTATCGCTATTACTTACGGTGTGTTAGCTATTTTATCAACGGTCTTCAACACGTAACAATAATTTAAAATTGTACATAGAAATATTACTACTTTTTTTTTTTTTAAACATTCTAGTATTATAAATATAAGTAAAAAAGTAAAATCTAATTTGTGCAAAAGGTATAAATTTTATGCTTTCTGAGATGTGCGTCATTTAATGCTTGCAAAAATGGATATTCAGTAACATTTTTCACATAACATTAAATTCGATTGTGGTACATTTCTTACTGTATTTGTTCCAACACCCAAAACCGCAAGCGTATGTGTAATTTAACTTGTTATATCATATAAAATAATATATATTATTTATTATACATTGGGTAAAAATTGTTCAAATCAAATTGGATTTAATTAATTAAAGTTTCAAGTTTCAAATTACAAATTTATTTATTCCCTATAACCAGATTATCAAGGGTATAATAATAATCCATTTAATGATAATATCTTACTTGTTTTAATAGTCTAATATTTAAATATTATATCTGGAAAGTAAATCTTGAAAATAACTTAAGCTTAAAATATATGTATGTTGAGATATTTTTGAAAAACAATTTTACTTGGAATTTGAAATATATCTTAGTTAATTATTTTTCTTTAATATATTTTTTTTATCCTTCCAAATAAAATAAAATTTTCAAAAATAGATTGCAGCGTGACTGAGAATTCAAAGACGTAGTTTTATTATTTTTCATTCTATTTTATTTTGTCAAGAATAATTGAATTTCTGGGACATTGACAATTTATATATGACGATCCCTATTATGTTATTTTGTAATTTTTTAATCATTGCAGTAACAGAATTAGAACTAAGAGTAGGATCGTCCGATTAGCCATATCAGCATAAAGTGACGTTTAAACGAAATAAACAAACAAAACGACTAAGGGTAGGATGTCACAAAAAATTAGATGAATATATTATAAAAAAAAGAAGAGAATAATAAGAATGAAATTATCAATATGAAATTATGAAATAGTGAAAGCAAATTAATTAAAAGATGACAAAATTTAAATTATTTTATTATATAAAAAAAGGTAAATAAAATAAAATAAAAATAAAAATAATTAAAGTGACTGAATGAGTATGAAAGTTACCTATATTATTGTTTATCGCTTTAAATCGATTTATAAATGTTATGTTCTTTATTAATTATTGAAAAGATTATATGTTTTTAAAAATTCAGACTATTTTATAGTTTGTTGATAACGTAGATTGGTACGTTGCAACTGACTAAAATGAGTTACTAATTTTTTTATCAGTTATTGCAACTTATTGGTACGTTCCGCTTCTAGTTGATTGGTTTTTATGTTAAATTCGGTTAACAAAGATGGGTGTCTAGTTTGTCCTAGTAGTCAGTAATACTACTTGACGCCTGCTTTTCTTTATAAATGATTCTCTATTTATTTAATTTATCTGATTTAATTTTCAGTTATGTCTGTCTGATCATGCTTGATTTTTTCCATTCCTGTAGTGTTTAATATGAGGAAATAAAACTAATTACGGTTTTAGTATAATTTTTTTTTTGCTGAATAATTAAATGCATGAATAAATTTTTGTGTCTCGAAGAAATTTTGATTTATTTTTCTGTTGTTTAATTTTTTCTTATTTATTTATTTAATCATACAAAATATTAATGAGCTGGGGACAATTTTATCTCCTTAAAACTTGTTTTATTTTTATTTAAAAACTGGATTATGCAGAGATTAAAAAAAGCAAGTATTTATTATACAATAAATAATTTATTATAATAAAATAACCAAACATATAGGTGATAAATTATAAAGCATTTCAGTTTTTTTCTGGGCCCATTATGTTTATTTTCATCTCTGAACACACTCGTAGGAAAAACCGTTCCCACAGCAAATAAATCCCAGTTTATATTCGGATGAAAGGCAACGATGAGATAGGTAGTGGACCTTGTTAACAAGACAATAACAGACTGGAATATATGTTTACAAATCTGGGCGCCGAACGAGCTGGACAATGTGTTGTGCCGAGAGCAGTTGCTCCCTTTTTAATTGTTTTGCAGAGACTGACGAGGGGGAGGGGAGAGGAGTGGTGGGGGTGAAGGAAGGAGACTGATGTTGGACGTAAGTGGGCGGGGGCAGGCTCCCCATTGGCCGTTACCATGGCGACGGCCAGATTATGGCCGCCGTTCTCGAACCAATAAATCACCAGCCTGTCTCTCCAGCCCCTTCCCCTCCCTCCCTTACCCCTCTCTACCCTCCTTTCTCTCTTTCACCCTTAAAGGCGGTTTTTTTTTTCTTCTTTTCCTTTTCTTTCTATATACTTTTTTCTTATTTTTTCGCGATGATGTGCCGACCGACAAAGCATACCGAACTGCCTAGAAATATTTTTTTTTTTCTTTCCCAAAGCTGAGAATTGACCCTGGAACAACTCTATAAGTTACTTAGCATTAATTATCATCTACCTGAACCCGTAAAGGCCATTAAAACGTTCTCCGGTGAGGAGTTATGTGCCGACCTACCTCGGACCTAATACAACTTAATGATTTCATCTATCATCGGACTTGGTCTTATTCTACCTTTCCTGATATCATAATTATAAATCTACCTGCCTCCACGTCTGAGAACGAAGGAGCCCGTTGATTTAAGAAATGTAAATACAGGTTATAAAGTACACGGATTTCATTCTCAGAAAAAAAAATAAAAAATGAGGTTTTGGACCTGCATATAAAATGAAGGACTTTTTTATTTGTTACACCTTCACATGGACTATAAGGAAATATGTTGGTCACAAACTCTACTATCCTATTCTTTCCCAGATTTACAAACTTCAGTTAGACATTTTGTACTTAATTCTAAAAATGATAAGATGTATTATTACCTTACAAAATTGACTACAACTAACAATCATTAAGCAATAATTATCGACTAACTATTTTTAAAAAAGTTCAAGTTTACACAGTAAGTTGGGTTTTATAACAAAAATCAAATGTTTAGATGCCAATAACCCTTTGAGAAAAGAAGCTAAAAGTACATAAATTAAGTAAAGAACATAAAAATGTATAAACCAATTTTATCATAGAGAAATAATATTCTAACAAGTGATTATATAAAAAAAAATATTACTTAAAATTTTATTCGATTATCATCGTACAACAGAGGATAATTTTAATTTATCACACTTTTATATTGAAGAAAAAAAATATGAATTTGTTCTACAGTTTTATCCTATCACATATTCCTTATAAAAAAGCTTTAACAACATACAAAAAGATAAATTATATAAATAGTATGGACTTAGTTAATATTTATATTAATGTATTTTTTAAGTAATGAATTTTATATTAATAAATCATAGTAAAATAAAAATATTTTCACATAAAATTACGAAATTTAGTGATACTCATTCAATAATGGCAGTCATAAGTGTTGTTAATATGAAATGTTTTCATTAAAACCGACACCATCATTATTTTATTGAATACTTATAAATAATAATACAAAAATAAAATATGCCATTAATAAATAATTTAGTTACTGTTAGTTGAATTTTTTTACATGATTTGTTATTTCTGGGGCGCTTGTGAATAGTCGGTCAAGTGCGAAAATCTTATTTCAGGAAAAACTTAATTTCTTCTGCGGTGATTCGCAAATAAATGTTCATCTCTCATAACAAACAAAGACCATTAGAAACAAATAAATAAAAAAAAAAGTTGGTAATACCAAAAGCCCAAAATTCACTAACTCACAAAATGCACTTAACAGACTATTAGTTAATAAATAAATTAATTTTCTTGAATGTGAGCTAGAAGCACTTTAAACGGTGAAATAGAAAAAATTCTATTTTTTACATTAAATGTTATTAATGTTTTTAAAAATATGTATACTTTTTTTTTATAATAATATTTTCAATTATTACTATAACTTATTAATAAATTGCAGAATTTTTGAATATTAGGAGTTTTTTTTATTTTTAAATCAAAAATATTTTCCTCTTAATTTTTTTTCAAATCTGTTATTTATCTAACAATTATGTTATTTATATTTATTATTTCTCTTACTTCAAATTATTTATCTATTATTTTTCAATAGTTCAATTATAACGCTAGTTGCTACAATATTACTTATTATTTTCCTAGAAACAACTTCAATATTATAAAACGTATGGGATCATGCAAAAAACACGCAATGGATTAAAACAATTAATCAAATAAATGCAACACCATTTGTTTTTTAACTGTTTCGTAATTTTTATAATTGGTCATTAAGGTAATGGAGATAATGTATGAACCCATTACTAAAGGATTCCTCAGGTAATTGCTTCATGCTACATTTCTCCAGTGATATGTGTTTTCGTTTAACTCCAGGTGGTGAAACAAGCCGTCACTCCAGTAGATAGAGCTATTAGGAGCTAACTGTTGGATATGAGTTACACCAATGATAAGTTATTCGTCGCTCATTGGCTGGAACGAGCGGGACAAGGAGTTATCAGCAATTAGGACCCACCCACCGCGCCCGCCGTCTCATGTCACGATGGTTCCAGTAGGAATATGATGGACGTTCTTGGAATTTCCGGGGAGCCGGAGCTGTATATTATGTAACGGAATGTTTAGAGTGTAATTACACTGTCAACATGATAGTAAAGTGTAACATGTTACTTATGAACCCCAATAAGGTAAACTAAAAAGAATAAGTCCATTAATTTAAAACTGAATACTTCTTAAATGGTTCTGAACAATGTAATAGAAATTTAAAACAAATTATTATAGTCTTAGATATGTGGTTTTAATTAATTATTATATAATGCAATATAGAATAACTAATTTTATAATTAATTTGTAATGTTTTTAAATCAAATAAGAAAATTTTCAAGAAATATAGTTATTTATTTATTTAATTATCAATAGATTCATGCATCAACCATATGTTTTATCATTGATTTAAATATTTTCATCAGCAAAAGTAGTTTAGATTTAAGATGAGAAGTTATAGTAAACTGAAAAATTAAACTTCATTTGTCTTTTAACATTTTTTCTGGAAAATCAAGATTTACCTAAAATTGAGTTTACAGTAATATTAAAACAGGAATCAGGAAGGTTTTTTGCTAGAACACGGCTTCAGAAATTTAAAAGAGAATACTTCAAAAAGGGCAATGAATAATTTAATAAAATTTGAAAAAAATATTATAATAATATTTTGCCTTCGATTTTGTGGTTTTATTAATTCCTAAATTTAATTTTGTTTTTTTATAAACGTTGATTTGTTATAATCTTTAATTTGTAAAAAAAAAAAATAAGACATTCTTTTTTGATATTCCTTCAAGAATTAATTACACATATTAACATCTTTGAAAGGATGAAATTTCATTCATTTATTTAATTACAAGTGTAAAGGCACCAACTATTTTTTAATAAACTATTATTTAATAAAAGGTATAAAACATAATAATATAATTTCAACATGATTAATGAAAAAAAAAAATGCTAAAATAAACATTGACAAATTATTATGAGCGGTGTAAAGAAATTAATAAAAATGAGCAACTATAATGGAATTGAAAAGGAGGAAATACTTACAAATACTTATCACAAATACTAATAATAAAAAAATCACTAAAATTATTATTAAATTTAATGAAATTTAAAATTATTACGTTATAAATTAGTTCAAACATGTTAGCCTTTATCATTCATGTAATAAGAGACAAACAAATCAACCTCAGAGAGCAATCATATTTTCTATCACAGACCAGGTGTGCTAGAAGTTTACTATCAAGCTAATATTTGTCGAGATTTATAAACATTACCAGACCTTGCAAGTATAATATTAGGCTGAAAGTCTTACACAATTATGTAAGTAACTAAATAACAATATTTATAGTAGATATTTTTTATTTATAAATATATTCAAACAAGCAATGTAATAATCTGTGTTATCCAAAAATTATCCGTCGCGGTGCGTTCGACGGATCGCATAAAATATGATTATGTTCAGTTATATTGAAAAAGAAATAGTAATTTTTTTACACTATTATTAAATTATTGAGCTGTAAAAATTAAAACATTTTTCTCGCCGACTACAAGACATTACAAAATTTATGATATAAAACAAATAACTTATCTACCATAGTTTTTATCATGCATGATGGATTATAACAATATAACATAAATAAAACTTAATATTTACAATGTTATTTTCCTCAGGTTGTGAGGTTTTATAGAACCTCAGAGAGACCTAGGTCGCCCTGACTTACCAAGGTATGTGACCCTTTTTTTTATGAAGGCTCATTGTGTAAGTGTGACTTCTATTGTTAACTGTCTCTATGTCACTTAGTCGCTTCTAGACCCTCTTCAATACATTGTTTGGATCTGGAGTTCTTGGCCAATTTTATTCACCGACCTATTTAGCAATAGAATTAAAACTATGAATGTATTTTTTCTAATATTACATTCTATGAAATAAAATTTATATAGTATCATTCATAGAGCATCAGTGTTTTAAAAAAAAAAAAAAAAAAATACAAATGATCAAGTATATCATTTAAAGATATAAATATAAATATTCGAGAATTATAACGTATTTTTGAATAATCATTTTAAACGAATAATAAAGAAATATATAGATTGGTTGACCTTCATGAATAGAAAAGAAGATGGTCGCGTGTGCGCTTGTTACAAAAAAAAAAACGAAAAATAATCTCTTTATTGTGCCAACGTTCCGGTATTTGTTGTAACCCTTCATCAGAGTATAACGTGGTAGACTATAGAATAATTTAAATATTTTTTAAAACGTCCTAATTAAAATTGGAGTTAAGTAAAAAGGACATTTTTCCTTTTCTTTTACTTATTTATAATATTATACTTTTATATATTGTTATTTAATATTTCAAATTTATACCTTCTTGTGCTGAAATCTCAGTACTTAAAAAGACAGTCTTACTACAGATTAATAAATTTTGTATGAAAAAAGAATTTTTGGTATCATTGCTAATTTAACAACAATAAAATCAGTCAATATATAAATAAAGGAAACCTAATAGTGTAAAGAGAAATTAGAGGAATGGTCAACACTTTGAGGAACTACGGAACATTTTTCCGTTAAGTATAATTAAGCTAATGATAACTTTTGAAAAGGGGAAGTAAAGTTTTGGGGATTTAAAAAGAAATTCAAAGATAGAAATTAACTTTTAACAAAGTCCGAATAGTGGACCGAGACGTAGGTGGGACAATCGTGTTAAAGCTTTGGGTTTTGTTGAATGGGGTGCGATGCAAGGAATTTTCAGTGAATTATAGTTTTTTGATTGATCGTTCTGGTTCTATGATATTTTTGATTATTTATGGGAAGGCTTATATTTATTGTTAGATATTTATGGAAACGGCAGTTTTAATAAGTGTTCTAATTGAAAGATTTTCAACGCAAGAAAAATATTCAAATCATGAAATCAGCGTTATTTCAATAACTTTTTTTCAATCGAAGCTTAAAAATAAAATAAAAATCGTAAGGTTCACGCATTCCTAATAATGTATATTTTGTTGTTTAAATTATGGATTAAGATTTTAATAGTAAATATAATAATTAAAAAGGTATACATATGTTAATTACTAGCAACCCCCGTGGTGGCATCGCCCGCATTCATAAGTAAAGAACTTTTAGAAGAAGATAGTTTTAACTAATAATTCAGGTATTATTTGTTTAGCGATGAAAAGTATTGAAGTAGAATTGAAGTACGCAATTGAGAATTATTTCTTCTACCATATTTTCAGGTATAGCAGAAATTTTTAACCTGGTTGAAATTGCAGTGATTAGATGGTGGAAGGATACATGAAATCATAATTAGACATCGAGTTTTTTTTAATTTTAATCCAGATGGACAGAGACAAATAAAAACTTTTCATTACCATTGCTTACAACTAAATACCTAGGAATCATATTTCTAAATACGATATTAAAAAATGAAAGGATCAACATTTTGATTAGGCGGTAATTTTTACTCAGCAGAAATAATTGATTTAATCTGGTCAGATGTCAATTACTAAACTATATAGCTGGGTGGCAAACATCGTATCTGCCACTCAACATTATTGTAGATTTTTATTGCTAAATATTCCTGGAACTATGAAATAATGTATTTGAAATTTGGTGCGGAAGGAATCAGTAGTTTTACCATAGTAAACTCTATTACGTAATGGTGCTAGCCACATATCGGTAATTTTTAAACTTTACCAAGATCCGCATGTCATATCACATATTTAATTATTCTATATAACACCTTTGTAACCGCTCATGTAGACCTATCGGTCAATTTTCAAGCTTCGCAGTTATCCAAATATTAACGCTTTTTTAATAACGAATTAATTATAAATAAATAGATTATAATATTACTAAACCATCCTGGAACTATAAAAAAAAATGTTAAAAATTGGTACATATTGGTTCATTAGTTTTCGTGGTTAGTGATCGCAACCGAAAAAATAGATAGATAACATCTGTGGCACCTCTGAATAGTGTGTTAAGTGAAAAATCGTATTTTAGAAAAAAAGCAATTTTTTTCATAATGATTCAGAAATGAATATTCATCTCTGTAATTGCCACATAACTAAGTCAAATAGACACAAATAAAGAGAGATAAATTAGCTTTCTGGTGATACCCTGAACACAAAATTCACAAATACACATAACACACATATTGCACTTGACCGGCTATTCACAAGTGACAGATATATTATTTCAAGAAATAAACAAGGTTTTCCCTTTACAAATTACTAATTAGCTTCGACTATAATGTTATGATCTTGGGCGACTACAACACACGAGTATGAGTTATATTGGATCCATTATTATAGTTATCACTTGAGTATTGAGAATAACGAAAGTTATTGAATAATAATGAATAATATTTATGCAATGGAGTATGACATAAATGAGCAATACAGACTACAGATCCATCAGCGTATTCTTTTACGCTTTAGCCCCCCCCCCCCCACCCGCCGTATTAACGTCCTGCTTTATGTGAACAGTGGATTAACACCCCACAACCTCCACGAGGTTGCCCAAGTCCTTGGGACAGGACCAACTAGTTAATCAGGACTAGTGGCAGTTGTTCGGGGCTCTTCTCTTTTTACATAAAAACCGTGTCTTATGAGCCATACCCTTGTCGTCGTAGATCTCTTCGGGACTCCTCAGTAAATAATGCTACAAAAAAGAGGAACCTCCACCGGGGACATCGCTATTTATGAAAAATACTGTATCGCCTCCGCTATTCATATCTTCTTCTATATGACGTTCTCAATCTTCTTAAGATGCGTAAAAAACATCTTGATATGCTTTTGAATAACAGGCACCGAATCGGATGTTTTAATATCATTAATATTTCAAATTCTATAATTTGTTCCTCTTATTCTGTGTTTATTACCGCAGACGCTTCCCAGAATATTGTCGTAAGTTATAGTTGTGTATAGGTACGAAAGCGAAACAAACTGGTATATGTATAAATCTAACATAAATAAATACGATTGAAATAAAATATAGCTGGTGGTAGAATTAAACCATAGAGAAGTTAGTCAGAGGGAAAGCCAAAAGCTGAAAAAGACAATTAGGTTATTGTATAAAGAAAAAAAAAACCTTTATTAGTGTACCGACATTTCGATCTGCCTTACAGGTCTTCTTTGTTGTTTGCGCTAACGTAACAAAAAAACTAAATTTAACCCAATGAGATATAACATGGAATAAATAAATGAACTTCCTTAACCAAAAAAACCTTAAAAATTTTAGTAATTAAGTATGACATAAATCTTAAGTTAGCCAAATATTATATAGTATCCCACGTCGCAGCTTCTCTCGCTCTATATATAATAATTTTAACTAATAATTTAAGTTTTATTTGTTTATCATTAAAAGTCTTGTAGCATACAATTGAGCATTATTTCTTTAGTCATAGCAGAACATATTTTCACGCATAGCAGTAATTTTTAACCTGGTTGAAATTGCACAGATTAGATGGTTGGATAATGGACTGCATTATCATTGCTTACAAATATACAGGGTGTCCCGAATTTAAATGACAAAACTTCAGGAACATATAGGGGACCTAAAAACTAAGACAAAAAGTCCTTTAGAGATTTGCTCGTTTTTGCTTAGTTTTAGAGAAAATCGCAAAAAAAGAAACAAAACAAAAATGTTACAGGTAGCGATTATCACCTTTCAAAGTTCGTCAGGCTAGGCAGTGAGATATGTAAATACTTAATGTTATCCTTTACATTCTTTTATTTGTTTACATTTTGGCTTCCTTCTAGGATTATAATTCCTAAATCAGTCTTCAGTCAGTTACTCAGATATTTATGTGTGAATAGCATCAGCCACAATGCCGTATACATATTCTAATGTTGAATACGCTGGTTTGATTTTTGTGTATGGTTTTCTGTAACGGTAATGCTTTAGAAGTGGCGCGGGAGTATGCGCGCCGATTTCCAAATAGAAGAGTGCCTAATCGACGAGTCTTTTCGTTAACTTTCAATAGACTACGAGAGACTGGGTCATTCTTCATACGTAATGAAGGCAACCAATTCCAAGCAGCAATAAGAGCAGACTATCGGAGAAGAAATTGTGTCCAACGCCACTTCGATAGCAATCCTGAGACTAGCATCCGAAGAGCATCTGCTGCATTAGCAATATCGCGGCAAGCAATATGGCGAACATTGAAAGGTGATAATCGCTACCCATACCATCTTCAAAAAGTTCAGTATTTATTACCTCAAGATTATGTCAAGAGATTGAATTTTAGTAACTGGTTTCTTGACAAAATTCGCGATAATTTATTTCCATTAAAAATTATATGGACCGATGAAGCTACCTTTACAAGAGGAGTAATTGTTAATCAAAGAAATTATCATGCATGGGCTCTTGAAAATCCCAGAGCTATTAGAGAGAATAGGTTTCAGCATGAATTTGCTATTAACGTTTGGCTTGGAATTTGGAACGGATTCCTGGTGTTTATTTAATTTTCTTTAAAACTTAGCAAAACGAGCAAATCTCTAAAGGACTTTTTGTCTCAGTTTTCCCCTATAAGTTTCTGAAATTTTGCCATTTAAATAAGGACACCCTGTATATCCATGAATTACATTTTATTTTATATTTAGATTTTATATTTGAAATATAAATAAATTATAGTAAAGGGGAGAGACAACCCTGTCAAAGGGTCGATTATACAAATCATTTGATTATGCCAAATCAATGTAACGAATCGCTAAAGATCGAATCCAAAAACCGTGTATTTTCGTATTCGATACTTTGCAGTTATAGGGATGATATGTACAATTCTTTAGTGTATTTTTCTTATATAATTTTTGTTGGAATTTTACCATCTTTCAAACATCTTATGAATTAAAGTGATAAGAAGAAATCAAGCGTACATTTTTAGTAATGCAGACATTTGAATTTACAGTTTAACGAAAGTCTTTTCAATTTTGAAGCGTAAATTATTACTGTTTCCTCTGATTGTTGTAAAAGTGATATAAATTTATATTGTGAAGCCCAAATGCTTGGTTTTGGATCAATTTAATCATCTAAAATTCAGGTAAGTTCGTCAAAATTCTTATAGATCACCCAGAGAGCATAAATCATAATTATTAGATCAGGATAAATTGTCAATATTGAGTAGCAAATAAATTTTCTATCTATTTGTAAAATTCTTGAATGATTCTTTACCTTGAAACGGTTGAAACTGAGGTTTTGGTTGATGCGCAATTTAAGATATAGGTTCTGGGATGCCACAGCAGAATAGTATCAGAAAATATTTATAAAAAAAAAAAAAAAATATACATATATATATATATATTATGTACTGAGTTATAATTACATCCCTGTCCAACTTCTCTACAATAAAGAATACGATCTTAATTGTATTTTATTAATATGAGTGTAAACCATTTTATAAATAGGATAATTAATTTCATATATTGTAAGGTAATATTTCTGCAATATATTTTAATTTAAATTATTTATCTAAATTAATAAAATTATTTATTTAGAATATGCTAAACTATTGTATTTTTTAGTATCTGTTTAATTATGTAAGCCTCTGAAGCGCTTTAATAAATCTTATTTGACTAAAAATCTGTTTCTATAAAAAGTGGATTTACTAATTTCTGATAGAATTTTACTTAATAAAACATAATTTTTATTTCAATAAATTACTTCTGTTAAAACACCAGTTGCATTTTAAAGAACTGACCTATCCCAGTATCGGTTATTAACCTCAGAGTTGAGGTCGATATGCCGTGCGATATGAAAACAATGAACTGAAAACAACGAGTTTCCGGCAGATTGAAATTTACACAATTCAAGCATGCAATGGAGACTTAAGTGATAATATCAATTGAAAGGTTTTAAAAAAAATTGTTACAGCAATGCCGCAGAAAAAGATATAATAGTTAAATTATTTAAAAAAAAAAGAATATTTGACAGAAATAAATATTTCTGGATTGATCCTTTTCTCATAAATTCTCTTACTTTGCCTTTACTGGTTTAGGAACAAGCTAATGGGAAAGATGGGACTATATTTTTTGGAGTCCAGCTTAATCCCTCACTTGATGGGGTAGGAAGCTCGCTGAGGGTTCTTTAGCATAAGTGTTATTTAATTATTTAATTAATTAATATTGAATATTTATATTTAATATTTCTTTGATTTTCAGTAAATAAGGGATAAATGTAAATTTATAGTCAATTACTTGATGCTCTTAACTGTGGTTAAATTGAAATATATTGTCATAATTATAGTATATTACATTACTAGTACCGAAAGTGACATTTTACGTTGAGAGACCGTGTTTGACTGGCGAGGTGAAGCCGAGCCCGTTAATTCGATCGAGCATCGTAAAATCACTTTCGGTACGAGTAATGTACAATACTTTTCATCACGAGGCAAAAACGCTTAACGCAGTTTTTAACTCGTGAATCTACATATTAAGATTTTAATAATTCATATTATTACACTAAATGATTGTTTTCCATTTTAATGATTATTTGTAACAGCTGATTTAGAGAAATAACCGTAGACAAGTTTAATTTAATATAATTACGTTTAATAACTGAAATGTAATAATTCAAAATACATTTATAAAAAGGAGTAAGTTTTATATATTAATAAAAAACACTTCATTTTTATAGGGTCAGGTTAATATTAATTGTACAGTTTTGGTTGTTGGTAATGTTTAACCCATCAGTTAATGTTTTTTTATTTAGGTTCTTCATTTGTGTGTTTTTAATGGACACTTTATTCAAGCGTTGGTCCTCTTTACTATCCTCATCTTCACTATCGGTATTCCGAAATAGATCATCAACTGTAACAAAATCAATTTCTTGGTCTGCAACATTTGGGATTTCCATTGATGATGTGCCTCCCTTATTGAACAGTTTCCTTGCTACCTTTACTTTCCTAGCTACTGAGTCTTCTATGTAGCCCTCCGCAGCGGTCGACGATCTCCAACCTCCATGTCTCTTTAGTGTGAGTAAATTAGCCCCACCTTCAACTAACATTGAAGCAGAAGATCGCCTAAGAGCGTGGCCCGTGTAGCTCTCGGGGTCTTCCAACTTCAAAAATTCTGCTACTTTTCTTGGCACAGCGTATATTGTATGCTGACCGACATTTTGAGCAGTACACTTTCCATTCCTATAGGCAACTAAAAATCGTTTACTTTTTATGTGCGGCGGCCGCAGAAACAAATATTTTCGAATAATATCGCATATCTGAAATGAGGAATCTGCTTCAGTAATAATGAACCTGCGTTCACTATTTGTTTTACCACCTTTAAGAAACACTGTAAAGAAAGTTCCATTATCCTTAAAATCTTCTACATTTAAATGTATAAGGTCGTCACATCGACATGCTCCAGAAATACCTACAACTAAAATAACCTTTGTTAACAACCACTCCGAATTAGGTGCAGTGTCTATGAACTTTCTTATTTCATGTTGTCTAAAGACTTTAGATTTTTTGGGGTGATAACCTACGCTGTGGTGTTTTAATAATGCTATCGATTTCGAAAATTTAGAAACATCCAAATTTTTCTTTATTTTTAAACACGATTTTAACATGGAAAATTTACTCCATAAAGAAGAGGCTTTAAATTTTTTCGATAAAGTTGATAGGTATACTAACATCACTTCATCATAACCATGGTTAGGGTTAACACTTTCACTATAGCACCACTCACAAAACTTATTAAATTCTTCTTCGTATCTATTACGAGATTTCCCGGGCAATAACGAATCAGTTATTCCTTCAGCTTCTTTAATTAATTTTTGAGGGATGTTAAAGGCCATTTTCGCACACTAACAATGTAAAATTAAATTATAAACTAAAAGAAACGCTAGCGAACCTCGTGTTGGTAACAGTAAACACTGCTAGCTGCGAAAACTTTCCCGGCTAGACGTGTAAAATCATATGTTCGTTGTTTTACCTTGCTCTAAATTTTGAGATGTGTAAAGGCCTACTTTCCTTGCTCCCAGCTGTTATGGAAAGTATCTATTTTCCAATCCGAGTGATGTAAAAGTTATAAAAAAAAAAAAAAATTATACTTATACTTTATTCAATATTCCAGTTACTTAGGAAAAAATTAATGAATCCACGAAATAATATAGATTTTTTTTTAAGCCGTCGTTTATAGATAGCTTTTTGTTGTTTTTTTAGAAGGGTACGATGGCCGAAGGCGTTGAGGCGAATGTATCAAAGACTCACGGTACGGATGTCCTTAGGTCCATTCCCCACCTGGGATGGATGATTTTATTTCCTGTTAGCCACAGAAAATATGTCTCATCCTTTCCATTCTGGCTAGCATAGGTACTTCCTAGATGATAGGTACTTTCTACCTAGATGGAGTACATAAAGACATTTATCCCCAAAAAACAAAAGTTTTCTAAGAGTTGGATTTTATAAAAGAAAATTTTCAGGCTTAATGAGGGGAACTACTAAAAAAATTCACAAAGATTTCCTGAAGTTATCGAAAACTTACGAGTTTCAATGGTAGGCTATTGAAATATGTTTAAGAAAATTAAACAAAAAGATAATGAAAAATCATTAGGATTGATGAATTAATTGCCACTTCTATTGGGATTATTTTATTAGAATACTAGTTTCGAATGCTAAACATTCACCTTCACTTCTAAAACATACAATTTTTTTTTTCTACACATCAGTACTATGTTACATGGATTATATACACTAAAGTTTTCAAAAATGTAAGACATGAAATCAAACATTGGCACTCACCTGAGGAGATCTAAGAGATATCTGAAATATATTAATCGTGGAAAGGGGAAGAGGACAGGAAGGTTAAATAAAGTAAATAATAATTAAAATAAATTAAATTTAACCTAACTGCCCCTTCCCCTTTCCACGTTGGATATATTGCAGATTTCTGTTAGATCTTCTCAGGTAGAGTGCCAATGTTTGATTTCTGGTCTTACATTTTTGAAAACTTTAGTATATAAAATCCATGTAATATAGTAATGATGTGTTGAAAATTCTGTATGTTTTAGAACTGAAGATGAATGTTCATTCGAAACTAGTATTCTAATAAAATAATCCTAGTAGAAGTGGAAATTAATTCAGCCTTATCATACAATCATTTATTATATTTATTAAATATATGGCTGTCGTGAAGAATTCAAGTCAAAATTGTGTAATTTTCAGTTGGGAGTTTATGATTATTTTCCAAAATCCTGTAATTGCTCTAAAAATTCCATTTGCGCCAAAGTTAAAACCATAAAGCCTTAATAAGCGGTACAACTAAACCATTTTTTCATTACGCAGATATATTAACCGCTTAGAAGGTTGATAGTTATCATGTTTTTAAAGTAATTGGACATATCCTCTAATGACTTCGTACTACCGAAATTTATCAAAACCATGTTTACAGGAAATATTTGCAAAAATAAAAAACTTTGAAATTAATTCAAAAGATACCACTAGACAATGCCTCTCCATCATTTCATACGTATCATTTTTTATCGTATGTCATAGTATAAGAAGTTATTAAATCAAGTATATATTAATCAAGTATTATAGGATAAATTAATCAAGTATAAGAAGTTATTAAATTAAAAAAAGTTATTATAAAAAAGTTCAACGAGCCTCTCTCTAACAGGACACAAACTATAGAGACACTGCGATAATATAAGAAGGAAGTCCAGGAATAATAATAACAGTGAAAATTAAAAATATATATATTACAGAGTGAAGTAAATAATAGTACAAGGTCAGTAAAGAGACCCTAATTGAGGTTTGATGAGGTCAGAGAGAAGGGCAGTTGGTGCACTAACACTAACGGTGTATTAGTGAGGCAATTAGTGTTGGTCCTCATCCAGCTATTTGGCAATGTTCCCACTACACCCCTCCCTCCAATACTAACACTCTTCCCATCATCCCTCTCACCATATCCTAGACCTAGAAGTAGATAGAGCACTAAAAAAGGTAGATACAGCATTGGCGTTAGCTTCTTATATTTTTGCTTTTCAAAGTATTTATATATTTTTCTGCATCCTCTTCCTTTTTGTCTCGCCTTCACGGGGTTCTCCGGTCACGAGAGTGATGGCTGGGAATTAATTTATTCCTACGACAGCCAGGTTCGAATCAATGATGTTTCGGTTTTTCAAGGTTTCTGGAGTAACGTAATTTATTTTTAAGTACGTTACCTTTAAGCCAGGCCCTGACACTGTTTTTAAAACTATTTAAAATACAATTCAATAGATAGTTAACATGTAAGGTATACGATCACAACTTTTCCGAATCTTACTTAATCTATTTTTAAGAGGTCTTAAATTATATATCACTCATACGAACTACAATCAATGAATTGTTAAGAGGTATGTTGTGGTTGTGATTCATTCATAAAATAAAAAAATCTTCAAAAAATTATGAAAACAATCTTATTATTTTTCTTATATTTAGAAATGTGTTTAAAAAATACGATTATAGTTACAATGGATATTTCGGAATCCATAAGTGAATAATAAGAAAAAATACGACCTTGGAGACAGATGGACCCCGATCCAACATCTTAATTTATTTTATATAACCTAATAGGCTCCAATAATTTGAATTCTGCAGATCAACGACTAGCTAAAATATCTGTACACTCTTAAATATAAAGGTGACATTTACAACCATATAGTGAGAATACTTTTTAAACCAACATGTACATTCCGTAAAAATACTCCGCTACTTAAACTATCAAATAATAACTAACAAAAATATTCTAATGTGTGATTTAACTGTTCTATCGATATACTTTTTAATATAATCAACATTACTTAAACTTTGTACTTTGAACTAACTTTCAGCAGAATTTCTTTACTTGTAAAGTCTTCAAAACATCAAATGATTAATGGTCATAACAAATCTACTATGAGTAGAAAAGATAGAATAGATTTGACATTGGCAAAATGAACGAATTCCAAAGATATACGTTTGGCCCTTGGCCTCATGCCTATTTTGAATAGTTAGCTTCTTCTTAGGTCAGATTAAGTACTTGATATCTAGTCATTGAGCTTGTAGACAAGGAGGTTCAAGAAAATTACTAGTGAGAGAAAGCAGCCTTAAAGACACCAATTGGTAGTAAACACGCTAAGAACTGGCAAGGTATTTGGAGTTCTAAACACGAGATGACTAACGGATTATAAAATTAGCAAATTTTTTGTGGTAGGTCGGTAAATACTCTGCATACGTTATAGGTTTATTGTATCTTTTCCAACGTTTTGAATGTTGCGGCCCTTGTTAAGGGCTAAAAAAATATATATATGACTAAACATAGAGGTGTCAAACTATAAAAAAGAAATGAAATGAGTAGGAACGGTATAACGTTCAGAATAACATAAAAATATAAGGTTTATAAAAAATAATGTAAAAATTAACAATCTACGAAATAAATAAGATTATAAATAAAATCATTGAATGTTTCACTAAAATACTATAGCCTTATAAATTTTTATTCGTCATCCGTTGTACATATTTACTATTACTGACGTTTAGTTTTTAATTTTTCTGTTTATTTTTATACATTTTATGCTACTTTTTCATTAAAAAAAAAAAAAAACAAATTATGAAATAAAAAATAAACTTTATTCTGTTACAGACTGTCCCCTAAGAATAATTAAAGTGCACAATAAAAGGTACAATTGTTTGGCTGAGATTAGTTACGAATCAGCATATCAGTATTACAAATTAAATAATGAGAAAAAAAAGAAGAGAGAAGAAATAAAAAAACAAAAAAATTAAAAATTAAAGTTAAGTAAAAAAAAAAAAAATTAATAAATAAATAAAAACAACCAAAAGTAAAAAATTAACACACTTATGTACCTTTACATACTAATTACACCTCTTTACATACAAACGAGATAGCACGGATACCAAAGGATTTTTCAAAGGATGCAGTTCTATGGGAGGGGGTATCTTGGAATCTTGTATTCAGGTGGTGAATGGAGGAACGCAGAGTAAGGAGGTCTAGGATAGAGGAAGGTTTGTTGGTTTTTAATGACTGGAATAGGAAAGTTTTACCGTCCAAATTATCTTCATATTTTAAACTTGTTCGGAATATACAGGTTGAAGCTACATCGGAGCAACATCTAGCAGGATCGGGCATATTTATATATAGTGAGCAGAAAGAAAATGGATTCTTATCTAACAAACTCCTCATTACGATATTATGTATTTAATAAATATGATTCTATAAAACATTAAACGGTTTAAAGTGAAGATTTAATTTAACTCCAATATAGTTACTATATGTGATTTGCGTAACAATGAGAACAACAATCATTGCGAAAGCATCCACCGAAAGATTTTTTTTCTTCTTGGTTAACAGATGAAAATAATTAAGATAGACCTTTATAAAAAAAATAAATAAAAACTTGAATACACAATGAAGGCTTATTGCCTTAATTGGGCCCCATTATTTTGATTTAGAACCTCAGATTCAGCCGAACACTCCCCGTGAAATAAGAGAAACACAGGTTGTAAAAAAAAAATTAATGATACAAAAGAGTCGACTTAGATAGATATCAGAGGGAGTGGTATTTTAAAATGTATCCCAACTGGAATAGGATCCTGTCACAACTCAACAGTGCCAATTAGAGAGGCAGGTCTAATGGCGTCTGACACCTGGCCTCTTCCTCAACTGTTGTGAGTTCAGGGTTGGAGTAATTGGAAGGTATAAATAGAAGGAATCGTGAAAGGCACTATAATTCTTATAAATATATGTATATATTTATAATCAATATTGCATATTTTCGGTATAATAGAACCATTTTGTCCCCACCATGAATTATGTTTCTACAACGTTTTGTTTACTAGAGCCAATTTTATATTGGCAAACCAATGTAAAATTTCAAACACCTCATTGATTATTCAAAAATTTGAATTATTTTCATTACTCCCAAATACTTTAATACCATCATATAATCTCCAATCCCACTTATCCCTGATTGAAGACTGGTTCAATGACTGGCGGATCAAAGTAAATGAATCTAAATGCACCAATGTTATCTTAACCCTTCGCCGCAAATCCAGTCCTCTAATCTATTTCAATGGTTTTCTACTACCTAAAGCTGATACAGTTCGGTATCTTGGTTTCTACATAGACAAAAGACTTACATGGAACCCACATACTCGACTCAAAAGGCAAGAACTTAACAAACGCTTCAGCCAATTGTATAGACTACTAAATAGGACATCTCATCTTTCCATTAAAAATAAACTTCTCCTATACAAAACCATCACTAAACCTATTTGGACTTATGGACTTGAACTGTAGGGGACAGCAAAAAAAGTGAAATATCAATCGCATTCAATCCTTCCAATCCAAAATCCTCCGAACTATAGTAAATTTTCCTTGCTATGGCATTCAAATCTGTGAATTACAAGTCAGGACGTATCCTTGTAAGATGAGACTAAGATATCACACTGAATCAGATCTGTGTAATGGGATCTTATTTAATGGGACGTTTGGGCCGAAACTAAGACTTTTACGTAGAGTAAAAGTAATGTATTGGTTGTAGAAGAGACATAAATAATCCCTTTGACAATGAAACATGAAATCCTGCATTAATTTCGGACAACCCAATACATCAAAGATGATAATACGAATATTAATCAGAAAAAAAAAAAAGTTATTAGGTGATTTTGCCCATTTTAAATGAGTACTAACATTTTACTCAATCTAGACATATTAATATAAAAATATATAAATAAATTTAAACAAGAATCAATAACATTATTTAACATATATTATGATGTCTACATTTGGGCGATTCTGGAACTATGGGAAATCTTATCCTCATGAGATTTGCTCAACATTTATAATAAAATCGTATGTTTACTAGCGTATTAAGCTTATACGCTAGTAAACATACGATTTTAATACATTCATTTTTATGGAAAACGTCTTATAATCCATTCAACAGTAGAATTTTTGGCATATTTATTTAACTAAAGTGCCAATAGGTAATTACCATGGTTGCCTGGAATTCGATATTCACAATATTTGGTTGTCCTTCAAAACATTATTAGCAATTATCAAGTAATAAATTATTTTTTTTTGTAAAGTGGAAGGATGAAACTTAATTAAACGACTATGGTATTACATATAACTATATGCCTGAATTCTGATAGAGACTACTTAGTACGTTGTATTTAATTTCGTTATCATTTCCGTTTTAAAAGTCCTCTTTGTTTTCCCTTGGCAATTACCAATTTTGAGCCTACAAACCAGTTTTGATTTCGGCGAAACACATTTTTGGCACCTCAATGATTAAAGTTTTCGGATCTGGTGATTATATGAAAATTCTCCACCTGAAAGTTGCCCACATTTTCAGAATCATCCAGTTTTTATTATTTCCGTTTCCATAATAAATAATAGGTAGTAGGAATATAATATGTTTATAATACTGTATAGAAAAAATAAAATAAAAAAACAACAAAAAAACAGAAACTCAAATTCTACCTGATTAGGACAAATAATATACCATGGATATGTCTATCTAAATCTACTGCTTTTATATCTCATATTTACATAATGTTATAACTTAAAAAAAAAAAAAAACAATTCGAATACTACCTAAAAATAAATTTTAATTTTGATTCTAAGAAAAAAAAATTAATATTGAAAAAACGAATGTAAAGACAATTTTAAAATAAAGTAAACAAAACAAAAAAAAAAACTGATAAATTTTAGGTATCAATTAATTAAATCTCCACACAATTTGCGATAAAAATGTAATAATGTATACCGACCATGGACTATAAAATTTAAAAAAATTAATTTTAGATATTTTACAAACGTTATTTATGACATAAAATTTACATGCAAGATAAGAACCGCAGAAGTAAAACATGCTTATTAAACATGGTGTTTATAACTTTTAAATTTATCACATTGTATGAAATAGATAAATCCGTCTGTTACTCTGTATTGATATATAAACTGCACGAATAGTAAATTTGAGAAACAATATACAATAAAAACTATACAAACATTGATAAACAAAATAAATAAATAAAATATAGCAATATAAATATTAACAAATCAACAATGATGAATAATAACCAGTAAACTACAGCACTTTAAATGATTTTAAACTAAGCCTACACGGGTGTACAATTTTAAAAATTGAATTAGTTACAAAATAAATTAAATAAACACATTTTGGATTCATAAATTAAAATTTAATCGAGGAATAGTCTATATTTCGAGGCTTATTTAGTAAAATATTTAAATTGTCTTTCATCGTTTTTTTCATTTATAATTACCTTAATATTTATATGTACAGCTCTTTAATACTGGACAGTATATGGTACGTATTTTCTCCTTCATTCAAATGCGATTTGAACAAATATTTTAGAATATTTTGAATCAGAATCTCTAGAAAAATAGAACATAACATGTGCAACATAAAGCTTCCAAGAACTGGTGAATCACTTAAACATTACATCAGAATTACGTCACTTTGACTGGCTGGTAGCTATGTAGCACTCACCAGGTGCCATTTGGAGGGCCATTTAGTCACTGGTGGGTGTCATTGGGAACACATTGATTAGTATTAATATAATCTGTCTAGTAGAATACTTAATCGTGTGAACTGATCAATTTAAATGCAAATTTTGCTACTGGAAGGAAACAAATGATTATATCTTAAAAGTTGTCAGAAAAAATATTTAGGCTCATTGTAAGTAAAAGAAAATTAAGTATGTATGACTATTAAGTATTAAACTGATAAATACGACCACATTTTTTTGGATAGAGAATTCGTCAAGTTATAAGAGGACTGTGCTTACCTGAAACAAAAAAAATAAAATAAAATTAGATGGAACAGACAAATATGGGTATATATAGATATATATTGGAGTATACATGATAATAATTAATTTTATAATATGCATACAATTATTATAATTTATTTCATAAATAGATAGTTTATTTATTGTTCTACGAAAAACAATCCAATATTGTAAAATAGAAGAGAGAAATGTAATTTTAAAACTGATTAACACAATCATCCCTTATTTCTATTTAATCGTTCATTATTACCATAAATTAATCATTAAAAATTGTTAATTTAAGTTTAGGCTTTTATTCTGAGATTATAAAGTACTAAGCAATCGGTTAGAGTTGTTAACAATAGATTAATATCAGTACACCTCTTTTAAGTTCCGAATAGTTTGATATGTCGGTCTACTTAAGTTTCATATTTTATTTACTAAAACCATCAAATACGTCTGGTATTTACCAAATACAATCTATGATGCTCTTGGTGTCAGTATTTGGTGAGGAAGCATTGTTTTGAGAGAAACTAATATTAAGGAGATGATGTAATCAGCATCCAAGCTCGACCGCCTGGTTTTTCCCGAAATTGAGCGTACCCAATTCGTAGAGCGAAGAATAACTAGATGGGTGTTTATCGACCACAAAGTCCGATAAACGACTGAAATTAATTTAAGAGTAAATTAACTCAATGTCTACAATTCCACTGTGCTACCTTGTTCTCTCGAGAATACCGATATGGTTTAATTTTTAATAGTCTTCTGAATTTTTCCTGCTACAAGTACAGGATTAACCAGATTTATAAGTTATTCAGGCCCAGTATTTCAGTGATAATTGTCACGATGATAAAGTTCAAATAAAAGTACTACTAAAGATGAAATTTGGTTTTGCGCCTTTATCAGTCTAAATGTGTGATTTACTTTTCATATGCACTTAAAAACACAAATAATAGTCATTTACCCATTGCATTCATCAAAGGGTTCAATGGAGAGGCGATTTAATAAATGAGTAAATTTGTTGTTTTTAAGTTGTATTCATCAGTGGATTTCTTAGATATATAGAATAGAATAGAAAAGAAAAATAATTTTATTCTGGGACAAAGTCCCTTAAGAATAACAGATAATTGCAGGTATAACTAAATTAAATCTGGTTAGAGACATAATGAGCTACAAAAAAGAAAAACAATAATACATTAATGACACTATGTACATAGAAGAATCTTTAAATAAAAGAAAAGAAAAGAAGATAACATTCTACAGATTAGAGGAGATAGAATTAAATAAGAAAAAAAAAAAATAAAATAAAATAAAATGATATAGAAAAATCTTATGGTACAATGATATGATTTGTATGTACAATAGAAGTACCCAATGTTATATTCATGGAAAGTTAAATTTTTATTAAGAGGAATCTCAATTATTCCAGAACTGAATCCAGCAATGCAATAATAATTTTTGACTAAGTAGTTAGATACTACTTACATTAGTTAGATACTGAATCATTGAAGAGGAAAAGGATACTAAAATATTTCGGACATATTTAGAGAATGAATCAGATTAGGTTGAACAATATAATATTCGGCAAACTGATGAGAGTGAAGAACGTAAAGGTATATCCGGAACAAATAAAAGAGAATGAGAAGATTATATGAGGACAACCATGATAAGGGAAAATTCCGGGAAAACGTGAAAAGCATACAGGTTCTTGCGGTGGAGAGGATGAGGCAGAAAAGTAAGAAATGGACGGAGGAACGAAGGATAGAAGATAAAGGATATGGGCAGAAAGGAGAAAATAACAGTGCGAATAATTGTTAATAATATTTAGGGGTTCGGGAGTTTTTTTTTACATCCGTTCATCGATTATATAGGTAAATACCCGAAAATTAGTGATTGACAGAGAAAATTAACACAAATTTTGATTCTTTATTTCCTTTGATTATGAAAGAACATCAACATTTTAGTTTGCCCTCCGAACTGTAGAATATGCCATTCAAAACCTTTTCTTAGTCATGTCTATTTGAAAATGCATGTGTTATGTGGTATACGAAGAATTTCTATAATATTTGATTCCTACCAAAGCTCTAGTTTTCAAGTTTTAATAATAATAATTTTGTAGTTTCAGAGCTAAAGGTATTTCATCTCATTTTAACACGCGGTCCTAAAATCCTACCTCCATTCAGGTCGATTTATTATGTTTGCCATAAGGATGTTACCCTTGCCAATATTAACTTCTTTCTTTTTTTTTATTCCAAGTGCAATGTTTTTTTTATTTGCAAGAATTTCATTTATCAATACATTATGACTTCATGATGCCTTCTCGAAAAGCCACACTTTTCGATCAGTCATGATACATCCCTTATCAGGTTGCGATATAGAAGGCCGCGATCGGGGGCCGTTAATAAACCCAGCGGCAACATGTTTAGAGCCTCCTCGGGATATTTAGGAGGCCATTAGGAGGCTGTGCCCTCATCCCTCCTCGCCATCCCTCCTCGCTCTCCCTCCTTATATATTTATAAGGTGGCTCCCTGGGTTATTATTAGGGCTCTTCCCGGGAAAAGCTCGTTTTTCACCGGCTTCTCTGGGGCCTATTTCCACTTTTACTGTAGCCTCTAGGCCCGGCTGTATTTTACCGGCGTTGTAAGTATTGCAACTATTATTTCATGGTTTGAAATATTTATTAATAATGACATAATGAGCTACTGCAATTGTGAATAAAAAAGTATTATAATTAAACCTCAGGAAATAATTAAAATCATAGAATAAATAAAAGGTTAATTAACTGAACCAACCCACTTTGACAGTATTAGGTCTTTAAGTAGTATTATTGACATTGTGGAAGGTCTCCTCGAATATCGTACCTAGCCCTTCAGTGAAATATAAAATGGCCAAGAGCTTTGGGGAGAAGGGTCTGCAAGCGCCCAGTACAGATTGTCTTGGGTTCAATCCCCATCTGGGCGATTGATTTTCATTTCCTAATGGTCACATGATATGAATTTCGGCCTACCCACTCTAGCTAGGATAGGTTGGTACAGTATAATCCGTTCTTCTTACATTAGTTGTAATACATTAGGACGTTACGCTCTAACAAATAAGTTGATGGGTAATGTTCTTGTATTTAAGAGATAGATAGAGGAAAGCAGCGTAGTAGCATAATAAGCAAGTCATCGTAGTAGATGCCCTTTTGGTTTTCAATTAGAATATACATGCTCCTAGGAAAGTATTCACGTCAGATAAAGCCACCCGGTTTTAGAATACAATCAAAAGATCAGTCTCATTTCGAACTTCCCAGACAGACCTCTATGTACTAAGGATCCTTAAATATAGTTAAAGAAAATGAGAGAATATGCTAGATATCGTTAAGTATGGTATAAAATATGGTTTTATATATTTATTTTCTTATTTTTTCCTTTTAATAAATGATATGAATAATAGGTACGAAAACGGACATTTCAAGTAAATAGAATAAATATTTAGTTGATTCGGATAAAAGGGGATATATATTATTTAGAATACTGTAATTATATGTGAACATTGGATAAAACGTCGAACCATTGTAATATTGTCGAATACTTAAAACAAAATCAACAGAATAAAGTATACAATCTAAAAATTCCTAAAATAATCGAAAGCAGTTTCACAATCAACCGATACGACTTGTTCGTTAACCAGATGGCTTGATCGTTTCCAGGAAAAGGAAACAGAGCATTAATTAGATATACCAGGAAAAAAAAAAATCTATTCATCCCACCTGTCAATTAAATTGACAAATTTAAATTTTATTAACCAATAAATCCCTTTATTTTTACAATTAGATTGGTTTTTAAAATTGAGCTGCCGATTAATTGGATTTCACCAGCTTATTAAATAGGCATAAATTTAATATTCAAGATTAATTTATTAGCAATTTGAAAGTGACCTAAATAGCTGAATGATCATTGATAATTCCAAACAATTTTTTTTTTTATCGTTTTTATTCTCAGTAGGAAATAAATAAAAGGAAAAAATAAATTCACTAAAGGTGCTTTGAAAGGATATTTATTATATTTTATTTTACCAATTACCAAATTTATTCCTTGTTTACTCAAACATGTTACTATAATAATAATAGAAAGGAAGTTAATATTTTTTACATATAAAATACCGATTATGTTGATATACTCAATGATGAATCTACATACGATGCTAATACTTATCAGAAATAATTAAAGAACTAAATAACAAATAACCTTTGGTAAAGAACAAATTAAATTTTAGTTAGTTATTGAAAATATATTAGAAGGATGTTTTGTCCAGAGTTCGGCAAACTTTAATCATAAATAATTATTTGAAAACTAATTACTAGGAATTAATCATATAATCTATTCATGATTAAACTAGGAGATTGATTCCAGCAAATTAGTTGTCAAATAATTAGTTATGATTAAATTATATCCAGCTCTGGTTTTATTTTAATGTGATTACGTCAGACATCCACTAGTGTTAATTTTGAAATTGACAAGCGTGGATCCATAAATTACAAATACGGGAAAAAATAGCTCCAGTGTTCCCAGATTTATTTTATTTTTTATCTTTTTATTTTCAGAATCCATATCCAATTAAAATATTAGTAGAAGTGTACAATGCATAAATATATACGAGTGTTCTTAACAGGTTCTGCTTTTTGAATTGCAAGTTAATGAAGTACTGCGATCTTAAGTTCAATGGTTAAAATATTCTTGTTTTAAAAAAAATTATATTACACACTGATTTTAATATAATATATATAATTGTATCATAATGATATGGTGTATTTTGATATGATGATTATTTTTTTAATGTAATTAGGTAGATAATAATTTTATTTATAAAAGAAAATTCTTGTACAAATGTGAGTATGGTACATTCTCAGACAATTCTAAATCAATTTACTCAATGGGAAAAAATATATGAAATAAAAATACACTTATTATTTACAAATACCTGAATTAACATAAAAATAAATTATATAAAAAATAAATATAAGGAGGAGTTTTCTCAGTTAACTATTTAAGTCCACTAATGAACTGGTTTATAGTTTACACACTTCTATAGATACATATAAAAATTTCAAATACTGGCTTTCATTTGTTTAGATATTGTACAGGTATAATTATAAATAATGTTTATTTTTTTAATGTAATTATAAAGCACATATTTTAAATTTTTATATAATCTAGCAATCAGCTTATTCATTTTTATTATCATTTGAAACTGGGTCTAAAAAATACAGAATTCTGGTGATATCACAAGAATTAAATATCATCATAACTATTACATATTTAACTGGAGACAAAAAATAAGAGATTCTCATAGCCTGTTTGGTATAATAATAATACAATAATGGCGTAACATATCTTTCTAAAACTAACCAAGATTCCTGGTTGGAGCGTGATGTTGACCGCATCGCCAAGCGAAGTAAAACGATCTTATCTGTCCCTAGTCCAACCCGTATATTTATATTTAGTCCAAAGAGAATACATAGTCTTGGGGCTAATAAAGAGAGCTAATAAATTCTAGAATGCCCATTTGTAGTAGTTCCATAACTTAGTCTAGAAGATTTTATCAACAGCAACGATTGAATTTTATTTTAGCTTATAAAATTTCTGCCAGTTGCTTCATAGAGAACAGACCTACCCCAATAATGTCCATTAACCTCTGAACACTGTTCGATGTATCGTGCTAAACGGTAACAATGAACTGAAAACAAGATTCCGGCAGATTCTAATTAATTCTTCTCTAGCATGTCATTGTTGAGTAAAAATATATTGCTACATAATTGAAATTCATTAAATCTAATATTAAAGCCAAATCATTTAAAATTTTGGATGAAAGTATCTGAGATTATGTGCTCTTAAATCAGATTTATTTTATTAATATATTGACGTCATCCAATGTTTTTACTATGCAAGTACGCTGCCTCTGTAGAACTCCTGTATCCAGGTAGGGAGACCAAAAATTGGCACAAATGTTTTTTTCTTTTTTTTCTTTCAAGGCAAGGAATGTTTTTAATTCTGTATACCCAAGTGTACATATTTGGTTTTATGTTGCTCTTTACTCCTAATGAGGGTTCAATACCGAAACATGTGAAGTATAAAAATTTTTGGCGTTATAAAAGTGTTTATTAAAAATTAATTTTATTTAGTCGACCAAAAATCCATGGAACATAATATAAATGAATTGTTGTGTTCTTATAAATAAATATTTTATGCTTTTATTTTGAAAAATAATAAACTCTGCCACAAAGGAGGGCAATACGCGATAACGCTATAAACCATATATTCATCATTTTTCGCATTAAAAAAGAATAAAGACCTTCATAAAAGTATAAAAATTTAACTTAAATCTTAAATCTGAAATCCGTGTAATCTACGGATACCTTCAGATACGTAGTTCAGAAAAAAAAGGAAAAGATTTCTGAAGCATTTTTTTTAAAGATAAATGTTGACACATCAAAAATGCTGAAGTTATTAAAAAAAAAAAAAAAAAATCTTTCTCAACCTAGATCTAGTTTTATCTTGTCCTGATTGAATAAATAACCTTATTTTTGTTGAATGATTATAAACTGATTTATTTTTCTTTATAAAGAATTTATTTTTAAATTAATTTTTTCACCTCAAAAATATTATGAGCATTAAGTGATAGTGCTGTTAAATATAAAATTATCCCTTATTTGCAAACATATCAAGAAATAATAATAATATTAAGGGGTAATTTAACTTAAATGTCTTCAATCATAGTTTCAAATCTTAATTCCCTGTTATCAACAGTTTTGCGCTAACATAAGGTAGCTCCAAGAAGTAAAAAAAACAAATGCAAGTTTTTTAAAAATTATTGAAATGGAATGCTTCCAATAAGTACTTTTTTTTAAGGTATTAGTAATTTCAAGATGCTCTTGATTAAGCAAATTTACTAGATTTATTTCGTTTTACTGCGGTAAATTTTAATAAATAAAATAAATTGAACATATTATATTTATATCAATGTTTTCTTTATATTTCATACATTCTTCCTCTTGAAAGCGCAGTATTCAATACATGAAAGCGGCTTAGAAAAATGAAGAATGGATATTTCTTATAGAAGTAAAGGTAGTGTCCACCATTATATTACACAGCCATGAAGGGCACTGAGGTGTTCCCTTGTTTCTCCCTCAGCTATATGTATATACACAAATCAAAAACACACCGTAAAAAAAGAGTCAGAAAGAAAAATAAGAACTAGGGAGTGTCACAGAAGAGGCGGGGCCAGTAATCCCTATTTACGACTCCCAAAAGAGTGCATATATTTCCATGAAGACATCCCCCGCCATGGGAGCTCCAGGACCTTCTCCCGGTACCAGGATAACTCAAAGATACCTGCCACGGTCGGTAACTCACTCCCCTGACACCGTACGACTCTCAAGGGATTACCGTCGTTAATATTAATGTCTTACCCGGGAAGGAGATAAAGATTTCCACGCCGCTATCTTTATAAACGATCTTGAATATCAAATTCCTTGGGCTGGGAGATGGAGGATGACTCTCTCAGCAGGTCCTGGAGGGAATACCACACTAATCCTTGTATCTGTGGCCGTAACTATGGCGGTGGAGCGATATACCACTTCGGGGAGGATATGTTGTACTGAATCAATGCCATTCTTTGGAATTCAACTGAAATGTTAGATAATGTCTAAACGTTCAAAGTAAATCTGAATTCATTTAATTTAATTTTAACTAAGAAGCCCGCAACACATTATGCTGTTCCCCCTTCAGAGCGAGATACTAAGATCATAAACTTTTTTTTTTTATGTCAGTTTTCCCACTACTTCAACATTTACCAGACAAGCTCCCAATATATTACAAAAGACATATTTACATGACAGTAATTAGACCAAGTGGGACTTACGAAGTTGAATTTTGGGGCTACGCTAAACCTTCCAATTCTATTTCAATCCAAAATCCTTCGTAAAATCCTCAATATTATGTCACAAACAAACTTATCCGTAAAAATCTTAATGTTACATTAGTTGCAAATTTGTACCAAACTCCAACTATCCTTTAAAAGTGAACCCCATATACGCTCGGATTTACTCCCAACTTGTTTCACACTCAACTCACGATAATCCTCCAAGCCGATGCAGGACTTTTATTGAAGTGCTACTAGTCAGTAGTTCTTAACATGTTATCAATGAATAGTTAAAAATAAAAAAATAATAAATGTCAGTTAACTTTTTTTGCCCTTTGATTCAGAAATATTTTATACATAGTATAGAAAAATTAAACAGCACACAGCAGTTTATTTTAAAACAGTGAACTCATTTTTTATGATAATGTAGACAGGGAAATCACACTTTAGTAAATTATACTTCAATTTATTTTATTCAGTAAATATGAAATTTTTGATATAACATTTGATGCACATGGTATTATAAAAAGTAAAGTAAAAACTATATAAGAAATGGATAATAAAGTAAAAATTCATTATAAAAATTCTGTTCATCATTAAGTCATTCGTTGTGTTGAAGGCATAATGCCTCCAGGTAGTTAAAAACCCATAGGGTCCTGTTAGAGATATTTTTAAAACACAAAGGATAGAGATGTCCTTCGTGCATTGTAAATGTTTTTATTAATAATCTATGGGAGTTTCGAATGATAGTCCGTCCCCATACTAATGAATTTGACACCTCTGTCCTTTAAAATATGGGAGTTGAGGGTATTTATTGACAGCATATCCAGCCAAATTAATATATAAACAACTGACGCCATAGTGGAATATATATATATATATATATATATATATATATATCTATATATATATATATATATATATATATATATATATATATATATATCAGCTTAATGCAACGGACAGAAAAAATAATAATAATAATACTATTCCACTCAGAAAAAAAATAAAATAAAAGCAGAATGGGAAAAAAAGTATAGTATTCCGCATTACTTTTTCTATTTCCCCCCCCCCCCTTCCATCAACCCTTGTCATTATAATTGTTATAATCCTAATTATAATATTTTTATTTCAAAATCCTGCAATGGTTGACATTTTGTCGCAGATAAATATCATGTTTCCAATCCATAGTTGACAACAGGTCTGATGTGGTGGTAAAGATTAACTTTTGTTTTTCTTGAACGAATTTTGGATTTGAATAGTATGCTGTTCGCTTTATACCCCTAATTTTCCACCATTATTCTATTTTGTATTTCAGGGCTGATTTTTATCCTCACTATTAAGAAAGGAACCCGACCTAATATAAGCTGCGCAAAAATGAATAGAAATATTTCTAATTCTGTGATATTTACTTTTCCAAGCACTTATATATATTTGCTTTTATAAAATGCATCGATATTTAGTAGAAATGTTTTTTCTAATAAATATTAATGCAGTTTAAGTTTAAATATATAGGTGAAACAAATCAATGTAATGGTTTAGACAAAACAGCAAATCTCACAAGAGCTAACATAATAGAATTTTCCTTCCAAAAAAACTGAAATACATACAATAAAAAAAATCTCTCTGTTAAAGCTAAATTGCGTCATTATAAAACATTTGTTTGACGTAAAAGCTTATATGCCTCTGAATGTTTGTTTCTCAAAAAAAAAAAAAAGAGAAATTGAAAAAATATGAAAAAAGGAAAGAAAAATATTGAGGAAAATATTAGGACAAAGAAAGACTGAAGAAGATTTTAAAGTAAAAAGTAATACAGAAATATATTTTATAACCTTTCACGCTGAAAGATATATATGTATCAATTTATTGAAATTTACAAATGTGCAAATATGTGCATCAAGTAAATGAGCTGATAACGATAACAGTGACATGTAACAACTTGAAAAGAGCTACTCATCAGTACTAGCACTTCAATAAAATTCTACACTAGAAGATCTCTAGGCCATCTTCTTTTCAGACGCCTCGGAGGATTATCGGGAATGGAGTGGGAAGCAAGTTGAGAAACTAATGGATTTGAGTGGTTATGGAGCTTACTATGAAAGGATAGGTATCTGGTTTGGGCTAACTCAGCAACATATGGAACATTAAGGTCTTTATGGATAAGCTTATTGGTGACAAAGTAAAGGGCATTTAGGATTTTTCGAAGGATTTTGGATTGTAAGGATTAGATACGAAATGAATTGGGTTTTTTTAGTAGAGCCCCAAAGCTCAACTCCGTAAGTTCAAATAGGTCTAATAACAGTCATGTAAATAAGTCTTTTGTAATGAATTGGGAGGTTTGATCGTTTGTCTAGTAAATGTTGAAGTGGTCTGTAACGACGAGCAGTTCCTTGTCGCTTTAGTCTTTTATGTGGATTCTAAGTAAGACGTTTGTCCAAGTGGAGTCCTAGTTAGCGGATCTGTTCGACAGGGATTAGTGGAATATCATTGAAGGATACTGTTGGATAGCAAGTCGTAGGTTTACGACGAAGGGGAAAGATATATAATAGTTATTTAAGTATTTATTTGGTATAACTCCTGTTTTATTAACATTTGTAGCTACATGTTTCGGAGATAATGCTTCTCTTAATCTGTGAGAATGGCTTGTAACATGGAGAATAGACAATGTGAAAGTAATCACAGATTAGGAGAAGCCTGATGATGGAGCATTGTCTCCGAAACATGTAGCTACAAATATTAAATAAAAATAGGAGTTATACCAAATAAATAATTAAACAGAAATATATCAAAATATTGAAAAATTGATTGATGCAATGATGAAATGTAGATTGGCACTCTGTGGACATTTGATGAGAATCGATGAGAGAAGACTAACAAAGAAAATTCTCCAGCACAGCCTCCAAAAACAGAAAACGAATAAATGGAAAAAAAAGATATGATAGTAGCAAATATACGATAGGATTCAATTTAAGAGTCAAAAAGAACAAATTTCCAGTTAAAACATAAAATTAATAGACAGTGGTCAAATGAAAGAAGGAAACATGAGGCAGTGGTGATGAAAAAGTATTGGGAGGAACGGGAGAGTAAGAAATGAATTGTTGAACGTGGTCCACATATGGCCGAATTCGAAAGAAGTAAATATCACAAAATTAGCATTATCCCTATTCATTTTTGCGCAATATATATTCCTTAAATAAAGGCAGATCCTTTGAGGGTTCTAATGTTTAGTGCTTCAACCTACAAAGGCTGGGCTCTTTACAAGGCAATGTGAAGTAAATTCCCATTCCATCCCACCCATAGAAAATCCAGCAGGGAACGGAGGTAAGAGAAAAAAAAAAGCGGAATAAAAAAGAGGATGTGAAAAACAGAGAGAGAATGCTAATCAAAGTGATAGAATGGATTAAAATAGAGAGACGGTTGAGTACATAGCAATGAAAGCGTAGCACTGAGCCCGGGAAAGGATTGCAGTCGTTGTGGATTACTGCTCCCGCTCGATCACTTTAATCAAGGGCCAGCCCATGCATATTCAAAGGGCTCGCAGGGAGGCAATTTTTAGCCGCCCTTTCACCGCCCGAGAGATTTATACTGCGGTGCTTTTACTAGATATTGTGCAGGTCTCTGGGCAGCTCTTTGTTGTCGGTCGATAGGTGGGGAGGGAACCTCAATGGAAATGAAAATTGGCCCTGGAAAAAGAAAAGTCTGAATAAAATATTCTCTAGAATGCCAGGAGTGATATAAATCTTAGGATAACAGTTAGTTACTGCATTTTTCCATTTTTAACCCCAATATTAATCTTATTTAACTCAAATATTAATTTTTCAAACATAATTGCAATGTTCAATAATAATAATATTAAAAAGAAAAAATCATAATAGCCTAATCAAATAGAACTCCCTGTAAAGAATTTTACGGTAACAGACGTTTATGTTCTGTGTGTATTACTTTGAAGAGCTGAATTATAATTTCGAGGTTTATGTCTTGCCGGATTCTACACTTAAAAATCCAAACATGTACAGTATATACGATGTACAGAGTCCCCATAGGTCTTGAGAAAATCAACCATCTCTTGTACATTTCTGAACAAATCTTTGTAAAAAAAGTACATTTACCGACGCACAGACAAACTAAAAATATGAGAAATTAAAAATCAATGAATGATATATAATGGATATTTGATAAAAAATTTAGTAAAGATTCAACTCAATTTTTATAATGTTTGCTTGCTCGGATATCCTGTAGGGGCTTACCAGTCTCATGCTGCTGCGAACCATTTTGCAGTGACAGACTACTTATAACTGGATTACAGATCCCCTTTAGCTTCAAATTGTGCAAAGCACATATCGGTCAAGAGTCAAACTTCACTGAGATTCACGTGTCACACCAAATATTTAAATATTTTTTAGTATCAATTTAATGGAATATATGTAAATTTTGTGAACAGCTTTGTAACCTCTCGTGTGGCATTCGAACATCACTGTTATCCACATATTATCGCTTTTTTCATAATAAATTAATTGAAAATCAGTAATCAGTGATTATTGCTAAACTTTCCTGAAACTATAAAGATGGTTGGTTAAATTTTAGTACAGTAGTTTTCATGGTTAGTGATCACAAATGAAAAATGGCTTCTCCAGTAAAATAAGGCTCCAAAAGGCCGTTTTCAAGAATAAACTGCGGAACTTTTATTCTCCACGGATCTTAATGTTTTTTTGGGGTCCTGAATCCGAATCTGAAGTTTGCTACCACGGCAACCATCGGCTTCATATTCAAAATCGCGAAAAACCGCCAAAAAAAAACGTTATTTTTGTCTTTTTATCTATAACACGATAAGCTTTTTTCGAAGTAAGTCTTCAAATATTAATTGTAGCTGGAACTAGTACCTACACAATGAAAAAAGGAAATCAGAAATCAGACCATTTTTCGCGAAGTTACGTTATTGAAAAAAAAATGGAGAAATTGACCAACTTGCCGTTAGTCCCACAGCTCCACGAAAACACGTTTGTCGTACTTTTTTGGATATAACTCTGAAACTAATTGTCCGATACAACATTACTTTTTTCATCATAAAGCTGATAAATTTACTATAAGAATCTATATATGAAGTTTTAATCAAACCTCGTAAAATGTACATGCCAGCCCGCTAATAAAAACGTACTGTTGTAAAATCCAAGTGTTTTTTGGCACATTTGCCGCTCTAACTCCTCAAATATTTGTTCGATCCCAATTTCCTTTTTTCTATCTCAAAGCTGATTAAATTCGCTATCAGATGCTATATATGTAAATTATATTAAATCCTGTAAACCACCCAAGCTAGCACGCTAAATGTGTATGTTTTGGCAAAATATGTAAATTATGAAATGTTCAGTAGACTGGTGTGGGTATTTCACGGTGTTAATTATAAGTTACCTATATAGGATCTAATAGTAAATTTAACCAGCTTTTAGATAAAAATATTAAATTTTGGATCGGACAAATGGTTTTGGAGTTATAGCGAATAATGTGCCAAAAAAACATGTATTTTACAAACTAAGTGATTTTCAGCGTGATAGCTTGTGTATTTCAAGAATTTTGATAAAAACTTCATATATAGGATCTAATTGTAAATTTAATCACCTTTCAGATTGAAAAAAAAAAACATTTTGAATCGGACAAATACTTTTGGAGTTATAATGATAAATGTGCCGAAAACCATGGATTTAACAACAGTACGGGTTTTTAGGCGCCTGGGATATTATATTATATGGGGTATTATAACTCCGAAAGTATTTGTCTGATTCAAAATGTTTTTTTTCATTCTGAAAGGTGGTTAAATTTACAATTAGATCCTATATATGATTTTTTTAATCTAGATTCTTGAAATACACAAGCTATCACGCTGAAAATCACTTAATTTTGTAAAATACATGTGTTTTTGGCACATTATTCGCTATAACTCCAAAACCATTTGTCCGATCTCTTATTTTACTGGACTATATATAGTACTATATATAAATGTGTTTGTTGTATATAAACTTTATCAAATTTATATCTAGGAAAGATCTACCATTTTAAACCACCTCAGTATCGTAACTCAAACGCGATGCCAGGAACACAAATCAACTTCTAACTAACAAACCTCATAAATCCGGATGTTTGTCTGGTTTAGTTCCGTTCCTCGACTGGATTGGGCTTTGGAACAAACTTTGCTTGTTAAAATAAGAAAGTGGAAATTTTTAAGGAAGGGCTAACAGCTTCGAATGCAGTTCCGAGGTGAAGTTGGTTCCGGAACGATCTCTTTATTTGTTTTCTCGGCCACCCCCAAGAGCACGTCTTCGGCCGGGTTATGATCCTCGTTAGGAGTCTCCTCGGCTCCTGATCCCAGATAGCCGTAGCCTGTGAGGCCTCCGGTCCACGGGGCAATAGCGGTCGGGGTTCTTTGTTTCTTCACCGGCTCGAGGGGAACTTTAAGTTTTAAGCACGTTTTCGAATGGCTCGGAACCAGTCACAGCTTAGATAATATCGCCTTACTTTTAAAAGTATTTAGGAAACCTTCACACGAAAAGCACTTACAGAGGAAATAAGAGAAAAATCCCTTTACTCTAAGAAATGTCTCGACATGATGTTGTTCCTTGAATATCTATTTCATGCGAAACCGCAACTGTTATTTTATTCAATTTAGCAGATTCCATCATTCCTTTCATTTATAGCTATAGAATACAGAACAAGATATTGACAGAGCCATCATTTACCTAACGCCACTAACGGATACTTCCTTTATTAAATCGGTCCGATCTAACGCAACCACTCCCCTTCAACTCGTGAAAAAAAAGCTGCAACGAGGAGGAGGAAATGGTTTGTACATCTATTGGACGGAAAAGAAAGGTCACTTGATGTATGTAACTAATTTAAAAATATTTCGAATAATATAAGAGAATGGATATTTCTTTGTTTGAAATAAAGTGAATAGTGCCGGGATTTTTCTATAGCCAAAGCGGCTGGAAGGCAAGAGACAAAAAGTTATTTCCCAGCTAGGGTAGAATAGGAACAGCGCTATACCCAGATTGTGTTCTTAGTTAAATCTCAAGCTGTTAAACAGTCTATCTGAAGTATGCACGGCTATGATCACTCTGATGTTTTGCATTCTTGGAGAACCATTAACGATCTAACAAAAAAGGGATCTAGTTGGCATTTCAACGCGTATCAAGTAAATGTGGTCTATCAGAAAATGCAGTAAGCATAGCTGCTCGCCTGATGTGGTTTTGAAATGCCCAAAATCAATCTTTCTCTTTCTTACGACTCTGCAAAATTAATTATAAAGAATTATATAAAGAAGAGGTACTTAGGAATATAGAAAAGAAGAAGGCAGAAAGAAAGTGTTGGAAGGGTTTACACGGAAGACTAATAACACAAACACTCAATTGGCAAGTATTTAAGATGTCCTTTCGAATAAAGACAGGGCATGATCACTTGCGGCGACATAGGTACAGGAGTGGTGTAGTACACAGCCCACAATCTCCTCTGTTCCTAGAGCATGAACAGTGTGCCCTGCTTTAGCCGATTTCCATTCTGACAATGAACTGGACAGTACCACTATGAGAAGACGAACGCTCTCTTTGTTAACGTTGTTTAGTGTCTTTAAGCGTTGATAAAAAAAAAAAAAAAATGTTTATTATGAAGATATTAGTTTTTTTCAAAATTGAATTTGAATGGTTGTGGAGTTGTTGTTCACTAGTTCACTAGATAGGTATCTGATATCTAAATCAGCAGCATACGGAACATTGAGGTCTTTATGGATAAGTTAATTTGTCACAAAGTGAGGAGCATTAAGGATTTGTCGAAGGATGTTGGATTGCAAGGATTGGAAACAAGATCAGTTAGATGGTTTAGTGGAGCCCCAAAGCTCAATTCCATACGTCCAAATAGGTCTGATAATTGTTAAGTAAATGAGCTTTTTGTAGAAAATCGAAAGTTTGTAAAAGTGAACGTTTGTCTAGTAAATGTTGAAGAAGTCGAAAACGTGTATGTGGATTCCAAGTTAAGCGTTTGTCCAGTTGGAGCCCTAGATAGCGGATCTGTTCAACAGGGATCAGTGGAATGTTATTAAAAGATACTGTAGGACAGGAAGGGTAGAGGTTATTTGAAGAGATTTGTTTGGGTTTATTTTAATTATCCAATTATGGCACCATTCTTTATGAGCCTATTCTTATTTTGTAATTAACCACTTTGTGTAAAATTACTAAAAAATTCTTGCGTCGCATTATATCATTGAGAGGACGACAATTTCGAACAATTTCACCAACATCAAATGATACCAAGAACTCAAAATCAACTATCTTCAATTTCAGTTACAGACATCTTTTATGGGATTATTAGAAAAGTACATCGATTGTATTTCTAAATAACAATGATACTGTCAGAAGCTCGGTTATAAACAAGTATGAACAATGGAAGTTGTATTTGCTGCCGAAGCCATAGGAATGACGCAACATTTTATTTTTGGAGGATGGTTAGGGTTGGGTACCCTGATACAAAGATATTTTAAAGACTTTATCTATAGAAGCAACAGTACTAGCAATAGGAATCGTTGCTAAAATGTCTGTTATATAACTACAATTTTAGAAATATCTCTCCCTTGGAAAAAAAAAAAGTTTTAAAGCACACAAACGCGACCATTTTCTTTTACAAGTTAAGGAAGAAAGGGGATTTTTAATTATACACAGGAAAGAAAGGTTTCCCTGCCGTTGGGAAATTGTTTTTACTCCTCCCTCTCTCAGGTCAATATAACTCAGGGGCCTTCGGGAATTGCTAGGGGGAGGGGGGGTAAGGGGGGAGGGGCAATTTCAGGGGGCAATTTCAGAGGAAGGACTCACCGCTTATATATTAGCCTAAATGGGACTTCTAAGACAAGAGTCTTATCAAAGCGGCAATTAAAAACCAACCCACGGAGCGACTTGAATGAAAAGAAAACTCATAAAAGAGCAGCGTTTTTCTTCCTTCTTTAATTAAACTAAACTAGAGTATCTTATTTATTATTTAGCTCCGATCTAGATTAGTTGACGGTGGGGCTCTCATTCGGTTAACAACTATCCTTGCTATCTCAACAGCGAGTCGCAGTCAGGCAAAATAATAAATAAAAGATAAACTTGAGCTAAAATCTTACTAATAATCTATAATCTTAATTTGCTTATGAATATCATATAATAATAATAAATGAATTTTATAAATTTGAATTTTAACTAATCTATACTATTATATCTGTATATAAGCCATTTTCGTTTTTGATCACTAACCACAAAAACTACTGAACTATTCTGTACCAAATTTTAGCCACATCATCTTTATAGTTCCAATAAAGCAATAATAAAATCTAATGATTTTCCATTAATTTGTTATTGAAAAAGCGATAATATTTGTATAATAATGAAGTTGGAAAATTGACCGATAGATGGCAAGCGACAATTTACATGAGAGGTTACAAGGGCACGGTGTTATATACAGCTTGGAATCCATAATAAAATTTTCTCATGTTCAAGGAAATTATTAAAAAAGATTTAAATATGTGGCACGACATGTGGATTCCAGTACAATAGAGTTTATAAAGGTAAAACTACTGAACCCTGTACCAAATTTCCGTAAAGATTTCTTAATAGTCTCTGTCCATCTAGATTAACAACTCATACATTAAAATTAAAAATTGGATATCCAATTATGCTTTTACGTAATCTTCAACCACCTAATCAGTGCAGTCTTAACCAGGTTAAAAATTAATTCTATGCATGAAAATTTGAAGAAGTATCATCAATTACATACTTCAATACAAGATTTTTATCGATAAACAAACAAAATTTCAATAATCAGTTAAAATTATCCAAATTCTTTCCTTATTAGGGCGAGCGAGGCTGCACCGTCGGATGCTTAGTTATAAATATAACTTTTAATTAACAAATATTAAAATCTGTAACACTAAATAAAAAATAAATAAATATCATCACACATTGTCTTGACATCAATATTGCTCTCTATGTATGACGGAGTTTTTTGACTAATCTTTTGAACTTCCAGTTATAGAGGTAGTTTTTGTGTCTCTTCGCTTGTAGAGGTAAAATATATCCACAATATTATTTCGAGTAATGCATGGTTATTTTTTTGACTTAGACAGCTTTTTCTACAGGGATTCACAATAATTCGAGATATCGAAGATTTCGAGTTATCGAAGTTCGAGTTGACGAGAGTCGACTATATGTACAGCTGTAAATTTCATTAAATTGATAAAAATAAATAAAAAATCTCATTCAACCAGGGAAATCAATGGTGTGGGATCGATCAATGAACTATAGCTTGGAACGTTGAAAGAGGGTAGGAATAGAATACGGAACTCGCTAAAAAAAGGAATTGGATGCTCGCTGGGAGGGAATCCTCTGCAGACTATATCCACGACTACACAAAGGAACCTCCACAAATCTTCTCCTTCCGCCCTCGGGATTCGGAGAATTTTCTCTATAACCGGTTTTCCCTGGTAGGATGTTTATCCGACCGTGCTCCCGGCGGAGGAAAGGTCGAGAATTTATTCGAAGAAAGGAAACAATTCCAGTTGGTATTACTGGAACTATCGGAGCGAAAGGGTGCCCCACAGATCAGGCGCCCCCCTACAGTAAAATTAAATTGCCGTCTGCGTCGGTGTGTGTGTGCTGCTGGAGAAAGTATCCAGGACATTAGGGAGACTCCAGTTATACACGCTACGTTAAGCTTGGTACCTGGTCCTTCTGCCGGGGCAGTTCTTGCCAGATATTGCTCTCATACCGCCTTCGGGAGCCCTAATGGAGATTACTTGCGCTTCTCCTCCTCGACTTCTGTCGGACCTAATTATTTTAAACACTTTGTCCCCAGCTTTATACCTTCTTTCAGGCATTAATTTTCTCGATCCATTTATCTTTTTTTTTCTGCATTCTTTAAATTACTTCTTATTTTTTTTAAAACTATTTTATTGGATAAATATTACAAGATGCCTCACTGAATGGCAATGAGTTATATATACGGATGAGAATGAAACCAATGAATACGATATATATGGTACATTGAAAATAGATTAAAACAAAAGATAAATAAATTGTACAAGATGCGAAACGAATGGCCGAGTGATTTTGGGCGAGGATCTAAGCGCACTTGGTGCAGAAGGTGAAGCGAATCACACCTGGGCAGGTTGAAGTTTATTTCGCGGCTGGCCCACTAAATGAATATTGACCTTCCCACCATCGCTAGTGTAGGTTGGTAACCTGTAGGATAACCCGTCCTTCCTATCCTAGTAGGAGTTCATAAGGACGTTAAGCACCAATAAACAACAACAAAATATAATAAATAATGACATTTACGTCTAACACCTTAGGTTGTTTACTTATATAAGGAAGTCCTTTTGCTAGGCCAACGGTTGTGGGAGGAAGTGATTTAACAGATTTTCCCACAATTAAGAGTGCTCACTTTATAGAAACTGGATACACACCAGGAGGGTCTTCCCACCTCGATGTTGATCCACGGTTGAAATAAGAAAAAATTAATTTTCTGCCATCAGCCGGAATATAAGGCCAGCGCACGGTAGGTTACGTTGATTACGTAGGAGCAGCGCACACACTAACGAACGAAGCGCATTTTCCTATATTACCAACGTTATAGGAAAATTCGCTCCGATGCGCTGGGCTCTGATCCGTCAGTAGTGTGCGCGGGCCTTATTTCGGATCCAGGAACTTGATAGTCTAGTGCCTTACCCACTGGGCTACCGTGCCTCAGTTATAACATATATATAAACATCTTGGGGAAAACCTGGGGAAATCAAGCTTGTCTCCCCACGACCAAGTAACCCCAGTGCTTCTCTTACTACTGCGTCACTAGTGTTAAAGTCCAGTGGAGGCTGAAAGATAGCACAATGGCAAAGCGGCTCATATAATAGGGGTAATAAACTGGCAAGCAAAAATTCCACCCAATTAAATTTTTCATTTTCTTGTTTAAAGTTTCATTCTGATTTAGGTGATCACTTACCATATTCTTTAAACAGAGCAAATGATACGTATTAGGATTCTTGAATATATTAATTAAATAAAATCAAGCACTATTTAAGTTAGAAAGTATTAAATCAATATGATTTTTACAGTTTTACATTTGACGGGGCATGTGCGTTAAGAATTTATTCAAAATCACATGGGACCTATATTAACGCTACGAGTGAAAAAATGCCTTATTAATTTAAAATTTCGTAAATTTAAAATTGCTAGGTAATTCTTTCAAAATACGGCTTGCTTTTATTTAATTAATATTTTAACAATCCTAATACATTTCACGTGTCATGGTTAAAGTATATGGGGACGTAAACTCGTGAAACGAATGAAACTTACAGCTGGGGAAATGAAAAAATCATTCTGTGGAATACTTTGCCTGTCAATGTATACAATGTACAAAACAAATGTGATTTAAGGATTTAACAGGGATATTGAAAATTAAAAATCAGTTTTTATGAAAAGTTCAAATGTACAAAATTCTATTAAGCATTATCAACTATCATTTAAAAATATGTATATATCCCAGTCGAATGATACTATACATCGAAGTTCGCAAAAGCGCATGTGTTTACCATTTTTTAATATGTTGTAAGGTCTCATAAGGATAGAAAATTACATTTAAAATGTTGATTAAATCTCATGAAATACCCACGCCAGCTGGGCTCATGTCAAAATCGTCATATTCCTAAACATACACACTTAGCGTGGATATTTCAAGGGGTTTAGTAAAAATTGCATATATTTTTATATGTATATATATTAATAAAATAAAAAAGAAAAAGGTCGATTCCTACCAACTTACACAATTGTCAGAACAGTCTACACAACTTTCTCTCTAAATCCGATTTTCCGATCTTTTACTCTTGCTGAGAAAACTATTAGACCTACGGGCATCTTTTAGGTCTCAAATTAAAACTAATTAAATTTCCTTTAAATGATTTCCCGAAGTTGTTTTTGTATAACCACTACTTCTGTCAGTATGCGGCCGAGAACTTGACTCTGACAGAAAAATGTCAAATTTTGTGAAAAATCACGATTTTTAGGAGAGCTGTATCTCCGCTACCAATTAATCTACAGAGCTGCGGTGAGGCTTAAATTTTTATACATTCAGTATTTTTAATATTGCAAATATGTTATTTCAAGTATCTAAAATTTAAATACTTTAAGAGACATAAGTGAAAAAATGAAAATAGTGCTAAGATTTTGTGGTTTTTCGAGTACTACAATAATCGCTCCAGGTTTCGAGGGTTGCAAACTTGAATTTTAACTACCCTTATGGGTTCTAATAACGTATTAAAAAATGGTAGATACATGTTTTTTCGCGAACTTTGTTTTTTTGGTTTTGTATAAATCGACTGGGCTAGTATTGAATACCACACCTAAAAATGCAAGGGATGGTATAAGCATTGCTCACAACTTCATAATGGAACTCCACAATACGGTTCCTCACTTTTAAGCTTAACATCTTAACCTAATCTGCCTCTTTGCGATAGCCATCCAAATGTAATTCCTCGTTAAGATTGCCCCAACAGAAGTTCCATGAACCAATTTCCTATTAACTCCTAGATGAGGATCCTCCCACTAGCAGAGGACATCTATGAAGAGCCTGATATGGGAGACTGGGACTATACAGTCTAGGAGATTGGGTTCTCTATGGCGTACTAACTCAGCTTAACTGGTCCAAGAGAGCAACTCACCGACTTAACTCGCAAGGCCCTTCCTCTCCTAACCCTTATTTACGCTAACACCCGGCTTCTACTTCGGCTCCATTAGTTTCTCAATTAGGGAATTAGTTCATACAAACTCTGCAAAAAGTTAAATAATTTTTACCATCTGTCATGAGTATAATATAGTGAGAAAGCTAAATATATTTTGAATACGTAACAACTGTGATCTAATATGACAAAGAAATCAGTTTTTCATAACTGGACATTAATGACTCTTTGGGAAAGAGGTGGAAATAGAAAATAAAATCATTATAGAAATGGTCCACCTGACAGGCCTAGGAACACATGTAGAAGGTTAAAAGAAGTTAGTCAAAGGATCCTTCCGCGATAAATTTTAATTAATTAAAACTCATATAAGAATAGGAAAGGAAACTTTATACTTCCTAGTAATAGCTTCCGAGGAAGAAGATCTAAGTTACATGCTAAGGAAGCTAGAAGAAGAATATTTTAAATGAGGCCTAAAATCAGCAAAGAGAAGACAGATTACATGGCCTTCAACTCATCTACATCTTCTCTGCCTTTAGAAAATTGGTCGCTACATCGGAGTACTCTCTTCAAGTATTTGGGGGTTTATATCGATGACAAGGGAACGCTTGAGAGCGACTTAAAAGAAAAGATAAAGAAAGGAAGAAAGCTGATTGGCATGATGAACTCTGTACTGTGAAGCCCAAATGTTTCACTAGAAACCTACAAGAGGATTTTCAACTCCTCAAACTTAAGATGTATCATCAAAGTTGTTGTTTTGTTTTGCATTTTAAGTTTGTTTTTTGAACTGACGAAGGTTAATCATCAAAACTAGTCTTCGAATGAAAAATTCCAGTAGATATAGCAAATAATGCATTAATCCTAATTGTATAAATACTTCTATACCATCATGCGTATCTATAATTAATAACTTAACTTATAGAAATACCACTGCCACATATTAACGAAATATAAATTAACACACGAGTAACAGATAAAAGTAACATTCTATAGCTAAGAGGTTATCTAAAGTTATTTTTTTCTCACACAGTTCTATAGACCATGATGAATTGCAACTTGAAGATCTACTATTTACCGTATCTTATGCAATTTACCATCAGGATTATGCTGGAGAAATGCTATAAATGGAACGTTAACCTATACCATCTATTCGTAGGCTACAGACAGACATAAGGCAGTATACAAAAATAAAAGAGCTCTATAAAAACCTGAAGACACAGACATAGTCAAGGTTCAAGAAGAACCGCTAACTTCCCCATTCTAAAAGGATTGAAACAAGGAGATCCCTTGCCTCCAGTGTTATTTACTATGGCTCCAGAAATCATTATCAAAAATAAAAGAGCATTGATAACAAGGACTGATGGGTATATTTGTTAAAAGGACAAAACACCTTGCATTTGCTGACGATAGACAACGCCAAATGCACTTAGAGAAGGATACAGAGTATGTAAAGAGATAGAAACTGTAATAGGGCTCAAAATAAACGAGAACAAAGTGCTAACAATACAATCAAAGGAAGGCACGACTAGCGTATATAATAAGTGGGAGATATAATTCTGAAGGAATGACAAAATTTAAATGTCACAAAAAGAATAAAATAAAAGAAACAATTCACAATGGGAACAAATGTCATCAGTCCCAAGGTATCAAATTAAGAATAAATAAGGGAGTCTGTCATTCTACCGGTAATGAGGTATGGCAGTAAGAGGTGGATCTTTACAAAGAAACAAGGATTTGAATGCAGGAGAAGAATACTTTGAGATATATGGTTCGCCTAGATTCGAGAATGTGTACAGAATGATTTCAAAAACGGAACTCAGGGACCTGTATAAGGATCCGGCTTTCATGTATCAAGAAGGTAAGGATATATAAGGAATTGTAGAAAGTCTTGTACAAATTATGGGTAGGAAAAAACTTACTTGGAAGATAATGGAAGAAAGTCCGGGTGGTGAAAGAATATCACCGCAGACCTATGGCTTCTCCAGAAGCCAACACCAAGTGCCAGGAAGAAGAGCTACAGTGGATCGTTCTATGGAGAAGAATTGTTGAGGGGCCAAGGCCCTTTATGGACCATAGCACCGGATGATTAGCTAGTTACTACAGAATATGAAGATATTGCTTGTGAGAACAATAATAGCGTGAAGAATATCTCTCAGCATTAAGTTGGAAGGAACTTGGGTTTCCATGGTATTGCAACACTCAACACATACCTCAATAGAGTCCACTCACCCAAAGTGTGTTTATCGAATTTAGTGCGATCATTCAGTTTCATGGCCTGGAAAGAATGATCGATAGTGGCTAGTTGATAATAGATAAATGGCTGTTCAGAACCACAATGCCAACCCTAGTCCTAGAGGTCCTATCTCTAGTCCTATCTATTCCCCAGAAGTAAATATACAATGGATTGAACGCTTGGGTGACCGCTTTTAACATCCTGGAAAACCACACCATGATTTGTTTGTTTCTTTAATGGGATTCAATTTCCTTAGGTATGTACTTCAACCAAAGCAGGAAGGGGACGGCTTAATCCTACAGGTTATCAACCTCAGTGTGAGAAAGTCGAGATTTATCAAGTTGCTTCTCCTACTAACTTTTATTCGAAATAAAAAAAAGTCAACCCTCTTTTGCTGGAGTGTATTTGATGGTAAAAGAGGTGACATCGCTCAAAGCTAGGTGTGAACTGATTCCGGTTGACCGATGGTTCCCACTTACCCTTTGAAGATGGGTGAATGATTGTATCAGAATTCCGAAAGTGTATATAAATTTATATGAATTGGATAATAAAAAAAAGTATGGTTTTATTTTATGTGATAAATGAAATGAAAAACAACCTTTATTCTTTATAAAACTCTCTCGAATCTAATAATCTTTCAACTTGTTTCAGGCATGATTACCGATAACCCTCCGAGGCGTCTGAAAATAAGATGTCATAGAGACCTTCTGATGTAGATTTTTTTTAAAGTGCTACTAATTGGTGATTCTCTACAAGTTATTGGCATATCATTATAATCATTTTCCACTTATTTAATTGTTGTGTACAGTGGTACATATTAATAAGTTTTTTTTTTTTTTTTTTTTTAAATCTTTATAAATTACTTAAAACAGGAAAACATATATTTAAAAATGTTTCAATTTTTCTTTATCAGGTTTTTTTTTTTTTTAAATATTATTCTTTATATATATATAAGATTTATTATATAACAATTCATCAAAGTCGCAGTCAATATACACTAAACAATTTATTTTCCTACTTTATAATTAAAAATGTATGTTAAATACTTATTTTTATAAAAAATATTACTGAAAATTGTTTCAATATCCAAATCACTCAATTTTTTCTTTTTTTTTTAGATTACACAGAAGTAAGTAGAAGTTGAGAAGGGACCAATGAGGAGAAGAGATCGGAAGATAGGTCTGAGGAGTGATCAATTGCTCTGGGCTTGCGTATTGCCACCGCCTCCATGACCCACATCTGCCGGCAACTTTTACGATGCAGTCATCTGCTGTTCTCGAGCTTTTTATTTTTTAATTCTTATAAAACATGTTTCATGTATCTGTTAATAATTGTTAAAATAATGTCAGAAAAAAATAAAACTGATTGAATATAAATCGATTTTATATCCAATATAACTCACTAAAACTTTACAGTTATTTAAAATAAGTGCGTTTAACACCCCCTTTCCTAAACAACTTCAAGATTCCAGCTTTAATTATAAAAAAGAAAAATCCTCTTTAAGAAATACAAAAATATTTAATATTATCATATCTAACAATATCTTCGAATTTGCTGTTTCGACAATATATTTAAAAAAACAAAGCTTAGGTATCATATTAAAATTTTAAAAAAAAATTAAGATGTATTGTTAAGAAATAATTCCTAAATAGTACTTATTATGTAATTACTACAGCAAAATGGGCTTTAGATTAATGATATTGTCTAGTTTGAATTTCAAGAACAAATATTTTATTTCTCATTTTTTTTTTTTTTTTTTTTTTAATAAAACTCCGAAAAGTTTTATTTAATTTATTTTTTACTTTTCCAAAACGTATTCTGAGTCACCAGATCATATTTTTGAATCTTCCAGCAGGCGCGTCTCCGAACATCACATACGAGTAAGTAGGCGCGTGGGGTCATACTGACCCTAATTGGTTTTTTTCTAATTTTACTTACCTAATTTATTGCGTTGTCATATTATGTTCGTATATTTATTATGTATTAATAACTGGTACATATAGGTCCAATTAGTTTTGTTTCCCAAAGTTTTATTTACATATATATTTATAATCAAAGTAAAACGAATATTCAGAAATGTAATAAAATAAAAAACCTTTATCTATTGTAATAAATATAATAAAACAATATAAAATTAACGAAGACATAAAACTATCTGATATAAAAATTAAGTTAAGCTTTAGTTAGGTAACTTAAGTATAATAAATATCAAACACGTTTTGAACTACTATTCGTTTTCAGCCATGTTGCATTGAAGGCAGACTAGTTTCTTTTGTTCTTTGCACACATTATGTTTGCAAATATCACAGGTTTTTCTTGCAGTCTTGTCTTTTTTCCTATCAGAATAACAGCACCTTTTGGCTGGTGCATGCCGTTTTTGAGGGGGATCTTCGGAAGTCGTAGGTATATGACTATATCTTTTCAAAAATTCCCTTGTGGTAGTAGGCAATGTTAAAATTGTTGATCTTGTCTCCAACTGTGTTTTCATTAGACCAAAAGCCAATTTTTTTAAAAACAATCTTATTTTTATCACATCAAATTATTTTATCACATGACTAGTTGCGTAGGGTCAAGACGGCCCCAACAATGATTTCTCCACTTCAACGAAAACTAAATAATGAAGGCAGGGTGAGAACTCAAGCCAACTCCCACCATAGCACCCCTCAATGTCACTTTAAGAATAGAAGTAGGTGTCTTGGATATTGTTGCAGGTATTCAGAAGTTATACAAAAAAAAAATAAAAATGGGGTCGCTCAGACCCCAGCGAGCCTGCTGGAAGGTTTAAGCCATGGTGGTCAGAATATTATCTGTAATTACCAATGAAAGTATATTTTCTTGAAATGACCATTTAATTATGTGTCTGCCAGTATAGTTGTCAATGTAGCAGAATCAACAATACACAATGGAAAAAGCTCCCTTCCATAAATGCTTAATTAACCAAATATAAATTTTAGGATAAGTATAAAACCCAAGAAATGCAAGCAAAAACTTCTGAAGGAACCATTGTATCAAAAAAAAAAAAAAAAAAAAAAAAAAAAAAAAAAAAAAAAAAAAAAAAAAAAAAAAAAAAAAAAAAAAAAAAAAAAAAAAAAAAAAAAAAAAAAAAACACAAGAAATGTTAGAAGAAGTTATTTTTTCCTATGTTTTTCAAAATTACAGCAAAATCGTTATTTCAAAAACAGTAAAAAAATTTAGTTTGCTCTGACAATATGTAGGGAAATAGATTACATATTGTCATAGATTCTTCTGATGTCAGTCTTTAATTCCAAAATTGAAGTCAGACTTTTGAGGAAATGCTACTTGAAAAAAATTAAGTCAAATCTGATTTAACAGTAATCCTTAAAAATCCTTAATAGGCTAGGCAACATTCTATTGAGAAACCAAATTTATCTCTAGGTTAGTCTAAAGCTCATTGTTGAATGCGAATACAGAGAAAGTTTTAATCATTGGAAATTCCAAAATAAAATATCAGGTTTAACATTTTCAATAGATTAATCTCTTACGTTAATCCAATTCAAAAGTCACCCAGGACCACAAATTGATGTTAAACTGTTAAATCCATATTAAGCTCATTTATGAGTTACACACCAAAAAATAGAAAGATTTATTTTAAAACCTAGTTTAAAGTATTTATTAATAAAATAAGTTACACTCAAGAATTAAAATGAAGATGCTGTGATGGCTTTTAAAAAAAAAAATAAAGTTATACTTTACACAGAGATAAATAATAGAAATTAAAGTTTAAAAAGAAAAATTACTGTAGTAAATTTTAACATAGCAACAATCCCCGATTAACTTTTAACTTTTATTTTTATTGAATTTTTTACATTAACACTAATGGTAAGCATAATTATGCTTTAAAAAAGTTATAAAATCTTGTAACCTATGGCACTATCATGCTTACTACATACTTTAATGTTTATTCAATAAACTCATTACTAATTTTTTTAAAGGATATTATTATAAAAATTAAACTATTAAGGTGTATGAACATGAATTTAGTCTGTATTTTGTGAACCAAATCCACAGATGATAAAGTCTAATATGTAAATGTGTAATTTTAAATTTGAATTATACACTAGAAAATGAAATTTCTAGCATCTAATCACAAATTATTTGAAATTTTATCTCAAAAGAATAAGAAAAACCTATTTTATTTTTAATAAATTCACTTAAATTGTAAAAACTTTTGCTTTTTTTCTGGTTGATTAAATAGATTGTAACACTATTTAAAACAAATATAATTTTAACACTAAATATATAGCGAAATAATGAATCATGTTTATAAATTTCATTTAATTTAGTCTGCAACTTGTAGCCCAATTTAAAGCTAAGTCCTTACAAATAAAAATTATTTGTAGGGACTTATTTTATTTTATTTCTACCTTAAGGATTGGAAAAACATTTAAGGGCAGATGCAGCTTATACTTAGATCTCATACCGATAAATATATGCTACTTGTTGTCAGTTCATAACACAATCATCTATATCAAGAAATATCGCAATATTCATGAGCTTTGTCCTCATTTTAAGAGTTTCAATGTTAAAATTATTTGTACTTTGAATGACAAAGAATCAAAAGTTTCAAGAATAAGAAATGAATATAATGAAAATACTAAGTTTTGTATGAGTGAATGCAGAATTAATACAGAAATCCAGAATAAAATGGACTGAACTCAAAGTCATCTTAATCACAAGTGATTTTAGTTATGCCCATTTCAATACAAGGACCTTCAAATTTTAGGTGAAAATTTGACAAGCTTTGCAATCTAGCTCTATTCATTTTAACACTAAAATCCTTAAAGAGTTTTAATGACTATATAATAGTCAAGTATTAGTTTTAATTAAAACACACTTCATTCTATATTAGCATTATGTTGTCTGTGAAATAAAAACAGATTATTTACCTTTATAAATGCAACTTCCAAAGAACTGCTCTGTATTCTGAATACATTGAATCTTTTTGTAAAATAATCCACTTTAGACACTTCAAAACAACACTTATTCTTCCTAAAAAAATGTTTCTATTAGGCTTTGATATTATATAATAAAAGTTAAATCATTGATTCTCAATCACTCTTCCAATGAAGAAAGTGAAATGGCTCTGCCATATATATCAATATTTTTAGCACACACAACACCAGGTACATTTTCTCCATTTGTTAAGGGTCCAATGAACATTCAACATGTTGCGAGAACACATTTTTCACATCTTTAGGATTGCCATCTTATTTTTGCTTGCTATTACAATGTTTATGGTTTCATTTAGAAACTTAAGTCAAAATACATTAAAATTAATAATACAGTTTATTTTGCATCCTTTATAACCCATGCTCCTTCTAGCAATATAATACTGAATTACTATTCAATTATAATAACATAAGATGATAATCTTGAAGATGAGGATAATGTGCTCCCAAAACATGTTGAATGTTCATTGCATTCTTAATAAATTGATAATATAAGCCTGGTGTTGTGTTATGTTACTTTACTAATCTCCAACAATTATTGAACCTTTAATATTAATATTTTTTTCAAACTGTCCACGTAAATATTTAATTTGAATAACATTTAAATTAGGTAAAGTTTTGATTTCATAAATAAAGATGACATACTATTTTTTATGACAAAATATAAAGTATAGGAACATCAATTTTCTATGCAAATCATATATTTCAGGAGTTAAGTCATTGGAAAAAATATATTAGTAAATACCCTAATGCATTTATCTCCTCCCTAAAACGCTGTAATTTAAAACAATAAGCCTAAGGTAAAGAAAACTATCATCATGAAAACAAAATGTATTAAAGTCCAGAGAAAGAAATGGAAGTAAAATGTATTCCTCTTTATAGTAAATATTCAGACAACTTTCTTTGGTGGGTGTAATTATTATTCATACAGCTCTCGGATCTTTTAATCTCTAAACAACTGAGGTTTAATAAGTAAGAACATCTGTATAAAGTCATTTATACCACAAAAAATAGAGTTAAAAGTGATTGAACTTCTATTGAGATAAATATTACTCACTTTTATCTTAAATGACAAAACTAAATAAAAAAATAAAATAAATTTCAATCTTTCTCATTATTGATAAGGATTAGTAAGAAATCCAGCATGTTAAAGTTTACTTATCATGTTATAAACCTGATACACTGTGGATAGCCTACAACTGAAATATTTATCTTACTCTTTAAGAATAATATGGCATTATCATAAACCCATTCAAAAGACTTCACATTATTTGTTGAACGAATTATAAAATATATTTAATTTAATATATTGCACTCCCCTAAGAACTAGCATGCTATTAATTCAAAAAAAAAAAAAAAAAAAAAAAAAAAAAAAAAAGTGCCTATGACAAAAAAATCTTTTTTGTAATTTGATCTATTAAATGCTCCTCTATTCAAAATATTTTTGTCAGAATATTGTAGCTTGGTGATCATAAATATAACTGTTTCTAATAGCTCCATAAATAAAAAAAAAAAAAAAAGAATTTTATTGATCTCAATAACTCAATTCTTCTATTTAAAATTGTGATTTCGAGAAAAAGGTGTTATGATCTTATAATTGAATATTTCCGAAGTAGTATATAATTATAAGATTTGGTAAGAGGGGAAAAAAAACAAAAAAAAAAAAGTATGATCAGGCTTCTTTACAGACTAGATTGATATCTACTCAAAAACCTTTTGAATTACTTTATTTTCTAAGAAATATTCTGAATAAACCTTTTTGAAAGTTTAATTTTGAATTCTAAAATATTATCAGGATTATGATTACTTGCCTTACAAAAAATTCAACATTACATTGATTGTCATTTCGTGATTATATTATAGATAGTAGATAATATGTAAATAATCTTTTAAAATTTATTTTATAAATACTTATTTAACAAACATTAAATACAAAAGTATCATTCTACATTCCACCATTAAAATACCTACATGAAACAATAATTTTATTTCAATCACAGATATTTGCTTCTAACATTAGGATATTATTTAAATCAAAAGAGTAAAATTCCTAACAGAGGTAAAAACGTAATATTTAGTTTAGAACTTTAATGGGGATTATAAAACATACCACACATGCCAGGATACAGACATAAACCAATTTACTTGACAGTGTTGCAATACTCCATGAAATAGGTAAAAATAAATTTCACTCAATATAACATTAAAACCAATTTATAAAAAAATTAAATTATATTTTCAAATTAATAGGTCCAAATCTATATTAAATTTCATCAATCCAATGAAAATTAATATAAAACTAACTCAAAGGGTTTTTAGGGTTTGATTAAGACAAAGGTGGAATGTGCTGTATTTTGTACTGTTATCAACAACAGATTTAGATATATGAATAATTTGTTTCTGAAATTATCATATTGTATCAGTACAAGTGTTTAAATGTATTAAGGATTTCAGGAATGAAGAAGTTTACACAGATAAAAAATACTTTACCATCTAAAAGCATCTGTGGACATAAAAACTATATTGAAACTTTCATTACTGGACATTTTTCAAGCGTTTAATAAAAGATAAAAAAAGTTTATCGTTTTAAATTTATTATGTTAAACGTCTGCCTATAACAAACTTGATTTATGTGGATGCTATAAAAATCCAGTAAAATTCGAGCAATTACAACACTGCTATCTGTAGGAGAGCTGCTGAACCAGCGCTGCGGACTGAGCTCTGTCGGAGGAGTCTGGAACTAGCAACCGCCCTTCTAGTTCGAGAGTTTTGCCACAGGTAGCGAAGACGTCTTAGATACTACATTTAGTTCAGATAAGTGATAAATTTTTAATAAAATCTATTAACCATCAATTAAAATGTTTATTTTTAATATTTAGCTTATGATGTAAAATTTTTATCTACTTCTGAAAGTTATAATAATGGACAGAAATAAATTTTACAATGTATGGCAACCAAAGTAATAATCAGATTAATAGAATAATGGTAATCAAATCTGTACCCTTTGGGAAAAACAAGATAAGTTCATTTTTGTCCAGAATAAGATAGATATTTTAAGCAACCCATATTGGAATCCTACTTATCATGTATAAGTATGCAAGTTTTAATGGCAATGGTATCCTTTTATGCCGTTGACATTACAAACTTTCCCAAATGGTCCAGAAACTAAGATTGTATTTAAACTTTTCTTATTATTGATTATTGTTATTTTCAATTGTTCTCCATATTAAGATAGATTTTTTTTTACATTCAATACAACAAAAACAAATTGTATTCAACAAGCTAAATAAATAAGATTTTGTATATATTGCAAACAAAGAAGTTTGTCTTTAATTTGGGATATCAATTAACTATTTCAGAATCAAATTTTTGAACTTTTTTCAAAATGATCTGTGAATAATTTATATATGGATAGAATTCAAAATATTATTTGGGCTGGAGGTTCACTGTTCTTTCATAATTTTTTAGATATTAATAAGAAAAGGTTATAAAAAATATGTTCTGCTAATTTAATTGTATTTTTTGGAGGATATTCTGTGAAAATGTTTTCATTCCTAGATGTATAGAATCCTCACATATTTCATTTGTTGTACATTTATGTATATTTTACACATCAAATAAGACGCTATTTAAATAATTCTAATTTTGCTATCCTAAATAAAATATAATTGTTAATATCTTATTTTGAAAATTTCTTTTTCTCTATGGATTTTTATGGAGTGTTATGTTAAAAACTATAGTAGCTATATATTAGATTATTAAACAAAAGCATTTTTAATTTTTTAATTGAAAAATAAATAACTTAAACTTTAAAATTACATAAATTTCAACTGATTGCTTTTCTTAAATTGAAGGAAAATATAAATGACATGTTGAAATTGATTAACCGTGAAGCTAACTGAACATAAAAAGATTTACCTATCCATTTTTAAAACAAGGAAACTAAATTCTATGAAATTTTTACTTTCTTTAATTTCAGTTAAAATCAAGATAATATTGACAATTAGGTATGTTTTTCTTCATTTTATCAATAACAGGCACTATCACGGTGCGCCACAAAATATACTGTGGCAGTTTTACTATGGTCTAGGATCGTTAAGCGGGTGTTTATTGTTGTCAAAGTTGGTAGCCGTCTCATTTTATTACGATCATCTTAAAGGGTTCTAAAGTGGCAGTTAAGGCGGCAGTTAACGCTCTTTTAATGGGGGTCATATACCACAAGTACTTGTTGAGTCCTATATTGCTGACAGCTTGGAGATATCACTGGTATCTGGTATCTGCAGCACGATTCTCAACATTTATGGGCATTCAATTTTGACAAATTGTATAAAATAATTGGTTTCCTAAGAAACATTTCCTACATTTTATAGAATTGGTCTATATTTTATATATTTTACATTTTGTTGACTGTTCATGTTTTTGATTAATCTCTAATAGTCCACCATGTAACTTACATTTCACAATTTAATGATAAGAAAATATCAAAAGAAAAATTTAAATTGTTTTGTAAACATAATTTTATGTTAATTTCATTTGTAGCTCATTATTTTGGAGCAAGCTAATATTCAGTTAAAGAATTGTTTTTTTGTTTTTTTATTTTTTAATTGTTATTAAAAAGAGTGACAAAAAATATATAGTTTAATTATTAAATTAACTGTTTATTTGTTCAACAACTATATAATATTCGATTAGGGACGTCTGTGGCAGATTATCCTACAAGTTAACTATTTTAGCTTCTTTGTGAAATTGAAGAAATATATTTCCTCCTAGGTGGGACTCAAACCAGTACTGCTTTTGACTATATCGTGCCAGAAAGTTGGTTGGCTGTTGATATTTTGAAAGTTTAAATTTTTAAAATATTATGCAATAGACATGAGTATAATTTTATTTTTAATTTCATTTAAGCTGGATAAAGTAACCTGACTTAGATTTCAAATATAAGTATGCCATTAACAATCTTCGAAAATAGCTTTTTGCTTTGTACAGATCCACTTTATGTTCATGAAAAAATTGACATAACAATACTGACAATGACATAACATTAGTATTTTATTGCTGATTTTCTCTACACTGTGTCATAAATCTTTTATTGAGTAATTTATAAGGTAATTATATGTTATGTTAAAGGTAAAAATATCCCATAATACGGATTTCCGTTTAAGTAATATGATAATATCTGTACAGTTTATTTGATATTTGATGATTCAAAAACTATCTATTATTTCTAAGCACTGTTTGATAGTTTGTTCAGAATATCTTTTCTATAGTGCTTATCTAACTTTTTTTATTTTCATAAAATGTACTGAGACATAAAACTTACTAAAAAAGAAGTGTTCTTAAGTTTTTATGAAAGACACTTAGGTAAAACATGAAGAACCATATTTGATGTTGTCTTTGTTTGGAGTAACGATAAGTAATGACACGTTACATTCATTGCTAGCATGTTCGTAAAGTACTATATGTCCAATTTAAGAAATTATAAAAAGAACTTTATAGAAGGAATATTTTTGTTCCAACTCTACAATTAGTCTTGTTTAAAACATAAGTTCTTTTAGATCTTATATTCTTTTAAGATTATGAGTATCAATCTTTTTAAGATATAATTATTTCTTATAACTTTGTGGTATGTTTGGTATCGTTCGAAAACCAGAGCTAAAGTGGTATAACAAGCAAGTTAAATATCAGTTTTCCACTTTCCATTTGTTTACTTTGAACATAAGAAGGTACAAAGCCATATAACAGATTTTGATGACCTCAATGTAATTTATATTAATTTGTTCTTTCAGACCGAAGACTTTCTACACTTTCCTTTTGATTAGAATTTTATAAAGACGAAACAATATTTTTCCATAAACCTTTCTATTTGTTTCCGAAAAAAATTCTTAAAATGTTCTTAAAATAATAAAAACCACCACCCAGAAATAATAATTTTTTTTTTTCACTTTTGTGTGCCTACATCATATCTAAACTCTCTAAGCTCAGATTAAATTATTTATTAGGATGTGATTAATTGTGGAAAATAAGATAACCATTCTTGGCGATTTATTAAATGATATAAAATATGGTTCATGCTTTTAACGATTTATGAAAATCAGGATTATAATTATTAGCTAAAATATAAGGTATGCATTTCTTTCTTAAAACATTTTTTTTTTTTTTTTTTTTTTCTCAGAATGAATGGGCTCTAATGAAAAAGAAATTGTTTGACTTTTTATAAATAATATTAAATACCAAAATCAATACTATTTAGTTTTTTAAAAAGTTCTAAATATAATATTTGTTTATTTAGTTTAATTTGTTTTTATTGCTTATTGGTGTTTACAACTGTATGCAATATATAAATCAAGTGAATTGGTGGAAAATTATAACAATGACATTTCGATAAATTATAAAAAAACTACCTGTTAGGAGCACTTAAATAAAAGGTTTTAGATTGGAAGGTCTCTATGCCATCTTCTTTTTGGTCGCCTTGAAAGATTATTGGGAATCGAGTAGGCAGGAAGCTGAGAGACTAGTAGATTCGAGTGGTTAATGAGCTTACAATGAAAGGATAGATATGTGGTTTAGGGTAAAAGTGACAAAGTAACACAGAGGTTTTTTTTGAAAGATTTTAGATTGTGATGATTGTGGAGCTCTAAAGCTCAACTCCAAATAGATTTAATCACTATTATGTAAATGAGTCTTTTGTAATTAATCAGTAGGTTTGGACATTTGTTTAGTAAATGTTGAAGAAGTCAATTAAAATATTGAAAATTTAAATCTTTAAATACAAATTTTTGGAATGACTTATTTTAAATGACTTTATAAATATTTAAATGTAGTTAAAGAAGAAACAGATCTATCAAAAATTTATAATAAATGAATGATCATTAAAGTTAAAAAGTTCTGAGGAAACTTGCAATGGACCATTTAATAGATAAACTTATTTAATTCTCATTAAGATTGTAGAACACCCCTTTTTATTTACCAAATGAAAACTATATCATCTAGATTTTCCGGCAGAATTCATAATAAATAGTATTTATATAAAAGTATACAATTTCTAAATGAGATAATAGATATCCGGTTGAAAGGTTTTAAATAATTAATGTGTGTAATACTATTGACATGAGTGATTAAATATTCCTAGTTACTTTAAATGCCTTTAATTGTTATATTGCATTATTTATCCTGCACTAATAAACATGGAGTTGAAATGCGCTTTCAAGTTAGCTCATTGAGTAGGATCCAAGTTGAAATGGCTTGAAGCCGTATCAACTTAACCAACTAGTTACTGCCCACCGGGTGCTTGAGGGTATTTAGAGAAAATTAGATGCAAATGAGAACGAATCCACTTCTATTTGAAACTCTCCTGGATAAACACCAGGCTTTCAAATCTGAGCTCTTATTGATTTTTCCTAACACTTTAATTTTCCTTTAATTAAAGTTTGTTTTATTGTGAAGTAAATAAAAGGTTGGAGAATTTAATCAATTTTTCAATAAAGTTGAGACTTTTATTGGACATTCAAAAATTTTTTATGTTTTAATAAAATAAATAAAAAACAATTTGTTCCTTTGAATAATAATGGCATATATCATTCATTATTGGTCGATTGATAACAAATACTGATATGTTTAATAAAATACAACCCTATAAAATAATATTTATGTACTTTAATAAATGCTTTACTCTATCTAATATGCATGTTCTTCATAAACATTCATTTCGGAAAGTATAACAATGAATAGGTTTTAGGATTAATCATACTCAATTAGATACAATTAGAATACTTGTGGTCATAATATTTCATTAAGTGCCTATATAATAAATTGGATTTTGAATGAGGTTGAAATCATCATTTAAATAATGTTAGAAATTTATTCTGTCCTACTTGCCACAGATTGACTTAGGGCTAGAGATATTTTCATAGGTAGCACTGAGATAAGGCAAATACCAGACCCTTCGATGGATTGGAGGAGAACCTGCCAATTCTGTACGTAACTCAGTGGGAAATATATTAATATTAATTTATAATATTATATAATATATATAACCAAAGGAAATGTCGCCTATTTAAGAATCATGTAGCATTATATGTTTTTAAATAAAATAATGATGGGAGATAAGATTGCTATTTAATACACCTTATTAATTTATAATAATTTCTCAATTTACTATTATTATTCACTAAGCGATAGAAATAATAAATGAGACAAATAATAGGACATATTTTATTGTGGCATTTATTATCTGTTATGGGATTAACAACCACCCTTTTATTGGTTAACTTTTATATATTAAAGTCACTTGCCACAATTTTTAATTTTTTTTTTCATAAAATGCTGTCTTAAAGTATAAGTGAGTCTGTGTTAATTTATTATAGCTTATTTTGAGTGCCTATTATATCTACAAATCTTAAAAAACAATAAATAGATGACAAATTGACAACTTCTATTTGATTGATTTCAGCTAGAAAATAGAAATAATAAATGAGACAAATAACTAGGACATATCATTTATTATCTGTTTGGGATTAACAACCACCCTTTTTAATTTCTAATTAAAGTCATTGCCACAATTTTTAATTTTTTTTTTCACTGTCTTAAAGTATAAGTGAGTCTGTGTTAATTCATTAAGCTTATTTTTATTATATCTTTCTAAAATTGACAACTTCTATTTGATTGATTTCAGCCTAAACTTAGGATCTTTTATTTTTTTTTATTTTTAAAGGCTTGTTTTATTTTTTTTTTTTTTTTTTAATACATATTTTTATCAAATATACCTAATTCAAAACTATCATAATTTTCCTTTGATCTTTTATTTCCTTAATGTTATTTATTTATTATAAGCACAAGATTGATTATTTCTATTACTGATTTATTATTATTATTCATTAAACAATAAAAATAGAAATAATAATGAGGTATACATGATAAATTTTATTAAAAAAAATTATTGGAATTGATTGCCATATTTTTTTTTTTTTTTTTTTTAGCTTTCAACTTAAAGCCTATGATCACCAATTATTTTGGAATACATTCAAATATTCTTGCATTAGAAGCAGCATTGTTTAGAAGCCGGAGAGTTGGAAAGTTTTATTTTGTTCAGGACTCATGGTATAAATATAGATCTTCCCAGTCTGGTTAGGATAGGTAGGTAACCTGTAGGATAACTTATCCATGCTGTCCTATTTTGAGTTAATGAAGAAATTAAACAAATAAATTTTATTTTTTAGTGTTTACTGGATATTTGGATTAATAATTAAGATTGCTTATAGGGTGATAATTATCATAATATTTTATTTTATTTTTGAATATTATAATATTGAATATTGAAGTATTTAATTATCCTAACGTATTTACTGCAACTTGTAGTGATGACAGATAAGTGGTTGTCCAATAGGTATAGCAAGGCATCCTATATACATGCAACCACATTGTTCAGGTTTTTATAATGATATCTTTCATTTTTACAAGAATATAAGAGCTGTATTATACATTATATTTTTATAATGTATAAGATTATATTTTTATGTTATATAAGAACATAAATTTGAGCCAGTTAGCTGAATAACAGGAGTCAAGAAAAAAAATACTTCAGAATAACAGAGAGGGATGGTAAAATTGGAACATGGGAGAATCAATGGAGTGTTAAAAGATGCCATCTAGATCTCTCTAGAAAACAACATAACTGACAGTGACCACATATATTGAGTGACACAATATAAAAAACATTTGATTAATAATGGGTATATAAATTTCAAACAGGTTGTTGTTTTTTGGGGCTCAACATCCTTAGGTAATTCCATTCCGGGACGGAAGGATTGGTTATCCCATACGTTACCAACCTTTACTAATCAGAGAGGGAAGGGAGAGATCCATTTAGTGGGAACACCAAGAAATAAATATCTAAAAACTGTGAACCCACAACTCTCTGTACTCAAGACCCCATCACAGCAACTTAGAATTGGAAATTTTTTATTATATTCAATAAATTTAACAAAAATGAGCCGTACTTTACAGTTTCTCAATTTTAATAATTTATTTTTAAATGATTTTATGAGAAATTATTGTAAGATTGGAAAAATAAAAATTCTCTTATCAATTTTCACTATGATTTTGAAAGACCCCAAATTAGGTAATTAGATGTGTTTTAATACCTATTGCCACTATTATGAGTTATCTTATTTTCATTGGGTTTATTAGTCGATTGTTCAAAAATTACATAACAAATTTCATTGCAAAGATGTATTAAAATTTAATTTAGTGAGTTTAGCAGGTTTGACCTGAGCCATGAAAAGGACAGTTTTCCTTGTTCCAACCAATAAGGTCGGTAATCTGTACAAATATTAATAATAAATGATATACATTGACTTAAAATGATATTTTATGTTATAACTATGCTAATAATTAATTCAATTTTAAAAGGATTAAAATTAATTTCTTGGGAAGGAGTAACCATTTGGGTATCAAAAATTGTCACATGGTTCCGAGTTTTATGGCTAAAAAATCTTTGTTATAATCTGTGATTATAAGAACTTAAAATACATTCTGTAAATTCATGGATTATGATAAATGACCTGAGCTGATATAACAGACATTCTAAATAATTTAAATACAAATTACAAATATTTATCAAAATAAAGCATGTTAAGTTTTATAGATTTTCTTATAATTAAATGAAGAAAATCATTAATACACAGATACTAATATATGTAGTATTAAAAATGAAGGACTGAGCATTGTGTTGTATAAAATTTTTGTATAAAATTATAACTTTTAATACTTCCCTTTTAAATATCACTTTATGAAATTATCCATATATTACTAAAGTATTAGAGCTATGGATCTTGAGATTATTAGTTTAAATTACATCAAAATTTAACTGAAAATCTCATTTACATATTTCTTTATTCGAATTGAAATTTTTTAAACCCAAAATTATATCATTAAAACTTTTGAAAATGATTTAAAATTTGAACTATATACTGTAAGTTTCGGATATTATAAAATTATTTTTTTGATCATGGAATGATATGGACGTGACTTCAACTAATAATTGAAGGAAAAGAGCTTTAGAAAAACGTTTATTAAAAACTGAATAGAAATGTTTCGAATTTGAATAACTAAAAAATCAGTTATTATTAACTAATTAATGATTATGACAGTAAAAATAATATTTTAAAAAAATGAGGACTTTTAGATATTTTAGAACAGAAAAATAAATATTGTTGATTTAGGGTTATAAGAAAAAAAAAAAAAAAAATGTAAAAAAAAAAAACTCGTTTATTGACTAATTATTACTGGTAATGCTTAACCCAAATGTTCATAACCACATTCAATCTACAAATTTACAATAGTTTAAAACATTTAAATAATTTTTATTATTTAAGTAATATTTAATTTTAAAATAATAATATTAATTTTTGATGATTATAATTAAATGTAATGAACTAGGAGAGTTGGTTTCTATCTGTAAGTTTCGGCTACTTTTAGTATTGATATTGAAAAATCAGTTATTTGACTTTTTCAAGATTTTGTGGTATAGGATTGTCTTAAATTCAAAAAAATTATTGTAGGAAATGTTTGGGAACTATTTAGCTCAGAGCACTTAACTAATTTGCAGAACGAAACTCAGTTCTTTCTTTCTTTAATCAAGTTCAATAATTAATTCTAATAATGATTTAATAATTGATTTCTATAGTTGGGTTTAATTCTTTAATTAAGAAGCTTTAATCGTAGTGCAATCCACAATGTGCTCCATGGTTAGTGTAATTTTAAATTTCGGAATCATATATCAACGCTTCTAATGAAATTTGTATTGTCATTTTTTTTTTTTTAATTTCTTTATTTTTCTAAAGATGGAAATGAAAGTAATATGCCATCTGTCTCATTTTAGGGTAGTATGTAATATCGTCGCCACTATGTAAAACTAACGAATGTGAAAAAAACCCATTTTTTATTTCGTTCATTTACCATTGTATTCCCAAAAGCCTAGCTGTGGTAAAATGCTAGAAATTTGTAAAAATGACATTACTGATTTCTGTCTTTTAAATGCCAATCAAATTAAAAATTTTACCATTGAAAACAACAGTAAACGAAGGGAATAAAAAAAAAAGAAGCAGTTTTTCAAATTTGTTAGTTTTACATATTGCCAATGATATTGATGATAAAGAATTCATTTGCCCAATATGTACAATGAATATAAATCAAATAAAATGAAATAAAAAAAACAAAAAACTTCTAAATATATTATATATAAAATAAATTATAATAAATAATAATATAAAATCAATTAATGATGATTTGAAATGAAGAAAAAGAAGTTTTAATACAATCACAAATATATACAAGCATCCTGGGACCCCTGTACCAAGCTTGTCCCTCCACTTGTGGGAAGACAACCCCAGCATTGTTAATAAAAAAGTAACGGTATAAATAAAAATAAATAAATTTTTATGTAGGATATATAATTATTTTTTTAAAGGATAGAGTTGTGTGATAATTGTTTTTGAGATACGGGATTAAAGAATGAATGCAATGCAATAAGTTAGTACTATGATTTTTGTTGTAATAAATAAAATAATCTTTTAAAACATGGCGATATAAAACTGTGAAAACTGTTCCAAAGATTTTATTTCTTTATGTTGTAAGAGATTATTTCTTTAAAAAGCTTACACTTAAGGATGGCAGTTTTACTTAAATTGATTGTTTAATGAAAAAAGAAAATTTGGGGTACACAAAACCTTTATGTATTTTCACCATTTAGTGTTAATCATGAACAAATTATTTTTGCCATTTAGTATTAATCATGAACACATTTTAGACACGTCATCAATAATAAAACGGGAAAGAGAGAATAAGAGAAAGAGGAAATATATAAATTATATAACACACAGTTGTTTAAAAGAATTAAAATTTGATTCAATGGTGTAAACAAATTTTGTTTTGCAAATGTATAAAGATATGTGTCCGCTGACACAATCTGAAAGAGTTTTTCTCTGCTGATTTACGGCACAGATCTCTGCAATACTTCCCCAAGGTCCCGGCCTCTATTAGAGTGGAAACCCGTAACATATTCCCCACATCCCTTGCCCCATTGACTTTTCTTCATCCCCTTTCTTCTCCTCCCTTTTCATGTAAGGGGAAGAAAGGGACTTTCTTTCCGAGGAATTCTTCCTTATTAAAGTACTCTTTGGTCACAGAGCTGGGAAACATAAATCCTTCTTTCTTTTTATTTTCCTTCTGAAAAGAAAATCTGCGCTTTTTATCCTGCCAGAAAGCTTTTTTTAGGATTTGGTGCTGCTATGACTTTTCTTCAAGATGAATGTATTTGGTTCAAAGAAACTTTGACAGATATAGCAATCTAATAATAACTTTTTCATCGATCATTCCTCATAACTTTACACAGAATGTTCCACATTTGTAATGACTATTATTGTCAATGACAGCTATGTTTGTTAGGTCCATTTGTGGAAGTTGCCCATAAAGTTTTTTCTTTTAAATTGGAATTTACATTTGGATCTAAAATATATACAAATTTCAAAATTATTAGGATTTAAGAAGAATGTACATAACTACTATATAGTTGGAGCAAACAAAGATTTTTCTAACAATTTTATATGAAAAAAAAAATTAAATTTGGATTTTTAATCTAATAGTGATTTCATTTCTGTGACCAAATTTACTTTAAGTTTCTCTTTGAACAAAATGCTGGACTATTGTTTTTGTGATATATTGATACATATGTATTCTTTTAATATCCAATGTAATAATTAAGTTTTGTTGTTGAACATAGACAGTTAAATTTAAACTTTGCTTATTTTGTATTCATTAGTTTGTCAGTTATCGAAAAATATAATAAAAATGATGCCTGGTTTCATGGATCCACTTTATGTGAAGAAGATGAAGGACACATGCAATTTCTTCATTTACATATTAATTTAGTCTTGTCAGAAAATAAAAACAAAATTGATTATCCTACAAGTGCTCTTTCATTTTTTTGAAGGTTAGAAAGTAACTGACTCAGTGAAAACTCAACAAGTCCCTTGCGTATCACTTATCATATTGATTTCAGTTTCATAACTATGAGTGTGTTTTTAAATTATTCTAAAAAGCTCAAATTCTTTTTTAAGTAACTCGTTATTAAAACTTTTCATTATAAGGGGCAGATCTAGAACTCATTTATCCATTCTTCTATGAAGGAATTGTACAGTTATTTATCAATTGTTCTAATCATAAATTCTTTATACAAAATATAACTTTAAAAAAAAAAAGGTTTATCATTAAATCTTCCAGAAATCCTCTAATGATTTTAATTTTGTTTCTTATATTACTCAAATTAATGTTCGGAAGTAAAATAAAAGAGAATCATAGTAACGACAAATTGCAGAAGAAATTGAAATATCTTTGGTAACATATCTTCCTTGTTTTTAATTATCAGAATCAGTCTATTATTTTATGTTTCAAATATTGGGTTGTCTGAAAATTAATGCAGATTTTGGTTTTCAAAATAAGAGAATAAAATAAATTATCAGAAAGCACTTTTATCAATCAAAATGCACTTCCTTCGTCTCAAAGTTATGCCAACATTTTGACTTCTTTGAATAGAATTTTAAATCGTTATCATTAACCATTTCTGATTTCTATAAACTTTTGATTAATATATTGTGGTTCCTACAAAAAGTGGTCCTTAAAAAAAAAATGGTAGTTGATAGGCTAGATGTATGGAGAAAGGGTTGACTCATAAACATGCTCCAGCATTTTCATAACACAAAACTTTTCATAATGATATTTATTTTGTGGTATTTATTAGGTAGCATCGGTGTCAACATTCAATTTGCTATTATGAGCAAGTTTTCAAATAGTTCTGGGATCTTTATCCACCAAAGCTTGTATAATATCATCATGCAGGGAAGAAGTCCTGCCAGGAATCTCATTGTTTCAAGATGAATTGGCTCAATCAGCCCAGGCACGATCGAAGTTCATTATTATTCCTACATTTGAGAACATTTTACCCACACTTCTCCTCGAGTGTCTTCAGAGAACTTTCCGTCACAAAAGATGCAAGTTGTGATCTCTGACAAGAGATATGTCGAGGTTCCCGGAGAGATGGGGATCTTGGCGGAAATATTTACACCAAGAAAGGATTCCCATATTTACACCAACTCCACCTAATGAAGATAACCACCATCACATGTAACCTAAAAGAGTGTACTTCAAAAAGTAGCTTAAGATCTGCACTTTCCAGATATCATTATGAAATTATTTTAAAATAAACATGAGAATGTGAGACGAAAACGATTTCACATGTCTCTTTACTGTCCAGAATGAACACCAATTTGCACGATAACGCAAGCTCCATCCACACTTGTTGAAAGGATGGTTCCAACTGCTCACTGCTATCTTATATTAGCAAATGGCTCCATAATAAGTCCTCGCCGCTATTTTTCAATATCTCCATTAGCCAGTAGGGAGGGGTGTCCATATTTACATCAGTACCCGTTTTTACATACTTTCCTCTAATAATGAAGGTGTCATTCGCAAAAATGTATTTATACCTTTCATTGGAGCGTTATAAACGGAGGTAACGGTCGGGTTAAAAGGAGGCAGCTCCTGCGCCCGCCGAGAATACCTTTTATCGATTCTTACCTTCTTCCGATTTATTTCGTTGTTTTAGTCGCTACTTTTCGAGGGGAAAGGTTATTCTCATTTATTTACGGAGAAACGTTAAATCCCTGTTCAAAGTAATATTAACTTCTGTTTACCTTATGATATTAAAATGAGAAATAAGAAAATGTCAAAATATAAGACACTAAATCAATTTTGAATTAATTTTATATTAAATGAAAATTAATATAATGCTAAACCACCAGTAATGTTAATTCCTGATAAACTTTGTGATGTGAGGGAAGTGTAAATAACAAATTATAAATATTTAAAAGACAGAATCCTTAAGTATTTATTTCACATAACTCCTATCTATTAAACATTTGCAGCTACATGTTTTGGAGACAATGCTCCATCCTCAGGCTTCTAAAAATCTTTAAAAATACATCAATCTATAACATTACACCAATAGTTTTACAATTATATAATGTCATTTACCTCTTAATCTGTGATTATTTTTGCATTGTCCATTCTCCATGTTATAAGGGATATAATATAAGACAGAATCCTTATTGAAAGATATGATGTTAATTTCTGCTATATTTTCTCAAGGGAAGGGGAAATAAGAAAATATGAAACCTATGATATACTTTCTCACATTTATTTTTAGATTGATATGTTTTATTGAAAAAATTATACAATCTGTCTCACTTTAGGGCAATAAGTATTATGGATGACAAAGAATGCGTTTCAAAAAATATGCATACTGAAAATTTTATCACTTAAATTGATACAAAAAATAAAAATATATAAAACACCAAATCCATATACAAATTAATGTTCTTAAGTTTTGTAACACTTTTACACATTCGATAAGAGGAAATAAGAAAACATGAATTGATAAAACACTTAATCCTTTATGAAATTCATTTTGTTAACTTCTGTTTCATTTATTTTCTTTTAAGAAGACTAAGTATCAATATAACACACTAAACAACACAATCCAAGTTGAAACTGTAGAAGTGATTGTTTACATGTGAGGTTATAGGAAAGAGCTATCGATAAATGTAAACTCGAAGTGAAGCGTAAGGATCGAACTGGTAGGTGTAGCGCGGGTGAGGCCAGTTTGGTGCCTCCTCTTAACCCGCCCGTTACCTAAACGGAATATGGGAGCGTTTCAACGAGCAAACTTTTATTCAAAAATTTCCCATTGGGACCGGGGCCCAGGTAAAAAAGTGTTATATCCGGGAAATCGTTATAAATATCGAATTTTTACTGTGTTCACAAGTGCCAGTATTATAACCATTTTATTACACAGTGGTGTAAGCTAATGAAAACAACAAAAGTCTGCTTTATGTTCCGGACAACCCAATATTTTTCAAGTTGGCTCAGAATATGATAACTGCCTAGAAGATTAGAACACATCTCTTCACGCTCTGGCCAAGGATAGGTTGTGTAATTGGCCGCTAAGACAGAAGGTAGATGCGGGCGGTTTTGAAACCCTTTACCGCCCCGGCCGGTTACTGTCCCTAATAAATCATCCAGTCGGTTCTCCTCCTTCAAAGAAACAGCCGGCATAAATTCATCTCGTGTCATAGGGGTAGTTAGCTCAGGTAGTTACGTCAGAGTCAAAGTAACGTTTAATTGTAAAAGAACTTACTTATATTCTGTGTAAGTACTTCAAGAAAAAATATAAGGATGGGATGAAGCTAAATCTTCCATAAAACTGTTAGTTGTCAACGCACGGAGATTATATCATTAATTAATTGATTAAAAAATAAGAAGAAAGGGGACAAGCATAGCTAGAAGGTAACAAACGCACTTCCAACAATAAACCGAAGATAGTCGGTTCAAATCTAGTCAGTGGAAGGGTAGAATCAATTTTCAGTAATTAATTTCCCACACTCCCGGCCTGGAAAACTCCGTGTTGACGAAACGGCAAGGAAGGTGTGAAGAGAAATAAGTGTTCGGTTTAGCAATCACTAAACAATCATAAATAATGATAAGAAGAATACTGTAGTCTTGGCAGATACGAAGGCTGCTCAATAATTTTTGAAACATAGCAACATTGACGTTAGGCAAAATCTAATAAAATCTATAAAAATAATATAGACAGTCTTGACGATATTTCAACTCTAATCATTCTGTTTTAACGGAGCCTGCTTATTATTTAGTATTATTTACTGTGACTTGAAACATCTAATGACACTAGCTCGGGAGTATTTTCATGGACTGTTTTTATACGACTTTTGACGAGGATTATCAAAATAAGAATCGATCAATTCACTTCCACGTTTGGTGTTTACGTCCTACCCTGTGCAACCGTAAATCACATGTTTAATGAATTTCATCTTGGGCATACCTTGCTCTCCGAGAAATCTTGCGAAGTTCGTCTATAATAAGTAGTGAGCCAAAAAATGTGCTGATAAAAAAGAAAGTGTCCAGAGGACCTTCATTAAGAAAATATTTAAATTGCCAAAAAATACTCCAAATTACATGATATATTTGGAGAACAAAATTTCACCAATTCATGTTTTTACGTTTCAATTACAATTTAAATACATATTGAAGACCCTAGATCTAGATGGAGGTCGTTTAACAAAATCAGTTGCAGAAAAAGTGATCAAAAGGAAACTATTATAGTTTAGGGAATGGATAAATTGGTCCGAGAAAGTCAAATACAACTTTAACCCAGTTTTCAATTCTGCTGAACGATGGGGGAAATATTTAAAAGCATTGAAATCTAGTCTAATTATCTATTATGACACGTGTTATAGGGAAAGAGCTTTAAACGGCCAATATCACCAAATCTATAAGCAATTATCTTTTAATATTGATTATATTAATTCAAATTTAATTTAATTTAATGAAAATTAGAGGCGAACTTCTCAACTTGAACTACATGCCATTCATCCAGGGACAGAATTACATTTGTTCTATGTGTAATATTTGAGAAAATAAAGTTGTATTTCATTATTTAGGAAGTTTTAAAGTCTTGGAGGGAATGAGGAAAAAATATTTTGGTGCAGTTACTATGACTGAAATTGTTATGGTCAAATACTTAAATGGTGAAGACTGGGCAGCTCTGGTGGGTTACTTGAAAGAAGCCTATACAACCTAATAAATGTTATATATTATGAATTGATTGATGATGTTATAAATCGATAAAAATTATATTAATTAGATGTTGTTGAATAGTATACATATTGGGTATATATTATTATTTGAGAGATAATTAAGATATTATTATATGATATATGGTAATTATGATATTATTATGTAAGTTATAATTAATGATTAATAATAGATTATATAATATGTAACTGGATGGTATTGTATTGTTTGTGAATAAATTACTTAATAAATTTATAAATATTTACATATTTAAAAATAAATAAACAATAATGATTTAAAATCATTTTTAAATTAAAAGCGCTCCTGACAGACAGCCGTAGCTATGTCAGTAATATTACTTTGAACAATTTTGTAATTAACATAAAATTCTGTAAATATTGTTAATAAAAGTATTTTCTATCTATCTATCTATCTATCTATATGGCATACCAAGAGATTCAGTCATCTCTCGGTGTTAGCGCTGAATAAAAAACGATATACCATCAACGTTTGGCCAAACTAAAATAAATTTCAAGCTGGATACCACATAATTTGACTATTGTTCAAAGCAATGATTACATAAATTGGTGCAAAGTAATACTGAAAAAAATCATTCATGGTTCGTCAAATGGCATGTTTAACCTCTACATAGTAGATCATGGATCTATGCACATGGAAATGAACGTAAATAGCATTCGACTGTGTGGGTCTTTCAATATGAACCTAACCCAACAAAAGTTGTACGCGCCTGAAGAACTGCAAAGCAAATGACCGCCAATTTGTTTTAAAGTGGTCATGTAGTTACGGTTCAAATTGAGGAACGTAAAACTGGTAGTTCTTAATGGTACCCGACCATTTTACCGAGTCTTCCGACATATAAGGAGAAAAAAAACAACTTATCATTCTTCACAATGGAAAAGCAAGCCCATGTCAATTGGCTCAAACAACTTAATATTCGAATCAGCGAAGACATCAAATTGATGGGCCATCCACCATACAGATTGGTCACACAAAGACATTACTTTGTTTCCTAGTATAAAGAATAAACTGCTTGGACAACAATTTCTGATTTCAGAAAAAGCTTGATTTTGATGTTTTGTAGGTCCCATTTATGCGATAAATGCTAGAATAAACGGTTTCAGCTAAAGCAAGAATTAATTGATTTTCTCGCAGAAAGAATTTTAAAAAATAATAACAAGTTTCTGTGTTTCCTTGCAAGTCTCGACAGCCGTCGAGCAATCCACCTATTCGCTCTTTTGACTGATTTCAAAAAGATGAAGTTTCTTTTATAACTCCACATATGTTGTACTGTTTGCTAGCTCATAACTTTTGATGAAAAGCATATTTAAATTGCTGATTATCTCAAGTTGTTTATTTCATTTTTTTGTATTGGCCAACTATGGATCATTTAATCATTCACAATGTCTCTTTTTCCTTTCTTCCGACCACATTGTACCTGTTCTGTTAATTGTTGAATCCCAAGTTTAGGACTATGTTTCTTAGGATTGATGAATTGAAATCTCCACTTCTATTGAGATTATTTTATTAGAAATTTGATTCGAAACTAGTTTTCTAATAAAATAATCTCAATAGAAGTGGCAATTAATTCATCAATCCTAATTGTATTGATCCTTCTATACCATCATGCGTACCTCAAGTGACTATGTTTCTGTAGGCATCTCTCTGTGCTGCTTCTGCTTTTACAAATTGTTTATTTTATTTACTATAAAGTTAGATTATTTCATTATTTAATTTAAGTACAATGTTTTATACACTAACATATATTAGTTATAACTAACAAAATAAGCAGATTATCGCTATTCTGGTCGATCCCGTTTAAATTTTAGAATGCCTTCTATTCCCGATAACCCTCCAAGGCGTCTGAACGTTACTACTACGCGTTTTTTTTACTACTAGAAAAAAAAACTTGTTATTGACTACACTAACATTTACTAAACAAAAGTTTTAAGCTTCCAATTAATTACTAACGACTCATTTACGTGATAGCAACTATAAATATTTGGACACATAGGAGCTCGATGAGAACTGCCATTCCTTTTAATCCAAAATCCTTCGAAAAATGCTCAATGTTCATTGCTCAAAAATGAACTTATCGATAGAGATCTCAATGTTAACCATACGTTGCTGGTTTAGCAAAAACCAATCCCATTCTCTTCAGGAGAACCCTCCGAGAAGAAATACGAATGGCCAATGTACCAATGTATAATTGCTGTACATGTTATTTTAATCATTTTCTCGCAAATTTACTATATTTATATATTCGATACAGTTCGTATATCAATAAATAAATTGTAAAAAAATACAACTCATGAATGCAAAGTTCGTAATTTTTTAATAAATAATTTATCGAGTTATTTAAAGAGGATTTTGTGAGCTTGTGTTAATTAAGGCAAGTCTATTTTCACAGCTTCAAATCTAAATACCCTAAAATGTTATTATTCATCAATTAAAAATTTACACCAGTTTGGAATAATGATGTTGGTTTTATTGCTATAGCTTAAAAAGTTTTCTCTTTGAAAGCTAACCGGGAGACAATAGAAAGTAATACACACTTCTTTTCCACAGGCGCCGGTCACTAGTTGCATAGGAACTGCAGAAAATGCAGCGGGTGCAGTATGCTGTACGCGCATCCTGGCAGGCTGAGTGCTGTGGCGCTCGCATGCTCCTGGCTCAGGCGCGCTTAATGGTGTATCTGGAATACTCAATGCCTCCCTCTGGTATCTTTTGATTGCTTCCTATTTGCATCCGTGCCAGTTCCTATCTTCTCCCTTCTCAAGGATTTAGGAATGGCGTATCTGGACAGGAAAAAAATACTATGACTGATAAAGAAAGCTGATATAACTGAAACGTCGATATAATGACTGATAATAAATGTTGAATCAATCTATGAAATGGTTTGTTGTTATTGTTTATCAGTCTTCCATGTCCTTATGTACTCCAACTATTGCGAAGGGCGAGTTATCCTATAGGTTACCAAGCTATTTTAGCCATGGTGAGAAGGTCAAGATTCATTTCGTGGTCCACCACAAAAAAAAAAAAAAAAAAAAAAAAAAAAAAAAAAAAAAAATCTTAATCCGCCTCGGTAGAATTCAAACTCAAGACCTAGAGTACCCAGCCAGCGCTCTGACACCCTCGCTCCAACTTACTTGGTCATCGAGCCCAAAATGGTTTGTTATTGAGTAATAACCCTAATTTGGAATCAGCGAATTTCATAAAAGAGCGTAAAAAAGAACTGATTTCAACATCAAAGTATAGGCGGAGAACGTCATTTTTGAAGAGTCTGTTTCAATCCTGAAATTTTCCTAATGTTCTCCGTACCCCTTATTTCCCCGATTCTTGAAAATTATTCAAAGCAGGATGATACCAAAGTTCAAAAAAACACCTAAAATCTTATCCTCGTTTCGTCGGAAAAACTTATCCGATACCCTATCCCGCCGGAATCCTATCATATTATCCCGGAAGACCAAACTCGACTATCCAGCAATGGTGCAAGGATGACAGAGTGTCGGACTTAGTCTCCTCAGTAATAGACGAAGTGTACAGGATAGGAGCCTTTTTTGACAAAACTGGCTTTTGACCAATTATGGCACCTGAGACTCCATCCATTCTTCCAAAGTATTTTACATTCTTCCTTATTCCTACACCCAATGGTAGAACATTCAGAGTGACTCATAATTTAGTCCATTCATCCATTTTCATTCAATTTCAAGGAAGGATCCTATATCCCATTCTATGTCGGCCTGTTTGACTTTTCTTAAAACATTTCATTTGTTATAAACCTTTTAACTTTTTATTTTGTAATACTTATTCGCTGTACTAGTTTTCATTTATTTCTTACTTAGAAAGAGTTTTATCATAGTTTTAGCCATGGAGAAGGCCTTTAACTGAGATCGAAACGTTGACACACAATAAATTATAGTGTTTCCAAACTACATCGGATCCACCATCTCTTTGATCTAACCCACCTTCAAGAATCTTTAAATAATTGTTCAACTAATTTAAGGTACATTTTTTTTATAAAAGACTTTTTACGATTCTATGTTATATGTCTTCACCAAAAATAAGTTCATTCCATCTACTTATCTCCAATCAGACTCTCACACGCATTCCCCTACTCATCATTTCTTCTAAGACGCCCTCAACCCAACTTTTCCTAGGGCGACAGAATGGATGAAAGTTTTCTTTCTGGGGTCCATTCCAAATGCTTCTGGGCCATCGTTACACAAATTGTACAATATACATGCCTAAATACACGCCTCACCTTAAAATATTAACATCGTTTAATTGGGTAGGTAGGTAAATTATGGTCTTATGGTCGGTCGTCAGTTTCCTGTTCACGCTATGCGTTTACCTTATAGTTTCTGGTATATTTTATTTTTCCGAATACTCTTTTAGAAATGTAATAGTCTTATCTGTATTGGTTTTATTATACTCGTCTCCAAGGGTTAACGAGAGTTTTCATTCGATCACTTCCTGCTGAAAATAGGTTTCGTATAGCGGGCATTCTTAAACGAAATGTCTGATTAGCTGTCTTGCAAGATTCAAACTTCGGTGAAGTTTCTTTATTTATTGTAGTCATATGTAAGATGAATATGGCCCATCCTCAGTCATTCTTTAATTTATTCTTCTCTGTTTTTTGATGGGATGTTTTCCTCTGTTTAATGTCGTTTTTCTTTTTTTTCTTTTCAATCTCTTATTTTTTTCAGTTTCTTTTCATAATTCAAGTATTCTTGGCACATTTAAAAAAATAAATTTTCAAAAAGCTTTTGACTTCTAGTGAGGAAATACCTGTCTCATCTGCAGCTTCATTCAGTTTTATCCCCACGTGGGACGGCATCCCTTTTAATTAGATATGATACAGACTAATTTATAATTGTATTTCTGGTTACATTGAAATTATATTATACAACAATCTCAAATTCATGTGTTTCAATACATCCATACATCCCCTTTCATGGCGAACCCATACATCTGATCCCCCGGGACTTGGACTAATGCGAGTACTATATTACAGTACTTCGCCATTAGATCTTAATATATATTTAATAATGTATAATCCGCCGTATCCCTTCGGTATTAGTCATGTTCCTGATGGCGAAACGACGTCCCCTAGGCAATCAGGGTACTAACCTAAGGGGTGGGACCCTCTTCTAAGTGATTTATGCAGAACTTCAGATGCAGCGTAATACTCCAGCTCAGGCCTAAGAATAACTAATTACGCTAAACCATCAGTGCCTCCTGTATCAAAATGTCCACCCACACAATTATTTTTTATTTTGTCTTACAGTCGAATAAACTTTATTTCAAGTTTTTTCTACCGATATTATAAGAATGATTTGAATGCTAGGGTTTATAGTTCTACATATTGTTGACCGTGAAAGAGTCAGTTCGAAGATCAACGTTTTAACATGTCTGGACTTGCGAATTAGTAATTGTAATACCAAAAGGAATTTTCAGTATGTGTGGTGTCAGTATGGTAGTAGGAATCATTGGGATTTTAGAAATAAATGCGATATCTCCAGTCGCTGGTTCAATGAGAATTATAGCGTCAATAATTTTTCACGCATAACTGTATTTTTAAACTGGTATAGTTGCAAAGATTAAGTGTATGAAGGTCACTTAAAAGCATAATTGAAAATCCAATTTTTAATTTCATCGTAATCTTAAGCATCGGCATCTCGTAAGCTTCAGGAGGACGTTGGGTAGTGAAGAATAAGTTATATCTGAATCCAAAGAAAACTAAGGCTATCCTCATCGGTTCAAAACCCATCCTCAACACCCTTACTATCCATTGCTACTCAATAACCTTTCTATTCAGTTCCAAAACTTTATTAAAAATTTAGAAGTTATCTTCGATCAACACCTATCTTGCAACAACTATATCGCCCAGATTTCCTTAAAATCCTTTATAATCCTTAAACAACTATATAGATTTCGAGATTCCTTTTCTCAAAATACCCGTCAACTTCTAGCGTCCTCTCTTATTCTCCCCTGCTATGATTATGGTTGCTTGGTTTATGGGGGACTGTCTGGTGATCTCGAGATGAAGCTGAGGAGACTGATGAACTGTTTCGTTAGATTTATCTTCGGGATCAATTACAATTTTATGAAAAATTAGTAAATTTTATTATCAGTTTCAAGCTCTAAATAACACAGTACCAAACAGATGGATTCTCTTGCAGAATGGCGCCCGCGCTACCTGTCGGTCTATTTTCAAACTTCATTAGAATATTTATCGAATTTCTAACAACAATTTAATTGTGAATCAATAAATATCATTATTGCTAAACCTTCCTTGAGCTAAGAAGGCGATGTAGTTAAAATTATGTACAGATTGGTTCAGTATCTTCATGATCAGAGATCACAAACGAAAAATAGCTTATCCTTTTATATAGTAGAATGGATATATTAAATACGTGTATACATAGTTGTAAATTAAAAAAAAAAGAAAATAATTTTTCAGCTAATATAATTCTATAAATCTTTTATGAATATTTTAAATATACATAAGTATTTAATTTATGTAAGTTACTCTACACGTTATTTGAAATGTTGTTTTCCATCTTCTGGATCAACTAAAACAATCAAAGAGTTATGTGAGGCTTTAGATGCTCCGCTTGATGTAACATCATTTGAATAAAATAAAAAAGTGGATGTTATGATGTGGAGCCACAAAACTAATTCAGATGGTGTTAAATCAAACTGACAATCTAAAGTAACTCTTAAGTGTTGTTGAAAGTTGATCCTGAAGATGGGAAACAATTTTTTCCAAAACGTGCAATGTTAAATTTTTTTTTTTAAATATTTATTGATATTTATAGCTGTATACATTACATATACCAAGTCAATTTGAAGAAAATCATTACAATGACATGTCAATAGCATCTAATGAACTAGTCATTAGCAGCACTTCAATGAACGTTCTACATTAGAGGGTCTCTTGACCATATTTTTTTCAGACGCCTCCAATGGTTATCGGGAATTAAGTGTGAAGAAAGTTGAGGTACTCGTAAATTTTAGTGGGTATGTAGTTTACAATGAAAGGAAAGGTATCTGATTTGGGCTGAAGCAGCAAAATATGGTAAATTAAGATCTTCATAGATAAGGTTGTTTGTGAGAAAGTAAGGAGCATTGAGGATTTTTCGTTGGATTTTGGATTGTGAGGATTGGAGATTAGGTTAAGTTTTTTATTGGCACCCAACGTTTCCTTTCTTTTAGTTTTAGTCAATTTTTTTAAATTTTATTGAATAATTTATATTTTTTTAGTCATTTTACATTATATTATATTATTTTTATATCATTATTATTATTACCTAGAATAGTAGGGTGGTTTCTTTGTAAATGTACTTCATAAAAATAACTATCCCAGCGAGGGAAGTCCTCTAGAGTGTACCTAATAATTGTATATTGCGTGTTGCTATGAAAAGATAAGTATCTGGTTTGGACCAAATCAGTAACATATAGAACATTAACATCTTTATGGATAACTTTGTTTGTGATATAATAAAGAGCATTGAGGATTTTAAGAAGGATTTTATATTATAAGGATTGGAAGTTATGTTACATTTCTTATAGACACTCAACGTTTCTTTCTTTTTAGTTTTAGGCATTTTTTTTTTAATTTTATTGAATAATTGAATATTATTTTTTAAGGAATTATATAATTATTTCTATACTGTTACTATTATCACCAAGAATAGTTGGGAGGTTTCTTTGTTAATTTACATCTTGAAAATGACTTGCATATCATTGAATGTGTTACATATTTGAAAGGATAAATATTAGCAAAATATGGAACATTAAGATCTTTATGGATAAGTTTGTTTGTGAAATAATAAGAAGCATTCAGGATTTTAAGGAGGATTTTAGATTTTAAGGATCGGACACGAGAAGAATTGGAAGGTTTAGTGTAGCCCCAAAGCTCAACTGATTATGTCCAAATTGGTCTAATTACTGTCATGAAAGTAAGTCTTTTGTAATTTATTTGTAGCTTCGAATGGTTTTATATTAAATGTTGGAGTAATCGGAAATGATTAGTTTCTTGTCTTTTAGGTCTGGTTTCTAAATATATTCATTACGTAGAAAAGGCCGAAATGAATAATTATAATAACTTAAATTTCAGACATGTAAAAATTATTCTAATGTATTTAATATCTTCAATTTAATAATAACATCTTCTATGTTATTGTCTAATTAATAGTTTCTAATTTACATCCCTTTTCCTATAATTCAGAATGTAAGGCTATATACGTCATTATCAGACATTAGTAATAGTAAAAAAACTACTATTCTAAATTTATTCTGATTTATTCATGCAGAGATACATTGATACCATGTTTATTCAGCTATGTGATCTCAAACCTCCGCCGATTGGAGGCCGTACCCAGACCCAATAACAAAAAACTAATTGGTTCGTTGTATCGTGGCCATCCTGTACCTTTCCCGCTTCATTTAAATAAAAATAAAAAATCCAAAAGAACATTCCTCCGCTTCTCGAGCCCCCTCGACCTTCAGAAGATCTGGGCGTACAATCTCAGAATGGAAAGTATTCCGAGCGGGTTCCTGGGATCGTATATTGTCGCTTAGGGGCCTTAACTCAACCGACAATGTAACCTTTGAATCATCATTTATCATCTTTTATCCGAAGAAATATTCTGCTACAATTTTATCGAAAAAAAATTTAAAATCGTTTTTAAAAATATTGTGCATATAAATTTGGATAATACTTTTCAAGCAATTTGAAAATAAACCTGTTATAAAAGTGATGTATATACTTCCTTCTTAAATCCTCAAGAAATTTATACCTATGCCTATATATATGTTACGGCCAAAGATAGTTTTTTATTATGTTAAAACAGAGAAAATTCAAATTTTTTAATCTGTTCAATTCAATATACTGTCCTGATTCATGCTTAGACCATCCTCACCACGTAAATGGGTCATAACTAAACTAGGGGCCACTTTCTTGTTGAAAATTAAAATTTTGAAATTTCATTTTTTTTTTCATATTTTTTTTTCTTCATTTGTTCTGATACTTTTCAGATTTATATCTATTCATGAACTCTTGAATTATCCTCCCCAAAATTCAAGTTAAAAAAAATACGTCATGGCAATGACAAACTCTATGGGATAACATTTTTATGACTTATTTTTTTATATGAAGGATGTAATAAAATTTCAATTATGAAGCAGAAACTATTGGAGAGGAGCAGTTGAAATCAAATACGTGATAATAATTAAGATAAAATAATGGTGAAAATGTACTTAAATGTCATTGTCGTGGAAGTGTGTCATCGTCATGTACTACTTATTGTTAGTGGCCATAACAATGATAGGTAGAAAATGCCGCGCCAATGAGAAAATGGACTTTGAAGAGAGTTTTCTGAAATACAGCGTCGATTTATTGAAATTCATGATTAATTACTCATTATTAAAAGCACCATTTTGTAGTACTAAATAAAATTATATTTAAAACATATTTTTGAGCGTATAAAATATGATTACAAAAGAATATGACAATGAGAGACGATAGAAAGCTAACCTGTTTTCATACGTTACTTAGTGGTTTTCGAGTTGTATAGAGTCGACCGTCACTTGAAACAGGTGAATCTGCAATTCAGGGCTGTCAGAACACAACGTACCTTCTAAACAGCCTAAAAACTCCTATTATTTCTCACGATAAAAGCTCTTCTATTTTGGCCATGACAATGACACAAAACTCTACATACGCAGAAATAAAAACTCTTAAGGTATCCCTAAATAACTTGTATAGTTTTTGCTAGTGTGATTAGTTAGAAGGAGGAAAATATACTTGAAATTAGATCCATTTTCCCGTCAAGACAATGACAATTGGACTATATAAAAATTAGGAAAAAATACAAGCAACCGTAGTTTTGATTTTTTTTTTTTTTAAAGGTTTAGGTAGGACATGACTCGACGATAACATGAAAACACAACATTGTACGTATGTTGCGTTAGAATATATAACTACATATAATTACAAAATATGGAGGAGTATGAAACTACTTACAATATTACTGGTGGATATTCTATTAATGTCTACTATTAAATTATAAAAATTCTAGTATACAACTGAATTACACGTTATTCCAATTTGACACATTCAGATTAAAAATATACATTTATATATAATATACATCATAATAAACCATTTACATATTACTCAGCTAACGGAAATTCCATCTACCTGTACCTGGGAATACCACTGTTTGGAAATATGTACTCACATTAACCCTCATACCTTACCTTTTTCCCAGTTTAGTTGTATACTTGAATTGTTATAATTTAGTAGTAGATACTAACAGCATATCAACCAGTAACATTGTAAGGTAGTTTCATACTCCTAAATATTTTGTAATTATATGTAGTTACATATTCTTACGCATGTTTTTATATATTTATATTGTCGCTAGCTTTACTTTTAAAATAGCCCGTGTAACTTATATAATTTTATGGCAGCCTATTTTTTTCACTGTAGGCCATAATTCTGAGAACAATATAGTCTCGAAAAGTCGCCAAGATAAGTTGTTATTTTATTGACTGAACCTCAAGAACATTATTAAACATATAATATTAACAGTGAAGAAAATAATGGGGTGTATAAAAAAGAATGACCGTTTCTTATACAAATATTTGTATTATTATTTCTTTGATATAAAATACAATTAATACTCAAAGTATAGTCCATTGTTATCTACCGTCATTACCTAGCTAGCCAATCGCTATATGTCTATAGTATCGGCTATATGCCTATCGCTATCGTATCGATACGCTGATACTATGGCTGTCTAAGAACTCTTGGACAGCATTTTCAACTTCCGCAAAATTATCAATTTTTTTCCCTTGAAGAAAATGGGCCAGTATCTTCCGACACACCACAGTCCCTGGCAAGTTCGCGAGTACTTGTGGACGGATTTGACTTAACAGCTTCCTTCAGATTCTCATCAATATCCATTAATGGCCGCCCGGAACCTTCTTCCTTTCCAGCGTCGTATCTCCACTTCTAAATTTTTCAAACCAACGCCGCGCAGTGCGCTCTTGAAGGACACATTCCCCTCCATATTTAATAATTTCACGAGCTGCTTCAGCGGCTGTGAAATTGTTATTCCAGTAATGTCTTAAAATTACAAGAATTTGGTAGGACACTGTCATGTTTCTACTTTGAAATAAATAACTGAACTGAGGCTTTTTTTTTTTTAAGAATTCCAGTGTTAGTAAACAAGCTTAGAGAATGGTCTAAAGGGATTATTAAGTATTGGTAAATAACAAATAGCTTTAGACTTTTGATATTTTAAAACGGAATTTTTTTTTTTTATACGATTTTTTGAACTCAATTAAGGAGCCAACAATTGGAATTTGATCAACCAAAAACGGGACTTTTGTCCCATCCTCAGACTGAAAACAGTATTTCATAATTACACTTTTTTTTTATACACCCTATTTTTATTAGTAGTTATATCACACCGTGTCTGTCCTTTCAATGAAAGAGAGATGGATTTTTCTGTTATAAATGAGAAATCCGTACAATTAGATAATTCAGCTATAAAGTTGAATAGGATATAATATAGCTTATATATTCAGCTATATAGACTTCTGAATCGTCCAATAGGCGGGCTATTATAATATTACGAACCATTTTGTCCACTGTTCGTTCCTCAAAGAACTTAAAGCCGGCAACATCGATTCAACTCTCCATCTTCTGTAGGAGATAGGAAACTTCACTTGGCTGTTTGAACTTCAGAGATATTCTATATATCGATTAAGTTTAATATTGTTCAATTCTTAAATTTGATTTTATTGTTATTTTCATACCACACATTCGAACCATCTTACCCTATGTTTTGTTCAGGAATTTCTATCTAGCTATACACTATAGAATGATAAAATCGGTTAAATCTTATAGTTTAATCTTCTTAATAGAGATACACGGATAATATAGATTTAAAATGTATTTTGTTAATGGCGTGCCGAGGCAGATACTTGTTATCAGAGCCTGTTGGCAGGCTGTTCTCCTTTCGTTCCACTTGAGGCACCAAGGACTTAGAGCACATTGTCCTTCTTATCTATGATCTATTTCAGATGTCATCTTCCCTTTTAATGGATGTTCTTCAGAAGCATTAGTCCGCTTAACGAACCGTTTCAGGTAAGTGAGAAATTCTTTAATTAATTATCAATATTTATGATTCAATAATAGTTTATAGCAAATTGTTTATTTTAAATAGAAAAAAATATAAGTTGTAATCGAGAAAATAAATCAATTTTTTTCTCTCGATATTGGTCATCTAGGACCGCGTGAAGTAACCATATCCAATCATTTCCGGACTTCTTTCCTCGATTTTCAATAGTTCTTTATCCGTTCACTTTACTGTCTCCTTCTCTCTTATGTCCAAATGCTAGTTCTTTCTCTATTTTCCTTCTTTTGGAAACCCTTATAGTTTAGTATCATTCTTCTGAAAGTCGTCTTGTATTACCTTATCTGTTATAACAATCTCTGCCAAGTCTTTCTTAATTCCCAGAACCCATTAGTTTTTGGTCTTATGAAGATGATTGAAAATTTGTTTCGTAAGCCTCTTGTTATTCATCCTAATTACGAAATAAATTAATATTGCTTTTTTATTAAGATTTTCAGAATTTACATATTACAGAACTCTTGTAGCCTTAACCAGACATCTCTTGTTCAGTCTTAGGTATATATGTTTGGCTGCTGTTTTCCTGTTTGTTGCGTAAAGCTCTGTACATTGTTTATCCTGTCTGGCCATCTGGTTTTAGGTCTTCCACCTCTTTTCTAATCAACTACTGTGGTATTCATGTTTAAGCAAATTAAGGTCTCTCAGATCTTAATCTATTGGTTTTAAAATAATATAGCTCCATTGATAAATTCATTATATATACTTTTAAGCAATAATCCTATGACGCCTTTTTTAGTTTTATCACTGAATTTCTACTCTAGAGACAGTAGCACAGAAAAACTGTGTTACTTTCAGAAATAGAGGACAGGTTGGTTTGGAGTTCTGTATAAATTGATTCATTACCATATCTGTTAATTACTGCCTTTGAATGAGGCTAATTTTTATGTAGGGTTATATCAATAAAAACAGTTTAAAAAAATATTAATTTTTAAGAACAAATTATTTGCGAATTGATAACCTTTTCTTTCGCTAACTCCATACTGCCATTAAAAGTGGAGGAATAGCAGCCTCCGCCCATTTTCCCGTGATCTCTGTCCTTCACTCTCTAATCTCTGTCATGGTGGTCCTTCTAGCTCCCTCCAATTTCTTTATGTATATCTTTATATATATATATATATATATATATATATATATATATATATATATATATATATATCTTTATATATATATCCAATTTCTTTATCCCATTCTACATAAGTCCTCTGGGTTATCATCCTTCTTTAAGTCTCCTAGGAACCACCAAGCCATCCGATCATCACCCATGCGGCATACGTACCCATACCATTCATGCTGTAGTGCTTCAATAACTTGCTTCAGGGACCTTTCACAAAGTTCCTCTCTAGTTCTTTCGTACCTCAATATCTTCTTGTATTGCCAATAGGTTTTCTGAGATATTTAATTTCTGAGGATGTCACTTCGATGAGATGTTTGTTGAAAATCGTCCAACTCCCTTCACCAAATAAGTAAACTGGTAGGAACTATTATTCTTTTAATTAATGTTATACGTTAATAACAAAAATTATAAAATTAGGTTCTAGTCAAAAGATATATATATTTTTTTTAATTAAGAAAAAGTATTTACTGACATAAGAATATTTTTTATTAAATCTGTTCTTAACGGATTAACTGTAACTCCTTATGAAAAGCTATCGTTGAGTAGGTTTAACTATGCAATAGCAATTTAGTAAAGGATTATTTTTTATTAATCACCTGTAACAAAGACTTAAAATTCAGATCATTTTCCAAATTTTACGGTCATGCATTCGATAGGATTTTTCCTTTTCATTACGACAAAATATAAATTTATTTTTTCTTTAATAATTTTAAATTGCCCGGGTATATTATATGATAATAACTTTAAAAAAATTTAATTTCATAATTCACATTATTTATTAAAAAAAAGGGAAAGAAAGGGGGAATTTTTTAACATGAAACAAACATACATTGTCTCTGCAATGTATGTATTGTGGAATAAATACCTTGAATATTGGTAAGCTAACTTCAGCTATAAAAAACATTAACGTATATAATAAAATAATTTCCCAACTTCAAATTAATAAAATATTGATTTTTAATCCCAGAAATAACATTTTGTGTGGAACAAGTAACTGTAATTTTAAAATATCAGCACCATTGTTAAGTACTTGTTGAAAATAATAATTGTACTAGAATTCGCTAAAGTTATTCTTCCCTTTTAATAAAACAATAAAATCACAAAAATTATATTTATTTATCAGTTATTAATTTTTATTTTAAATTCACCTCTAAAACATAATATTCCGTTGGACTGTTATTTTGGCTGTGGACGAACCAATAGAATAGTGCCTGGAATGGGAGGTAGTGGGATTGGACAAAGGTCCTTCGGCAAGATGCCCATCTGGTGGGAGTGGACAAAAAGGGATCCCCACCCCAGCAACTACCTGCTCCATCAAGGTATTCAGAATTAATGATTTTTTTTCCCCTTACTATATCTCTCTCTACCTATTCTAGAAAACTAAGTATATTTTACTGTGAAAAAAAAAAAAAATTAAAGTTGTATTTATTCAATCGTTCTGACTAATATGAGTGCCACTGAAATACTAAGATAATTAAGAAATAATTTTAAAATTTCATCATTAGAGAAGACATGAAAATATTTTTTGAGAAATATAGGTATTAAACTGGAATGGATTATATATATATATATATATATATATATATATATATATATATATATATATATATATATATATTTTTATTTATATCAATTTATTGAAATTCACAACTGTACAATTATATAAATTAAGTAAATGAGCTGATAACGATTGCAATAACATGGAGGATAATTGGGAATGGAGTGGGAAGCAAGTTGAGAAACTAATGGATTTGAGTGGTTATGGAGCTTACAATTAAAGGATAGGTATCTGGTTTGAGCTAACTCAGCAACATATGGAACATGGTCTTTATGGATAAGTTTATTGATGACAAAGTAAGGGGCATTTAGGATTTTTGGAAGGATTTTGGATTGTAAGGATTGGATACGAGATGAATTTGATTGTTTAGTAGACCCCAAAGCTCAACTCTGTAGGTCCGAATAGGTCTAATTATGTCTAGTAAATGTTGAAGTAGTCTGCAACAACGAGCAGTTTCTTGTCGCTCGAAATGACTTGAATTTAACTTTTATTAAATTTCCAAACACACATTATTTACACCTTAAAGTATATTAGAAAAAAAATATTAAAAGTATTAAACCAATCATTATAGTAAACCAATCAAATGCCACATAAAAGCATTTTCGTTTTATTTAATATAATTTGAACTGATAAAATTACTGTTTATTTCCACTATGAAAGAAGCACGGCTAAAATTCTTTGATCTCTTGAATAAGAAACATGAAGTAATTTCAGTGAGCACAATCTTGGCTAAAGTGAATTGGAAGATAAAACGTTTAACGATTTATACATATGAAAGAAAATAGAAAATAAGTTTCAAAATCTCGTGAATAGGGAATATGCTTAAATTATTATTATTTGTTTTTACAAAAAAAAAAAAAAAAAAAAAAAAAAAAATACTTTACAAATATTGGTATCTGCCTCACTCATAGGCAATAAGGAAAATAGATGGTAATGAATCCATTACTAAAATATATACAATCTAAATAAATAAATTAATTACATCTAATCTTGCGTTCTAAAAAGATATGGGCAATAATTATATGGTTTTCTAAATTATATAAAAATAAGGAACCATAAACTAAACATAGGCTTAAATGATTCTTATGTCTTCAAAATTATTATTTTTTTCAATTATTATTTATTGATTGATATTTACAAGTGTACAAACAAATATTGTTTGCAACTAGCCATTGTTACCACTTCAACAAAATAAGCTGTTACAAAGAAATGTCTTCAGTAAGCCGTAGTATATTTATATTTGGGGTAAAAAAATATGTTCCTATTAATAAATTAAAAATTATATTTCAATGAATAGTACATATTATACACTCAAAGAATCAAACCTAACCTCTTATTGAGTATTAAGAAGAATAGTTTTTCCTATCAATTGAGTATATTACTCATATTGTACATATTAGTTGGATAATTAGATAGAAATCTCAAACAAGCTTATCAAATTAGGTCTGAAAACTTTATGCATCAGAAATCAATCAGCAGTGTCCAAAAACTTTAACATCTGCACATCTTTAAGGAAATTCACAAGAAGTAAATCTTGACCATCCTACCCTGGTAAGAATAGGTTGGTAACATGCAGGATAAACCGTCCTCCCTGCCCTAGTCGGTGTACATAATGTTAACCCTGAATGAACAACAACAAATCAATAAGTTTTACCTGAGTATACACTGACAGGAACAGTAATCTGAATATAACTGACTCGATACACAACTGATTTGTGATTATATCTTGATAACAAGCAGGACGAAAATATCTTTGATTGTAGCAACTAAGGAATTTGTTATTTATTTAACTATAAATATATATCAAAAGACCAATATATTAAATGTTTCAGAAGATGCTGAAATGAAGCATCAGTAAAAGCTTATATATCAAGTATTTTCTACCTGGAGATACCTGGGGATCTTGGCCAGTGACAAAAATGAATGGCTGGCAGGTGGATGGATATACAGAACTTTATGTGGTGGTCAGATGTCAGATCGATGTTGTACAAGAAAAATAATGTTTAGAAAAAATAGTTCAAAATGTACAGATGATTTGGGATACAAACAGTTTATATGCATTGTTTGGTACACATTTCGTTTAGGAGATAGTGAGTTCTAGAATTCTGAACCATTGGGATCTCTTCACAGATAAAAATATCATTTGAAATTTGTAATATATAGAGGAAAAGGTGTAAATATGAGTACCCCGCCCTACTGGCTAAGGGAGATCTTGAAGACTGGCGGTGAGGACTGTCAATGGTGCCATTTGCTAATGATAGCAGTGAGCAGTTTGAACCATTCTTTTAACCAGTGTGAATGCAGCTTGAATTATTATTATAATTATGAAACTGGTGTTCATTCTGGACTGTAAACTTTTGAGAGACATGTGAAGCCGTTTTTGTTTCATGTTCTTATGTTTATTTAAAAATAATTTTGCAATGATATATGGAAAGCGGATGTCATAAGCTACTGTACGAAGCACACCTTTAGTCGCACACACTTTTATGTTACATGTAATTGTGGCCATCTTTATTAGCTGGAGTTAGTGTAAATATAGGCACCCTTTCTTAGTGTAAATATAAATCCCTATTTCCCGGGAACTTCAACATATCTCTTGTTAGGGATCACGACTCGTATCTTTTGTGATGGAAAGTTCTCTGAAAACACTCGGGGTGAGGCGTGGTTAAAATGTTCCCAAATGTAGGAATCATGCCGTGGCTGAAAGAGCCAGTTATGATGTGATTTCTGTAGTTGTTAATGAAAGAAAAAATCTAGAATATTTCAAGTTAAAAGTAACTTTAAATCAAAAACAAAAGAGGGTGACCATATTTACACCTTTTCCTCTACTATATAATCGTAAGAAGATGGTAGTGATATGGAGAATAATTCCGGAAGAATTGACTGTGGATGGCAAACAAATGGTGAAGACGAACTGGAGTTTTTAGAAGATACTAGTAAGCAGACACCAAACATTGAACAGAACAAGACTATTTTAAGAATAGTACAGGATCTATATCAGTAGTGTAGGTCATATATTTAATAACAAAAACAAAATAATTATAAAAAGTGATTTATGATTCATTATACCGTGATAAGATACAGAATGTATTCTATATCATGTGCAGCATTGGTTTTATAGCTGTAATCAAATTTAAAATTGATATAATAAAATCCCCTTTAATTATATACATATATGTATTCAATCCGTGAGAAGAGGAATGATGAACCTCTCCTTTTTATCATGGACTGTTATATACTAAATTTCATTTAATATTCCATTTATTTAACAAATTTATTATTTGTAAATAATAGTTATTACTATCAAATAAATAAAGGGTCCTTTCAAAGGGTTAATTGAAAACAAAATTATATTATAAATAATATAATACAATGCTTCAGGATATTTTTATTAATTGACATTATTAATGCTTAATGAAATATAAATTATAACAATATTTATTAACATAGAATATAATATCCTATCATAATGATTGAAAGAATTAATTGAAACGACAATTAATAAATATTAAAAATGCAGAACAATCAATTAAGTAACTAAATTGGTGTAATTAATGTAAATTAAAATATATTAGTTGTTAAGTATTCAAAATTATTCAAATCATCGGAAAAGTTTAAAAAAATTAATACAATATGAAATTAGAATATAATTTAAATTGAACGAAATTACTTTCACAATTTAACTAAATAATGCAATGATATCGCATTAGCATCTATTTAAATTTTATTAAACGGACATAATTAGCACATTTAATGATGCCTCATATTAAAATTAGCAATAAACATTTATTTAATTGAGTAAATAAAAGTAAATATTAATATTTTGAAATTAACAATAACGCTGTTCTCGAATAACTAGCTGCTTATTAGCAACGCATAAGCATTCATCAGTGATTCAATTAAGTAACAACATCAATTTCAATTGCCGCGCAAATTGCTGGAGAAAATGGCGGACTTTCCTACCTAAGGATATTGATTTCCAGGCGCACCACCTGGTGGAAAATTTTTGTACTAAGCTCCATATCAGCCCTTCATTATTAAGATAAAAATATTTTTTTATATATATGTAAATGCAGTTTGTGAGTATTAGCAAAAAAATAAATAAAAATACTAATATTATTCTAAAACAGAAAAATCAATTATCTTTTGCATTGTTATTGTTTGTATTATAAAATGTATGTTTTTATTCAAAGAAAATATTAGTAAAATATAAATAATAAATATAGAATAGCATGCAAAAAATATATATACAATTATTTACACCAATTTATTTATAAATAGGAAGAGGTTAACCACAAAATTCACATTCGACATCAAGGTATATATTACATAGGATTAGCTTGCTAATAGGTCTGACCGCAAACGGACAGCAATGACCCGTAACTCCCATAAAAAAATGATGTCTAGACCCATAATGGTCGGTCATAAGCAGCCATAACGGGGAGGGGTTGGACGGGGGTGGGTCACCCTACTGTGCACATGGCTGTTATCAACGTCACATAAATGATAACAGTCACATTTCGTCACTGGAATTTCTGTGACAGGTGCATCAGTGAATCTGGGAATGTTAATGAATTGTATATGTTTATCATTGTAATTATTGGAGGGGAAAGGTATAGACGTTTTTTGTTGTTGGTCAACTAATTATTCGGGAGGAAATAATGAAAATAATGTTCTTCTGTTAAGAATATTATGATGAATACAAGTATATGTAGGGTTATAAGGAATTTCTAAAATAGTATAAAAAAAAATCAATACTGCATGTTTGACCTGGTTCAAGTTATGTTAGCACAATTGGTTAAAGTAGTGATGTTTAAATAAATGTCGTTCACTATTGGGGTTGTTATTGATTAAGAACTAATGATGTGCGTAGAGGTTACAAGCCATAACCTCCTAGAGCTGCTAACGACTCGCCCTTAGGCGGCACTTGACAGAACACAGGTTCCTAAATGGCCTAGAACAGCCGGATTCAGTTCATGAATCACTCAATGAACTGTCATTACCCTATCACCACACACATGCAACTAAATTAAAGACAGTTACCTGTAGGAAGGGTGCGGCGGCCATGTTGTACCCGAGGTACCGAGGTACTGTGAGGTACACTCTACCCCACCGACGGCAAGCTAACCTGACCGAGGCGGCAGGTTCGGCGAAGAGCCACTAGACAGCGCTGCCATCGCCCTCCTCCCCTCCCATAAATTGGGCCGATCCGAGGGGTGGGGAGGCCCCTCCCCTCCAGGGCACGCCCTTCCCCCACTAATTGGCTAAAACGCCCGGCAACTTTCTTAAGACTTTCTTGAATTATCTCGTTATCGGCAGCTGCCGACCCGTGTACAGGTACTTTCGGTGCGTTTATTAATTAGCAAAGGCGCAATGGAATTCTATTGAAAATTTACATCTATCCGGGCTAAAACTAACCAAATGCAATTATTGAATCCATTATTATTTCACCCTATGTATAAGTTAATTGTTAAAAAAATGAATTCAATGTATATACATTAATTTAGAATTAATAATGGTTTTCAATGTTAAAAGAAATTCAACCCAATGAAATATTGGCTTCCAAACGTACCATGAAAAATGTTAAAAACGATGGGCAATAAAATACGTTCATGGCGTTTTCCAACAATAAATTAAACTCTTTTTGTATTTTTGATACAATATTTATTTCTAGATGAGAAATCGTGGGTTTGAAAATTTATTATGAAAGGAAATGTACCTGGTTAGTGCCAGATCAGCTAATTAGGAGGCATTAAGATTACTTCATTTAGGGATTAAAGAATCTGATACGGAAATAATTCTCTAAACATTATGTGGTTTTTTTCCATCTATATGGTTTTTTTTTTCCTTATTTTTCTAGCTGTTCACAAATAATCTTTAAAGTGTAAAACTATTAAAGACCTTTTGACTGGCACATGCATACTAAGTAATTTGTAATTGTAAATATATCAAAAAGCCTTATTATCATTATATTCTCTAAACATCAATAATTTTTTTAATATATTTGCCCAATTGTGATCAAATTAATTTGTATCAATTTATATAATTGTTAATCAATGCTAATATGTTTTTAATATCTAAATAAAAAATTAGTAAAATAATTAATATATTTTAAATTTGGTAACGCGCGAATCATCGTGAATATTTCCAAAATTCCATATGTTCTTTGGTTGGCCATAAAAGAGAAATTACATATATATATATATATATATATATATATATATATATATATATATATATATATATATATATATATATATATATATATATATATATATGTATATGTTATCAAATTAAAACATGGTAAATTTACATAGATTCCTGTTTGGTTAAACACAATTAAAAATTCAACATTTAATTATTATTTTTTCTAATTATTAAACTTTCTGGAAGTTCTTGAAAATAACTATAATATTTCTCGAAAATTAGCTTCAAATTAAAATAGCAGTGCACAGAAATTTAAAAGTATTTTATTAAAGATGAGATTTATTTTAATAAAAAATTATGGGGTTATTTAATTGGAGTTAGATTTCTTAAAATTTCTTGTTATTATTTAGTAAAATGAAATATGTTAATTGTAAAAACAAAATTAACGTAAGTTATTTAATATTTAGGAATCAAAAATATTCTAAGATAATATTTTAATCTATTTTCTTCTAGTTCTACCCTAAGATTATTTCCCAATGTATATTATCTTTATCAAATACCGATGTTTGAATCAGTTTAGTGATTATCATTTTAATTTTTTGTTCACATGTTTTGTCTTTTTTTCTCTGTTCAACACACTGCCATTTTGTATATTTTGAGAAAATAAAGTTTAAAAACAAAAAGGGCGTTTCGGGAAACACAGTCCTAGTTAGAATCTTTTTAACTACTATTCTGAAATACAATTTTCGTATTATATAGCAATAACTATTTTTATTGATAATATGATAGGTGCAGTATTCTTTTTTTGAATTTTTTCGAATATCAAAAAACTGATGGAAGAGTTGGTTATACCTATATAAAACAAAATAAGCATTTTTTGTTTTTTTGGTAGACTATGATAGAAAATTTTAACAAATTTTGTTATAAAAACGTAATTTAGAGCATTTTTCTTAAATTTCAGTCTATGTATATAAATAATAATTAATATGAATTTATGGTAAACATTAAACGTCATCATAAATCCTGGAAACTGAATAATAATTGTTTAATTAATATAAATTAGCTTTCATTTTTATTTATTTTTTTATATGAATTATGAAGAACATTTTATATTATTTAGAGGGATAAGCATAACGTTTATAACGGAGATAGGAGATAAGTTTATTATGTTAATCGCAGAGGAATATTTTAATTATAAATACAATAGCTATTAATAGACTGTAATTTGTTTCATGTTTTTCATTCTCAGACTATAATAAAAAAATTAAATTTGGAATGAGATGAACAGTCTTGACAGGTCTGTTTTTATTTATATATTTTGTTTGTTTGCTTTAACTTTTATTTTATAATATTTCGATTTTTTTAGTTTTATTAGTTGTATATATTCTTTGAACGGATTCATTAAAATCCTTTTCACTTCTGTTCGTTGAATGAGGCAGACTGTTGTAGTATTAACACAACAAAATCAGTTTCAAAATAAAACAATTCATATTTTACCGACTAAAAAAAATACTGTTTGAAATTGAACAGCAATTGAATGTAAACTGATTCAAAACAGGTTTTTTAATTAATTAAGAAAATCTCTTTCAAACTCTACACATTAATCATAGGACAATATGTTATAAATAAATATAAAAATTGTTAAAAAAAGATCATTTTTTTCATTTTTCACATTTGCAGCACAGTCTTGACATATCTTAGGATTGTACTTTTTATTTTATATACACTCAACAGCAAAAAAAAAACCAAAAAAGACACTTAGATTAAGTCTCATAATTTTGTTAAATACGCCAATCTTTTTAATTTATGGTATGAAATGGTTTATTTATAAGTTATTTAGACAAAATCTGCCACAAATAAATAATTTTTATTATTTTTTAACAAAAAATTATAAAATAAAGAAAAAATAAGAAATTAACACAGTTTTAAAATACTTTATTCTTCATTTTTATCAGATTTTCTGACAAGGGGTGTTCTTCTGATCGCGGGTATTTCTTCCTCATTCAAGGCGAAGGGCCCTGATTCTGTCAAGCATAGAAGAAATTAATTAACAATCCAATAAATAATAAAGAAGTTGAATTTCAGTTATAGAAATTATTTTTTTTAAATCTATTCCTCAGTCCTTCAAGACAGGAAGGTATGTATTTATTAAAAAACATTTTTTTCTGTCCCGTTTCATATCGTGTTTAACAAAATTATGAGACCAAATTTGAGTGTCCCGTTTTTTTGCTGTTGAATGTATTTCAAAATTTTTGCTTTAATATAATTTTTATTATATATTATATCGAGTTTACCATTGTTGTATATACAGTTGGAATATATTCATTAACATGCTTATTTACGTTGAGTGAGGCTGTCTGAAAAGGTTACTCATCAAAAGCAGTTTCATAATCTAAAAAAAAATATATATATTTTACTGACTGAAAAAATATTGTTTAAATTCGAACATTAAAAAAATCATTAGCAGTAGAGCTTGATACACGCTTTCACCATACTTAGTCTGACCTTCATTAAGAAAACCTTAAAAAAAATAAAAATGTAAGGACAGAATCAGTTTCAAACCGTAGAATTTAAAAGTTAATTCCAGGCATGCAGGAGGTAGATAGGGAGTTAACTTATGGACAACGTGCAAGGAATGGGCGAAGAGAGGCGTCTGAGAATTGTCGGTAGTAGGGTGAGGCGTTACGTAACAAAAGGGTTCTCAGAAAGTTGGGCCAACCCTTCTGTGAAAGTGGAAGGGTCCTACCTCTATGAGGGAACGAGCTGGAAATTATTGGCTTCTAGTCTTTATAAATTCTTTCTTTATTTCTTCGCTGATATTACGGTCCACTTAGGAAAACATGAGATTATCTCAGTCCGTTCGCCTTGTCTATTTTAAGTTCAATACCATTATCATATATTTACTTGAAGAATATGATTAAACCATCGAATTCCAATTTAAAAGTTGTTTATAATTATTGTTATGATTCCAATTAGATGACATTGTGAATAAATTCGTTTATACATCTTTTTCTCTCAAAATTCTAATGTATTTAAATTTATATATATTTTTTTATCAACATACATTCATATGATATTGTTTTTATTCTTAAAGAAGCTTTATTTATGTATTCAATTCCAAAAATCTACATCGGTAATTATTAGTAAATAAATCGTTTAAACAAACTTTCAGAAACTAGTGCAATTACATTTTTTTTTGTTTAATTTTGAAAGGTATTTGATGTTAGGCATGTTTTATAATTACCTGAAATAGAAAACCGAAATAACTCTAAAACTCTTAGATTAACAAGCTTTTAATTTTTATTAAGAAGTTTCTTCCACACCATTATTGACCGCCATCAGTGAAGACTATTTATTATTTATTATTTTATGGGTATTTAGAGAATTTATTTTATTTACTTTTGTTGTATACATTATATGAGAGAGCTCATCACCATCTCCATTGGAATATTTTCTCAAAAAAAGCTCTTCTTTAACAAAAAAATCGTATTTAATTTTCTAAAAAAAAAAAAAAAAAAAAAACTTTGTTCAATATGTTTATAAAATATGTTTCAAAGTAGAAATTTAAATGTTGGAATTATTTCTTTTGTTATATTCTTATTATAAACTGCTCTGATGAAGGCCATAAATGTTATGGGCGACACTTTGGCAGAAAAAATCAAGATTAGTCATTCGAACATTTATTGTTCCACTTTGATTAGATGATTTCATTTTTTCATTTATTTAAATATTTTTAAATTTTAACAGATTATTACCGTAGTCTAGTGATTCTGATATTCTTCTTTTGAATTCGACCATCTGTGGACCACGTTCAACAATTTTATTTCTTACTCTTCCGTTCTTTCCAATACTTCTTCATCACCTCTGCCTGATGTTTTCTCCTTTCATCTGACCACTTTCTTAATATGTTTTTTAATTACTGTTTTAGCTGGAAATTTTATCGTTTGACTGCTGTCTGAAATTAGTCTCTGTCCTAAATTGAATCCTGCTCTATATTTGCCACCATCATATTTTCTCTTACCATCCGTATTCATATATTCGTTTTTCTTTTTTTGGAAGCTGTGTTGGAAAATTTTCTTTTTTAGTCTTCTTTTATCCATTCTTGTTAAATGTCAATAGAATATCAATCTACGTTTTCCTCATTACATCACTTAATTTTTAAATATTTTGATATATTTATGTATTACTTTTTAGTTTAAAACCTTCTTCAGTCCTTATTGGTCCTAATATTTATCTTTCCTTCTTTTCCAGATTTTCAATTTCTCCTTTTTTGTTGAGAAACAAACATTCAGAGGCAGCTTTCAGGTCGCACAACTGTTTTAAAATGACGCAATTTAACTTCAATAGAAATTTTTTCTTTATTATATATATATATATATATATCTTTAGCTTTTTAGTTTTTTTTGGAAGAATTCTGATATTGTTAATATAAAGTATAAAATAGTATAAAATAGTATAAAGTAAGGTAAGCTATTGTCTTATCGGATTTATTCCCAATCATTCATATATATATATATATATATATATATATATATATATATATATATATATATATGAATGTGTGGAATAAATCAAAATATATATATATATATTTAATTATGATTTTCAAATGATAGATTAAAAAAAAAATCACGTTCGATGTTTCAACGTCGTTCAACATAAGAACTAATGATATACATGGAGTTTACGATGAAAGGGATATTTGTTAGAGGACAAAACAGTGCCATAATATGATACTTTATGGATAAGTTTATTGGTGACATAATAAGGAGTCTTGATGATTTTAGTAAGAAGGATTTTAGACAAGTTTGTGTACGAGATTAATTGTAGAGTTTACGTAAAAATAATTAATAAATCCATTTTCCAGACTACCTCTCCATATTGAAATAAATACAAATACCAGGTTAGGACCCAATACTAGTGAAATTCAAAATTATATAATAGTATTATGAAAGTTATAAAATAAAATTAAATTAAAAATTAAAAAAAAACGCACCAGGTTTTTTTTTTTAATTTTAAAATTTTTTTGTCAGTTTATTTTCAAAAGAATTTTGATTACGAAACCATTTTAACAAATGGTGCATTTAAAAAATAATCAAACCATATATTTACAAAATTATAAAAAAAAAAAGTTTTTCTTTAAAAAAGTAGATCGAAAGCAATTATTATATGGCAATTTAACAGTAATTCTAATTTATATATTCGTCTTAATATTTTAAAGCAATTCATCATTAAAATATATATATATAAACTGCTGTTTTTTATATTAACCCATACATATTGCTGTAAGCTATTGCGATTTATTGTTAGTTAAAGCAACTAATTCATTGTTCTTCGATATATAAACTGCTGTTTTTTATAATAACCCATACATATTGCTGTAAGCTATTGCGATTTATTGTTAGTTAAAGCAAGTAATTCATTGTTCTTCTATAATTTAATTTAATGAAAAATCTTTTTTCTCGTAACGCTTTGTACTTCAAATTGTATTTGAGCGAAAAATCTGTTTTTTTCAAAATAATTTATGTAATTGGGATCTGTCGAAACGATATAACTCAATCTCAATCCTATTTATCGAGGCAAAAATGTTCCTTACGACCATTTATCTTCGGAGGAAACTCCCACGCCAAGATAAGCTCAAAGGTTTTTTTCTGGATCCCCCTACGTCTTTTAAAATGTCAGAGTTGAGTCCATAAGTGGGCGTTAGCTATTAGGTCACCTTATTCCTTGTCACGCCTTCAATGTCCTATTGCTGTAGCGAAGAAAAACGAAAATGGTGTAAATAAAATCTAATGTCTTCATTGAACCTATAGCAATTCCTATTCCGTTGGAATCTATTATTGTTAGAATACAATGTTGTAGTCAGTAAAGAAAGTAATGGGAGATAAAATGAGTTCAATTATTGTAAACTTTGAAGAAATGTTTCATTTTTGAATGAAGCTATGGAATAGATAGAATATGGCGAAACAGCCAGTAATTCATTTATATCATAAATTCATGCGTAGTCATAAAAAAAAACATTTATTTAAATTGTCTTAATGAATATATATTTAAAGTGTCAAATACAAGAGATGGATTTCTATTAATTAGTGCAAACATTAAAAAATAATATTTAATTAAAGACCGTGCTTTTTTGTAAATAAACTTTTATTTTGATAAATACAACAAACCAAAATATAATAATGATGAAAGTCACCCCTTATTTACAACTGAATTAAAGAAAAAAAAATGTAATGAAATATGAATGACATAGTAGTAATTATAAATAAATTAATAAAAGAAGACAAAGAACACAATGATACCTATTTACAGCATTTAATTTTAGGCTGAGCACCCCCAAAGAAAGACAATACTTCAAATAGATTTTTTATTTTTATTTGAGATTATAAATTGATATTTACAATTGTATACAATATGTAAATCAAGTAAATGATTACAATATGACAATTGCTACTCATTACTAGCAATTCAATAAAAGTTTTACATTGTTAGATCTCTAGGCCATCTTCTTTTCTCCTCGGAGGGTTATCAAGAATGGTGTGGGAAAGTTGAGTGTTTATGTTATGGAGCTTACTATTATTGAAAGTACACTAAATCAGCAACACATGGAATATTAAGATCTTTATGGATATGCTTATTTGTGACAAAGTAAGGAGCACTTAGGATTTTTCGAAGGATTTCTTCTAAAAGATAATTATTAAATTTAATTAACTAAAATGTAATTTTTTGTTTTCAAAGTCTTTAACGAACCCCAAAGAAAATATATTAAATATTTTTTATCGTTCCTAACGAGTTTCTCACTCGACTGTTGCCAACTTGAAATAGTGCCACAAATACCATGAAAACTTTTTGTATAATTTAAGATACATGAAATTTTGTCATCATCAAGAAATTTTAGCTGATAGAGGGGTGTCCGTGGTTCCAAACACTCTGTAAACTAGATTTAAAAATTGTCTAAGATTGGTGGTGTCTGTTATAGAAAGGTTTCTATTAGGAAAAGTTTCATTAAATTAAAACACCAAAGTGGGAATCCTACTTATTACTAATAATTTTCTTTAAGGGTTGAGCAAGATTCCTAGAGATCCTAGTTCTTCTTTCTGTAGCTGCATATATTCTGAACGCTTGATTTGAAGCTGGCCGTTGTTAGTACTCCATTGCCGAATTTTAGGTTTCGTATTCACTGCCGTTTAAATATGTGAGGGGGATAATCGGAATGTATGGAATCTGGTCAGGATTAACCAAAGGATTTGTACGTTCAAAATAGTATTCAGATTTTCCTATCATTGGCCGGTATAGAGTTTAGAACATAAGCTCATGATGTAAGGTTATGTTGGATAAATAGATGGGTTGTTGGTTATGGTTATATCCTCACAGTTCTAGTCTGTCTTGACATGCACAAAGATATTCTTATGTTCTAATAGTTCGCTATCTATTAAAGCTGAGAGCTCCTGCTTATAGTTCGTTATAGTTGGCCGAATCTTGAAAAGGTTATCTTCTTTTAAGTCTGGTATGTGGATTTCACTTGAATTTTTTGTCTAGAATCAAACCAAAATATTTTTATTAACTATTGCCAGATATATATTCTTTTTTTCATAGTGTTGAACAGTTACTGTGGAGGAGTGTAAAATTTATCTACCAAATAAATAGAGATGTTATGATTATCTGTGATAGAAATTCAAGGTTAATAGTTTGTCTTTAAATAATTTTTTTTAAAATTGTTTTATAAAGTAATAATTAATATTTTATGAACATTTCCGTTATTTAATAATTATTATTTTTTTAGTGTACATCTGGGAGAAAAGTAATTTAAAAGCCAGCCTAGCCATAAATATTATGCCTTACCTCGCTTTATGGACTTATACAGAACTGAAACCATTTAACGTCCTTTCTCAACCATAAACATGATAAACCACAGGTTGGAAACCCCATGGTTTATGCCCATAAATAATTACATGACTAAGAACCAACATCACAGTAATGACAGACTTAAACTGGCTCCAGGTTGGATATATACTGCGGCATTCAGACTTTCTTATTGCTTCGACTAGGCGTCTGGTTCTTCAATTATATTTTTATAATTTCTATATTTTGAAATTTAATTATTTATCATCTATGATTTATGTTAATTCATTTTAATAAAATTTTGTTGTTTACGTTAATCCATGTTTACGTTAATTCATAAATATCATATAAAATATTGATGCCTAAATACATTAATTAATACATGAAATATATTTATATTTAAGAATTTAAAATTTTGATTAAAACCATTTTAAGTATAAACATTATTCCTAATTATTTGTATTCAGACCAATATGTGAATGAACAAAAAAAAAAGTTCTAATCACGTTTTTTAAGATTTTAATCTTTATGCTTCGGTATGTACTAACTATAAAGTCAAAAATTTTAACTACTCATTAATTTTCATGAATTTATATTCAAATTTTACTATATACATTTATTTATATAGTAAATAAGAAGAAAGGTAATTCATTTTTTCTAATATCTTTATAGAATATATTTTTAATTAAATTAAGTTTAAAATTAATAAATAACCAATTTTAACTCTTCCACTGTTAATCTTAATTTTGTTAACAAGATTTTAGTGAGTGATGAGTTTTTACAGTAATAAATTAAATTTTATTATCCTAGTGAAATGAAAATACCATGTCGTAAAGTTTAACAAGTTTTCTTTTGATAGCCGGTTGTAATGGTTCCCGCTTTGATAATTGCATCAGGACTTTTCATATACATGAATAATTAATTTATATATTTTATTATTCATAGCAGTAAATCATTTTGTGTTATATGAGTTAATTTTTTTGATGAATTATTTATTTAAAAAAAAATAGAGTTTATCAAAGAGACAGTTTACTTTTTTCTGATTATAATGATATTGAATGAAAACGCGCTGAAATTATTCTTTATAATTTTATTTTTTTAGTTATTATTTAATAGAGTAAAAAATGCTTAATTAATGCGATTCGTTTTCATTTTATGTATTGCTTGCTTAATCTGTAAATCTTACATAAACATCTACATCCAAATTACCTGAAAATTAGGAACTTATATTAAAGGGAAATAATGTATGTTTATTTTAAATGGATTTAAATTTTAAAGCGGCATATCCGGAAATGAAGCTGCAGACAATGCAGCAAATCTTGCGAGACTAAACCAAATAGGAACCATAATTACTGTCATTACAACAACTCCTGACTTAAAAACATACTGTAGAAAAACGTTGATTCAACGAACCAAATACTCAGCAAACTTCAAGAAATTAAACAAGACACCCTGCCACAACGTCTATTAGAAAATCAAGAATGGAAGAAATAGTCTTGAGGAGGCTCAGAATAGGACATTCAGCTTTCACCCACGGTTACCTGATGAGAAGCCTAGAACCACCGATTTGTACAACTTGCATGGCACCACTGACATTGAAAAACATTGTATCATGTACACTATACTCTGACGTCATAACAGAGAGTACAATATACTCTCAAGTATATATAATGTACTGGAAGACACAGAAGATAAAATCAAAAACATTTTTTAATATCTGAAATTTTGTAAATTGTTTGACAAAATTTAATATGTGTACTAAGCCGCTAATGACACATGTGAGTAGATGCGGTAAGTAATAAAATAAATAAAAAAATTTAAATGGAAAAAACTATAAAAATTGTTTTATAAAGCAGTGTTTCTTATTCAATCTCTTGTAGAAAATTGATGAACAAATCAAAAGCAATCGAAAAAGAATCGGTTCGGAATTTTCGTAATGTAGTTCACAAAAATATTAGTGAAAAAAAATATCTCGATAGATACACTTTTTATTGAAAAGTTGTACTGAATTTCCATACAAAATGTCTACCTGAAAATCATAAAGTAGTTCATATTTTAAAAATCTATCAGATTAAACCACAAACAATAATGTCCATAATATTAATGTATAAACAAGTAAAAACAACTGAAAATATTTCTGGAATAAGCTGGAATATCCAGGGGAACGGTAGAGCAAGTGTGGGAACAAAGAGCCGAGATTTGAGGGGTGCTGGAAGATTTACAGCTGCCTGGAGTATGATGGCCGCTACCCCCACCTCCCTACCTGTGCGGCCTACTCCTGTGTCCTGGATTGATCGTCTACTGGAGAAGTTTACCCAGGACATCTCCAGAACATCCTTCGGGACAGTGGGGTGAGTTATGCCCGCGAGAAGAAGGAATGCCTGTTGTTTCTGGCACACGCGATAGATATACTATTTTACATTTTTCTGTCAAGGAGACGATGTAAAGAAAATATATGGCGTCATAATTTGAACCCAACAAACCTATATAATATTGATAAATGAACAAAAAATAGAAGGTTGTATGATTTAATTATTTATGTAAATAATGATAATGATAAGCAAATAAATAATATAATAATTATATTAATACTAATATAGCATCCGAACAATTACTTTCCCTGCCCAAATACATCGATAATGAGAACGTAACTATGTCAAATATGTTTAAATGTTTAAAACACTGTGATCATCATCTTGTCTTCGCCACATCGTACGCCATTACCATTGAAAAGTTACTGAATGTAATTTTTAACAATAATTTAGTTCAATCCTATCATAGCTTTATATGCAATTAATATTATAATAATATTGTTATTTGCAGCAAAAAATTTGATGCCGTGTACTGTTATGCCTTCCACGTACGTTTCCTTATTTTTGTTACCTATTTTCATGAATATGTATTCTATTTATGTATCCTCACTCAAAAGCAGTAAGTAATAAAAACGGTTAATACTCCATTCATACAATATATAAGGGTAATATATTCAACAATATAAATTGTAGAATTGAAGACGATTTCCACAGCTATTTACTCACCCGTAAACTGTGCACATTGAAAAATTTTAATTTCTTCTGATTCAATGTCAGCACTTCAAAGTATAGCTAATTTTTATCAAAACTGGTCAAACAATCGACAGGATCCGTAGTCATTAAGAAATGTTAATAACTATTCTCTGGAATCCTTGACCATGATGCTCAAAAGTCGAAACATGGTTACCATTAGAATGGATTCTATGAATTCGTAATAGAAACAAAAGAATATGTCTCTGACTGAAACAGCAGTATAAGGATTATGATCATCATTACGGTAAATTTCATTAAGCAGCGTTGAGAATTATTGATTGTAAAGATTGGATTCGGAAAGAATTCCATGATCAGGTGAAGTACCATAGATTGATATGGCATTTCCAAAAAGAGCTGTTTTTTACTATTGTTAATTAATCTTTTGGAATTCATTGAAGGCTTAAAATTATTTGTTATCACTTTTTACACAAAAAATTTGAATTGCTTACGAAAAATCCTTTTTTTTACTGTAATGGAGTATCTGTTCTATAAAAGCTAAGTCATTATTTTGTCAACTGATAACACAAGTCCCATTTAAGTAAAGTCCAACAAACGATAAAACCAAACAATTAAATTTGAGAAGTACTTCATTTACTTACAACACTTTTAGAAGATACGATTTTAATAAAAAATAGGAGATATTTCAAGTACGCTTCTAGGACTAAATATTTGGGAGTACTATCTTTAAAATTAACAGCTTTACCTTATTATTTGTTGATGAAATCTTATTTCATCGAAAGAGATAAAATTTGTTTATGTAATGAAATTCACAAATGAATGGAGCACAAAAGCTGAACTCCATTGGTCTAAACAGAGAACGTACCTACTTAATTTATTTATTTCTTATTATTATTTTTTAAAATATATTCACTAATGATCTAAAAAAGTCAAGGTATTTTAACATTATTTGGTTTTTCATTAATGACCCATTCTGTAGTCTGAAATCGCTGGAAATTCATTGCAATTACCCTTGAAATCATGGTATTAAATGTTCGAACTTGAGTGTTATGATTTTGTAAAATGGTGTCAAACCACTCCTCTTCACTTACCCCCATTCAAAGCTATGTTGATACTTTTTATGACGTAAGAAAACTAAAAAAAAAATAATAATAATAAAAGTATTTTTCGCCATATTAGTCATTCGTTGATTCACTACCAAACTTAATAAGTTTCCCAAAGAACATTTTTCGTTAGATGGATCATCTCCTCAACCCATTTAAACTCTACGTTTTATATAAATCAAATCTAATATTTGTCCTTCAACAAACAGAAGAAATTAGGAATTGAACCACAGTCTACAGTAATTGACCCAATAGGAGACTAAACTTTTTATTAAACGCGAGGTAAACAACCTAGACATTTAATTTATTTATACGTGTAATATTGATATTAAAATTATACATGAATATAAATGTTCATAATTCCCTGAGAATAAAAAAAATAAGAAATAACAATTCATGTTTTACTCAAATTACCTTTTTTCGAGTAACTTGACAAAATCTCAAATATTATCTGTTTCTTTAATTTATTTATTCAAGTATATTTAGACATTTTATTGATTTTAGAATTATGTAAGAAACTGTATTAATTACGAAATCAAATATATTTTTAGAACATTCTGCTCTAGCGAGGAGCTAACCATAAAATGATAAAAATAAATTATTGAAATCAAAACCATACTGATAGATATATGAACTGTTAACCTTTAGATATTTTAGTTAGTAATTACTTTGTACCTAAATAAATAGAGATATTTATTAATTTTAAATTTTTTTCAAGTCAATCATTCTGAACCCTGATCTCTCAACTGAAATAATGTTGTTGGGGTTCCATCTATAGTCAAAAAGTCTTTAATCGGATATGAAATATAGAATGATTAATATATTTTTTTTAATTAGAAAAAATAGAAAAAAGACAGTATTTTTTTTTTGTATTTAAAAACTTCTCAACCTTATTAATCACAATGAATGTCAAATCGTAAGGGTTTAAATACAACTAGCACTCGTCACTGCTTCACCCCCCCCTCTCTCCCATAAGTAATGAACTTTGGTAATTTATCTAATAATTGAAGTTTAATTAGTTTATATTCTCACATGGATACCTTCTCCGCGGCTTGGAGCCCCCTACCTGCGTCAACTGTCAGGAACCCAGGACAGTAAAACACGTATTAGCTGATTGTCCACAGTTTTCGTCTCTAAGAGAAAAATTTCAAATTTCAAATACACTGCAAGAAATTTTACAAAATGATGAAAAATCAGTGAAGTCATTAATGGATTTCTTGAAGGCAATCAGTTTTTATGGACGAATATAGGAGTGGTGGGATAAAAAATCGAAGAGGAACTGCCAATGACCCTGAAGGGTAGAGGCAATAAATAAATAAATAAATAAAATAAATTAGTTTATCGATAAAATTCTTGTGTTGTAGAATGCAATTAAAATGCATTATTTGATCGACGTTTTTTTCATAGAAGTAATTTTTAACCTGGTTTAAATTGCACTGATTCGGTGGTCTAAGATTTCGTAAAAGCATACTTAGACAACCGATGTTTTATGTTAATCTATGAAGTGGTAATGTATCGACATTTTGATTTGGAAATAATTTTTATTCAGCAGAAAGCATTTTATTTATTTCATCTGATTGGATTTTACCATAAAAGTAAACGCCCGAGTGCCAAACCTCGTTTTTGTCACACAGCATGATCCATTTCAATTTTTATTATTTTAAATTTTAACATTGCAATAACTTCTATGAACTATGAAAATTATATTGTTCAAATTTGGTACAGATTATTTCATTAGTTTTACAAATGTAAACTTTATTGCGGAATGGTACTAACCATTCATCGGTATCCACATGTAACACCAAATATTTATATCTTTTTTAATAACAATTTAATTGAAAATACGTGAATTTTATTATTGCCAAACCTTCTCAGAACTATTAAGATGATCTGGTTAAAATTTCGTTCAGACTAGCCCAGTCGTTTTCGTTGTTAGTGAAAACAATTTTATTCAAACTAATAACAAATAATCATATATTTGATAATCCCTTAGGTTATCAGCTAGGTAACTATTCAATCAGTGCTTGGTAATATGAATCAAAATACTTTATAAAGAGTATATATTGTTTTTGATAATAAATGATGATAAACAGGATCTTAGCTGGAGATAAAATACCCGAAGAAATGAAATTAGGGTATCTATGCCCGATATACAAGAAAGGTAATAAAAAGATATGTACAAATTATAGAGGCATATGCGTGACGAATCCCTGTATGAAGGTCCTGGGTAGAATAGTTAAGAATAGGATAGAAAAGGAATATGAAGGTACAGAAAACCAAGGTGGATTCACCGCGGGAAGATCATGCATAGACCACATTTTTGTAATGAGACAAATCTTCGAAAAGCATCTGGAGAAATCGAAAGATGTGGAATGTCTATTCATTGACCTGGAAAAGGCGTACGACTCGGTTCCTAGAAAGAATTATGGGAAGCTCTGAAAGAGGCTAATATTGCGGAAGACATGGTAAACATTATAAAGGAAATGTACCACAGAAATACATGCCAAGTGAAAACGGGGTCGAAACTTTCTGGAGAATTTCAAACCTCGAAAGGACTACTACAGGGATGCTGCCTTTCTCCAACCCTTTTTTAAATCTATATAGACGTCGCTCTCAGAGAGTGGATGAGAAAATGCGAGAGGATGGGTATAGGGATTGGGGGAGAAGCGTACATCAATAACCTTATGTTTGCTGATGACCAGGTAATCTTGGCCCAAGATAGAGATGACATTAACTACATGCTCAGGAGAGTTGAAGAGTCATATGGAAAATGGGGTATGAATATTATATATAATAAAACAGAGCATCTTGGCACCTCGACAGATACCTTGCCAATTGAAAAAGGTATCAAAACAGTAGAAAAGTTTAAATATCTGGGATCAACGTTCAATAATGAAGGCACTTCCACCAGCGATATTGAACGAAGAATAGGAGAAGGAAGGAAAGTCACAGCAATGCTAAATGGTGTTCTCTGGAGCTCAAATATACAACCCAGAACTAAGATCCTAATATATAAATCAATATTCGAATCTATAACGAATTATGCATCTGAGACATGGGTAATCAATGTAAGGCAACGGAAAAGACTACTAGCAGCGGAGATGGACTTCTGGAGAAGAGCAGCGAGGAAATCCAGACGAGAAAGAATTAGAAACGAAGATATCCGAGAAATGATGGGGATAAATAGGAATATCCTATCGACCATTGAGGAAAAAAGACTCAGCTGGTTCGGGCATGTGAGGAGAATGCCTCCAGGAAGATTACCGAAGAAGATAATGGACATGGAAGTGGATGGAAGACGGAGAAGGGGAAGACCCAGAGTGAGGTGGAGAGACGGAGTTGAAGAAAGCCTGATGGGACATGGCATAACAGAGGAACAGGCCTTGGACAGGGAAGGTTGGAGAAGGATCCTGAGGGATATTTAGGGGAAGGAAAACCACATTAGTGGAAAACTCCTATAAAAAAAAAATATATATATATTGTTTTTATTTAAAAAAGAAAATAATTTGCAAACTTTAGAGCTATATAAAATTCTCGTACGATTAAATTTGGTCAAAGAAAATAAGGATGATTGTCTTAAGGCATTAATATCACTCAACATTAAATATAAATTTAATCACTGTTAAATTTGAAAACAAAAAATACTACCCATTATAATATTTCATTTTAGTGTGTAAGATACAAAAGACTTTTTTTGTTAAAAAAAAAAATAATAGTAAAATAAATAAATCAAAAAATAAGCCACCTCAAATCTATTACATTATTTTTAAATTTTATTGGAAATTCATCGAAATTTAATTTCAATAATTTAAATTAAACATTTTTTAATATAAGTGAAACAAACATTTTCCACCATTTTTTCCATAATGTGTGTACTAAACTCATGTGTTTTCCCCTGATATTATATTCGATAGTAAAATATTTTAAAACTACTAGGTAAAATACTATAGTATCCTTTCATTATGAAAGTATTTCTCACATTACTTAAAAATACGATCTAGTTCATTGAATGAAGGAGTTATGTATGAAAGTGTTAGGTAGCAAAATCTATATGAAAACAACTAGAAAAAGGGATATGAAGAAGATGAAGGGGCTATGTAACATTTTCCTGCTAAAGGAAAATGTAAAAAAAAAAAACTTTTAACATAAATAACTCAAAATTGAGTTTTTTTATATATCCCCTTCATTCCCAAAAAGCCTTCAATTATTCTAAGAAGTTTCGCTCTACAAAGCACTCGAACGTCTATTGATAATTTTTAAGCATTCATTATTTATTTTATAATGCGTTAATATTTTAAATACAATTCTTTTTTCTCTTGATAAAAAAATTAATGCCAAAGAACTACAGATATATATATACTAATTTTTAAATGTGGTTACTGATTCCACAATGACCTTATATCTTATATGTCACTGATTTGGCACAGACCAGATACCTTTCCTTTCATGATAAACTTACTCCTCATCCAATTCAATTTGTTGCACAAGTTGCTTCCCATTCCATTCCTGGAAATCCTTAGAGACGTCTGAAAAAAATATGGCCTCGGGATCTTCTTATATAAATATTTCATTAGCGTACCTACATATGTATAGAACATAGTTCCTCTACAAGTTTTCAGGATGTCATTATTTTTCGTTGTAAACCGCTTATATCTGCATGTTTTTGTAATACAGTTGAAAATCTCTATTAATAAAAGGGAAAATAAATGTGGTTACAAATTTGTTGAAATTTAATTTTATTAAAATATTTTTTAAAAGTTATTTTATTTAATTATTTATCGATTGAATTAATTTATTTCCAAAGTTTTTCGCTGTCAGGACTGAGTTGATTTACCTTTAAAGGAATTTCGAATTAGTTTTATTTCTGTGTTGACTAGTCAGTCAACCAACCCATCCGGTAAGACATCAACCTATATCAAGGCTGTTAGAGAGAATTTTTATCAGGATATCTTTTTTTTTTTTTTTTTTTTTTTTTTTATAAATGTTTTTCTTATTTCTTTTATTTGTCGTAATGGGGGGAAAAAAGAACAAAACAGGCACACTTATAGGGAGAAACGGCTTGCTTAATCTTTAAAATCTAAGTATTAAGGACGTGGATAAATCCAGAGTTCCGTCTTTCCAGCCTTCATTCGAACTATAGACAAAGCGTCATCATAAATAACTCACCGCGGCAGCTTGACTTTTATAGGACGTAAAATCTCTTATTGGGCCTTCGTTTTTCGTTCTCATTTTCCGTCCACTTCGTTAAGGAATTGTTCAACTTTTAACAGTTTTTATAGTTTCCGTATTTTTATAGATGTAAATACGTATGAAACTTTTGCGCGTAGAAACACATCCGAGAACGTTGTAATCTTCTAATAAATATTGTTTGAGGAGACGAATAACATATTAATATCAGTATTCTTTTATATTTATTAAATTTTTTGATAAATACATATTTGACGATGTAGTTATATCGAATATATTGTTGAAAAGACGGATCAAAAATAATGTATAGATGGCAAAAAGTGATATGTAAGGCTTTATGAATCCAATTAAACAATATATACAATAAGAAATAAATGAAAAGAAGCGAAAGAAAAAATAAAGACCCTCATAATATATAATACTATAAATAAACTAAAAGAAAAAATAAATAAAGAACCTCTAACTATACAATACATAAGGTGAAAAAAATACAAAGGATATACTAAATTAAAAATAAATAAGTAAAAACAATTATAATAGAAAAAACAAAAATTTAAATTTAAATATACAATCGTACTTAATTATTATATAAACGCTCATCGTATCGATCCACCAACCACACTTGCACCTCCGCTTATGGAGGGACAAGCCAGGTCCAAAGAGATCCCAGCAGTTCTATATCAGCTAGTGTAAAGAAACTAGTGGTAACTGTGAGAGAGCGCTATAGTACAGTCACTTAGGACATAAGAGAAGAAGCTGGCTATTGCCAGTACTCCATGTTGAATTTTATAATAGATCACGAAGGCACTTCCTTTTTAACCCGCGAGGAGTTAAGGGTGTGGATAGGGATTGCGCTAGCAAGTTTGGATGATGAGAAAGTTTAAAAAATATGATTAACAAATTATTTTTATTTAAAATAATGTACGCGAATTAGAAGCTGGGGAAGGTCTTGAGACCTCTTTAAGCCCTCAAACATTAAGGGAAGGGTGAAGGTAACCTGGGAGTTTACACAATTTTCATCTTGGGTATGAATCTTTTAAACCAGCATGAGTGTGTTTTAAAGTATCTTTTTTTAATTTTTTTTTTATCAATATATTTTCAAAAAAACATTACTTGTGTAAAAAAAGAAAGATAAGTAAAATAATATTGAAAATAAATATAAAAAATAAAGGTATTCTGGTGTAATTACAAAAGCAATAATTCTCCCATATATATTTATTAAAAATCATATGATGTTACATGATTGTCCAATAATAATATTTTATTTCATTATTTGCGACGTTTCATGGTCATTGCCACATTATCAAGCTCTTACAAATTTCCAAAAATACAAGATCCATTTCCACAATAATTTTTAATCGACCAAAAGTCTTGTCACTGGTATCATGTCAAATCTCAAAATAACGAAAAAATAAAAACTCTATTAGAACTAAAATTTCTGTTCATATTTCCACCTTCATTATCACTGTCCATTACTGCAATAGTAAGAGCTTGATAATGTGGCAATGACCATGAAACGTCGCAAATAATGAAATAAAATATTATTATTGGACAATCATGTAACATCATATGATTTTTAATAAATATATATGGGAGAATTATTGCTTTTGTAATTACACCTTAATATTAATTTCTCCTTGGTAATTGATATATTGTATAGTAAAGGTATTCTGATTTACGTTCTTAATCAATAAGTAAATAAGAGAGAAATCTGCACTTTATAGAACTGTTATTTATTACATACTCTTCAATTAAGCAACAGATTCCAATATCTGTAAAAATCAAATAAAATGTAATATAATCAAACATTCTTATCGGTTTTTCTGTTACGATAAGAGATAATGTTTTACTAAAATGTTTTATGATAATGTTATTTATTAAATACAAACAAACTAATGAATAACACATGTTAAAAAAAATTGTAGAGTTGAAAAATAGAGTAGAAGAAGGGGTTACAAAACGCTATGTAACAAATTAAAAACAATAAAAGAATTAAAAAAAAAAAATTGTTTTTAAATTGTCATATGCTTATCTTTGTAACATACAAATCAAGCTCCTTAGTCAAACACCGCATGATTTTTGCTCAAACGTTTGATTTTTCTGTTGATGAAGTTGTCACTTAATTTTGCACTGAAAAATAGATTTTACACTAAATTTGTAATTTGACGAACCATTTGGCACTCGATTGGCAAAATCGACTCCGATACAGATATTAAAATTTTTATACATTTTAAAATAATGGGGGAAGGATTAATCTGACCACTAGTACACAGATCTCGAATTTGAAATTTTACGTTGGCCAAATATATAAAATAATTTAAAACCAATAATTTTTAATTATAGTAGTATGGATGTAAACTTTCGCGAGGCAATAGAACGTTTTGAATGACCTCGTATCTTATTAATTCAAAATAAGTCTTAGGTCTATGTATGTATATTAGTAATATGAGAGATGGATCCTCCTCCATCATGGTTGCTATTTTTATTAAAATAATATTATTTAATATTTATTTGTAATAGTTGGAAATTTCATTTAAAAAGAGGTTGACCAAGCTTAAAATTGTGTGATATTGTCATAGAATTAGCAGCACTTTTATGTCGTTTCTTTTTGCGTTTCTAGGTTTTTGAAAGTCGTTTCTAGGTGTTTTAAGATATATTATATAATTCATTTAGCATAATGCAATAAATAGTTTCTTGTTTATATTTATGAGATTCGCATAATAAATCCCTAAATGTAAAGATCAAAATAAAGAAACAATGCTGAAGGAACAGTCGAGATGATTGGGACACTTTATTATGATGAGCCACCATAAAATTGTGGAAGAGACTTACTATACTGAAATCGGAAGCTTGGGGGAAGATCCCACTGGGAGGTGTTCCGAAGACGGGGAATGGACTGTATCAGGATGAGGCAGATGGTACAGGAGAAAATATTCAGGTCTAAGCTCTGCAAAGTGTAACTTCACATTGCGTTATATAATAAAGCATATTATTTTGTGGCTCACAATTCAAATGAATATTTCAGGTGAGATATATTAAATAGATATACTTCGAAAATTGTGGGAGGCCTCTTTTTTTTTTAAAAAAAAAGGGGGGGGGGGCGAACATTCTTTTCATTAAATAGGAGATATATGATACATATAGATTTAAAAAAAAGATACCTTCAAGTATATTTTTTTAACCATTCTCTTAGACACATTTGGCCAAAATGAATCTGTATTTTTTTAATTTCTGTAAAGCTGAACATAATCAAAATGTAATGATCATTCTATCTCTTTTTACTCCTCTGTAAAATTTTGGAGATTATTTTTGACCAAACTCTCTAATGGAAATCAGATTTCTCAACTCTCCAGTCGTTACATAAGTATACTTATATTATTCCAACGGTATCGTTATCTTCTTCCCCAGACAAGTAAGTTAGTAAGTTGTTCGCTTCATACCTCTTATTCCCTCACCTTAAGTATGGCTGTGTGGTTTATGGTGGCCTCTCGATGGCAGGTTGAAGTGAACCATAAACTGCTGTGCCAGGATTGTCTTCGGTATCCCGAAGAAGTTTTCCACCTCTTTTTCCGAAATAAATTGGCTTTATCTCACTTTCCGTTGAAAAAATTTCCTTCATTCATTTACCAAATTATCAAAACTTTTCAGATCTGTAGTCAATTCAATGCACACAGGATCCCTTACTTCTGGCCTATACACCCAATCCCATATAACTGCATTCCAATGCACCTTTCTCTTCCGCTCACCCATCCAATGGGATTCATCCTTCCTCATATTAGGCAAGCAGAATCCCTTAAAACATTTAAATTCCTCTATTTACAGTACTTCATTCTTATCCAAAATGACGCTTGCTAACTATCTACCTACTCCATTAAATTATTTTTATTATATGTTTTGCACTACACTAATAATTTTATCAAGGAAAAAAAAACGGTATTCTAGAAATTAAATTGAGGATTTTTATTTTATTTTTATTTTCTCTCTATCTATGTCTTTCGTGAGTATCGATGTATTTATTATCTTTATAATATTTTTTTTTTTTTTTTTTTTTTTTATTTCAATCTTTTTCTGTCCAGATTAAGTTCTATTTATTTTTTTTTCTCATTTGTTATTTTTATCACTGCAGATAACACTTTCAAGACTTTTTCCTTGTCGGTAACACTACAAGTCTCTCATGCGTATAGAATGAAATAAACTAAATGTATGATGTCCGAGGCCCTCATTTTCATATAAATACCAATAATGCCTCTAGTTCTTCTTATTGTTAAAGTTGAATGCATACAAGAATAATTTTATAAAACTAAAATTTTAAGAAAATATCTTTTTTTTATATTTATACAACAGGAAGGAAGTTTATAATGACTAATCTATTTCCTCAGAAAACAAAATATTTAATCTATATCGATATGCGTATAAATATCTTAAACATTGATTTTAACACCCTAAAATCTACATTTATGGCAAGCGAATTTGTGTACATTTCTAAATGGAGTTTTTCAACAGAATGAATCACTCATAACATCAGTATAAACATACATAACATCAGTATAAACATACATAACATATGCGACGCAACAATTCATTGCTGAATCAGGGCCCTGTCCAAAAGTTTTTGCCATTCATCTCTATTATGTGCATCAGCCATCCAGTCTGGTGTTCCTAGGATGTTCCTGGTATCTGCACGGACGCCATCCATCCCCATCTATCTATAATAAATCGCCTCGATAGTAATTTTATGGAATTTCGTTCTCATTTATCCTGGCGATGTGCCCCGCCCACCTGAGCCTCCTCACACTGATCCACCTTGCTATATCTTTGTCGTTGAAGATTTCTTGGTTTTTTCTTCTTCTCCAGACTACACCCTTCTCGATCGGACCAAAAATTCTTCTCAAGATCATTCTTTCAAAGATTAGCAGTCTATTTTCATCAACCTTAGTTCATGCCCATGCTTTAGATCCATATGTGAAGACCGGACGTACAAGGACATTGTATAGCCTCACGTTAGTCTTGGTTTAAAACCTTCTTTAGTAGGTTTTCAACAGGAATTTTAATTCTTTTACGAAATCGAGTATATCAGTTTCAGTTGTCTCATATTTCAGCAACACCCTAACGTAAAGTCCGTTAGAAGCACACTCTACACCGCTTCTTAAGTTTTATGGTTGATTATTCGAATGATGGCCCCAAGATTATGTAGAATTCGGTATGTGTTCCTATTCGTAAGTCGAGAATGACAGCAAGTCCTAAGTAGTTTTGTAGCAGTTCCATTTTGTCCGTTTGTGGAATTGTGGCATTGGCCATATAAACGGAAGGGCATGTTTCGGGTCTTAGAGTAGACATAGTGTGTTGGGACATTTGATGATTTAGTCGTATCTTCTAAAGTCTACACCAGTCTTGTACCTCTTGTAAGTGTTGTTGTAAAATCGATGATGCCTGTGTTGAATTTTGGTGTCTAATAATTATAGCTGTGTCGTTTGCGTATGTGGCTGTAAGAGTGTGGGTTGTTATTAACTTTCTAAAAAATCACTACGTCTCTTAGACGCATATTGTTATCTATAGAATTAAGGGCCTTTGCCCCAGAGTAAAATTATTTTTCTATTCTGTTATTAAAAAAAAGATACTGTGTGGCAGAAGATACCTTAATTTTTTGAAGAAGAGCTAACAATAATCAATAATTAAAGCAGTTATTTACTTTTTTCTTATTTATTTTTTTATTTAGAATTGTACATGAACCATCAGAGCTAATCCTTGCTCTCGAAAAACTCTTAATACAAGTTAGAACAATGTCTTGAAGCCTTTTTAATCAGATAATGCTCGAGAAAAAGCGAAATAAAGGAACAACGGATACACTCCACCCTCGTTTCAACAAATTCCTTTTCTTCCCCCTCTCCCTCCCCCACTTTACCTTAGATTTCCACTTTAATCTTCCAGAGCCCTCAACAGGAGGCGCTCCTCTATTTACTTTAATTTAGGTTTTTAAATAGCTTCGGAGAGGGGCGGGAGCGGAGGGAGGGTTCGAAGCGTAGATTGGCGGTGCCCAGCTGAGCGCAAGCTGCCAATTACTTAGGTACTGCAAAGCCCATAACACTCAACTAATTGTTAGCATTATATAACAGATAATTTATGTTAATTGGTTTGGTGCTCGGAGAGCCAGAGGTTCGAGACCTGTCACCACTCCCTTCCAGCCTAATGAACTGCTTTTGACCTGTGCGCCTCATCGCCTTCAATTTGCATAAACTAATTTATTTCCCTTATCTCTCAATCTTTTACCTCAAATCTTTGCCATTATTTACTTTGCTTCGTGTAATTTTTATTTTAAAAAATAATTTTCCACTTTGCGTGAGATTATGAAGAGTTAGGTATAAGAAATTGTGATAGACTACAATAGGCCTGAGATAACTATTAAAAATAACTATCACATATTTATGAAATATTTTGTGAGTAGTAAGCGAGCAAGCACATTAGGATATTATGTTTAATGTATTTGACAAATATTTAATTTTAATTGCCTGATGGCCTAAGCTGTCTCAAAAAATTTCCATATAATTTTTTAGTCTTTTATTGACCGCACCTCTTAGTTTTATTGGAACTATTTATTCACCTCCATCTTATTATCTCCAAGAACACCTCATATTTAATAATTATTTTATAAATTTCTTGATAACTTTATAATTTAATAAGATACTAGACTTCCTGTTACCGAGTTCGATCCGAATGAACGCAGAAAATCTCTGTTCTGTTATATTTGCCGTGGATCGACTTGCAGTTCGGGTAATCCCTCAGGTTCAAACCCAATTCGGGAAAAAATCTGGCAGTTCGACCAGATATTTCCTAAATATTTTCCATTCCGTTGGCCTATATCAGTACACCCTTATCGAAGCACTGAACGCGTCACTTCACGGTTTGTACAGTTTTTGTTTTATTTTTATTTATTTAATGCTTACATTTTCAGATAGTAACATTATTCAACAGCTTTTTTAATAAAAAAAATTTACTTCGTACTTTAATAAGTGAAAACTTGTGTGTCTGTAGGGAAAATAAATTGAATTTTCGAAACTTTTTAAGAAATTTGATTCAAATGGAAGTGATATATGCTTATATCTGCTTTTCCAGAGTCTTCAAATCGTTTCATTACATCATAAAACACAAAATATCTTTCGATTTGGAATTTTCAAAAAGTTTCCACTTTTGTATTTTTACATTAACAATTAAAGATCATTGGTTAAACACATGATTTACTAATAGATGAAGAAATTAAATCACTTTATTCTGCATTTGATAATATAATTTTAATTAATTAAATTTGTAAAATAACTCTTTTGTCCATCTATGATGTCGATTATTAATTTTTAATTATTCAATACAAAAATACATTTTACAGGGTAAAGAAATTATAAGTATCAGAATATTATTTTTAATTGATTGAGGACAAATTATTTTTTGGTTTGATATTAGAAATCGGAGTATTCATAATTTAAACCACTGATTTATTTATTTATTTTGTAAGAGAAAAATCACGAAACCTGTCTAAACATGTGTAACAGCATTCTATAAACAAGGATTTTTAGTGAATTATGAAATCATATTATAACAGATTTTATGAAATTCACAATTTCCTTTTATAATTTGAATTCTGTAATCGCCACTACTGATTTGAAAGTGTTAAGTAAGGTTATTCAATCTTTAGAATGTTTTGGAGCATCGGAATTTCCATATTTTCTGAACCTTCCTTCTTTCATACAAGGGAGGGTTGCTCCTCAAAATTTAAGGCACGCTGCGTATCTAAATCCTTAAATATTCAAACAGCAGATTATTCTTTAGGAATTTTCTGAAATAATGAATTTTTGATATCATGACATTCTGTACCTATTGGCAAACTATACATTCTATACAAAACTGAAACGACAGATTCCATTCATAGAAAGGCTCCAATGTCATTTAACATTACATACAACATCATTCATTGACATCTAAACCTATGAAACAATACTAGGTAATATTTTTACGCTGCTGGGAAAAAAAACAATTGAATTCGATCTACCTACTACCACTGCCTATGTATGTATATGAGAACATTGAAAAAACAACTTAAAAAAAGTGGATAAACTACTTTCATATTTATCTAGTATTAATATTTATTATTTATATAGTAGATAATAAGCAGGGAAGAGTTACTGTTTGTTTTTTTTCTCAAGCCATTTTAACTTTATTTACCTTTAAGATAATGTACGGCAAAGGTAAAGAAAGTAAAAAAAAAACTATCGAAATAAAAATTGGCTGAATGCGGAAGTTAATTTCGATAATCGAGGATTAATAAATAATGTTAGCAAAAAAAAAAATAATACAGAATAGTACTTTTGTCCGATTTTTTAGCTCATCAAAAGTGGTAAACGTTTTTGTATTTAAAAACGAAATGTAACTTTTTAAAAATAAGCAGCAATAATTAAAGAAATCTCGTAATTTATAATAACTGTGTGAAATCATGATGGTTGAACACAGTGCCCAGAAGGATCAGTTTTAAAAAAATATCTACCAATATCATTATATATAAATTATTTTATAGCTATTTATTGAAAGTTACAACTTATACAAATAAAAAAAATAAAAATATAAATCTAGTAAATGATATGATAATGCTCGTAGTAACATGTCAATTGTTTGAAAAGCAACTATCCGTAGCCACTTCAATAAGTTCTTTATTAGAAGGTCCCGAGGCCATCTTCTTTTCAGACACCTAGGAGGTTTATCTGGCAAAGAGTAGGAGATGAGTTGAGATACTGGTGGATTTAAATAGTTATAGAGTTTACTATGAAAACATGGGTATAGCAGCTAAGTTATACGTAAGGTATTTATTAAGATCTTTGTGGATATGTTCGTTTGTTACAAAGTAAGGAGCATTGAGGATTTTTCTCTTGATTTGTAAGGATTGGATACGAGATGAATTGGATGGTTTACCTCAAATCCATATGTCCAAATAGGTCTAATTACTCTTATGTAAACGGGTAATTTGTAATTAATTAGAAGGTGTGAACTTTTGTCAAGTCAAAGGAGTCAAACAATATTATTTTTAAGCACTGTTTTTTTAAGTGGTGTATTACATGCATTGTTTTTTTTTTTATTTTAAACACAATTTTTTTTCCATTTATCACTACAAATAAGTATGTACTGAAAAAAAAAATTGTTTTTCTCTGTAATCGACTCTTTAAGTCCTTACAATTAAATATGCGTTATTTTTCTCTCTCTTTCGAAACCAAAAAAAATTAATTCACCCCGAATTCCTAGAACTTTTAACGGACACCACTTCATCTGTTTCTTTTGTGTTGTGAAATTTAATTACTCTCATAACAATTTAAATAATTGACTTATTCAGGAAATGTGTTTTTTAATTAGTAAATGAGAATTACTAATTAATTTCAGCTAACATAGAAATTTTTACGTGAGGTAGTTCAGAATTCCTCGAATATGTTTTTTGGGACATTAAACTTTATAATTACCACTTAATTAATTATTCATAGCTATTCCTGGATGTTTCTGTTTTATTTATTTCGGCTATAACGTCCGCGCACGGAAGTCATCACCTAGCTGTTAAGAAGCAATAATATCGGTAATAACCATTAATAGCTGTCGTTTTAATGGTTTATGAGCAGTGTAACAGAGACGGGCCGTGTCGTTAATACCGTTTATTGTGCGATAACATTGAGAGCTATATAAATAGTGACGGCTAATGAGTGTGGACAGCCGGGCACCTGCCGCTATATCTGCCCTCGCCTTTATGTGCTGATTACGTGTCCCCAGGGTCCACCAGGTGAAAACACAAAAAATTAGGAAGCCCAGGTCACTCCAACCTTCGAGGATGTTTCTCGAATAAGTAAGTGTTTCATTTCTAACTGGCATTTTACAAGGAATCTGAATAACACACGCATTATATATATATATATATATATATATATATATATATATATATATATATATATATATATATATATATATGTATTTACTCGTATACAAAAGCATTGTACTGTTTTTATATTGTCCTCGTTCTATCCTATTTTTTTTTAAAACGTTTTTATTTACTTGACCTGTATGTAACGGAATCTTTCATCGTAATTTTTGCCAATATCCAGCTTTCAACTTGAAAATTTGCACACGATTCATGGACCAATGACAATACAATAATTATTATTTGAGGTACGCATGATGATATAGAAGGATCAGTACAATTAGGATTGATTAATTAGGTGCCACTTCTATTGAGATTATTTTATTTGAAAACTAGTTTCGAATGCTAAACATTCATCTTCAGTTCTAAAACATACAAAATGTTTTCAACACATCAGTACTATGTTACATAGATTATATATACTAAAGTTTTTTAAAAAGATAAGACAAGAAATCAAGCATAGGCACTCACCTTCGAGGTAACTAAAACACTGAATTTGTGAGAAGTAAAAGGGGGAGGCAGGTAGGTTAAGTTTTAGATTTACTACAAATTTAATAAAGACTCGGGAGTAAAAATATTATATCAAGTAGAAAATAGCCTAAAATTAAATACTTTTGAATCACTAGAAATAATAAAATCGTTTAAAACCGATCCAGATTTTTGTTTAAATGATCAGATTAACATATCCAATAGCCCCATTTTAAATTTGTTTCCCATAGGAACGGAAAAAAAAAACCCAATGCGTGATAAGGGAAACCCCATTGTAAATCTAAAACTTAACCTACCTGCCTCCCCCTTTTACTTCTCACAAATTCAGTGTTTTAGTTACCTCGAAGGTGAGTGCCTATGCTTGATTTCTAGTCTTATCTTTTTTAAAAAACTTTAGTAATTATATATAATCTATGTAACATAGTACTGATGTGTTGAAAAAATTTTGTATGTTTTAGAACTGCAGATGAATGTTTAGCATTCGAAACTAGTTTTCAAATAAAATAATCTCAATAGAAGTGGCATTTAATTCATCAATCCTAATAATACAATAATTAGACAACTTTATTTAATGGTCTCTATTAGTCTGTTACTCCCAAAATGACGGCCTTGCAAAAGATGAAGTAGTAGTTTTTAAGTTTTTGTATGGTCCAGAAGGGCCCCGAGAATAAAATATGAAAAATGAAACTAAATTTCATAAGCGGAAAATGTTTAGGGGACAAAAAACCCAAACCTTTTGAACTTTTTTTAGATTTTGGAAAAAAATATATAGAAAAATGTGTACAATCGAAAATTGTTTTATTTACAAAATTAAAGTTTATTAAATTGTACGTCTAAAGACATCCCTTAAGCTGTATTTGATTTAGGCGTTTAGCCACAATCAACTGTCAAACATCGAAGAATTTTGCCTACTATAAAAAGTGAGTTTTGGCCCGGTTTAAGAATCTATAACGCAGAAATTGTGTGCAAGATAGGAGTTTTAAAGTAATAATTTGCCCAATCCTACTCTTGAGATTTGTCACAAAAACAAAAATTGTTGGTAGATTTTGGATAAAATGTGTTAACAATGCATATAAATCACGAATAGTACAGGGTTATTAGCTTCGAACCTTGAACTCAAAAAATTAAAAGTCAGACTGCTGCAAATAGTTTACCACACTTGGATTTTTACTTAGCTTTTGCTATAAAAGCGTGTTTTTATAGTTTTTTAAACTATATATTTTTTTTAAGGGAGGCATTTTTTTTTTTGTCTATTATTTGTTTTTCAAATTAATTTAAATGATTCGAAATGACTGTATGTTGTTATAGACAAACTCTCTAGGGATGATCGTAACGAAACAAATGTATTCATACGCCTTCATTAGAAAGTCAAAATTTTTAAAAATACCATCATCTACCATAGCGCTCTTCCTCAGCCCCACTAGAGTTTGGCCATAGTGATGTAGCTGAGAGCAGCGCTGGGATCTCTTGGGTTGGGCTTGTCCTCCCATAAGTGGAGGGAGCTTCAGGGTTCTCCGGTGGGTATATTGTATATATTTCATTTAAATTTGAATTTGTTATTCTTCATTTCAGTTTGTTATTGATTATTTAAATATATATTATTTAATTAATTGCATCATTAACTCTTCAACACCACTTAACAATACTACAAGACTGGTTCAAACAATGGAAAATAAAACTAAACTACACCAAATCACAGCACATAACCTTTACACTCAGACAAGACTCTTGTCCACCTGTCTTCATCGACAATCAACCCATACCACAAACAAACGAAATTCACTACTTAGGACTTACATTTGTTAGAAGAATGACCTGGGGCCCACACGTAAAATAAAAACGTCTCAGTCTAACCAAGAGATTAAAACTTCTGTATCCAATGCTTCATAAACTGTCGACATTAAAACTCCGACAACGACTGAATACATACACTTACTTACTTAAACCCATATGGACATACGCCACACAAATATACGGGACTGCAAAAAATACACACCTTAAAAAAATACAAATATTCCAATCAAAATTACTAATCACGAAATCACCTTGGTACGTTTCAAACCACACACTTCACACTGATTTAGAAATACCCACAGTAAAGAAACATATAAATGACCTTTATTTCACGACAGACTTCGTGGACATAACAACATACTCATTAATGACATGGCCACGACTGACATACCTGGAAATACTCTCAGAAGGCTTAAAAGAAGCTGGATGAGAGATTTGCTCAAATAAATCTCTTTAACCCATGCCAGGAGGAGGTACTATTGAGTACTAGTCTCCCACACGCATACAAGGCCTGTAGTATTCAATTTCACATCACATTCACTGATTGTTACCCTAATAACAGGTGTGAATTAAAATCTGAAAGAGAAAAAAAAAAAAAAATATATATTAGGTATTTGTGTATTATAGGAATTTTTATTTTGTTTATTTAGAAACGTTTTGGCTTTTATTTATTTTTTTTGTCCTTATGGCTCATTGCCTTAATGAGAGGCCTATAGTAACATTAATTCAATAAATCACTTCTCCCAAAAAGAAAAAAAACAAGAAAAAAAAACAATAAATATGTCGGACAACATATACACGTAAAAAAACTAAAATCAATCTCAATTAGATAGATAAAAGAGAAAGATGTCTGGAATATTTGAAAGGCTTAGTAGGTAATATAAGTACAAAAAAAAAAAAAAAGAAAAAGAAGAAAAGAAATGTTTTAAGGTATATTAATATTTAAATTAGTGCATTTCTTATCGTACTAAAAGTTAACTGCATTAATTGTTTCCCAATATTTTTCTGGTTTGCTTTAGTTTCTATATTTTCCTCTAAAATAAAAAAAAAAATAAAACCTGAAAAAGTTTTTTGGGTTCATTAGTACTTGGTAAGGTTGTACTGTATAGAGCCTGGATGTGCCACCGAACTGACCCACTAGCGTACCTTAATATAATTTTATATAACAGAATAAATATTTCTTTTAGGTTGATGATAGATAAATAGTTGTTATTAATAACTAAATTATCACTTTTTATTTTAACATCTTATCAATAAAAATAAACTTAAATCTTTAATCATTTAATTTTTATTTAAACAACTAGTTTATCAATACTATATATTTTACACACATACCAATGCAATCAGTTCACTAGTTTTAGTCATGTGATGAGCTTTTTCACTAACCCATGAAATTTCTTTCATCAGGAATCTTTTCTTCAATCATTTAAAGGGGTAAAAAGTACCATGAAGTCTTAGAAAATAACCGTTACAAATGTTTGAACATTTGTTTTTTGGACTTTCATAAATCTAAATATATAATTGTGGTAATTATTTTATTTTATTTTCTTAACTTAACCAGATACTGTAATTTTTATTTTTATAATTTTCAATAAATGTTTTATAAAAAGGTGGATAATTAACCTATATTTTTCAAAAATGTTTTAAACTGAGTTCATGTAAAATGTATGATTGCATCAAGACCAATCTTGTTGTTTTGGTTTTGATCAACTAGGATAGAGGAAGGTAAATAGACAGAGGTTGGTGGCGTCAGCATCGTGCCTTCGGGTTCACAAAAACTTCTAATTTATCTATTTAATAGATTAAAATAATACTGGTATTTTTTTTCGGTTTAAACTCTGTGCCGGGGCATAATTCAACTTTAAAAACCTATTTTGTTTCCCATCTATAGATATTTCTAACAATAATTATGATATTTTATATATGTATATTTGTAAATTATATAAAACTATATATAAACATTGAATATTTCTGTAATTTAAATTTAAAAATAAGGCTATTTGAAATTAAATTTTAATAGGCAATTTTAAAAATGGGGAGAGAGGAAAAAAATAAGGTTGAATTGTATTTATTGCTTTATTACTGCCGTGTAGACATTTTATATTCTGTTATTTAAATATGTAATATTCAAATAAGAGGTGAACAACTAAGTAAATAGGATTATATAATAACGAAACGCATTATGTAAAAATTCAATATTATGTAATATAAATTTTTAATCAAATTCTCTCTATGTAAATATAAAGATTTGATAAAAAAAAAAAAAAAAAAATTTAATTTTTAAACAGTATTAAAGCTGAATAAAATTTTGACGTAAATGATCGATAACTTTGAATTATAGCCTTAATAATTGATTTTGACAAAACAAGTTTTTCTCCTCCTCTCCAGAGATATTTTTCGAGTTTTACTGTTTCATATTTAAAGGAAAATTTACGAATTAAATTATATTTTAAATTTTATAGTTTTAATATATAATGAATGCTCTATACAGTTTCCGTTTTAGAAATAGTCCTCCTAGTAACTGGCCTGATTGACGGAAATCGATGCCGGGACTTGAGAACCCAACTCCCGACTGTTTCTAGAAACGATCACCCTTAAACACCGAACAAACTGTTTTGTTTTAAACGTTTAGTGTGCGTTTTATTGTTTTACCATATATATGTCATGTTCACTTTATTTTTTAATATAATAAATATGTTGGTAAGCTCATTTCATCTGAATTTTTAAATTATGATGGAATTTAATAACATAAAAATGAATAAAGTCAGTAGGTATACGACTTAATGTTGGGTTAATTGTGCCATACGTTATCTGCGTTAATTTAAAAAAGTTATGGTTAATTATATTTATAAAAATTATTAATAGTTTCAGTGCGAGAAATTAAATGAATATGTAAATCGTAGCGATTTTTTTTAAATGATAATTTGCAAGTAATCTACATGTAAAGTAACAATTAAAAACATATATCAGATATTTTCCAAGCAGATAGGTTTATTACAAAATGCTTTTAAAGTGGAGTGATAAGCCAACGAGATGTATCTTTGAAGTGTTTCCTGCTCGGCCTGTCCTATGGAATCGATATGTATAAATATTTATATTCACGTTTAATGGAATATATTAAAAGTTAAAATAGTTGTGTAACAGCATTATTATTTTTGGTTATTCAATATAAAATAATATTTATAACAACATAAATAAATAAATAAAGAATAAAAACTCTATAATTTTCAATAATAATTAAATATATCTCAATAGTTAGGTGTTTCAATAAATACACTAAGATTTATTATTAGCATTATCCTTAGCCCTGTTATAAAACAGTTTTTAAAATTGGCAGTCAGTCAAAACATTGCATTTTAAGAAATGTTTTCCTTATTATTAAAATGTCTTGATTTCAGAATCTAAATTATTCGCATTGAAAGGAATATTCATTATGAACGTAATATTTCTTTTTAGTTAAAAAATAAATATTTAATAATTTTAATAAATATTTTTAATTTTTAATTTAATAAAAACTAATAAATTGGAACATTCATGTATTTCCAATTCATATGACTGTTTAACGCAGTCATGTTTGTTCAGACATTATTATGAAAAATAGTTTTATTATAATGTTTAAAAGTGTGGGTTTTTAATCATTATTTTAATATCAAGTTATGTTATTTTTTCTAAAAAAATATAAGTGTGAGCTTATTTAAAGATGTTGGCATTGGATATTGTACAACTGGGCTATGCTTTAGAAATAACCGTTTATATTTGATGTATATAGTTATTTTTAAAATGTTTATTTTAAACAATATTTTCGTGTTATCATATACACATATATGTGTTACATATAATCCTTTGAATGGTTTATAAATCAGAATTATTATTTTTTTTTTACTTTTAGAATACTTTTTGAATACTGAAACCTTTGTGAACACGAATATTCATGTTTTCTTATTTTCATTATAAAATAAACATGTATTAATTACGTTTAATGGAAAAAATATATAATAATAAAATATATTAAAGATAAATAGAAGAAATAAATAACAGAGAAGTCTTTCGGCAAAAAGTATTGAAAATGGAAAGATTCCAAGGATGGAAATTGAAAAGGACTGGTACAAAGTGGTCTGAGGACAGAAAGATGAAACATGGTGAACAGATGAAAGCATACTGGAAGAAAAGAAAAGAACAAGGGAGAAAGAATTGAAATTGGCACGTGGTCCTCTGCTGGCCCATTCGAAAAAAAAAAAAAAAAAAATAAAAAAAAAAAAAAAAAAAATTAATTATACCTAAGTGTAAAAATAAAACTCTTTACTGCTGCTAAACCCATATAGGGTTTTGGGTTCAGCAAGCATTAACAGTGAGTCTTGGTAAAGAAACATTGTTTCGAGATTGATGATTTTACTAAGTGATTTGGTCAGCATTCACACTCAACCACTAGATTTTCCACCTAATTTAAAAGAGGCACTTTATAGAGGTACTGTTTCGTAGATGATGGTCTCCGTACCATAAATTCTATTAGTGGCAAAATTTATAGAATTATATTTGATACCTACAGCCGGATTTGAACTCGGGCATGTATTTCAGTGCCTTAAATACTGAGCTAAACTCTCCCTGATTATTATTAAGTAGTATAATCTTGAAATCGGAAGTTTAAATTTACGTAGAATATTTTAACATTATTAAAATCATTCAATGTAAATCTATTAATTTAAAAGAATGATTACTTCATTTTGTTTTTATTAATGATTAAAATCATGAATTAAGTAATTCTACGACTTGAACGAAATTTAAAAAAATTAATTACATATAATTTAGCTACAAATATATTAAAGTATATTATATGATTTAATTCAGATCACAATTTTGTAAATTAAAAAAAACAACAACATAATAATATAAAATAAAGGAAGAGTAATATTGATTATTAATAATTAAGTCATCATTATGATATTATTTAATTTTATTACTGCTATAAATTTAGTAATATCTTAATAATATTGAATCAAAGTCCTACTTATATAAACCGTACTACTTCACATATATATGAAATTTACTTTTTATTCTGTTTAAATATCTTCACTTTCTTTTTTCAAGTGATTTTCAACTGTCATTTATTAAGTCATAAAATTTCATCTAAAAAGAAATTTACTTCTAAAAATGTTATATCATATTTTATTCTATATTTAGCCCCCGTTAAAAGAAAAAAGACGTTAAAATTGTTTTGCTTGTTATCTATAGGTACTTTTAAATGGCTTAAGAGAACCATCAATTCAGAAATTTAAGCTCATTAGATGTGCTCGATTTGGTTAAGAACCGTGAAATGGATGCCCAGAATGACACTACACTCTGACATAGAATGCCATTTACAGTTGAAGATGGTTACTTTAGGGATGATTCACTATGAGTCGTGTTAAAACAGTCAATAATTTTAAACAATAAAACAGACAAAATAAAAAAAAAATCATTTACAAAATGTTCCCTTAATTCCACAAAAAATCTAAATTAAGATCTAAAAATAAATTCATATTGAATAAAACAGTTATTCGATCCCAGATTACATTTGCCTCACCCGTGAGGAGCTCAACTTGTACAACCAACTACCATAAACTTGAAAAGATACAAAACTTGTTTATTAGGATAAACAATGATTACCCTCGTTATACAAAAATATCAACAATCCGCTAAGATCTCAACCTTATCCATGTAGAATTTCACGTCTTTGATCAAAGCAAAATATACATTGAAAAAACGACAATTTCAGAAAATTCGCTTATATGAGAAATCGAAAATTACAACAAAACATCACTAAAAAAATACGCACAAAAGAACTAAACATGTACTCCTCACATAAACTAATTTACGCATCTCCTGCTTGCTATGTTCAATATTTGTTATTGTACGTACTTTTTAGCAATTTTTATACTATTAAATGATGTAAAATATATACATGTAAGCTATTTTAATTGATTTTATTTATTTATTATTATTAATTTTTTTTGTTATGTGGGTTTTCTTATTTTTTCCTACTGTTTAATGATAAACTTTGAATTGTATAGCCTATTTACTATTAAATAAAATTATATTAATCATGTAGAGGATGTATGCCAGAACATGAATATTTGATATGTATTGTAAATTGTAAATGTAAATAAAGTATTATTATCTAAAAAAATTTTTAAAAAAAAAGTAAATAATTTTTTATTAGATCATTAGATATTAGTCAAAATACGGTGATTTAATATGTTTATTTCATTGTTACCAATTATAAGGAATACCTATTTTCAAATCACATACTTTATTCAAAGACCTATGGCCCGAAGACTGCCACTGCTTATGAATATATATTTATGGAATATGTTTCTTATGAAACTTAATGGAAAATCATATTCAGTACATAAAAGCGTCGCCACATCAAATTTTACGAGCTTTCTACTCTGTTCCAACCCTCCTTTTTCTTCGTTAAATCCTCCTTCAGAGCCAATCAACTAGAATAGACGATTTTCAGTTTTAATTTGTTTATTTATATTTTATTTCAGTAACATAACCACTGAAAGATTCACTGTTAAATTGTAAAACAAATGCTTTACCAACCCTTAATCACTTCAAAATATTCGGTAGGATGATAATTTGTCAATTCTCTTTTTAGAAATTTAGAATATTTTAATGTGACTTTTTTATATAATTTTTTTTATCATGGATATGTTGTCTAAAATTCTGTAGTTTTCCCAATTAACATATTAGAATCTTTAATTAATTATTAAATAAATTAACGATCAATAGTTATCTTTATAGTTCAAGGATGGCTTAGCAATAATAGAATCTAAAGATTTTCTACTAATTCTTTATTGAAAATGCAATAGTAAGTGGATAACAATGAAGTTCAACATGAAAGGTTACAAAAGTACAGTGTTATATAGAGCTTGATATTGATAATAAAATTTACTTATTTTCAATTCAATCGTTATTAAAAGGCTGTATTGTGTGAAATGTATCAAATTTTAACATCATTTTCATAGTTCTAAGTTTAGCAACAATAAAATTTTAAATGTACAATTTTGAGTGCTAGAAACAAGGTTTGCCACACTTTCACATACTTTTATGGTTATAAATTTGCTTTTTGATATTGTGTGTAAAAATATGAACCTTGAGCCTTTAGTTCTAGACACTGATAATGCAGTCCATTATACGCAAACGTCTCTTAATAGTCTCTGTCTATTTGGATTACCAACTTATAGATTAAAATTGAAAATCGGATGTCTAATTAGGCTTTACGTAATGTTCAAACACCTAATCAATCTAATTTGACCAGGTTAAAAATTACTGCTATGCGTGAAAATATTGAAAATATAATGATCAATTGCATTCTTTTATACAAGATTTTTATCGATAAACATGTAAAATTTCAGTTATTAGTTAAAATTATCTAAGTTCTTCACTTATGAGAGAAGGGGAAGTCTCGACTAAGGATGCTAGTTTGATATAAACAAAGTTGAAAAAAAATAGGAATTTAAATCGTAACATTTTTCATTCAAACCAATTTAGCTCCTACACGGTTGATTCTGACAAATACTATTAAAAAAAAAAAAAAAAAAAAAAATTCTCCATTAACTTTCTGATAAGGGAACTAATCAGCAACAAAAACCGAGCCAGAGGATGTAAAAAAAGCCCTAACGCTTAAAAATGTAGCCAAATAGTGACTTTTCGTTTAAATAGGAGGTAATAGCGACAAATTTTATATTACAAAAATATTTTCCATTAAATTTCTGATAAGAAATCTATCTACAATATTTTCAATTCGAGCAATGCCAACAGAGGTAGAGGTTGACAAAATGTTACATTTTTCACTGTAAAAAAAGTTACACCAATCCATATCAAAACATTTATGAAACGCTTTTGAATAAACAAGGAACTTTAACTCCTCATTAAATTGAAAAAAATAGCCGAATTTTTTTTCTTCTAATAAAGATTTAGTACGAAATAAATAGTAAATACTCTTGCCTTCTGAAGGTTCGTCTACCCTACGAAAGTGTTTTTTTTTTCCTTCTCGTTTCGTAAGCGATGTTTCTATTATATTATATAAATAATATAATTTATTGTCATTTGTAATTCAAGGCAGAGTTGAATTGACAATAAATTGTAATTAAAAATTAATTTAAGCGTATGTCAGGTTTTTTTCCACGTAATTAAGGAAATCCTGTTATTACTCTCAATATATCAATGAAATATTTCAGCTTGATGGATTATTGTATAACAGAAAATATTATAAAAAATGTATGCTGAGATAACGCAAGCAATAAATCTACCTGGGTTGGGAAGGTGGACAATAATCCGAAATCCGTGACAGCCGGAGAAAGTGAAACTTAAAACCTCCGAACAGTTTTACGTTGGTTTTACAGCTATCTCCACAATATTTCAACTTTACTGTATTATACAATTTAACTGGAAGTGCCCCCTATCAAAATGATCCTTAAATGAGATTTTATATTTACAACCCCTTGACTCCTATTACGCTTTTTGATTGCTACTAAAAAAATAAATAGTACACACAGAAATAAAAATAAACTCCTCCCCATTGCCATTAGCCGGTTTAGAACTAGTTAACAAGCCCCTAAATCCTATGAGAATTTTTTTTTTTTTAATGATTCGCGTCCTTTGTAATCTATTGTTTCCTGGCCTTCGTTTTCCATTTAGTTTTTTTTAAACGTCTTGGCATCATTACACGCTTTATTTTTTCATTAAAAAAATATCTTATGTCTTATTTAGGCTTTACATTTAATATTCAGTTTACGGTGGCTCTGCTGAAAAATGCTTCATAAAACTCCATTTTTTTTTTTAAATTATGTGATGTGAGAATAACTTCGCGATTTAGAATCTAGATATAATTTTACCGCATTTCCGTAAATTATATTTTACATTAACTATCTTATTATTATAATGATCTTGAATGGAATCAATTAAGAACTTTATCATAATTATAGATTGTCCCACTAGTCGATAAAGCTTTTTATGACACCGATAATCGGCTACTTTTAATCTTTTATATTTCTATTCTTAAAAAACATACCAGACATAAAAGACAAGAAACAGCCCGTCATTTACGATTACTCCAACATTTACTAGACTAGCGTTCAAAAGACTTATTTACAGTAACTAGACCCATTTGGACATAGGTAGTGGAGCTTTGGGGCTCCACTAAACCAAATAATTCTTCTCATATTAAATCCTTACAGTCCAAAATCCTTCGTAAACTTCTCAATGATCCTCAAACTTATCCATAAAGATCTTAACGTTCGGTATGTTGCTGATTCGGCCCGAACCAGATACCTATCCTTTAATAGTGAAGTCCATACCAACTCGAATCCACTAGTCTCTCAACTTGCCTCACAATCAATTCCCGATAATTCTCCACGGCATTTGAAAAGAATATTGCCAAGGCCAAGAGAACATCTAATGCAGAAAGCTTAAAAATAGGTTGATTGAAATGAAAACGTTGCCTTTATTGATTATAATTTTATTTTATATTCATCAGTATGGTTTGTTATTTATTCCAGGTATAGCCATATTTTTTTTGTAAACAATTATCGCACTTTGAGAAAGATTATGATACTAACAACAGAGATCATCCGAGATTAGTAAAACTTTCACACCAGTATTTATCAAATTCACAGATTGATAATTGCTTTGATTGGCAGGTGAGTATAGAGACTTGAAGAATAAAAAAATAAAATAAATTAATAAATAAATTCGATAACTTCTACAATACTGAATAAAGAGCTTATGTTACTAACTACTACTTATTTATTTATTTTTAATCACAGTTTTGGGTTTGTGTCAAAACTAAGATAGTAATAACTAACTGAAATGTAGTATAATGTTTAGAACACGAAAAGGAAACTGTTACTTAAGCCATTTTAATGTGTGTTTATTTACAATTTCATGTAAAATATTTTATTGTTATATATAAACATACAAATAACTTCTTAATAATAAGTAGGTACATAAAGCCGATATATTTTTGGGCTTGGTTGAATTTCGAATTTCACAATTAATTATCTAAGCTAAGTAAAGTAAATTATTTAGTTTATTAAAAAAAATAGAACCGTCAAAACCGATTCATATTTGACGTCATTGCATAAATAAAAAAAAAAAAAAAAAAAAAAAAAAAAAAAAAAGAATTGAGAACCTCCTCTTTTTGGAATTCGGTTTAAAAAACAACACTCCGTTACCCACCGGCCTGTCTGTAAGAAACATAACAAAAATATAAGATAAAGAAAACCCGTAGCTACATGTCCAGAAGGCTATACTATAAACGAAGTGCCTCGGACATTGCCGATATCACTCGAATTTCATGCGAAGTTGAATTAAAATTGAATCTAGTGGGCTAGATACCATAATCTATTCATAAAAATAAATTAATATAATATAAATTAATAATTCATGATCAAAGTAAGATTAAGAAATTTAGTCTCCGAACACTGTTGTTTAAGAAAAGAGAACAGCTGATACTCACAACCTGTTCATTGATCGAGAAAAGAACCGCACAAAGCAATAGAATGATGAAGATCCCTTCCAAATTGGCCCGTCCGATATAAATGACGATGGAGTGGAGGGGATCAGGGTGAATTGAAAATCATTAAGGGAGCAGGTGTAAGATAGGTCGATGACCTGGCTTGTCTAATGTTTAATTTTTAAAAGATCAATTAAGAAAGGCAATCAGAAAGGCAGGAATACAATAAAAGAACACTTCTGAAAAGAACAAGGCAAATTTAAGTTTATTTGAAGACTATTTTCGAATATTAAACATACATCATCAGTTCAAAAGCATCCAAACATTTAAAACATGAGCAATTTCAGATATAGTTTTTATATATTAATTTGAAAATGTAAGACAAAAAGTCAAACGCAGGTTGGTACTCATATAAGGAACGCGTTTTTGTAGCTACTGTCCTAAGAGTAAAGTATGGATTGATGGAAAGGAACGGTGGCGTTCAGATGGATTTTCAGGTATATGGATAATTCTTAAGGTTTTTCGATTCTTTCTCACATTCATTGGATGAAAATCATTTTATGTTTTTGTTTCTTTAGAATGAGTTTCTTAAATCAAAAATATTCTCTGGAAATCATAAATATTTTTATACATATAGAAAAAGGTGTGAATATCGGCACTCTTTTTTATTTTTGATTAAAAGCTACTTTCAATCTGCAAATTTAGATTTTTGTCTTCCATTACCAACTACAACAAGTTTCCTAAATGCGAGAAGGCTAAACAATGATTAAACGTTGGATTTTGCATGCTTTCTTGTTTACTTTAAATTTTCCTCCCGTCTAATAAACTGCTTACATTATATTACACTGCCTACTGATAACTATTTCTGTAAGAAACTGGACCACTTTTTAAACGATAAAAATGTTTTGATCAACAGTTTGTAGATGTCAAAAATGGTTAGTAACAAGTAATAAAAATTCTATTCAAAAATCAAACATGTTGGCAAAAACGTACTGAGAGGAATGTAGGGTATTTTGGATAATAAAAATGTTTTCTAAAAATGTATTTAATAGTTTTATTTTAAAAGTATGAAATAAATTAATAACCCTGTATTAATTTTCGGAAAACCTAATAATGAATTTTATCAAAGATGAATATCAAGTGAATATAGTTTCTTGTAGATTTTTAAAGTAGGATTTATCCATCCCATATAACGTTTCCTCGCTTTTATTTTCATCGAGAGAGATGTACTCGTTCATGAGAGGTCTGATTTCATTTAATCGAAAACAGTGAATTTGCTGTACGAATTTAAATGGCTTGAAAGGCATGAGTGTGGCCAGCGGTACCTCAAGGTTTTATTTTTTTTTTTTTATTATTTTAGTCAAGAAGGTCTCTCATCCAGCTCCTTTTTAGTCTTCTCTGTGTGTTGTCGGGAATATATGTTGTGGCCATGTTGTTTATTTGTGTATTAGGATGTCCAAGTAGTTTTTCGTGGAATCGTTTGTAGTAGGTTTGTATTTGTTCTTTAACTGTTGCTATGCGTAGGTCAGTATGTAAAGTTATGTTGCTTACGTACCATGGGGCTTTTGTAATTGTTCTGTTTGTTTTTGCCTGGAAGATTTGGAGTTTGTTAATATGTGTTTTTTTAGCAGTCCCGTATATCTGAGAAGTGTATGTCCAAATAGGTTTCAGTAAGTAAGTATAATTGTTAATTTTTTGTTCAAGTTGTAGAGTTGAACGTTTGGAGAGGAGTGAATATAAAAGTCTTAGTCTTTGGTTAAGCGTTTTACTTTTTTTCTTTATATGTGGACCCCATGTCATTCTTCGGTCAAACGTAAGACCAAGGTAGTGTACAGTGTCTGTTTGAGGAATCGGTGTGTTGTCAAGAAAAACTGTTTCAAGTCGAAGTGTAAATGTATTGTGTTGCGATTTGTCGTAATTTATATATACTTTCCAAATATTAAGCCAGTCATGTAATTTTGACAAGTGATGCTGTAGTCAGTGAAGCATGATTCGGATTTTTATGTCTTGTTAAAATTTCTGTGTCGTCTGCATATGTCGCTGTAAGAATGTCAGAGCTAATTGGAATGTCGTGTGTGTATATGATGTAGAGTAATCAGTAATTCACTGGTTGTCAAATTTTATTTGACAGGCGCGAATAAATATATAAAGTGAAAAAAAAAAAAAAATTAATCGAAACAACAAAGGTTTGGGATTGCACTACCTCACTTGGATTAGTATATATTTTTTAGTAGACAATTGAATCGAAGGAGTGATCTTGTCTTTTTGTCAGCATCATAGGTACAAACCTATGCCTCAGAATGTTGGACGAAATTCGGTCCTATCAATATTTTATAAATGAGTTATTAGAATCAAGGGAAAAAATTCTGCCTTTCAGATATATAGGAAGCTATGAATACCAGTTGTTGGCAGACAGGACTCTCCAATATTTTTTTACCCCTACCTAGTTGGGATTGGACCCAAAGTTGATAAACTCGTCACAACGTCATAAAGGTCGTATTCCCAACCCCTATTTCAGGGATTGCTTGAGTAATTTTATGAGGCAGTGAACACATGTATTTTGGTTCGGCTTCGTTGACCACTAGTCCTACCCTTGCAGATCTTGAAAAAAAAAAACCTTACAAGCTCTTCGGTTCAGAACCTGAAGAACTTATACATATTGAGGTTATGCAAATACAAGCTGGTGTGGTCAGCATTCGCGGACAATCGCCAGATTTTCTGCCCGGTTAAGGGTACCCCCACTTTATAGAGCCTGAAGGTACCCTCAAGGAGAGTCGATCCACGACTGAAATAACGGAAAATAAATTCTCCAACTATCGTTAGATTCGAACTCAGGCTTGGGAGTCAGGATTTCAGTTCCTTCCCCTATAAAATACCATTTTAATTTAGGAAAAAAAGTAGATAGGTCGATTTTGGTCCTAAAATTCTCTGTTATAACAGTTCTTATAACCCACATTAGTGTCCTACAAATTGTTTAAAAGTGGTCAAGTCGTAATATCAATGGTTTCCTTCAAACATATATTCATTCCACAATAAAATATAGAGAATTTTAAGAATAATGGTGGTTGCAAAAAATAATTTTAAAATAAAATTCGATTTACAGTGACATCAAAAATCTTCCAAGAGGTGCCCTGGAAACCTGTGTTTTTGCACTCTTCTAGTTTTTCCTTAATGGTAGAGAATCGGTCTTGAAATTATTCATCTATTTTACGAATTATTTGTTTTATTTGGAATATTTTTGTATTTCGAATTAACGTTTGACATAAAATAATTAAAATAATAAATTTAAAAATATAGGAATTGCAACACTGTTGACCATTTAATTATTATCTTATGTTATCTGTGTATCAACTTTGTACTGAATTTTTACATATTAACTTTGAGTGTCTAACTCTGAGGAATCGTAATTTCAGATAATAGATATATAGCTAATAATAAATTAATAAAATAAAAAAAAAAATAGTGATTGTAAAAAAATCTTTCTCATGTACAATGTTCTTTCACTTCAGGAAGCCCCGAACCAAACTCAGTTTTAACCTGGTAATATCTTTTTAATTTATTAAAAATATATGAGACCATTACTCTAGTGTAAATAAGTTATATGACTAACAAGTGTTATATTATATATAGTTTTATTTCTATTATTTATTTCTTTTGATAATAAATATTTGATAACTGTAGTAATTAAAAATTAAAAAAAAAAAAAATGTCTTTCCCAGGAATATATCACTGACAAGAACGAAGCCAGGAACAGCCGGAATGACATGTTAGTGTTATTTTGATTAATTAATTTCACAGCCAAGTACTAAAGAAACATTAATAATTAATTAAAGCGGCAATAAATATGAATAATTAATGATATTCGACTGTTAATAACAACATTAATAATAACTTAATAGCGACTGCTTAATTTGATTGTATTTATTTATATTTGATAGCATCTGACGAGCTCGAATATCGTTCTACTCAAACAGGTCGCTACATATCTTACTATTTTTGGCTACTGCTTACCAAGCAGAGTTGGGCAAAATTTAGTCATAGCTAAAAAATAATCAAAATTTAATCATAGCTACTTTTACAACTAATTTCTCAATTCGAAAAAGCTGCACTCTTACTTCCTTTAAACATCGTTTATTTATTTACCTTTTTACTTTTCAATCTTCCGAGCTAATGTAAAATATGATTATTTATGTTATATAGATTATAATAGTATACATAAGATGTATCCTTTTACAAGATGTCTCAGTTATTTTGTAACTCATAATTTAATTATTAATCATTTTTATTATTATAATTAATTATCAAAGCCAGACGATTGTCCTATGTACTGTAATCATATGTTATTCTTAGGGGACAAGTAGTCCCAAAATTAAGTTCATTTTCTTCTTCTTTTTCTTAATGATTAAATTTTGATTATTTTTTAGCTATGATTAAATTTTGCCCAACTCTGTTATGTTGGTGAATTCTATATGTTCATCTGGTTTTTGAGTCTCCCACGAAGCCTCTTGCCAACAGCAGGTTGCTCTACTCAGAATCATGTTAAGAAGCCCTTATTTGTCTGAATTAACCCTCAAACTTATTATTGTTTTGAATGATTAATTATAAGAAAATTATAATAATATGGCACTAGGATAACTAGATTACCATTGTTTAATAATACGACTTAATTATTTTAAAATAATGTAATTATCACAATAGTGTGACCAGTTTCTAAAACGACCGTGTAAAATGAGGAAAAATCAAACTCATGAAGGTTTTCATATCGTCTGCTTGGAGGTAAAAGTCACAAAGTGAAATTTTTTCCAAATTCGACAAAAAGTCTTTGTGTATTCATATTATCATTTAACATAAGTATAAAAAGTCACCAAGTGAATATATGCTCATTAGAGAATGAGAAAATTCACTATATAACTACCTGAGAAATTTTGAATGAGCATATTCCCGTTTGAATATAGAAACGTAAATATTTGGTTTTGTTACTGAATAACTTTTACCTCCAAGCAGGCGATCAATTTATTTTAGATAAAAAAAACTTTATTTCATGATTAAAAACTAAATTTTACAATTACATTTGTAATAGTTATATTTTATTTATTTATGTTCGTATTTTCTGGTCCCGTGTAATAATACAGTTGGTTAGAGGCACCATAGTTGAAAACTATAAGTCCTTGTAAAAAATTTTTTTTTTCAAAAAGTCATTTATAAGGTTGTGAAAATATGTGTTATTTTCAACAATTTTGAAGTGTCTTGATTCGTCATTTATCTTGTCTTTGAATTTGTTATTTTTTGATGTGGTGCCTACAGGAAAGGAAACGTGTAGAACCTTTTTATATTTTTTTAAGGAAAGTTTTTTTTATTAACCTTAAGCCTATTTAAGATCATAATAAACAACTTAATTTTTTATAAAAGAGGTACAAACGGAATTTCAAACAATAATTGGAATAAATATATATTTTTCCATGATTTTATCAGTTTTATTTCATTATTCAATTAACATGTAGTAGTAAATAAAGCAAGAGATATGTTTTCCATCAAATCATATTCATACTGTTTTTTCGAAATTCCTATTATCAGAATCGGTTGCTGCTAACTTCCATCGTTATATTCTCACCCTACTCAAAAACCGGTCGTCAGAACATTTTTTTTTTAAATTGTTTTAAATTTTATATCTCATTTCTCCGTAATAGCTACATAACTGTAACCGTTTCGATTGCCGTTATTTTCAGAATAGCTTGTTATTGGCAAATCTATGAATATTTATCTGAGAAATATCAGATCTGAGAATTCAAATTAGTGTCTTAACATTTGATCAGAGTGTGGGAAGCGGTACTGGTTGCTTTGAGAGATATTGTGGTTCATTTACTACGTGGATTGATGGAATTTCGTAAAGAAATAAAATTATGGTTATGTCGAAATCGTATGTTTTAAGATGCAGTATTTGTTATAGCTTTGTAAGAAAGAGTCATCCCTTAAAATGTTAGAACCATGCTAATACTCAAATTTGAGATTCAAGGTTTTGCTTTTATTCTGTTTATATGAGGAATCGGACATTATTGAAAGAGTTAAGTGAGATAAGCAATAATTGTGAATTATCTTCTATCTTTTGTTTAATTCATCAAATTTTTCATGCGTCTCCGTAGATCTTAAAATTGTTTAACGATCTGTATACAGTTTCGTTCTTAAATCTTATCAATATCTCTCTTCTCTCTCTCTCTCTCTATATATATATATATATATATATATATATATATATATATATATATATATATATGGATATATTTCTTGACCGTTACTATTAGATGTTTAATAAGGTCCTTAAGGATCAGTCAATAAATAATACCAACTATTTTGGCGATGTTTGGAAAACTATATTGTTCTCATAATCATACCCTACAGTGAAAAATGATAACCATAGAAAAATTAAAAATCAGGCAATAAACAAAAAATCACACGTCCTAAATCTCAACACATGTTATTTCAATTTAGGAAAAAAATATATTTAGGATTGATGAGTTAATTGCCAATTCTATTGGAATTATTTTATTAGAATAATACTTTCGAATGCTTAACATTCATTTTTAGATGAAGGAGAATATAGATAAACCATTGTCATCTGATTTCCTTTCACCTAAAGACAAAATAGACTCTTTCCAAAAAAGTGGTGTAAACGAACTAAATTGTAATGACTGTGAAGCTAAATACAAGTGAAAAACTGGACGATCGATAAATCAAAGAGTAAAAGAACATACAAGAGCATACAACAATAAGACCCAAAATTCCAATTTCGCTATCCATCAGAATGAAAATAACCAAAAATTGAATAAAGACTCGGGAGTAAAAATAATGCATCAAGTAGAAAATAGCCTAAAATTAAATATTTATGAATCATTAGAAATAATAAAAACGTTTAAAACAGATCCAGATTTTTGTTTAAATGACCAGACAAACATTAACAATAGCCCCATTTTAAATTTGTTTCTAATAGGAACCGAAAAATACAATGATTCATAGGAGAAATCCCATGGTAAACCCCAAAAATTTAATCTACCTTCCCCCTTTCCCTTTCCACTATGGCTATATTTCTGATAACTGTTAGATCTCCTCAGGTGATTACCAATATTTGATTTCTTGTCTTACATTTTTGACAACTTTAGTATATATAATCCATGTAACTTAGTGCTGATGTACTTAAAATTTTGTGTTGAAAAAATCTAAACATGAATGTTTAGCATTCGAAACTAGTATTCTAATAAAATAATTCTAATAGAAGTGGCAATTAATTCATCAATCCTAATTGTATTGATCCTTCTATACCATCATGCGTACCTCAAATAAAAATTTATTTGATTTGTTTGTTACTTTTATTTTTATTTATTTAATGTTTACGAAAACGTTTCATGTGGACTACCGATTATTTTCATCAAGATATTAGAGTGGCAATCAAAACATAAACATTCTAATCAAATATTTTATTGAAGGAGATTAATTTTAATTATTTCATATTAAAGGTATAACTATCATATCATATCAAGGCATATCTTTTATTTTCTTCTACATGTTTCGGAGTACCTTTTCTCCATCTTCAGGATATCTGTGACTTTCTCACATAGTCACATGAGCTTGTCCATACTGAAATGGACCATGAGTATGGACAAGCTCATGTGACTATGTGAGAAAATCACAGATATCCTGAAAATGGTCAAATTTACTCCGAAACATGTAGAAGAAAATAAAAGATAAATAGGAGTTATGCCTTTAATATGAAATAATAAACATTCCATAAATAAAGATAAAAAAATTATTCAAGAAAAGAATCGTAGAAATGATTTATGTTTATCACAGCACTAATTTTTTTCACTATTTATCTAATTTTATTTATTTATTGACATATTAGGTGGCTCAAAGTTCAGTTCCGAAGGAGAAAGGTCATTGGGTTTAGTTGCTTTGTTAAAAGAACTTTTTTTAAAGTCTGGATGAGTTACAGGGCATAGGGTTACACAACAATAAATCTAAAGCTCTCGTTTTCTTTTTACTAAAAATAAAATAAAATAAAGAAAAATGAGATTTATCCAAGAAAATATATTCCGTGCATATAGTGAGTATAGGTGAGTTAAGATGGAACTAAAAATAAATAATTCCAGGCTGGAGCGGGGTTCTCCAGGGCTGGAACCGGTTGTGAAATGTCAGAAGGTGGGGACGGCGGGACCACTCAGGAATTCATCAGAGCACGGCCATTCCCCAGCCTCAATACCCCTGTAATATTTTCATGGGAAATGTAATACTCCGTGATATATAATACTCTCGGGTATAAATAATGTCCTGAGATAAACGCACTGAAATAAGATGATTTAGGCGTTCAAAACTACCGTGTTTGGACTAATTTATGGGCAGTAAAAACATTTTAGAATGCGTTTACGTTGTTTCAGAAATCCAAAAGGATTCAAAACGTTCATAATATCAAGTAACATTTCTTTCCTGTTAGTTCCGTTTGATGCAGTTGTTTATCTGTTATGTTAAACTTTATGTTTTGAAAGATTCAGAAAGTTTTTAAAATGGGGTATTGAGGCGGATCATTCAGCTAACTAAAAGTGACTGAATTTATCACATGGAGCCATATAAAATTTTCTGATAGCCTCAAACACACGACGAACATAATATTTAACACATGCCCTACAGAAAACAACGGTAACAAAACTGTTTTTGATTGTACGATTTTTTTTTTTTTTTATTGAAATTTACAACTGTGCAAATATTCGTCAAGTAAATGTGTTGTTAACTATTACAATAACATGATAAAATCTGAAAAGAACTACTCATCAGTAGCACTAGTAGAAACTAGTGGATTTGAGTGGTTATGGAGCTTTCTATGAAAGGGTAGGTATCTGGTTTGGGCTAAATCAGCAACTTATTTAACATTTAGATCTTTATAGATACGTTTTTTGGTGAAAAAGTAAGGAGCATTGAAGATTTTATGAAGGATTTTGGATTGTAAGGATTGGATACGGGATGAATTGGATGGTTTAGTAGAGCCCCACAGCTCAACTCCGTAAGTCCAAATAGGTCTAATCACAGTCATGTAAATGAGCCATTTGTAATTAATTGGGAGCTTTGAACGTTTGCCAAGTAAATGTTGAAGTAGTCTGTAACGACAAACAGTTTCTTATCGCTTTAGTCTTTTATGTGGATTCCAAGTAAGACGTTTGTCTTAGATCTGTTCAATTGGGATTAGTGGAATATCATTAAAGGATACTGTAGAACAGGAAGTCGTAGGTTTACTTTTCGTAGAATATTTGGTGATATTTGTTCGGATTTATTTTGATTCTTCATTTTTCACCCCATTCTTGAAGGTTTAGGATAGGAAGATTTTGAAAAAAAAATTTATTGAGAAAGTATTACAATCTTTCTCAAAGAGAGCAATAAGTTATATGGATGGCTTTATGGATCGATTCACACCATACATAGAATGAGAATAGATGAAGCGAAATGAAAAAAAAAATCACCTTGTGATATATAATACAATAAATAAAGTGAAAAAGAAAATTAATTAATAAAGAACCTTAAACTATTCAATAAACAAAGTGAACGAAAAATACATTAAAATAAACTACACAAAAAAAAATTAATAATAGGATAAAATTAAAAGTTAAGAATACAATCATACTTATTTACAGCATACACACATCTTAGGGATCACCACCAGACTTGTCTCTCCGCTTATGAAAGGACATGCCAGATCCAAAAAGATCTCAGCGTTGCTCTCTCAGCTATCATTGCTGTATGGGGGATAATTGAGAGCGTAGTAGTACAGACACTCAGGGTCTGAGTTTAGAAGTTGGCCATTGCCAGGACTCCATGTCAAATTTTACAATATATCACGAGCCCACTGCCTTTATAACCTGGGAGGAGGATTATAGGGGTGAGTGGAACTTTAAAGGGTTTGCACTAGTGGATTTGGATGATGAGAAAGTTGTTGATGAAATTTTGACGGGTGTGGATTCCAGGACAAAAGGTATATTAAGGCCATTATAGGTTTTGTTGGAGACATAATAGAGGGCGTTGGTTATGGTTCTAAGGGCTTTGGATTGGAAGTATTGAATACGTTGGATGTTCAAATATTTCGCTGTTCCCGAAAGTTCTAGTCCGTAGGTCAAAATGAGTTTTAGGATAGTCTTGTAAATTAAACGCCCATTTGCTGTTGAAAGTTGCAAGGTCTTGCATACTATGCGGTATAGTTGGCTGAATCTTCTATTGTGTTCTTGTATTTTAAGTCTAGTATGTGTGTTCCATGTGAGTCTTTTATTTAAGATGAAACCAAGATATTGCACTATATCAGTCCTGGTTAATGGGATCTTATTTAATAGGACTGTTGGGGAGGAACTACGCCAATTAACTTGTATTCTCCATCGATTCTTTATACCATAGTTCGATCTGTGAGAGGTGTTTTTGCAGGTTGGAAGAGGTTGTTTTAGAATCATGGTGTGATGATAGTATAGCTGTATAACCCGCAAAGATTGCCTGGTAGCGTCGAGAGTGCTAGGAATGTCAGCAGTGAAGAGGATGAAGAGGACAGGACCCAAAACGCTAACTTGAGGAACTCCACCTCAAATAGGATAGCAGTTAGAAAATTCAAAGCCGCTTTGAACTCGGAAGTAGCGATTTGCAAAGTAGGAATGAAGGATGAGTGATAGTAGGTTACAGAATTTGTGATAGTAGGTTTTTAAGCTTAAAAAGCTATGAATAAAACAACAAGAAACTACCGGTCGTTACAGACTACTTCAACATTTACTAGACGAACGTTCAAAGCTCCCAATTAATTACAAGAGACTCATATACATGACTGTGATTAGACCTATTTGGACGTACGGAGTTGAGCTTTGGGGCTTCACTAAACCATCCAATTCATCTCGTATTCAATCCTTACAATCCAAACTCCTTCGAAAAATCCTCAATGCTCCTTACTTTGTCACCAATTAACTTATCCATAAAGATCTTAATGTTCCATATGTTGCTGATTTATCCCACACCAGATACCTATACTTTCATAGTAAGCTCCATAACCAGTGAAATCTACTAGTTTTTCAACTTGCTTCCCACTCCATTCCTGATAATCCTCCGAGGCGTCTGAAACGAAGATGGCCTAGAGACCTTCTAGTGTAGAATTTTTATTATAGTGCTACTGATGAATAGTTCTTTTCAAGCTTTGACATGTTATTGTAATCGATATCAGCTCATTCACTTAATGTATATAATTGTACAGTTGTAAACTCCAATAAATTGATATTAATATAAAAAAAAAAAATGTGACAATGTGATTTAACGCAGCATAAAAGAAGAAAATTCCTTAAGATGAGGAAATTTCCTAAAAACCGATATAATCAGTAAGAAGTAATTGTTGATCAATGTGGTCATTATTTCAATGCAATGAATAAATAAATAAAATTTAAATTAAGTAATTAAATTTAATCATTTAAATTAAATAAAAATGAAAGATGAATTTTTTTTAATCCTTATACAGTAAAATTATAAATAATGCCGTATGAGAAGAAAATAGGTATTGAAAAAACGTAAGTAAAATAGATTACGAAACGGTTGAAAAATAATCGATAATTATAAATGAGGTACTGGCCGTTTATGATTCCTGCTAATTGGTGTTCTACAATTAAGTATTTATTGTAAGTACACTCAATCTGTCAATGAAAATAAGGGCTTAGTTAAATTCAAAAAGATTATTATTCATTATATTTCTTCTATTTCACAACAGAGAAAATCATTAAAAGTGTAAGAAAAAGTAATTTCTATAATTATACTTAGAGTTTTGAAGTAGGCAAAAACCTTTTAATTTATGTCTTTAAGAAAGGCAATATTTAAAATGTTAAAAAAAAATTTTATTTGTTTCACTGTCAAGAAATTATTAAAAGTTGATTGGAAAGAATGATTAACAGCCAACCAGGAGAGAACAAACATATGTTTTTTAATGTACTATAAATTTATAACTAGTCTGGTAACTATTGACTCCACTGAACAAAGTTTTTGCTATCTCTCCTAGACGCCTTTGTTGACTCATTTATTTTTTTTTTTCATGTTTGTTGCTAACTATTAATAGTTTTCAAATTTGTATTACTATAAAAAAAAAATTATATACGGTGCTTGTTTTCGAAACTATGTTTTTTTTTATGCTGTAATAAAATTCTATATTGTTACAATTTTTAAGAACATGTTTTATTAAGCTAAATATCGTTCAACTAACCTCTCAGCAGATTTGGGAAAATTCAATATTGATGAACTATTTGACAACTAATTTCCTGGATTCAATCATCTAATTTAATCATGATTAAATTTATCCGTTGATATTTCAGTAAACTAAATCATTTGTTGACTTAAAAACATTTTTTTTTATCTACATTTATTGAAATTTACAACTGTACAAAATGTTTACATCAAGTAAATGTATTGACAACGATTACAATGACATGTTAAAACTTAAAAAAGAACTACTCATCAGTAGCACTTTATTAAAAATTCTACACAAGAAGGTCTCTAGGCCATCTTCGTTTCAGACGCCTCGGAGGATTATCCGGAATGGAGTGGGAAGCAAGCTGAGAAACTAACGGATTTGAGTGGTTATGGAGCTTATTATGAAAGGATAGGTATCTGGTGTGGGCTAAATCAGCAAAAAATGGAACATTTAGATCTTTATGAATAAGTTTATTAGTGACAAAGTAAGAAGCATTGAGGATTTTTCGAAGGATTTTGGATTGTAAGGATTGAATACGAGATGAATTGGATGGTTTAGTGAAGCCACAAAGCTCAACTCCGTACGTCCAAATAGGTCTAATCACAGTCATGTAAATGTGTCTTTTGTAATTAATTGGGAGCTTTGAATGTTTGTCTAGTAAATGTTGAAGTAGTCTGTAGACTTAAAAACATGATCGAATTCATTCATAATTATCATAGTCATCGTAAATTCGTGATGAAATTAAATGATTGATTCCAGGAAATTAGCTATCAAATAATTAATCATGATTAACTTTTTTCTGACTCTGCTTTACAGTGGCAAATAATTTTAATTAATGCCAGTATTAAAATAAATAAAAATGTTTAAATTTTATATCTGTTTTATTTTGATATCTGCGTCCCAGAATAGTTATAAAACTGTTTACTAAATTGAAGAATTATGAACTTATTTTTTGGTTACTTATATAATTTTATTAAAAAAAATTATAGTGAAAATAATTATAAGAATATGTCAAATAGTAGATTCATAACCATTTTTTTAAAGAGTTCCAAACAATTCTAAATCAGCATCTAAATAACAATCATTTATTTAATAGTGCTATTTATATTTTAAACATTTACAGTATCCGGTACCATTCTGTTTTGTAGATTGATTCTATAAGAATTTTATTATTATAAATATTATCATGTATATATTGTGACTTAATTATCAATGAATTATTCTCTGGGATTAACATATATTTCATGAACACCCACGTATAAATTTATTTATATATATACAAACATAAATATATATATATATATATATATATATATATATATATATATATATATATATACACACACACAATTGTAGACGAAGAAACAGTACAACCTTACCAAGCCCATAAGTTTTAATTTTAATATTTTCCGACCACTCCAAAATAGAAAATCGTTCAAAGTTCCATATAAATCACAAATGACTTATTTTCATGACAATAATTAGAACCATTTAGACATTCGGAGTTGTGTTTTGGGGCTCCATCAAACCTATTTCTTCTCGTATATAATCCTTGCAATCCAAAATCCTTCGTTAATCTCTGAATGCTCCTTAATATGATACAATAAATTTATCTATGACGATCTAGACGTCCCATATGATGTAGATTTGGCCAAATCAAGATACATATCTTTCCATGATAAGCTATGTATATGGAAAGTATGTACTCACTCGAATCACGACTGGCTTCTAACTTGATTCCCGATAAACCTCCTAGCTGTCTGAAAAGAAGATCTAGCCTAGAGACTTATTGATGTAGAACATTTGCTGAAGTGTAATAAGTTGAAGACATGTCACTGTGATCATACCACACATCGTGTATATTTTAAATTACTTAATGTATATTTTGTATACAGTGGTAAATATCAATAAGGTACTTAATAAAAAATAATTAATATGTATTTTTTTTGGAAAAAGAAACAAAAATTTCTCAACATTATAAAAAAACTTTTACATTCTGACTAGTGAAGGCAGGTAATTTCATGTTGGCTTCAATTTGTATTTTATTAGTTAGTTTGATTATGTATTTTTTTTTTTTACTTTTACTTTTAATTCATAATTTTGTTCTATAAACCTCGTTATTATACATACATTCACTATACATTGATTAATTCAATATTCAGAATTCTTAATCCTATTTACGATACACACACACACACACACACACACACACACACACACATATATATATATATATATATATATATATATATATATATATATATATATATATATACTTAGTATCACTCAAGGACTTACTTTTAGCAAACGTTTACTTTTTTCTCCCTCTTCACCAACATTGGCCCCACGAAAGGTATTTACCAATCACCAAATTGAGTTTATCTCTCCCTTGAGAAATAAATTCAGACCGAGGACTTTATCTCACTCATTTAATTAAGGAAATGACTTGGGAAGATAGGAAGGCCTTTACTTTTCGTTATTATCATTTCATAGCTAATTAAACATCGAATTTACAAAGTGCTTAGGTCTGTCAGCGGTAATTAGTGCTTCAGATACCACACTAATTAGTGCTTTCCTTCCTGTCATAGTGCTTAAATATTACATCAAATAGGGGTATTTTTTTCGGACATAACTGACATACCTCAAAAGTATAGTGCCACTCTATTAAATTGATCTGCTTTTTTTGGATAATTATCTTTTTCGGTTATTAAGTAATTAAGAGAGCAGTTTGCAGTAATTAAGTCATCTGAATATTTTTGATGAGCAATTATTTTTGTATTGCCATAATTAATAAGTTATAACCATACTTTTCATTCTTATATAAAATAAATTCTAAATTTATTTTATATAAGGTGAAATTTATTTTTTTTCTGAAATCGTATTAAAAAAAAAAATCTTATTCATCAATGGTATTTAAATTGAAATTTATATTCAAATGAAACCAGTTAATCCACCATTAAAAAAAAATTAGGTCAATTTATTCAGATTTCAGTCTCTTTTTATTTTAAAAACAGCAGATATTTTTACATTCTCGTTCATGAAGTTCATATTAAAAAATATTTTTGTCGTTTTTTGAAAATATATATATATATATATATATATATATATATATATCAATTTATTGAAAATTTACAACTATGCAAATATGTACATCAAGTAAATGAGCTGATAACGATTACAATGACATGTAAAAACCCTTAATTTTGACAGATTTACATATTGGCAAGTCCTTTTTATATTATAGGTAAGGATATATATATATATATATATACCAAACGTTTGTTTGAATTCCTCAAACTTTCAGTAAAAACTTTTTTTTATTATGTATACCGTCAGTACAATAATGACTTTTAATGCATTTTTTGATAAATGCTCTTCTTAACCACCTTCTTCCTAAAATTGAAATTTTTAAAGTTAGGTAACACTGTGCTAGACGTACGATATATTTAGTGAGAGAATTATAATAATTCATGTGTATATATAAAAATAAAAATTAATGCCAGTAACATTTAAATATATAGATACGATTTTGCATTATATCTACTCAATTGATTATCTTTGACAGCTGCCATTTTTTCTTGAAGGATTTCATTGAATGACAAAAGTTTTTAATTCAGTAACAGATTATTATTTACTGAAGAAAAATTATTAAAGTTCTAGGAACGGTCATATAAACAAATTTCCTTATATATTTTTTTAAATATTTATATGAATATATTTTTTAAAATAAAGTTGATTTTACTTATTGATAACCCCAATTAACGGGAAAAGAAGTAATTTATTAAATGTTTCTATGAATTGAAAATATGTCAATTCTTTTTTCTTTATTTTTTTTAAATTATTCAATTTAATTGAATAAGATTGTACAGTGATGTGGTGTTGAAAGAAACGAAACATCTAAGACAGGTATAACTAAATGATGTAAATGAAGGAATGACTGCAAGAGGACTTAGAGTGGAAAAGAGGTTTGAATAAAGACGATGGAAAAAAATCCATTGATTAACATCCAATAAACAAATTATTCAAAATAACAAATAAAACCGAATAAGTAAATTTTTAAAATATAACGGGAAAAAACTGAGGTTCAGTAACATTAAAAATATAAATAACATTTTACAGGATATTAATAAAATTCTTTGACTGTAGCCAATTTTACTGAAATGAATCGAACGTGATTTGAGGATTTTCTTGAATGACAATATATTTTAATTTAATGGCATTTTCCTCATTTTCACGTCTCTAGGGTTCATTACTCATTCATTAAATCCAGCTGTCGGCAATAATCTTGGACAGGTGTGAAATTATTATCCTTCCTTTATGAAACGAAGATAAGCTAAAACGGAATTATGTAACAAAGTTGAATTATAAATGATTTGAATGTTTATTGGTGTTTAAAAGAAAAACAATAATTTATTTGACCGATTTCCCCGTTTTTTTTTTTAGCTTCATGAGATATATTTGAATTTAAAAGTAATTAACTTTTTCATAATTTTAATTAAACAAAATTAATAAGCACCTGTCTCATAAGGAATGGGTCATTTGGTCAACCTGATTGTTTAATTACTATTGTTATATATTTGATTTAATTTACATAAAAAAAACATTGTTGTAATAATATAATATATTTATATTATAGAGTTCATAAATTTAATAAACACTCGATTAACCGACGAGGTTGGGACCGAGATAGGCACAGATAAGCCTCGGTTAGACCTGGACCCCAAAAAAGTCAGAGAAATAGATAAGAAAAAATAACGTAGAACAATTGACGTAATATACGTATGTGTGTATATATATTTAATAAAAAATATATATATATAAGTAACATTATCACATATGTAAATCAAAACATTTATAAAAAATATCACTAATTTTTTTCTGTTTAAGTTTTTATCTCCCCATTTTCTAAAAACTCTCCAATCGAACGAAGTTGCATCAATTCCTTCCATGTATAGATTGCAATTATCTTCTCCAACCCAACAAACTCTTCTTCATGAGAAATCGTTAATGACCATTAGTTTTCTAGTAGTCATAAATATATGACCCCTCCCCTCTCTTCCAGCCTTCCCGTAGTAATGTTCGTACAAAGATTGCCTTATGTCTTGTTCGGCAATCGAGAGCTATGAGCAAAAAATAATAATAGTACATAATAAATAAATTAAAAAAAAAAAAAATAATAGAAGGCCCGGTTGATCTAAACTCATTGTCAGTTAATCGAGTCTCGAGTGTAAATGAAATATGAATTTAAAAATTTTATAGATAACACAGACATGCAAAAAAATTTTATAGTTTAAACATAAACAGCTCCGTGAAGCGTGAATCATTTGATGTACATTCTGAGTTCAGTGAGCAGTGTCAAGTTCAGGGTTACAATAAATGATTGTAACACAAAAACAGGGTGAAATATTACGTAAATGGATTATTAATTAAAAAAATAATAAATAAAGACTTTTTTAAACCGTAGCTTATATCCAAGCCAGAACCTTATTTGACGTCAAAGATGACTTAAGAACCTTCTGATATAAAATTTTAATAACAGTTGCTTTAAAAGCCATTGATATATCTTTGACACTATCATTCAAGTTTATTATACATATATTTTTTTATCCGGAGGTCCTGCAATGAGTGGTTTTACTAATTTTAGTTTATCAATACTTTTTCTATACGAACTCTCAAGATGCCAATAATTTTAAATGTTTTATAATAATCGATATGTTATTGCTTTTATATTTTTCAGTTCTACCCCTTCGGATAAGTGTTGATAATATTTTAATATTTAGTAATTATTAAATATTCCACTGATGTCTGTGGAATAGATACGCTACCTTGGCCTAACTAATATGGAATCCATTTACAAGATTATTCGTTACAGATTGCTCCAACATTTATTTGACAATCAACAAAAGCCTCATAATCACAAAAAACTCATTTACATTACTAATTAAATCTATTTTGGGATATTCAAAATTGAGCTTTAGGGCTAATAAATCTTCTAACGCTTCTCATAACCAATAGATATAATCCTAAATCTTTCGTAAAATTTTCAATGATCTGTCATATGGCACTCATCATAATCCATAATGGTCTAAATGTCCCATATTACTCACTTCCTTTTCGATTTAGATAAACCTGTTAGTCATCTGAAAAGAACATGGCCTAGGGCCCTCCTATCGTAGAAGTTATATTGAAGTGCTACCAATGAATATTATTACATTCATTGCATTATAAAGTCATTGACTTGTTATTATAATCATTATCTTCACATTTACTGAATGTATTTTTTGTGAATGCAGTCAACAATTTAATAAAAAAAAAAAAATATATATATATATCAACAATTTGAAGAAATTATATTACCTTAATTAACTATCAGTAGTTTTCAACTGGCATAGTATCATGTTTTCTAGTTTTAATAACACTAATTTTAAATAACAATTACGAAGTTCATTAAAACTCTATTTGTTTCTCCGAATATTCTTATTTAAAAAAAAAATCTTTGAGTTGGTTCAGAAAGGTTTACAGTTATTCCGTCCATTTGCAGTTACAGTTCCTAATGTCAAATTAAAATTCCTTTTGTAGAAGGCTGGATGTCAGAACTCCATCAGATTCAAGTGCCTCAAGGACCAGATGCCCTTACAGTGCAATAACTCAAGAGTTCTTCGATTGATATAATTATTTCATGCATTAATTTTAATTATTAAAAAAAAATTATTTATTGATATTTATAACTGTATATATTATATACAACAAGTAAATTTGAAAATAATGATTACAACGACATGCCAATAACATGTTAAGAATTACCCACTAGTAGCACTTCAGTAAAAGTTCTAATGGGGTGTATAGAAAAAAAAAAATGACCGTTTCTTAAACAAATATTTGTATTATTATTTCTTTGATATAAAATACAATTAATACTCAAAGTATAATCCATTGTTATCTACCGTCATTACCTATCTGCTAGCAATTGCTCGATGCCACGCTAATACCATTCCTTGGGATGGCTGTCAAAGAACTCTTGGACAGCATTTTCAACTTCCACAAAATTTTTAAATTTTTTCCCTTGAAGAAAATGGGCCATGGATCGAAACAAGTATTAATCCGAAGGTGTGAGGTCTGGACTATATGGTGGATGAGGCAGGAGTTCAAACCCATGAAGTTCTGTAAACTTTTCTGCTGATAGTTGAGGAGTAAGTTCGTGAGGGACCAGTCTACAGGTCTTTTTCACCTTCCCCATGGAGAGAAGATGGTGACTAACAGTTTCTTTCGACACACCACACTCCCTGGCAAATGCGCGAGTACTTCTGGACGGATTTGACTCAACAGCTTCCTTCAGAACCTCATCAATATCCATTAATGGCCGCCCGGAGCCCTTTTTCCTTTTTAACGTCGTATCTCCACTTCTAAATTTTTCAAACCAACGCCGCTCAGTGCGCTCTTCAAGGACGCCTTCCCCTTCATATTTAATAATTTCACGAGTTCCTTCAGCTGTGAAATTTTTTTCCCAGTAATGTCCCATTAATTACGAGAATTTTGTAGGACACTGTCTTGTTTCTTCTTTGAAATGAATAACTGAACTAAGGCTTTTTTTGAAGAAGTCCTGTGTTAATAAAACTGCTTAGAGAATCCTCTAAAGGGATTATTAAGTATTGTTAAATAATAAATAGCATTAAGATATTTACAGACTTTTGAACTCTGGAATTTGATAAAACGGTCATTTTTTTTTTAATAAGCCCTATTCCATTAAAAGGTCTCTTTGCTATCTTCTTTTCAGAAGATTAACAGGAATTGAGTGTGAAGCAATTTGTGAGACTAGCGGATTCGAGTACCCACTCGATGGAGTTTACTATCAAAGGATCGGTAACTGGTTTGGGCCAAAGCAGCAGCATATGGAAATATTTAAGATCGTTATGGATAAGTTTACTTGTGACAAATTAAGGAGCATTCAGGATTTTACGAATGATTTTGGATTGTAAGGATTGGATACGAGAAGAGTTGAAAGGTTTAGTAGAACCCAAAATCAACGTATGTCCAAATTGGTCTAATCACTCTCGTGTAAGTAAGACTTTTGTAATTAATTAGGAGCTTTGAATGCTTGTCTAAAAAATGTTGGAGGAGACAGAAACGACGAACAGTTTCTTGTCTTTTAGGTCTCATGCATTTATTTTATGCACTTTGCTTTTAAATTTCCTTAAACTGTCTCGTATCTTTATCAAACAGGCAATTAATCTATGTTTTTTCGGAAGAGTTCTATTCATAGAGCAATCGCTAGCGAGTACGCCTTATAATGGTTAACACTTTCTACCTAACACGAAAAAGAAAACTGTAATATCTTCCCACGAGCCCTTTATAATGAAATAAATGACTCAAGCATTTTTTCCCCTCTATTTATTTTTCTTTATTTTTTTCTTTTAGAAATCCGAGATAGACGTTACTTAAAATGCCATCATCCTTCCCCCCGCCTAAATGGCATTTATGACTGAAGCCTTGAGGGAAAGGTTAGATCGGCTTGGGCTCAACTAATGGCCAACTGACGGCTATAATTCTCTTACCAACCCGGGGAAAAAATATTGTTCGGGAGGGGTTTCTCAAAGGATGACGAGTTTTGTAACGCGACATTTACCGGCGGACTATTCGAAAACGATTAGCGGGGTCCTGTTAAACCGATTAAGGATTATCTATCTTAAATCTAGATTTTTCAATGAATTTTCTCACATCCTTCTCAGTAGTTTTCCGAGGCCAAAGAGAAAAAAAAAAAAGGAATAAAAAATACAATAATTTTCCCACAGATGTTTAGAACATTAATTTTATTTTATTATCTTAAGATTGACATTTCATAAAAAACAGAAAAAAAAAATGTAAGTTTATATAAAAAGTGGTTATTGAAAATATTCAAGGCGTAGAATTTCAAAACTAGCCAAGTCAATTTCAAAATTTTTTTTTTTTTGTTGAATAGTTATGCTACTAGATTATATTTAGTTGGAAGGCTTTATCCTAAAAATAGTTAAATCGCATTGAAAACGGCCATAAAAAATATGAGGCCTCTTCCTAATCCAGCCTTTACCTTTATAGATCAGCTGTGGAAAATGTTTTTTAATTTACTTTTAACTCTTAGTTATATCCTTTTCAGTGTTAATTTGTTCCAATGTGCCCATTTTTTGTAAAAATATTTACTTAAATAGCTATTAAAACAAAATCGTCAAATCATTTCTTGCTATATATTGATTCTGAAGTAATATAAGAATCAGATTGTATCGAATATTTTTTTTTCTAATACAAATATATACAAAATTATTATTAGAAAAAAACAGAAATATAATTCATAGCACATAAATTATATTTAATAATGGGCGAAGGAGTTGTAGTTAGAAACACAATAAATGCTATATAATTAGTTTAGATGTAGATAAATATTATTTATTTGTTTGGATATAAAGCTATATTTATTAGAAAAAAATCCAATATAATTAGAAAATTAGTAAATAAAAATATAGATTATTTTAAATAGATTGAAAATTAATTAACTAATAATTACTTATTATTGTATTTATAATGACTACATCCGATTTTATCTATTCATATACGGTCTATAAACCTATATCATTATAAAACATTATATTTAGCAGTCATCAAAGATTATAACACTTAAAATGTAATACTGTTACGTAATATTTTATGTTTCTATTCATATATAATAATAATTTAAAGTATTAATATATTTGATGCTAATACGTTAATAGGTAATTTTAATATATAAAATGTTATAGAGCGTGGGAGATAGGCCAGTGGAAGTCCGCAAAAAATAAATCACTTTCTGCAATGTCTTGTTTATTGCCACCTGACAGTATGCTGATGAGTTTTTTCTTTTTCTTTTTTTTTTTTTTCTAAACACTAAAAATCGAAGTTTGATTTACATTAAACGTTACCTGAATTAATTTGAATATATAAAGATTTTTTACGACTTGGATGAAGAACGGTGTACCATTTTTATGATTAAGTGCGCCATAATTACATTTACTTTGAATATAACAAGAAAAATTACAATTTATTAATCTTCAAGACTTTTTTTTTTTTTTTTTTTTTTTTTTTTTTTTTTTTTTTTAAAGAAATTCGCGGAGAATATTCTAATAAAAACAAAGCAGGCTGGGGACGGAAGGTGATTTTCGGAATTCTTAATATGTGACGACGATATAAATTTTACAGGTTCATTACCATAAAAATTTAGTAGAAACATAAAAAAAATTAAGGTAGAACAGCAAAGTTGTAATTTAACTCCTTTAAAATTGAATGTGTGTGTATTAATTTGTTCTAAATTATAATGCCATTCATTATGTTTGGATGATGAGTTTTATTTTATCTTTGAAATACATTTATTTCGGTCTATAAGCTTTATTCATTAACTGTTTTATTTTTTTTTTTTAAATACATTAAGTTAATTTTTTTGGAAATCATTTTAAATTCTTTTTTTTTTTTTTAAGAAAAACTTCTTTTATTGAATAAAAATTAAAATCTGACCTATTGAAGGGCGATAAGTAATTTGGATTGCAATCATTCCATTAATAGAATAAGTACACGAAAAATTATTACCAAAAATTAATAATCAATGAATTCTATCAATAATAAAATATTTAAAAAATGATAAAACAAAATTAAAAAAGTTGATTTTATTGATTTAAAATACTTAATGCATAAAATAAATTCGAAGATTGTATATTTATTTTGAAATGTAAATAAATTCATTATTTTTCAACTGTATAACACATTTTTCTTTTTTTATTCTGTTCCTGATTCCGATGATTTTCTGTTGTATAAGATATCCATTTAGAGCCAAAACCTGAATTTTTCTGTATAACATCATGAATGACAGTAAACGTTCGTTTTACAGTGACCATTAATATCATTAGTTTCGGTTATAGAGTTACAAATTATAGCTAAAAAAAAGTTATAAAAATATTTTATAGTTATACAACTATATAAAAATATTTTTGATATAGTTAGTTAAATATTTTTTATTTATTCCAATATCATTGGATATGCATTATGAAAAATCTATATATATATAAATGAATGTGTGTGTGTCTGTCTGTTCTCGATAGATTCAAAAACCATACATCCAATCGCCGTGAAAATTTGGGAAGTTATTAAGTATATCCCCGGGAAGGTTTTTGTAAATTTTTATTTAAATCAGAGTTTGGGTTCAAGAAATATCCCAAAAATATCAAAATAATATTTATTTTTTATAAATATTACTTTAGTGCAGGTGTTATTAAACAATTACCAATAAAACATATGTTATAAATTAATCTATATCTCCTTAGTTTTTTAGGAAGATTTTAAGAAGAATAAAATTCCGTAAAACGATTTCAAATTCATTTTGATGTTTCAGGTTTATATGTAGGTATGTTATTAAAATAACATTTAATTAGTAATATTTGTTAAGAGTTTAACCATGAATAAATTGAATAATTAAATTTTTACTCATAGAATTTACTTTTATAAAACAAAACTAACCGCAAAAAAATACTGAACCAATCTTTACCAAATCTAAACTACATCATCTTCTTAGTTGGAAGAAGGTTTAGCAATAAGAAAATTTACATATTATCAATTAAATTGTTGCTAAAAAGAGATAAAAATGTGGTACGCAGTAAATTTTGAAAATTGACCGATATGTGGCGAGTGCCATTTAAGAGAGGTTATAGCGGTACAGTGTTATATAGAGCTAGAAACTGATAATAAAAATTGGTTTAATTCAAATAAATTGTTATAAAAAAAAGCTATAAATATTTAGTGTGACGTGTGGATACTAGGGATGTTTAATAATCGAACGATAAGTTGTTAGCACCATTCTGCAACAGAGTTTGCAATGGTAAAATTATTAAACCCATCTGAGCCAAATTTTAACTACAAAATTTTCATAGTTCTAGGAAGATTTTAAATAGTATAGTTTACTATAATAATTCTTTAGGTAATAGTCGCCTTACGAGCCACCACCAAGTTTGATCCTTACGCTTCACTTCGAGTTTAAATTTATCGATAGTTCTTTCCTAAAACCTCACATGTAAGCAAACCTCTGCAGGTTCAACTTGGATTGTGTTGTTTAGTTTGTAATATTGATATTTAGTCTTCTTAAATGTAAATAAGTGAAACAGAAGTTAACAAAATGATTTTCATAAAGGATTAAGTGTTTTATCAATTCATGTTTTCTTACATATTTCCTCTTATCTAATGTGTAAAAGTGTTACAAAACTTAAGAACATTAATTTGTACATGGATTTGGTGTTTTATATATTTTGATTTGTTGTATCAATTTAAATGATAAAATTTCAGTATACATATTTTTTTGAATGGATTCTTTGTCATCCATAATACTTAATGCCCTAAAGTGAGACATATTGTATAATTAATTCAATAAAACATAAAGATCTAAAAATAAATGTGAGAAAGTATATCATAGGTTTCATGTTTTTTTATTTTCACTTCCCCTAAAAATAATATAGCAGAAATTAACATCCTAACTTTCAACATGGATTCTGTCTTATATTATATAATTCCTTATAACATGGAGAATGGACAATGTGAAAATAATCATAGATTAAGAGGTGTACTGTTGGTAATAACTATTGGTGTAATTTTATAGATTAATGTATTTTTTTTTTTTTAATTTAGAAGCCTGATGATGGAGTATTTTCTCGGAAACATGTAGCTACAAATGTTAAACAAATAGGAGTTATGTTAAATAAATTCTTATTGATTCTGCCTTTATATATTTATAATATCTGTGGCACCTGTGCATAGTGGGCTAAGTATATTGAAGAAACAATGCTCAATTGCATTCTTCAATACAAGACTTTTATAGATAAACAAATTATTCTTAGTTAATCAACTATTAGTAAAGTTCTTTAATTATGAGAGCGGGCGAAGTCGCTACGGGGAAAGCTAGTTAATAGTAAAATAACTGGACTAAAAAAAATCAAATCTTCATTCATGACAGGTTTTAAATTTTATATTTTATAATTATGTATGTAAAAATTAATTAATATTATTAACATATTAATGTTATTCTGTAATATGTTATTCTCAAACCACTTTTTAAAAATTAAATTAAAAACAGAAATGACAAAGACTATCCCTAACGTCTTACCAGTGTATTTTTTCAAAGTTATAATTGGTAATAATAATAAAATAGATCCTAATTATAAGTTTATTGTCTATATAGTTTTTAGAAATGAAACTAAATCAATAAACAAACATCAATTCTTTCCAGTTTCTTTATTTTTTGAGGTCTTTCGATAAAACTAAATTATTTTATTTGTAATAAATTATATGTATGTTTTATGCTCAAACAAATATTTATATTCATTTTACCATTTGTAATGAATTTTTTTCGATTATTTTTTCGATTATTTCTAAATATACATTGAGTTTTTTATAGATTATTTCACAATTGTAATATTCAAATTATGGTTCACTTCACATTAGTTTTGTCTGTTCTTTTTTTATTATTATATATTGCAATTTTATCTCTACTTTTCTTGTAATAATGTTGGTAAGTATCTCAAAATATTTTTATTCTTCATTAGTTAATTAATGACTTTACATGAAGATGTCAAACATTTAATCACTCTGCAAAAGTCAGTTGTCACCATCATAAATGTTATATTTTTTTTTTTCATTTTATTTTACAATTTTTTTGGCCGATTTATGTTTTATAATTTCTAGATAATATAATAAAATTTAAAATTAATTCTTAGAGAATACGTACATGGAATAGCATAATTCTGATATAGTGTACTTCTATGTCATTACAACTAACCTATGTTACACTCTTACAAACTACTGACCTTTAAAAAACAGCCCGGAGGGTTGTCAAGCCGGTGACTGTATGTCTGCCCTAGCCGAACACAAACTGAAGGGTTTTGGCCGGCCCTGTAGAAAACTTTCACAAATACAACCCTTTTTTCTTTACATCCTACCTTTTTTCAACGAAGCCCCGGGTCCCCAGGTCACGTACGTCAGATAGCCGGCGCCCTTATGGAAGTCGCAGCATTTCAACTGTGACAGCGGACGTGGCGAATTCGCCTTCCCGGCTAATCTTTTTGTCCCACTTCGTATATATTTTTTCTCTTCACGTATTTATACCAAATACCTCAAGTCTTCCTAAAAAATGTTGAGTGAAATAGATTTAGAAAATTTCGTTTTTTTTAAACAAGTTTCTGAGAGTGGTAAAAAAAAAAAAAAAACGTTTTAAAACAAAGATTTTCGATATATATAAAGAAACACTGCAATTCGGTAATCGGCATTATAGGATATGTACTAGGAATCAAAGCGTTATTGTTTTTAACACTATGATTTAAATAACCCTTGAAGTGTTGTCGCCAAAAAGGTATCTCGGCGACAGAATTTCAGATGTAGAACCTATTTAAAACTATAACATACAAAGTTTACGGGTTTTTTTGTAAAAATGGTCAAATCAAACATTATGCCTTATAACTCCGTTGTTTACTAACATCAACGTAATTTTTTCCCCCTGTAATTAGTACTACATTGGCCATGTATTATATATAGTGCAAAAAACAAATACCAAAAAAAAGGAAGACGTTAAATCTAGTAGATTTTAAAATCTAACCTGAACAAAGATAACAAAAGTTTTTCTTTCACCGATTACTCATATTTTCTCCTTCTTCTCGGAATGTGGATATTATCAGAAATTTTATGTTTGTTGCTTAGAATGTTTTTCGGTGGACCCATTCAATTGTTAATGAGAGATTAAAATTTATTAATGTAAATAATTTTGTTTTTGAAGTGAAGACTAGAATAGAATTGGCCATTTTTACATAAAATGCATAAAAAAAAAAAAAAAAAACCCGTAGGGTCTTAGGTAAACCTTCATTCAAAAGGAACTTCCCTACCCGAGATAACTTTTTTGGCCAACGATCTTCCGAACACCCTGTATAGTAGGGTCTTACAAAAAAAGAGAATATATGTTTATTTATATAAATAACGAATACTTTTTATGTTATTAAACTTTTATCATATTTATAGATATATATTATGGTTAATAGATTATAGGGATATAAAAATAGTTTTATTCTCTAATATATTGTTATAACACGATTTAATTATTTCCCACAATTAGATGAAAATCTCTTAATTTTAACTAAAATAGTATTACCTAATTACAATTTATGCAGAAGGATATTTCATTATGTATACAACTCTTTTTGGCATGTCTCCTAGTTCATTTATTAAGTATGTTGCTACATGTTTCAGGACCCTAGTCCCATCTTGATGCTTCTCATTAGCTGTTATATTTGCACATCATAATCTATTGTCTCATCATAATATAGGTCCATACATGTGACGATTGAAAAACAATATTTGGTCATATAAATAAAAATCTGGATTGGTTTTGAACGATTTTATTATTTCTAATTATTCCTAGATATTTAATTTTAGACTATTTCCTATTAACTAGGCACTGATATCTTTCAGAAGCTCTTTCCATTTTGTCATCTCAGGTGAGCTATCAACATGTTTGTTTTCTTGCCATACATTTAAAACAAAATTAATATATTTATAAGGTAAGTAGCGAAGGGTTAATGTTTTGAAATTATTTTTTTTCTCAAAAATTGTACGTTTTTAGAACTCATGATAATTGTTTAACATTCGAAACTAGTCTTCGAATAAAAAAAATTCCAATAGAAGTTGCATAGCATAATTTAATGTAACCTTCTGCGGTTCATCATGCGTAGCTCTAGTAAATTTTTCTAATTTATGTCATCGTTTGCTAATTGGAATCCATCCAGCGGGGAGACTGAACTGTAATATACAGGCTGAAATCTATTCCAAGAGCATTGTGTGGATGTGCCCCGTGTTGAAAATAAACACGTTTCCTACTCAAATCTCGAGTGTTGACATGACCATCCGTCTCTGTTCGAATTTACGAGGAAGGTAGCCTGAATATATGTGTGTTTTAGTGGCCTGCTGTTAATCCTGTAAGCTGTACATTCCGAAACGTCTTACTTAGTTGCACCACTATTTCAAAGATAATTATAGTCCTTATTACATAGGGCAGAGCCAGAGGAGCACGAATAAATCAGATTTTATTTAATATCTTTATTTTGGGTCGGGGAAAACGTGTGAAAAAAAAAAAAAAAAAAAAAACTAGGAGAGATCTCTCCTTGGCAAATAAACTCCTACAATACTATGTCTCAACACTTCAGTAAACTTTTTTTTTGTTTGTTTCCACTCAGTCACCGAGTTAATTTTTTCTTTTGAAAAATATTAAGAATGTTCTAAAATGATGCTTTTTTTTTAAACATTGAACCAGTATATCCAACGTTTTCTTTTTAATGTTTATATAAATTAACAAAACTATGCCTTCATAGACATTAATCTATATAAGCTCTGAAAATTGTTTTACTATCGAGACCTTTTGTTTACATATATATTTCATAAAAAAAAAAAAAGAAAGAATAAAAGAAAGAAAGAAAGAAAAAGCAAAAAAAACAAATTCTATTTTTTTTTTTTTTTTTTTTTTTTTTTTATAACAATTTATTGAAATTTAGAACTGAACAAAATTTATACATCTGCTGTTAACTATTACAATAACGTGATATAACTTGAAAAGAACTACTCATCAGTAGCACTTTAATAAAAATTCTACACTAGAAGGTCTGGGCCATCTTCTTTTCAGACACCTCGGAGGATTATCAGGAATGGTGTGGGAAGCAAGTAGAGAAATTAGGGGATTTGAGTGGTTACGGAGCTTACTATGAAAGGATAGATATCTGGTTTGGGCTTAATCTGCAACATATGGAACATTAAGATCTTTATGAATAAGTTGATTAGTGACAAAGTAATGAGAATTGAGGATTTTTCGAAGGATTTTGGATTGTAAGGATTGGATTCGAGATGAATTGGATGGTTTAGTGGAGCCATTCTAAAATTTAAACAAAATTTAATTACTATATTAAGAGCTAAATCCTTAAATATTTTTTCTCTCTCAACCTTTCTTATATATAGCCATGGACGGATTCTAACTCGTAATATGGAACGTTTTGTGCGTGGTTCGTCACCTCTATGCTACCGTTTGTTCCACATTACAGAACCACTAGATTTTCTTTTATTGTGCATGTTAATACTTATTTTTGGGTTCAATCCTTCTTATCTAAAGTACTCTAAACATATGGCTCCACAATATGTTCACAACAAAACACTTTTATTCTTTGTACCCTTTAAATTTTCGAAACTATCTCAGAACCTTTTCAACCATTTCCAGTTTCACATATACGTATAAACCTTCTCGTAGATTGAAGCTGCAGTCTTAATGGAATGATTATTATATTTAAGGATCCAGACATTGTATTGTCATCTTAAAACAGTTAAATCGTTAAATATTTTTTAAATAAGTGTCCTTTTAAGGTCCGCCATCTTAAAACCGTTAAATATTTTAAAACAGTGTCCTGGAGGACAACAATGGCGGAAGTTATCCTTCGGATAACTTAAAAACTGTTAAAACAGCAATCCTTAAGGACGAAAAAGCTAATTCTACTTGTGGATGGAGAGAGTGGCCAAGGATGTCCTTCGGCCTCAAAAAATCGTCAGATCCTGGCAGATCTGTAAAACAGTATCCTTAAAATCCGTTAAAACAGCAATCCTTAAGGACGAAAAAGCTAATTCTAATTGTGGATGGAGAGAGTGGCCAAGGATGTCCTTCGGCCTCAAAAAATCGTCAGATCCTGTTGTTTGTTGTATGTAGCTTGTTCAATGGAAATATTCTTATATTACCATGATACATAAACCAAACAAAACACCGATTCACCTTCTTCCTACCGACCAATTAGCCTACTTCCTTTGTGTTCTAAAGTTTTTGAAAAATTATTTTACCGACGAATACTAGACATACTGACAGATAAACAAGTACTGCCTACACATCAATTTGGATTCCGTTCATTTCACTCAACAGTTCATCAACTACACCGTGTAACGGATTTCATATCAATCTCACTCGAGAAAAGACTATATGCTACTGGGGCATTTCTAGATGTAGCTCAAGCATTTGACAGAGTTTGGCATGACGGACTTCTTTTTAAATTGAAAAATCTTCTTCCTTTTACCTATTATCTGATCCTTCAATCTTTTCTCTCTGATAGATTTTTTTCTGTCCGACAAGGTTCAGAAATCTCCTCTATTTATCCAGTAAAAGCCGGAGTACCACAGGGGTCAATACTAGCTCCACTGTTATATATTCTTTGCACTCACGATATGCCACTTAGCCCTCAAACATTGACAGCAACATACGCTGATGACACAGCAATATTAACTAGACATGAAGACCCCACAATTGCATCATTAACTCTTCAACACCACTTAACAATAGTACACTGGTTCAAACAATGGAAAATAAAACTAAACTACACCAAATCACAGCACATAACCTTTACACTCAGACAAGACTCTTGTCCACCTGTCTTCATCGACAATCAACCCATACCACAAACAAACGAAATTCATTACTTAGGACTTACATTTGATAGAAGAATGACCTGGGGCCCACACGTAAAACAAAAACGTCTCAGTCTAACCAAGAGATTAAAACTTCTGTATCCAATGCTTCATAAACGGTCGACATTAAAACTCCGACAACGACTGAATACATACACTTACTTACTTAAACCCATATGGGCATAAAACAAATATCCGGGACTGCAAAAAATACACACCTTAAAAAAATACAAATATTCCAATCAAAATTACTAATCACGAAATCACCTTGGTACGTTTCAAACCACACACTTCACACTGATTTAGAAATACCCACAGTAAAGGAGCATATACATGACCTTTATAGACGATTTCATGACAGACTTCATGGACATAACAACATACTCGTTAATGACATGGCCACGACTGACATACCTGGAAATACTCTCAGAAGGCTTAAAAGAAGCTGGATGAGAGATTTGCTCAAATAAATCTCTTTAACCCATGCCAGGAGGAGGTACTATTGAGTGCTAGTCTCCCACACGCATACAAGGCCTGTAGTATTCAATTTCACATCACATTCACTGAATGTTACCCTAATAACAGGTGTGAATTAAAATCTGAAAAAAAAAAAAAAAAAAAAAAAAAAAAAAAGATCCATACATAAATTTATTTTTCCCAAACTTTTCGTTTATATCAGTGTTTAAAAAAAAAAAAGAAAATATTTTATTCGATGTAGTTTCTAAGTTCAGAGGGAAAATAGGATTTTGCGTTAGAACTTTAAAATATTCTACAGTATCAGATCGCGAATATTCATCGAATTCAGTTGAGTTAATTTGAACGTAACTAACAATTTTAAGGAAAATGTTTGCAACGAATCCTTCACTTTTTTTTAAAGAATATAATGCAGATCTGAGTGTGTGTTTGTATCATATCTTGTAACGACAGAAAGTTCCTTGAATCCGATAAACATTGAATCTATAATGTTTTGAGAACTATGTACAATAAAAAATAAAGACTGAATCCATCGTAAGGAATTTTTCTTGAAAGTAATTTACAGTGAACTAAGCATCCAGCCAATTAACGTTTAAATATTATCCGTTTAGAAGATAAGGCGAAAAAGATGTACTCCAAGAAATGAGTCACTTTAAGATTCAGATATCATTTCTTACGAAGAGGAATTATTGTTACACTATACTAGAATACAAGTATGGGTATGGAAAAATATTATTTCTATTTCTAAGTATTGCAACGATATGATTCGCAGGGATTCCGTTATGCAAGAGAATGAGCCCCCATTCTCTTTTTTTCCTTTTAATATAGACAATCCTCCGCCATGATTTCCTCGCAGATGGTAACGACCACTAAGATTATATGATGAAATACAACGGTATACAGCCACGGCCAAGAGAGGACTGGCTGAGTAGCCCCAGGGGGGTGATCCCCAGCCCTATCTGTTGGAGGTGCCCCCGGGCTCATATGCAGTATCGCAGGTCGGACAGTGGCCACTGGGCCCTGGGGAGCCGGTGGGGGATCATTGGAAAGGGGGGAGGGTTGCCTTGGAAACTGGCGCGGAGGCACGTGATCTTCCCGCCAAAGAGCTCCTAAGATTTCCAGGCCGAAGCGATGAAATTGCCGCCAACATCTCCGCTATATTGGCCTCTTCTCATCTCGTCTAACGATATGCCGCTCATTATAGGCTGCTTCGCTATCAACCCTTCCTTCTTCTTGCTGAATATTGATGGAGAAAATTAACCCGGCGTTTGATGGGTTTTATGTGCTTTGAGTGTGTATATATATTTTTTTAAATTGTAATTAATTTATTTAAAGACGGATATAAAGTTATAAATTGAAAAAATATTAAATATTCAATTAAATATTTATAAAAAATAAATTTGAAAAGAACAACACATAGACTAAGAAGAAATATGCGTTTTTATACAAAGTCAATATATTTTAAATCAATCCAGAAAAAGTGAATAAAGACTACAATCTCTTAAACCGAATTGAATTTGTTACCTACTTATTGAAGATAGGTTTTTTTTTTTTTAATTTAATTAATCATTAATCAATAAATATATTTGTAAATAAATATAAAATATAATTTATAATTATATAGACAGCATTAAATGAAATACTAGCATTGAATTAGTTAACATGCACATTCATATAATCAGCTAATGATGGTCCTACGGATAAAAGATATTATTAAAAAAATTGACTGTTTTAAATTAGTTTAATACGGATCTGGAATAAAGCTGAAATACACTAAGTTTTTTTTTTTTTTTTTTTTTGTAGGAGTAATGTAGAAGAAGTCGAAAACGACGAGCGTTTTATTCTTTTAGGCTTGATCAACTAAAGTTATACATTTATTTATTTCTATTTTCAACAATGAATAAAACTGAAGGGTTAATTGGGTGTAGTAGTAAGCAAAATATGAATATTTGAAAACAACTATAAAGAGAGATATTAAGAGTATAAAGGGATAACGTATATATGTAACATTTTCCTGCTAAGGAAAAACGTAAAAAAATCATTAAACATGAAAAAATCATCACCCAAACCCTTCAAATATGTATTACTCATAAGGTAAGAATAAGGGAAGTCTCTTCAATGCATTTAGATTAAAGGAGACCTTACTTAGTAAGACCTGTTAAAGGCTTCCTTTATAAAGGAACGTTTAAGAAGAGAGAAAGGAACGTCTATGCATACTACCCATAGCCCTTTAACTTGATACGAAAATAATCATTGCTGACATCTGAGAATCTAGACAAAGAAACAAATAATTAAATAAACAGTTTTTACTATAGGAAACTTTCGGCAATTTTTCGATCTGAGCAACACCAACGATTCTAAAAAAGCCCCCCCCCCCCCCCCCCCAAAAAAAAAGGACGTTACTTTTTTCAGTCAAACTAATTTATATAGCAACTAATCGGTAAACCCTACCGACAAATATTATATTCAAATAACATACTTCCCGTTAATTTTCTTATCGGGAACAGTTGTCAAATTTTCAATCCGAGCAACACATACAAAGCTAGAGCATGTCAAAGTGTTACATTTTTGTATGTGGAAAACGTTAGATATTTTACAGGTGAAAAAAACCTTAATCGTGACCAATATAGCTTAAGGTAACCAACGGCGGCAGGTCCTAGACAGAAATGTAATATAACAAAAAATATTTTCCATTAAATTTCTGATAAACAAAATGTCAAATTTTTGATCCTAGCAACGCTAGACCGTGTCAAAATCCATCTAGCTAAAATCCGTCTATGTCAAAATCAAGTATCGACATTTTTTAAGCATGTCAAATAGAAATTATCTAGTGTGGGAAATAGTTTAAATATACAATTTCACCCTGGTGACTAAAAATAACTGTATGAGTATCTAATGCACTACTGCAAGTATTAATAGACTCTCAAAGAAACTATCAACTCGATAAACATTTTATTGAGAATTTTCACTCGAGGAGATTAGTTAGTATAGCTGGTAGTCAACTTATAATTTTTAAACTGGAATAGCATTATTAACCATATGTTTAAATATACATCATGTAAATATACATACACATAAATAAACTTAATTACATGTAAATAAATATTTAGTTAGGTTCTTGAGGTTCAGCCAATAAATAAAAACTATTTTGGTGACGTTTTGAGACTATAATTCTCATAATCATGCCCTACAGTGAAATAAACAGGTTACAATAAAATATTATAAGTTATTTAAAAACATAAAATTAGCTACAATATAAATATATAACAACATGCGTTAGAATAATTAAATACATATGATTACAAAATATAGAGGAGTAGGAAACTAGTTACAATGTTATTTGTATTTAATTATTCTAACGCATGTTGTTATATATTTATATTGTAGCTAACTTTTTATGTTTTTAAATAACTTATAATATTTTATTGTGACCTGTTTTTTCACTGTCGGGCATGATTATGAAAACAATATAGTCTCGAAACGTCGCCAAAATAGTTGTTTTTATTTATTGATCCTCCAGAACCTTACTCAACATTTAATAGTAACAGTTAAGAAATTTATCCATATTAAAATAAATATACATATATTTAAGTAATGTATATTATTATTATTATTATGAAAATATTCATATATTTGATATTAAAATTTTGGAAGTTAAATTCGTGTCAATTCCATTGTGTATAAATAGCTAAGATTATATATACTCACATGGGTGATTTGCTAAGATGACTAATCTTGATGCTTTTCAATAAAGTCAAGCCTATTTTGATCATATTTTCTACAGGTATTATTAGAGATTGCTTGGAATATTTTTAATTAACTTGGTTTATAAAGTGAATTAAGCTTTTGCTTTATAAAATGGTGTATTTATGGTTTTAATGGAGATTATAATTAATAGGATGTATATAAACTTTTTTTTTTTTTTTCAATTAGAAAAAAAATTATACTAAAATGTGATATAAATTTTTGAATGACACTCATACTTTATAGGTTTTCTTAAAATTATATTGGTTTTCATGATGATTAAAAATAAAATAAAGCCGTTTTTAAAAAAATTAATTAACATATTAATAGAATAAATGTCATCTAATTATGCTCTGGGTAAAGCCACCGCGCTTTTATTTTTCATTTAATTTTCAAGGCTGCAATTGAAAAGAAAAATAAAGTTAATTCGATTTAAAATCTGCTATGGAAATTTAAAAAATAATAAAGAACATTAAAACCAAGCCAAGTCAAGAAATCCTTTGAGCTAATTATGTGCGATGAATTTTTCTTATAAGGGTTGTTTATTTTTATTCAGCGACAAATTATTTTATTGAATCCGTTTTATTTCCCATAAAAGGCCACATTCCGCTCAAGTGGCTGGGATATTGAAGAAAAAGGAAAAAAAAAAAAGCGTTGCTAAATACACGGTTGTTAACCTCATTTTGTTATATTGGCCAGTATATCCTCAATTTGAATTTTAAATTAAACTGAATCACCTTATTTTATAATAAGAAGTATCTGGATCTCAATGGACCAGTTTACGCTGCTATATTCCATTTGATATTGTATATCATTTGCATGCCTAATTGTTAATAATTATAATCCATAAAAATAATTAGGTATGTCAATAAACATTTTTTTAAAAGGAGCCGCATCATAATTAATTAGTAATATTCCTCAGGATGGAGATATTAACTGTGATCAAACTACTTCGGATCTACTTAAGATAGTGTTGAGATAATTATATCAACTTTATAAGATTAGTTTTTTACAATTGTGGAGGCATCTCACTGGTCTGTAAAAATGAATTTCAAATGAAATTAAATAATAAAATAATCTTTATTAAGAATATCAAAAATGTATAATAAGGTTGTCTGGCTATCTTAAGTTCAAAGGAAGATAATAATATGTATAAAAGATGATATATGTATGTACAATTGAAAATAGAGCTTTTGGTATAATTACATACATTAGAAAAAGGAGAGAGAAAAAAAGGAATAATAATAATAATAACAATATGATGATATAATAATTACTATGCGTCCGAGAAAAATAAAGAAATGAAAGAACTCAATAAAATAAAATAAACATAATGAATAGAAACGAAAAATATATAGAAAAAAAATTTAAGAACTACTTGAATGTAGATAAGACAAAATATTCACAGATACATAAAAACATATGTTCAAAAATCTAATTCCATTTATGTAGCTATAGGTGTTCAAACATATATTCGCACAAATGCATTTTAGTCCAGTCAATAAACTTTCAACGGATTTCGAGTAATTTTCGAGAAAAATAAAATGTTTACCTAACTTTTTGTCAAACGTTTGCTTCAAGTGCCAGAAACGTATATATGAAATTGAAATAATTTTACTGATCTACTACTTTGATTCTGACATTTTTTCGGAGAAACGATTGTGGAAGGCACCAAGAGCAAAAGTGAGGTAAAAATTATTTCTGCGTAAATTATTGATTTTTAATAACGTATATCTCTACAACGGTTGCAAGTTCGACAAATATGTATATATACAATTTTGTTGGAAATTTAATTATATTTAATTTTTATTTGTAACATATTTTTTTAGAGGCCACCTTTTTGAGATTTAATCAAAAAACCCATAAATAGGACCTTTCTCCTCTCCCCACTGTTAGCACACCCCTAAGGGCGGGTACTATTAGTATGTTTTATCATCTAACTTCTCCTAACGAATCCGAGATGTTAAAAATAATTGCATACTTCTTGCACTCTATGTTTATTGACTGAAGTATTTGCAGAAAACCAACTTGGTGCTTTTCGTTGTGGATTGATTTGAGGTACACTGCTAGCTAGTAGTTTGTTTGTTGAAGATTTACGTTATGTAGCTCAACTAAGGCTGAAAGGACGGCTTAGCCTACAGGTTACCATCCTATTCCAGCCATGACGGAAAGGTCAAGATTCTGTCGGTCCATCACAAAATAAATTTTAACCCACCGGAAAGGTCAAGATTCTGTCGGTCCATCACAAAATAAATTTTAACCCACCTAGGAATCTCCCAATTAGAGGTACGCATGATGGTATAGAAGGATCAATACAAATAAAATTGATGAATTATTTGTTACTTCCAATAGAGGCTTTTATTTAAAGACTAGTTTTAAATGTAAAATATTTATTATCAGCTGTAAAAACATAAAAATGTTGAAAATATCAGTAGTTTGATATAAAGATTATATAAATATATAATATATATATATATATATATATATATATATATATATATATATATATATATATATATATATATATATATATAAATGTAAGACTAGAAACCAAAAATCTTGATATTTACCTGAGGAGAGAATGCGGAATGGCATCTTGAAGCTATTATTTCATAGAACGAACTGTGTTGTTATAGAAAGAAAGATTTGTGGGGTAGTCTGCTAAATAATCAGATAAACAGACAATCCTTAAGTTTAAAGTTAGTATTTTTTTTCGAAGGATTTTGGATAGATAGATTAGATTTACAAGAAATGGATTGATGATTAAATGCTTTAGTGAGCCCCAGATTCTACTCCGTATGTCTAAATACAGTGGAAACTCGTTGTTTCGTCCCTCCATAATTCATCTTATTCTGTGATTGGTCAGGCGGTTTTTTTTTTTTTTTTTTTTTTTTTTTTTTTCAAATATATTGGCACTATAAATAACAAAATTAAATACGTATCTAATTCATTTTTCCCCTGATTAATTATTCAATTTTTAAACCACCTCATTTGGTTTATCACTAAAAAATACACCAAGCCCGGAGTCGATCCCTCATAGATTGTAGTAAGAAATGAAAGGAAGTATGAGTGCAGTTGACGAATTCCCGAAGTCAGTAAAGACTCTACAAAGTAGAACTTCATCTGAGAACAAGCTTCTTTCTCTGGATATTATTTCTTCTGATTCAGAAACACAATTAAACATGTCATCTTCAATGTAGCTGATGCGAGGAACAATGTATGTATTGATTAAATATGATAGGCATGTCTGTTTTTTTTTTCTATTTTATACATGTATGTACGTTTTTGTGTATGACTTCATTTTTCAAAATGTTTTTTGTCATTGTCACTCAAGGCTTATGTTTGTAATGTTCATACGGTCGTTTTTACATTCAATAAATTGCCAAGAAATTACAATTATATAGTTTAAAATGAGTTTCTGTTACTTTACCAGAAAAATTCTGTAATTCATTTCCGTTATTTCGTCACCTCCTCTCCCCCACTCATTACGAATTATCGAGTTTCTACTGTAGATGTAATTAATGCTTTTTGTAATTATTTGGCAGCTCAGAAGGTTTGCCTAGTAAATCTTGAAGAAGTAAAAAAACGACGACCATTTTCGTATCTTATTAGTCTTATAATATTTAGTTTAAATCTATTTGATGTACGTAAAATATTAGTTTCACTCCCAATTATTTTTTGAATTTGGGGTTATTTTCATTTAAGTATATTGCGAACATGGAATTACCCGTTCCTATAATCTGATATGAAATAAATATATTTGAATTTAGTAAGTGTGAATAATTTGAATCAGGTCACAACCGCTAAGGAATAAATAAAATAGGAAATTATGTAGGGGAACCTGAAATCCTCAATAAGTTAAAACAACGAGAAGGCTCGTAACTGGTTACTTATTTAGAAAAACTGATGTAATATATATCAGTATCAATTATTCTAAAAAGTCAAATAATATCTCAGGATAAAAAATAATTAATTGAATGTGAATCTCTGAAAAATCGATACAGAAAGTGGTTTGGTTAGAAAGAGGAAGATTCGAAAGCCTTCTAATGCTGTTTTACAGCGGATATAATACCTTGTAAAGAGATGTGCCGGTAATACATCTTTAACTGTACGAGATTTCTATCTGTGTGGTCTAGTCATTTGTCTAGTATTAGATATTGGATGTTGTGGTTGGGTTTGGTTTAAAGTTATTAGATGAGATAAATGCACTATTGACACCTCGGTGTGCCAATCCTAATAGTTCCTATGTTTGAATGTTTATAGGAATAAAAAAAAAAAAAAAAAAAAAAAAAAAAAAAAAAAGTTTCTGATAAATCTTTAATTCTATAATTTTTGTTTTCTTATAAAACTTTTATTGAGTAATTATTACAATCTACCACGATTGTGGGCAATACGTAATACATATGGCATAGATTACATTCACACATTATGTACAATCAGAAAAAAAAATGAATAAATTAAAAAAATTCTGTAATTAAATCTATAATCTACAATTAGTAACAATAGTTTTTATATGTTTATATAAGATAAAATATAACCGTTCCTACTTCAGTATAGTGATAAGGTAATATACCATTTTTTTAAGGAAATAGTTAAGCCGGGTTTATTTATAATATGAATGAATGAAAAATAACTTTATTCTGGGACAGACTGTCCCTTAAGAATAATTAAAGTGCACAATAATAGGTACAATTGTCTGGCTGAGATTAGTTAAAACTCAGCACATCGGTGTTAAAAATTAAATTATGAGAAAACAAACAAAAAGAAAAGAAGAGAGAAGAAAATAAAATAACATAATAAAATAAAAATTAAAGTTGAGTAAAAAAAATAAAAAATAATAAGTAGAAAAAATAAATAAATAAAATAAAAAAACAATCAACAGTAAAAATTTTAGCACACTTATGCACATTTACATTTTTGTGGAAGATTGAAGATCAAGGAGATGGATAAATAAAAGATGTTTAAAAGAAGTTAAGGAAGAGGCTTTGTGAATATGGATAGGTAAGGAATTCCAAAAAGAGGTAGCACGGATGACGAAGGATTTTTCATAGGAGGCAGTTCTATATGAGGGGGTATATAGGTTGGAAGGTTGGATCTTGTAATCAGGTGGTGAATGGAGGAACGCAAAGTAGGCCTAGGATATAGGAAGGTTTATTGGTTTTTAATGACTGGAATAGGAAAGTGCCGAGGAAGTATTGCCGTCGAAAATCGGGGAAAAGCCACCCTAGCTCATTGTACTGGCAAGATACGTGAGACCGTCTTGTACTAATAATACAGTAAAATCTTGGTAATTCGCATCCCCTTAATTCGTAAATCAGGTTTATTCGTGAAAAACACATTGTATTTTGGTAAAAATAATTATAGAAAAATAGAAATTAAATAGAATAGAAATAGAAAAATCGTTAAAGAGAGCAATGATATTTCTTCTTAACACTACTTAAACGTCTTATAATTCTTAAATTCAAGTTAAAATCTCGATTATTCATTTGGAATTTTTCACAGATCATCAACAAATAGTTCTGTGAATTTTTGATTTTATTTTTTTTTACTTCAAATCCCTTCAACCTATCTTTAGTTCTAGATTTTTGTCAGTCCTTGTTCAGTTGTCTAGAATAGTCCTTATAAAAACAACAGATCCCAATGTAATATCCTTTGGTATCCTGTGAAAAGGAATAAACGATGGGATGTCCTTTTTAAAAATCGTAAACCAATTAGTCGGGAATAAGTGGCAAAGGATGTCCTTCGGCCGTCAAAAATCGTCTGATCCTGGCAGATCTGGTTCATAATAAATCTCGACAAATTAAATATAAATGTAAAATATATTCAGATCTATAATAAATCTCGTTGACTGGATTTTTTTTTTGTTCTACTGATTATTTGTAACCCCGCTATTATGAAAATCTGGATAATTTATATCAATAGATCATGGACCTATAATCTACTGTTTCTCACATTTACATTTTAGAATTAAAAGGATCAAACTACTTACATCAGTAATTAAATTAACAATCAATGACTTTAAGAAAGTTGGTAGAAAATAGAGGTTTCGAACGTGACTTTTTTTTTAAATGAAAAATATTGTCTATTAAATTTCTAAACAGGAAACTGTTGTCAAATTTCCGATCCGAGCAAAACCAAGAGAGCTAGAGCTTCACATTTCAGAGTGAAAAAAAACGTTAGGACTTGCCCTTTTTCATCCAAACCAATCCTCCTCAAAGGTAAATACTAGCGACAAATGTTAAATATAATAGAATTCTCTATTACATTTATGACATGGAAACCGCCGTCAAATTTTCGATCCAAGCAGCACCTACAGAGCCAAAGCGTTCAAAAGAGTCCCACACTTAAAAAATAGGCAAAAGTGACTTTTTTCATTCAAACCAATATAGCTCCTAAAAGGAAGATCCTAGCGACAAAGGTTAAATATAAAAAATATATTCTCCATTAAATTTATGATAAGGAAACTTAATTAGGCATATTTTCGATACGTACAGCACTAACAGATCTAGGGCGTGTAAAAATGTTACATTTTCTACTGTGAAAAAAAGTTATACCACAAAAGTATAGAGCCCCGAGTTATAAGCGGAAAACCCCCCCCCCCCCCCCCCCCCCCCCCAGCCAAAAGATATATTTATGTCAATAACATTAACCTGCATTTCCAGACAACACAATAAATAGCTCTACAATTGTCTATAAATGCTCAGAAATTTAAAATTACATGCTCTGAACTATGACCCGTCCTCGTTTATATAGAACTAGCATTGTCCGTTGCGGCTTCCCCAGCTTTAGTTAAGAAACTAGATAATTTTAACTAATAATTGAAGTTTTATATATATATATATATATATATTTCCATAGCATTTGTAGGTGAAATTATAGCTCTTTCAAACAATCGATGGTACGGTTTATTTAATAAATCAGAAACATTGAATAAATTTCAAAAATCATACTGGTCACCATAGTCGCTATCTTGCCTACTTCTTCATTTACAGTTATATCTTCAGCTTAGTTTCCCATTTTCAGTAAATTAATTGGAAATTTAGAGTCTCCTCTAGTAAGATATTTTTTTGCTATTAACTATCATATTTATTTTTTGTAATTATAATTATTTCATTTTTTAAAAAGTATAACTCCTCTTAATTTTTTATTCATTACTACATGTTTCGGAGCTTATTTGCTCCATCTTCAGGTTCTACAATCATATTACATTCCATTTACAAGCCTATACTATTTCTTTTACTATGATATTCAACTAAATTTGAATTTTTACCTTATTTATTTTTTTATGTGAGAATATCACAGTTGTGAACTAAAAATTCAAATATTGTTGAATATAATAGTAAAAGAAATAGTATGGGATTGTAAATGGAATTTAATATGATTGAAGAACCTGAAGATAGAGCAAATAGGCTCCGAAACATGTAGTAATGAATCCAAAATTAAGAGGAGTTATGCTTTTTAAAAAATTAAATACTTAAATTAAATCTCCTTCAATGAAACAATTGATTGTAATTATGATTATTCAATATTGTTCCAAATACGTAAAGACTTTAAACATGATTATATTGTATCGGCTTAAGAACGATTTGGAATCACGGATATAGTTTACTGAAATCTCCGGCGAAAATAAAGGTTACACCGCCCACTAACTTATCGCTAGAGGATATTTTTTTGAACATTTACCGAATTTTATGCAAGGAGAGGACAAATTATCAGCGAGGCCCGTGAACTATATTTTTACACACAACATATCAAAAAGAGAATTTGGCAATGGCAAATTGGCAATAAATTTCGATTTGGCAATTATGTTTAATTTTTCAGTAATAATATGTCGATTTCATCTGTTTGAATTTTAATTTCTAACCATAAAAATATATGCTTATTTGGCAAACCTCGTTTCTGCCACTCAAGATTGTACATTTAAATTATTATTGTAGTAAACTTTTATTAATGTAAACCTTCCTAAAATTATGAAGATGTAGTTAAAATTGGATTTAGTTGGGTTCAACAATTTTATCATTGCCAACTCACATAGCGCTGGTCACATATCGTTCGATTTTAAAACTAAAACTGTACTGGGATCTACATGTCGAAACAGATATTTATAATTTTTATTTTTTTAATTTAATTGAAAATAATTAAATTTTATCATTATTTTCTATCTCTATATAACACCGTATCTTTGTAACCTCTCTCGAGTGGTGCTCGCCATCTGTCGGTAGATTATCAAACTTCTCTGCTCACCACATATTTATCAATTTCTTTTATGAAAATTTAATTTTAAATCTGTAACTATTGTTATTGCAAAACCATCCTTAAACTTTGAAGATAGTGTGGTTAAAATTTGGTACAGATTTGTTCAGTAGTTAGTTGGTTAGTGATGACAAACGAAAAATGGCTTGTCCTCTTTTATAATATTAGGTTGATGCAAAAATAATGCAGGCTTTAGGTAATCTGTAAAAGCTTTTTCGTTTTTCCAATTGCTTTGAGATGGTGTACGATTGTTGACTGTTCCACATCTTCTTCCGCTATTTATCGAGTAGTTTTGGTGGGGTCAGCTTCAAATATTGCCTTTAACTGGTCGTTGTCAATTGCAGAGGGGCGGCCACCACCTTCTTTGTCTGAAAGGTCAAAATTTCCATTACGGAATTTTTGAAACCATCGCTGCACTGTCATTAATGGTACCTGGCTCCCAAACTTCATTGATATTTCGAGCCGTTTGCGCAGCACTTCGACCATGTTTGAACTCATACAAGTAAATTTGCCGAAAATCGCTCCTAGGCGTCATTTTGTCTGGAGGCACTGAATCGAATGAATTAAATGTAAAAAAAAAAAAAAAGAAGGATTATATAGGAAAGTAAGCGAGATAAATAGGCTTTAAAACGATGTGTATAACTTAGCATTGTGGATTAGATTTGTATAGAATACAATTGGAATTAATATTGAAACGGAAATAAAACCCTGCATTACTTTTCCATCAACCTAATAGTATAGATCTTCAGTTATGAAAATATGGAAAAATACATGTCACAACCATTAATAATTGCGCTGATTTATTACTTTTTTATCGGGTTGGATTGAATGTTTTCCAGAATGAAGTTCTAGATTATTACAAGTATATTTTATTACCATATTCATTCAATATAATTAACCCTTTCCATACTCAGTTCTTGCAAAGACCCTAGGACCCTCACCGATATCCATACTTCCCGATCGTATCGAATCCCCCCAGAACTTCACATACGACTTACACTACGGCTTACCGAAGTACCCCCAGGTACCCCGGGATGTGCAGAGAAGAGATCCGTCCTATCGGAGAGGACGGGAGTTGGATAGCAGTAAAGCCCTCCCCGGGAGCTGGTATTGATCTCAGGGCATCCCTCACTCCTCGCCCGGTCTTCCGTCTCTCCTATATACTCCTACTCCCTCCGTCTTCTATATTCCTCTTCTCCCTTCTCTGTCTGCATTTTCTACTCTAGGCACTGAACAAAAAACCTACTTTAATTTGTATTATTCACGAAAATTATACGACAGAGGAAAATATATTTGAACCATTTAAAAAAAAAAAAAAAAATAGATTATATTTATTTACATCCAATCATCTTAGTATGCTTATATTTTTGTCATTTTTTCATTGAACATTTCAAAGTGGCGGGTTGTCCAGAAATCAATGTATGAAATATAAATTCTATGTAAAGTGTAGGGGATTAATGAATTACAAATATACTTAAGACTGACAAAACAAAAAATGAAGAAAACATATTTGTTTTATTTTTTACAACAAACAAACTAGTGATGTTTTTATTATTTTAATAAGGATTTAACCATTTTAATTATTTTTGTTTCAAAGAAAAAAAATAAAACGAGATAAAACTCTTACTTTAGGTCTTAAGTTTTTACTCAGTGTACTGAATTATTTATTATTGGTTAATAACGAAATGTGATTCGCGAAGTGGAGAAAGGAGAAAGAAGTTGGGTGGTTATTGCTATTGAATTATGAATTCCGCGTAGTTATCTTTTAACCGTCCTAGAGAATAAAGAAAAGATCGCTTCTGGTGGAAGACGGTGTCTACTTTTAAGTACCGCCAGTAAAAAGCGCACTACAATAGTATTGAAAGTTGTATGATCAAGTGGTTCCGTGTATTGAATTTTCTGTTTCAATGACTTTATATGTATGTACAAACAACATACATATATCCATTAGCGAAAAATATACGTAACGATTTCAACTCCAATTTTGTTATCATTTTTCGTATTAACATGAAGATGAGTCGAATGATAACCTCGATAAGCCATTGTTCAATTAATCTTGACTGAATAAACAAAATTGTCCTCACTTACCACTAAAAAGGGAAAAATAAAATTATTTTTTTGAAAAACAAAAACCGACTTCAAGAATAAACCTACATGTACATACTTGAACTGAAAAGTAAAAACTAACATTTTAATTACTTCGAAACAAAGAGCATTAAATTAAATATGTGTAGCATTAAATTAAATAGAGTAGGTGCCAAGGAAAACAAACAGTATTTGAAAAAAAATGGTAATTGTAAAGATCCCTCACTATTTCATTACCGTCACACTGCAGTCTTGCGCCATTCGAAAGTTTGTTAGTAAGGCAGGATTAAACGGCCCTTCTTGGCTGGCACCTACTCCAAAAATAACTGGTCATTAATTGTGAATAGGCATAGGAGTATCGACCATTTCGTTGATTGTCATTTAATGCTCTTTGTTTCGAATTAATTTAAAAAAATATTTTTTAATTTTTCGTTTAAGTTTGTACATGTAGGTTTAGCCTTGAAGTCAGTTTTTTTTTTCTTCAAAAAATTATTTTTATCACCTTTTCGATAGCATTGAGGCGGTTAACGACGGTCGATTTCCTGACTGAGATTTCCGAATCAGCAAGTTTTCGCACAGTTGTACTGGGGTTGCCTTTTAGAAATGCTCTCTGTACATATTCATCAATGAACGAAATCCTTACTTGGCCTTCATTGTCAAATCTTCCTCTTTTTTGAAAGGTTTTATTTAAATTATTTTTTTTTTTTATTCTTTACATCTAACCTACATCACAAGATAATAAAAAAAAACCAAAATCATAAAAAGTACATGTACAATATATACGGTAAAATATGATATTTACAGGATTAAATAAAATCCCTTCCAACAGGATTAAAAAAAACAAAAAAAAGACTATTTAATAATTTAAAAAAAAAAATAAATAATGGAAACATAAACATACTAGTACTATTAGATTATTATTTACACAAAACTGAACTGTTATTCACAGGACATAGAGAAATTATCAACTCATTAGCAGAAATGTATTTAAAATAACGGAGAGTATTTTGATAAATAACTAAAGTTTTAGGATTTTTTTATGTTTTAACACCATAACTGCATTAATTTCTGGACAACATAAAATGTTAAATGATTTAAAAAAATATAAACATACTAAGATGGTTAGATGTAAATAAAAATTACACTCATAAAATGCAATTAGGCGAAAACCACGCCTAGGCATCAAAGTACAAACTGAATTAAATAATACTCCGGACTTAAATTAAGAATTTTATCTGGTTTTATTATTTTTTTCTACGAAAAGAAAATAATTGAATGGGTCCGCCGAAAAACGTTCTAAGCGACAAAATTTCCGAAGTGAAACTTAGTATGATATAGTACTCTATTATGTTATTATACATGAAAATATAACATATTAATTTTTAAATATAAAATCTAACCTACAAAACTAACAAAAACTTTAGATTATGATTTTCTTTCACTGATTACTTAAATTTTGTTTGTCGCTTAGAAAGTTTTTCGGCGGACACATTCCATTAATGGTTAATCCCTCATTAAAATAATGAAAAAATTGCTTATCACTATTTTTTTGTAGAAATGAAACCAAAACTGTCTTCTTCATTTTCTGTATTTACAATATTATTATTTGTGTATATATATATATATATATATATATATATATATATATATATATATATATATATATATATATATATATATATATATATATATACAATAATAAATGAACTCATTTTCTTACTAAAAAGGGAATTTATAGAAAAATAAAATTATCTAGTTTTAACGTAAATTTCTTCACTCAGAAATTTATGTCTGTTCGAAAAATCATAATGATAGGCATCACTATTTCCAGGCTAAATTTTATTTTTTTTTTAAATCTTCTTTTTTTACTATTTCTATGTCAACATTTAACCTTCACGAATAGGCTAGTACCTAATAGACAAAATCTATTATCGCTTTTTTTTTTTTTTTTTTTTTTTTTATGGAGTTTCATCATTGTTTAATATAAGCAGACCTGATCAGTCATTTCGACACCGGAGAGGCGGTAATGGATTCTTGTCGATAGCACTAATGCCTTGTCCCCGATGGAGCACTCGGTTCCGATGGTCGGATCATGTAGGCATACATTGAAATATTTATTTGATGTTTTGAATTACCATAAAGTTACATGAAAAGCCTTTCGGCCCCTCTCCCACGGTAGCTGAGATAGGAGTCCGTAGCTACCCACTCTCTATGCCATTCTCAGCTCCTTCAGCTTTTTCTTAGAGGGTAAATGTATAGGGGAAGATGGTGCTTAGCAATCTTAGTTATTGCTTATAGATTATATTATTTTAATAATTTATAACGATAGTTTATGAATATTGTTTTGGGCTTATGATATTACTATTTCTGCTGAGGGATAAGTTTCAATTAATTCAGTAAAACCAGAATCAAGAGATGAACAACTGTGAACCAGTCGGTTGATATTGACATGTATGAACCTTACACTTAATAAATTAAATTTTTACCTTACAGTAGAAGTTATGGGATTTTTTTTCTTATTGATGACCTAGGAACCAGGTGCCAATTTCAACTATTTCTCATTCGTTTATGATATATTAAACAGGAAATACATGGTATTCTTCTTATCAGTTTAAGATGAATTTAGTCGTAAATTGAATGTAACAATTTACTCCTCAGAAACATAAACAATTAAATTTATCTTTTTTTTCCTTAAATCATACTTTTCATATATTTTAGAAAATAATACAATCTGCCACAGCTAAGAAAAAAAAAATAGTACTTCGAATACGCATTCATTCTCTATTTACAACCAAATCAAAGAAATAAAGAGACAACAATTATATTAATAATAAGACTATATCTATATTATAAAATAAAAAATGCAATATAAAAATTATACAAAAACAAATAATTTATAAGAAAATGTTGCCAACTATCGGAATAACATTTGATGGACTAAAACCGATTTTAGACGAAATAAAACGTGATGCCGGTTCGTCAATCCAAGTTTAGATCATATCAATTCACCATGCAATGCCACCGATGCCTTTGTTGTAACTTTCGAAAATAAAATTTGGCCGTTTCCTCGAAATGAAAAAAGCTTCCGTCACTTTTTGAGATCAAAGTCTATTGTGCAAAATAAAATATCTACTACGTCTCCACTTCTATCTTAACCTTAGATTCTTTCTCAGCTATAGATTATTCTATATATCACAAGATTTCTTTTTCTCTTCACTCAATCCTTATACTACTGGTGTTCATCCAGGGAGCGTCTTGAGTCCTCTTCTTTAGACTATGTATACAGCAGATATTCCTCGACATTCTTTTACAACTAATTATACTTTTGCCGATTACGCGATAGTGTAAGATCCAACACTTTCTTCCTTCGCTATCCAATGAATCTGGAAAATTTCTTAGTTTTTTATGTTCCTCAGGAGTTAATTGTTACATTCAAGTTACATTGGAACGACTAAGTCCACCTTCAACAGATAATCATAATATCATATATTTCCTTTTATAAATCAGAAAGTGGGAGTAGTCGATTTATTAAAAATAAACGAATGAAAATAAGTCGAAATTGGTACCTTGTAATAAGGAAAATCTATTTCCAATCTATTATAATCTATGTAAGAAAACTTGTTAGGAACTACGTATTAGTAGTACTTTAATAAATGCTATACATTAGTATTACATTAGCTTAAAGTTTCTTAAGCCTTCTTCTTTTCAAAAGCCGTGGAAGTTTTTTGGGAAATCGAAAAAGAAACAAGTTGGGATACTAGTTGATTTGAGCGGGTTCTAAAAGCAAATATTAGGCCTATAGCCCCATTTTAAATTTGTTTTCAACAGGAACGGAAAAATCCTATGAGTCATAAGGGAAATCCCATAGTACGTCCCAAAACTTTAACCTACCTGCTCCCTTCCCCTTCCCACGATAGATATATTTCAGATATCTCTTAGTTCTCCTCTGGTGAGTATCAATATTTGATTTCTTGTCTTACATTTTTGAAAACTTTAGATTATATAATCCTTGTAACATAGTACTGATGTGTTGAAAATTTAGTATGTTTTAGAAATGAAGATGCATTCGAAACTAGCATTCTAATAAAATAATCTTAATAGAAGTGTAAATTAATTCATCAATCCTAATTGAATTGCCCATCGGTCTCGATTTACAATAAACTACTAACTAAAAATGTTGTTAGGTATTTGGAATCATAAATAGACTGTAGACTAATTTGGAACATATATGAGAAACTTAGACAGTACAACATAATGTTGAGACATTTACCTGACAGACAATTAAAGGCTACAAATCATTTTGACAAATAATATAATATGCCACAATGAAGGGCAATAAGTGGATGTATCCCCTTATCGTAAGGCCTGCCTACACGTAACATCAACAGCTTCGATCATAACCTAATATTGACTCTGGATCTTCGATTCTTGAAATCGATACATTGAACAAAAATCTATGGTATCTAAAATTTACACACTATTAATGTACAGATATTTATTAGATCCATCTTCACACTCTCGCAATCAGCAATCGTTCCTATATTTTGGTTCCATCAGTGACCCTAACTTCTAAAAGCAAGATTAATAAATATCTTTAAAGTAGTAGGTGAATCACCTTTTGCACTCACGAAATGGGGGAGGAACCTAACATAAAAAAAGTTCACCCTACATGTTACACGAAGTTGGCCAACTGCTGTTAACTCGGTGAGACCGTTAATGGCGGTGATGCTGGGAGTTGAAAAGAAGTTGGACTCCATAGTTATGTTTATCGAACTTTTATATTATGAGTCGAAAGTCGACCGTTATATAATAATATAGATAAAGATGATGATAACAGCAGTATTTTTCAAAAAGTTTTTAGAAGCTACTCGAGTCTAATGGCGCAGTTGCCATCCCTATCTTTATAACTGGGGTCTTAGCTGCTTCAGGAACTCGTTATCTATTAGCACCTTATCAATATTTCTGTCTCGGGTATTTTTTCTTTGTATTTTTTTTTTCACTGTATTGAACTTAGAGGAACAAATACAGTTATTTGATACGTGTACTACTTAGGGAAACATAAAAGTAAAATTTTTTAAGAATTTCTTCGGACTGTTTTTATAGATGTGAAACGTTTATTTCAACGTATAAACAAAATCTATTTTTCCTGTCAATGAGGAATAATCAAGTTAATTTCAAAAAGGATTCGGATTTGATTGTTCGCTACAATCAAAGTAATAAAGCAATCGCTTAAGAATTTTAATTTTTTAATTTTATACTTTATTGATATTTACAACAGCCTAAAATAAGTAAATGTGCGGTAATATGGTTAAAATGAAATGTTTATAACTTGTAAGGGACTACGCATAAATAGTACTGTGTGCATGTATTAATGTTATACATTAAAAAGTATCTTAAGCCATCTTCTTTTCAGAAGCCGTGGAAGGTTATTGGGGAATCGAGAAAGAAGTTGGGATGCTAGTTGATTCCAGTGGGTTCTAAAGATCCAAAACAAAAAATGCATTTGTCCACATTTACTACTTTGCAATTCTATAAAAGATATTACTAATATTCTAATTTTTTTATTAAAAAATATTAAAGCCACTGAAAGTACTAGCATACCAGTTGGCACTACCATTAAATATGGTGGAATATAAAATTGACAATAAGATATGGATTCAGAGGCATGAGAGAGGAATCCATACCTCTTGAAAATGAACCAGATGGTGCTCTCCCAATTTGTAACCCTAAATGCTGTCCTATTTGACTTTGTGTGTAGATATTTGGTAACAAACTGTGGATAATAATAACTTGCTAACTATTTTATTTTAAAATGTCGATTTTACCAAGATTAACAAAAGACATGTTTAATTGTGATTTTTTTTTTATTTACTTTGTTTACCAGGCGTCTCCTCAAGTTACAGATTAGTTTTAAGTTGTCCTTACTGTAAATAATTTTTATATTTTTGAAATAGAGATGTACAGAATGTTATAGGTAACTACGAAGTCAAGAACCTCAAAAACCAGGTAAGTAAGTTTATCGGTTCCATTGTTCTGATTATTTTGATCAATATTTTTCCGATAAATTATTAAGGATAACAATTTATTGTTGTAATTAGAACCGTCAGAGACTTTATAAAATGGCAAATCTGAAATTTAAGAAAGTGGTTTCTAGTGGTATTCCTCATTAGAGAAAGGCCATAAGTTGGTTTCTCATTGTCATGGTCAACTGCAGGTGTCATTGGCGTGGCAACCATTTAAAACATTATGCACTATAATGAATATCATGTTATGACCAATAATAATTTAAGTTAATTTATCATAGGTAGCATGTGCAACCTTTAGGAGTAAAAATGAAATTTTCAAAATAGATCTCAAAGTACAAAACGCTCAATTTTTTGTTTCAATAATTTAAAAAAAATAGTTGATAAGAGGGTCAGAGATGCAGTCAGGTTGATAAATTACACATCCATGTTTTTGAAAACTTTATAACGGAGTGCCGAAGTTTCTACTTGCCTTGCAGGTCTTTAACAAATAGATGTCATTTTTAGTGTAATTTATTAACCTGATTGTCAGGGCCGTATTTATTAAATAAATTACTAAATCTTCTCTAACATTATTCTTACATTCAACCATACTGTAGGAATTCGTATTTTGATACCAAAAAAAAAAAAAATTAAAAAAATGTTAAGAAAATTAAAATATAAGAAAAGTTTACTGAAACATTAAAAAAAAAAAAAAACAAGAAAAGTTTTAATTTAACTTTTTATGATGGTACTCAAGTTAAAGACAATCTATACATTATCACTTGAAATGGTTTTGTACTTCAAATTCTTAGACAAAGAAATTCAGAAATATATATTTTAAGGAATGCGTTTGGATCTGTTAGGTATATGGCATTTTTGAGGTAAAAATAATTTTCCTAATGGATTTCGCTTAAGCATCAATACAGATTAAGTCATAACAAGATCATTATATAAATTTTGTGTTGCTAGTTTGATTTGATTTTAGAATGCCAAGTTATTATGTGTTTCCTAAATATAGATCAGAGGAGTTTCAAATGAGCTAGATAAATATTTTTTAATTGTATTTAATAAACAAACACACACACACACACACACACACACACATACAATATATATATATATATATATATATATATATATATATATATATATATATATATATATATATATATTTTTTTTTTTTAAATCAACAAAAAAATCCGGATAATTGGAGTTTCACTGTACACATTTTTATAAGAAAAAGTTACACATTTAAAATACTGGATATTTTAGTTGATAAATATTGATAATGTGAATCTATATTTATTCAACACAGAGCAACCGACTACTGAGGGGGAAAATCTGATTTTATTAGTAATACATTTAAATAAAAATTAAGGTTAATTTCCTTATTATTTCTTATCATTGCAGCCATCCTTGTTACCTTCTATAGTCGTTGCATTACCATCTGCTTCGTGCAACTTTGTTGCTCTAGACCGGATCACAGTTCTTTCTGAGGAAGCTAAGATTTACGACGCAAACGTGGTCCAGCTTCGGCCGTAGCTCCGTGTTTGTACTCGCTAGCGATTCGTCAGCAGTCCGACGTCATACTTCAACCTGGAACGTCGTCAGCATACGTCACACTTTACGACCGGTTAAGTCACAGAACAACTGCTCTCAAATGTTTGAAAAAGAGTGGTTTATGCGCATCAGTAGTAGATGAACACTGCTTTGGATTTTTTTCTTTAATATTTATTAGCTCGTATTTTTTTTTTATACTCCTTAATTCTAGATTTTGACATTAACTGTGAACAATTGTGGCTCGGTCACTAAAATGAAATAAGATGTATTTTTATGATGATAACGTTAGAGATATAGCTACTGCCGCTGTCAGGTTTGTTATCATTGTATTCTCTTTGCTTATTATTACGTATAATATTATGGATTTATGAGAAAAATGGCCTTATTTAATATAAGATACGGAATTTATAATAAAAGTTTCTGCTATTATTAAAAATTAAGGTTACCGTCAAATAGTTTGGTGAGCTATTAAAAATTGAATCGCTTATTACCTATGTTAGCTAAAATCAAATATATTCAAAACTAAAACAGGAGATAGCATTTACCATCTATGAAATGTAATATAAAAGTTAATTACAACTCAGACAAAAATTTTTTTTTTTTTTAAATTCTTATTTAAGAAAATAAACATTTTATTTTATACTTGATACAAGTCTAAAACGAAAAGAAACTTCCCGTTACAGACTACTTCAGCAATTACTAGACAAACGTTCGAAGCTCACACTTAATTACAAAACACTCATATACATGACTGTGATTAGACCTATTTGGACGTACGGAGTTGAGCATGGGGCTCCACTAAACCATTCAATTCATCTCGTATTCAATCGTTACAATCCAAAATCCTCAATGCTCCTTACTTTACCACCAATAAACTTTTCCATAAAGATCTTAATGTTCCATATATTGCTGATTAAACCCACACCAGATACCTATCCTTTCATAGTAAGCTCCATAACCACTCAAATCCTTTAGTTTTTCAAATTGCTTCCCACTCATTCCTGATAATCCTCCGAGGTGTCTGAAAGGAAGATGGCTTTGAGATCTCCTAGTGTAGAATTTTTAATAAAGTTATTATTAAACATTATTATCATAGTTGTCAATACATTTACTTGATGTATATATTTTGTACAGTTGTAAATTTCAATAAATTTATAGAGAAAAAAACATCACTTGAGGTATGCATGATGGCATGGAAAAATAAATCAAAATTGATGAATTAATTGCCACTTCTGAAATCCGTTTTCCTCCTTAAAACTATATCATCAATTTATTGAAATTTACAACTGTACATAAAACATACATTCAGTAATTGTGATAATAACGTACATTATAACATGAATTGCTTGGGAAGCAACCACCCACTAATAGCACGTCGATTTCTTAAAACTGATGAATGTTTAACATTCGAAACTAATTTTCATAATAATAATAATAATAATTTTAATAATAATTATAATTATTAAGGTAATAAATACATCAATCCTAATTTCATTTTATCGTTTAAGCAATTGAAAATGTTACTAAAACATTTCATTTAATACTGTACACGGAAAAAATACACTGGTATTTCTAGAGATGTATTTTTAATAGTGTATTAGATCTCGAAAACTAGCATTATAATGTAGTGATATGCAAAATAATCTTTATTCTGGGATTCATCGTCCGCTAAGTTACAAACATGTATATTTAAATGGTTTTGTGCTATTATTTCGTTGTTGCTTCAGTTTCGAATTTGTTTATACATTTTCTGCTACTATTTTATGATACGTAGAAAAATTGAGATTTGATTTGGCTGTAGAACCAGCGGTAGATGGAAAATCAAGCGCATTGTACATACTTCAATCGCTATTCCTGATGGACAGATTTTTGGCATACCACACGAATCCCAACCTGCAAATCTTCGCCATGAAATGTCGAAAAATTCCAACTATCACAACGTAAGAAAATCTTTTTCAAAAATGTATTTAGATCAAGAAAAAAACGTTCAATTTATCTAGAGGATATAATTGAAGGTACAGCTAAATATGTACGTTCTGGCTGAAGTCAAAGGCTAGAAATTGATTGAAGATAAACAAACAATATCTGAAACTCAAAATTTCAGAAAAATTGCAAATGATCTTATGATAGAGAAATTCACAGGTAGAAACTCTAATGCTAAACAGTGGGTTGGGGAATTCAACAAAGAATGTAAATGTTTCCAAATCAATGAAGATAAAAATAAAATTGTAATTTTAAAACATTGTTTGTATGCATATAAACATATACTGGCAGATAATTCTACCCGATTAATTTTTTCTATTTCCCGGCTTAAAGTTTCATTGTTATATAAGTGTTTATGTCCATATATACTTTTAGATTTTTAAAAATATAAAATAAATAAAATCAAGCAGTGCTTAAAAAAAAAAAATTGTTACGAAATTTTAAATTAAAATGTTTTTTTTTTGGTATTATATATTAATATTTTTAATAATATTTATAGATCCCAAATTTAGATAAGGTAAATGAGGACGTCAACACCTAAAAAATAATGTAACTTTTAGCGGAAAAAATAACTTGCTCGAATTTTTTTCTTCTGAGAAAATATTATTATTGTTTATATTTTCCTCCCTAGCCTTACTATTTCGGACTCATTGGGATGCGTGACGCTCACCTGAAGAAGACAATAGGCAATTTGGCCGAAAGCCTCTTAACGTGTCCGTTAGTGCTATACTCAAATCATTGCCCTTCGATCACCGATAATTGTAATAGCACTTCGTGATGTTTTCATTCAATATCTTCTTACTATTATTTCCGTCAATTTTGTAATTAAATATATCATTTATGGATTAAATATAAAATATTAATATAATGACAATATTGCGCAATTTGAAATCAATTCATTTGGATTGGCACGTTAAAATATTATTTATACCCAGTATTACGACATATTCCATAAAGTTTATAGGTTATAAACAATTTTCTAACTGGTTATAAAAACTTAAGGAATATATTAAAATAAATATATTAAATGCACGGAAAAAATTTAAATAAACTGCTTAACATTGACAGAACTAGAACAAATACCGTAGAGTACTAAAAAAAACTAGCATGAAAATATAACACGTTTTTTATTAATGGCTCAACTAAAATTGACTTTTCCTAAAAAACTTTTGCTGTTTTGTGTAATAACAATAAGACTAGCCCACAGTTTCGATGACGAATAACAACTCCGATACTTAGTGTATAATTCTCTCTATGACCATTTCAATTAATGATTCCAACATTATTTTAGAAACGTTATATAGTTATTTACACCTGTCCATTACAATTAGACAACCAGTGAATCTGTTGTGAGAAAGAAAATTGCGTGAACGGCATGAGGCGAAGCAGATCCCAGCGGCACCTCTAGTCTTTATTTTTATTTTATTTTTTGTTTTAATCAAGGAGGTCTCTCATCCAGCTCCTTTTTAGCCTTCTCTGGGTGTTATAAGGAATATATGTCCTGACCATGTCATTTATAAGTGCATTAGGATATACATGTAATTTTTTGTGGAATCGTTTGTAGTAGGTTTGTACTTGTTCTTTAGAGATTGCTTTAGGAATAATATACGTTTTAGTGAACAGTCGAATTCATTCTGTACTGGGTAGGAATAATCATGTGAAAGGGTCAAACTCGCAAACTATTTAATTATGTCCAAAAGCAATAAGGAACGTCTAAAGAAAAAAAAAATTAAAGAACAATGCCTTCATCCTTATTTGATATGTTGCATATACGTCGACGATGTTATGCCAAGTAAGGATATGTCGATTGCAAATGTCGATTCTCGGTTCCAGCGATTCTTGAGGGAAGAATCAGTATCGAGAATAGATGACATAAAGTCGATTCCTAGGAAACGATCGATATTGTCGGCAATAGTTTTGTAAAATATAGTCATGTAGTTATACATACATCGGTCGAACGATAAATAAAAAGATAATTTATATAAATATATTTTACAACTTATAATAACAAAGCCATTTTTCATAAATTATATCAACACTGCTCGGTAAAGAATCATAACATTCTTTTGAAAAATCAAAAATTTGTACTGCAAGCCAAACGTCAAATTTTTGAAGATATGTAGTCGCTATTGGAAAATAGATAAAAAGAAATGGGATTGTTATTTCCAACTGCTAAAGCTGAAGCAAAAAAAATCAAATAATAAAAATTGCGACGAGATGATAGCACTATTTTATTATACTATTTAGTTATTTTTAGTTGATATTTGTGATCCTAGAAAAAGGATTATTTTTCAGATCATAACTTATAATGGTTGTCGAACCTTATTACACTATTAAAATCAAAATTCAGAGAAATATCAGTGCATCATTTCATCGACAGTGTTAAGTGAAAGGTTTTAGTTGAACATATACACTTCTTTAGGTAATAAATTAAATACAGAACCTTTATCTTCTTTAACCATAATATTTATTTTCTTAAATATTAGTTCATAAAATTAATGATTTTTTGGACATTATTTGAACTGCCATTAACTTATTCATTGAACGTTGTAGATAATAAATGCGGTTTACTAATTTATTTATTTACATTTATTAATTATTAGTATGTTTCTGTCATTATTTATATAAAGCATCTGTGATGAAACCGACAAGTGCCCAAGTGTTTTGAACTTACACTGGTATGTGAAGACTTTTATAGGACTTGGTACAAAAGATGCTTTTATTTTTGAATTTTAAATAAAGTAAAATAAATTTAAATAATATATTTCTGATCTTTGGAAAATAAAGTTTTAAGCCTTTGTATCGTTGATAGTACTGAAGTAATATAGAGAGAATAGGCGTTTTCGGTTTTTTATTTTTATTTTTTCTATTCATGGATTCTAACCATTTGTATCACTGTTGAGTCTGATTAGTTCAAAATCTCTTTGAATTCAAACGCTTTTCTACTAATACCAATATTCACCAGAACACAACACTTCATTTGTTTTATTTTGTTGCTGCTTATATCAAGACATAGTTCTGTATCAACATCAATCTTTGTCGATTTATTAAATGTAATAAATTCTGAATTTGCACACAAAAAAGATAAATTAGTGGAACTTCCCAGTATTATATAATTTAACCCGTTTCAATAGGAATCACAAAAATAATTATTACGTTGAAACCTGAACGAACCTTGAAATTAGTATGATAAAATTATTTATTTTCTTTAATGCGTGTTATTTTATTATTATTATTTTTTTAATACTAAGGAGCTTTTTATACAAGAAAAATAAATTTTGAGAACAATAATAAATTTTTTTAACGACCCCCTGCCGATATGACGCTGTCGGTTTTGCAGTGAAGGAGTGCTGACAGCAGAGCTGACAGGATGGTGGCGAGATGGATCGTGTTTAGAAGTGTTAACAAGCAATTAGCGCAAGAGGTAGAGACCATGTACCGTTTCTAATGCGATAGAAGCAGAGTTATTGTATCCGTAATTTAGTCACGGGTTCAAAACAGAAGTTAATTATATTTCGCTTTATTATGTTCAAGTATGGAAGATGGAATGTATATCTGTAGGAAATAGATGGAATCAAAATGGAAGATATAAAATATATTTTTTTATTTATAGAAGAGTATAAAATTCTATTTTAGAAACAAATTGATATGACGATTCTTTTAGTTTGTGATTGCCACGAAATATTTTATGTAACTATTTTTTAATTTTATGTAATAATTTTTATATAGTTATTACAAGCTCCGTCACTCAAGGTATGAAAAATGGAAATAGATAAAAATAAAATAATATTCTCTAATCATAAAAAATATAAAATAAAATAGAACACGGCAGTCTTAAAGAGATCCTAGCCAGGGTTTTCACTGGCGTCACTGGTGTCTAAATCCAGTGGAGGTTGGACGAAAGTGCTTAGACCCAGATGTTCAGAACGAGCGGAGAAGTAAGCCTATTTCCATAGCTGTCCTTTCATAACAACACTACTCCACATTACTACATAACATAACTTACTCGATCCTACATAATAACTCGAATCTACTAGTCTCTCAACTTGCTCTCCACCCAATTTTCCATACCCCTCTGAGGGGTCTAAAAATATGGCCTAGGAATATTGAGATGTAGAACAATTATTGAAGTGTCACTAATAGGTTTTTTTTCTTTACTAGTTAATAATTTTTTTACATATTTACTTGTTGTACATATGGTATACAGTCGTAAATATTAATAAGTAAAAAAAAAAATGTAGCAATTATTAATATTATAGAAATGTGTGTTTATCTTGCGATATATGCCTGTAAAATATTAAATTACTAAAACATACAGTGAATAAACCACCTTCTAGCAAACTATTACTATTTGAAGGAAATAAATAAATAACTAGAATCTATTAAAACCTGCTTAGGTTTGGAACATCGTAGTGCTTATTTACAGGCAATGCTAGTTTAGTTTGACGTTGTATTACTTAATTCCATTTATAGCGAAGTATGATACGAAAACATAAGACAAAGAGCAAAATATTTGGACTAAGGAAGTAGATGGCACAACCGATGGGTGGTCCTACAATTAGCAGTAAGCTCAGCAGAGGACTCACACACCTGAGGACAATGAGACCATCTGGATTCGGATCAGAGCCTCCAGCCGGCCGCCCCAACATACCAATGCCTGGCCCACTCTCCAGCTTTCCAGGAGGATAAACTGCCAATATACATTCCTCATCTGGTTATAATTTGACCCAAGGGGCCGCTCTAGCTATTGAATTCACTCATTATGTTGTCACAATAGTCCCCCGCTCGTGAACCCAATCGCTAAATAGTCCGTTCTCACTTTTACCGCATTTGCATAATGTTATCGCAACCGAATGTCCGCGGTGTAAACATTCCACGTTACTTAATGTTCGCCTTTTCCTATACACATTCGTCACTCTATGCTTTGCTTTCTATTTCAACGCGCCTCTTACTTTAGAAAGATATGCTCGTTATTATTTTCTCTATGTTTAATATGCAGTATCAATAATTTTTTATTTATATATCTTGATTATATTATGATTTGTTTATTAAATATTACGTTATTATATATGGATAGGATTATTATTAAATACGGAATTATAAATTCCGTACTATGGAACAAGTCGGTGTCCTTAAAAAAAAAAACTAATATACATAAATCGTTCCATAAAAGTGTAACACTTTATTCAGGCGAGTCCTGGTCTATTAAGGTGAGAAAGGCCAAAAGACTTCAAGACCTAGAAATGGACTATTGAAGACGTTCCTACGCAGTATCACGGCTTCAGAAAGTTCCAAACATTGAAATTAGACAGAAAGTGGAACAAATGGATATCCTCTACACTATTGAGACTATGAGGATAAAATGGTTTGGGCATGTTATGAGGATGGGAGAGGAAGGATAGGCAAAACGAATTTTTGAATGGAGCCCAGAAGGATAACGGAAGAAAGGTCGCACTAGAAGATGTTGGGAGGGGGCAATATATATGACAAATAGTTGTAAAAAAAGTCTTTAATATAATAAAATATGATATGGATAGTATATTATGGTTTGTTTATTTGAGCTTAATGTCCTTGCGTACTCCGGCAAATGCCTTATCCTACTCTGACTATTCTTGTCACACCTTCCATTAGGAAGGTTGAGTTTCAATCTATGGATTTACCACGAAGTTAAATTCAACCTAGCCTTCTAATTGTCATTTTATTATGGATTATTATTACATTTTTTTTGCAACGCCTTTTTAACAAAATGAATCATCCTACTGAACGAAATAAACATCTAAAAATATTTTGACTATTGGAAGTTTTATTTATTCGTAAAAGTAAATAATGTTCTACTTAAAGGCAAACAAAAAAAAAAATTATGAGGAACTAGAATTTTATTTTTTGTTGAGCAGAACTCACAGTTAAGATACTAGCACAGATACGATACAAGTGCGATACAACTCCGCTTGCCTCGAAACTACGTACGCTTCCTTTCTATTATCGTGTTCGTTTTTGTCGCTATTATCGTTATCATTCTTATCCCTTCACTATCAGTTCATCCTTAATTTTATTACCTACTATTGTGTTAATGTAATTTATGAATATGTTTTGGACCCTTTCTACAAAACAAGAATGTTTCTGAAAACAAAATAAGATAAATCACTAGGTCTGGTCATCAGTAATGGGCAGGCTAATACTATTTTCGCGTTAATAAGCGTCTGATCCATTTATTTGTGATATCAACAGGATAAATATTTCTGTAAAGGGTTTAAATTTAATTTATTTATGATACCCTACCTCCTATCCCTTTCCATTAGACACTTAAAAATATTTTGAAAAGTTTGTGAATGAGTGCATCGAGTGGTTGTGTTTTTAAATATATATTTAATTTTTTTGTTATACCGCCTTGCATTAGCATTTAGATTATTTTTACAGCTCCAGTTGTTAATTAAGTCATTTTTGAATAATTAAAAATATTTGTTTAAAGATTATTTTGTCTTATGATCATATCTAGTCTTGGCTATGGTCGTAACCGGTCCAAATTCCCATAACTGGCAATAGTGTATTTTTCATTTTTACATTCAATTGAATAAACTTTCGAGAATCTAAATATGTAACCAAAGATGTCATATTACAAACTGCATCGACGGAATTCCCTTTTAAATCGACAAGTTACCTTAGCTATGACCATAACTAGTGATTTACCCTAACACGTGAAATATTTGGACTGAAATTAAAGGATTTAGTTGAACATCTAGAATAAATCGATTAACGTTTGTATGGTAGCTACATTTTTCCCCCACCATATTGGAAACTAATATAAGTATGGACAGTTGAGATTTGAACGAACAGTAATTCATGACAAAGGCTGAAATGACTGAATGCATTGGGTCAAAGTCAAATCGAAATACTGATTTTATTTTTATTAGCAAAGGGATATATATAGTCAACTCAAGCAATCATTGCATTGGCATTTAACTTTCTCATCCTTTCAGAATTATTGTTTTTATAGTGTTATTTTGAGAAATATCACATTTAAAAAAAAAATTCTATTACCATAACAAATCGTATACTGTTAATTTAAAAATATTAATACAGAGTTTCAAGATATTTGCCACACAGGCAAAGAAAATCACTATCGGTTCACGCATTGGCAGTCCATCATGTGTACGTGTTGTTCGACGTGCCTAAGAAGATTTGATGTCACCACCGATTTGAACCTCATACAAATTCAAGGCATCGTTTAATTTCCCTTTCTCTAACACTTCCATCTTGTTCGCGAGGCTCTTTGACAACCTAGAAGATCCTGTACTCGCTATCATTTTTCATTACCCTATGTGTCTTGTTCATAATGTTCTGAAGTACATCAAAATGATAGAATACTTTGCGATTTGATTGCACTGCTCGCAAAATATCAGTAGCACGAGTATTGTTTTCTAATGCAGCTATAGAATCCAAAATTATCTTTTAAAAAAAAACCTAGGTTAGTTGCTTGGATAGTTTTTCCTCAACAAGGTATATTTATTCATTATTAAGGACAAAATATTTTACATTAATTTTGATTTAGTGATATACATGTCAGTTCTCATATTTTATCAGCGAGACAATCTAATCTAGTCTGGAGAAACTTACAAAGAAATTGCAATTTACATCTTCACTTGCTTCATCCATGAGAAGCTTTCCTACGCGATAATGAGAGCTCTCTGTTTATGGGACACCATTGTTTCCAGAAAGGAAAACAAAAAAAAAAATATATATATATATATTGTAATAATTCCGAAATGGGATACTGAGATGGATCTTAGAAGTAGTTCTTCTTAAGTTAAGTTTACAAAAATTAAGTAGTTTTCAGACGGAAGAATAACTAATTTTTCCGATCCCAAATATAAAAATAAAAATAAGAATGTAAAAATTTAATTACTAAGACCGTCAGACATAAAACATTAGCATAAATTATAGCTTGATTATGATGTTTTAATTGTTTGTAATGATAATTTTTGATTTTCTCTTTTATTTTTCTTTAAGTTTCTGTTTGCTTTTTTTTCTCTTCTGCAATGCTATTTACAATATTAACCTCTATTTTGTATATTTATTTGTTCACTCCCTTTTTATTTATAGTTTTTTCTTTTTCTAGTTTTTCTTTGTATTTTTTTTTCTCATATGTATTCAATTTTACCTATGTTGTTCTATTTTTGACAGCCCTCGGCCAGTTATGATCTTTCTTTGTGTTATCTAAAGTTATTCTTAAGGGACTTTGTCCCAGAATAAAGTTTTTTCTATTCTAAAAATAGACCGTAGGAATTTGGGCTATATATTAATAGAATCATCTAAATTCATCAACAAAAATGAAATAAATCATACTATTTATTTTTAATAATAAATTTATCACATTTGATTAGGAAGTAGTGTTATTTTAATAGTTATATACTGTACAGTCAATAATCTGAAAAATATGGGACCAGAGGTTACCGAAAATGGCGGATTACTGGATGTAAAGAAAAAACATATATAAATGACAAATTATTTTATTTTAAAATATTTAATAATTATTTAGGAGAAAAAAAAGTCTATCTGTGCAGACCTACTAGTACTGTCATTGGCACACGACATGAAAGTCGTACCACCTTTCAATAACTTTTTGCAGTTGAAAGGAAGTTTTATTCTATAGTAGAATAGAGGTAGTAGTTTCACATCAGTGTTTAAGAATTGTTTAGAACCCAGTTCTAGAATTTTCGACACCATTTTATCATGGAAAGGTTTTATAGCTGAAAGATCTGATGACCTTCTTTCCTACTTTAATAGTTAGAAATCTTGTTACAAATTTTAAATTTATCAAGTCATGTATCGCTAGTCTTAATATTGTGTTTTCCTATGATTTTATAGTAGAACACTTTTCAACCCGTCCATAAAACCTGGTTGGTTTTCAGGAACTCCAACAATGACATCACTGACTTTTTATCAGAACTTCTTTCAGTGTACATGTCATTTTGAGTCTTTCCCTTAGATATTAAAACTGTTGACAGCTCACTAATATGTGTTTTACTGTCCTGGGAGCTGTAATTTATATGTTTATTAATTTACAGTAATGTAATTGAATTATAACAATTATAATATTCTTTTAAAAATGTAATTTGTTTTCTATTTTTTTGGAAAACCATAATAAACAATAACCCTTTTATAATAAACTCCTTACCTCCTCGAATCTATTCGTTTCTTAATTTGTTTCCTCTTCGATTTCGGACAATCGTCCGAAAAAAAAATATAGAAGAGAGCCTCGGCAGATTTTATGAGTAATAAGAAACGTTAATTGAAGTAATAGTTACTTTATGAATCATTAATATGTTATTATAAACATTATTACTCAGGTCCTCAATATGAAATTTTTATTTTATTCTAGTAATAAAAAAAATATATAAAAAAGATAAAAAACTGCATAGATGTATTAAGTATTTGCACTATAAACATATTTTTTTTTCTTAGTTTCTGAGAGGCATAACGTAATACTTGTTTATTTAATTTTAACTACAGGTGAGATTGTGTGGATTAATATAACATCCCTTAGCAGCAAATTATACCCGAAACACACGAAAGAATTTGGATTTATTTTTCTGAAATCTATTGCTGTAACAAATAAAAAAACAAATTAGAATTGATTGATGTACAACTTTTTTCATTATTATGGGTAATTCATATAATAATGATGGGTGGAATGCATCATAATTTAAACCGTAAAAAATGTCCGGGTTTTGACATGCCTCGTACGAGGTAGTGAAAGGGGTCGCGGGGGTTTTATACTTTATTGAGGACGTTATTCAATATAAATTATTGCCCAATAAATTCGATGACTTCACGATCATCTCCTAAGCCGTTTAAAATTAAAAAGTAGCTAACCATAAAACTACTGGCCATTTTGTATTAACTCATAAATCATTCTTTGCAGTCTTCTTTGAGATGATGTTACGTAAGTTAAGGTATTAGCTCATATAATGGCTAGTGGAGAATTAAAAGGAAGGGAAAACTATCAAAAAACAATTATCTGTATTATAATAAAACCCATCAATTTCTTTATTTCCTACAACAATTTAAGTTTCCATAACGAGTTTCCTATCCATTCTTATTCTTCAATTTAGTAAAGTCGACTCTTTATAATTTGAAACTCAATTGACTAGAAAAAAATTTCAAATTACCTAGGATCACAATTAATAAGGGGTCGTATATAGTCTTGTAAAATAGGATCAATATGTAGATTTAGTTTCCTCACAGGAATTAGTTTATTTGTACAAAAATAATAATGTTTTGTATGCAGTTTGAAAGTGTATTTAATTCTTTGTGATAGTGAGTCTTTTTTTTTTTTTTTTTTTTTTTTTTTTTTTTTTTTTCTCGTTCAGATTTTAATTCACACCTGTTATTAGGGTAACAATCAGTGAATGTGATGAAATTGAATACTACAGGCCTTGTATGCGTGTGGGAGACTAGTACTCAATAGTACCTCCTCCTGGCATGGATTAAAGAGATTTATTTGAGCAAATCTCTCATCCAGCTTCTTTTAAGCTTTCTGAGAGTATTTCCAGGTATGTCAGTCGTGGCCATGTTTAATGAGTATGTTTTTACGTCCATGAAGTCTGTCATGAAATCGTCTACAAAGGTCATGTATATGTTCCTTTACTGTGGGTATTTCTAAATCAGTGTGAAGTGTGTGGTTTGAAACGTACCAAGGTGATTTCGTGAATAGTCTGAGTAATTTTGATTGGAATATTTATATTTTTTTAAGGTGTGTATTTTTTGAAGTCCCGGATATTTGTTTTATGCCCATATGGGTTTAAGTAAGTAAGCGTATGTATTCAGTCGTTGTCGGAGTTTTAATGTCGACCGTTTATGAAGCATTGGATACAGAAGTTTTAATCTCTTGGTTAGACTGAGACGTTTTTGTTTTACGTGTGGCCCCAGGTCATTCTTCTATCAAATGTAAGTCCTAAGTAATGAATTTCGGTTGTTTGTGGTATGGGTTGATTGTCGATGAAGACAGGTGGACAAGAGTCTTGTCTGAGTGTAAAGGTTATGTGCTGTGATTTGGTGTAGTTTAGTTTTATTTTACAATTGTTTGAACCAGTCTTATATTATTGTTAAGTGTTGTTGAAGAATTTTAAATTTGTAGTGTTGAGTCTTAATTTTAAATTTGAAAGTTAAACATCATATAGCAAAATTAGTTTTAATACAAATAAGACGACAGCGTAAATTCGTATTTTTTCTTTGTAGGTATTATACGTGTGTATGCATATATATGTTATATATATGAATTATATATACTTATGAAATCTATGAGTGCTCGTCCATAGCGTTATCAAGTATAAATATTCCATTCGGCGAAGATCCAGTGGATCGTTCTTTCGATCTGCTATTGGTTCGAAAAGACATATCTGGATAACAAAAACTTAAACAATCTGCTTGTTACGGATCATTCCCAAACATACATGTTTCCACAACGTACAACAATTTTCATTACAGGCGCTTAATGCTTTAAACTATTGTAAATATGAGTGCCCCATGATTTATCAGCAGCTCACTCGATTGAGAACGTGCCCCACACTTGCGTAATAGAAATGAACATTTTCTTGAATAGTTTGGCGACTTACGATGGAAAATGGGTGTTGTACGATAGCCGCAAGAGATCTGGACAGTAGTTCGATAGCAATAAAAACCTCAACATATGCCTAAACTAAATCTTTATCCCAAAAAAGAATGTTTGCATTTTGGTGGAGCATAGCTGGTTTAATCCATTATTCTTTTTTGACAGATCTTGAAAACATTACAGCTGAATGAAAAGAAACTGGTCTGGCAATTCGAAAATGTATTCATCTACACGATAAATCTCAAGATTAACCGTACAAAACATGCAGGAGCTGAATGTATAGGCCCATCTCCGCCCATCGTGTTCACCGCATCTTTCTCCTAATGATTTTTTTTTTTTTTTCGTTTTTTTGATAGCTTTTGAAGAAATAATATTGACTTAAGTCGGTCTTCTAAGACCACATCTTTTTAGATTTTTGTATATTTTTCAGTTTGGGGATAGAAATGCTTGTTTCACATAAGTAGGTTAATATAAAGTAAATGACCATATTTGATTAATAAAGGTATTTACTATTTATTTAGGAGCAAATTTAGATGCACAACTATCTATTTTTTGTTTTTTTATAAAATAAGAGGAATAGACTTTTTTCATGTATATTACTCAGATCATACTGGTAGATTTTAATACTTATTCAATAAATGTATTTTAAAAACGGAAATTTTTTAAATATTATATCATTTCTTTCCATTCTGAGGGCACTAAGCTAGAGAGCATAAATATGACTTTGTCTCCCCCCGAAGTGACAGGACTTGTTGGAAAATCATAAACATCAATGAAATCTTCAAAATTTAACTCACCATAGTTAGTTTAACATCCAATCGATATATCTAACCATCCAAAGCCAATCACAGAAGTGGGGGACTTCAATTAATAGAGTGTGTGAGTCCTTATCTAAATTTACTAATATCTTTAATCCGTAATCAACGCAGCCTGTGTAGCTTTGTATTCATGTTATTCTTATAATTTGTAAATTTAATTTAAACATTTAACAGGATGTAATTATTTGGTTCATTATTTACTTACTTCAATGTATCAAAGTCCCCTACATGTTTCTTATAATAGATACCAACTTGTGATACATCCTTGATGACTTTATCTTCCAAGTCACCATTAATTTCTTTGAACTGAAACAAAGTTATGCATACTGATGGGTCAAATATAATTGACTCGGCCTTATTTTTTACGTTGGACAAGTATAAAATACTAAAGAATAAGTAAAATAATATTTCCGGACAGTCGCAGCAGAATGACGTAGGGTTACGAATGCCATGTCGTAAGCGTAACAGTTCATAATCATCTGCTTTTATTTCTCCAATATCCTCAAAACTCTTTTTAAAGTTTATTCTGATAACTTCCTGATTCTGAAAATTCTCTTTATCGTACATAAGATTTAATGATTCTTTCAAAGCAATAAACATTTTATGGGTTCTGTGTCATTCCGGCACCCTCGGGAGCAGTAGTAGAAGCCCTTACACTGGATATAATGTCTTCTCACTCCAAAAAACCCATAGATATTACGCATTAATGTAAATCAACAAAAATCTACCATACCAAGTTATCTAATTAGGGCCTCGTCATCCAAACAGTGTGGAAGACAGGAGGTAGTCAACACAGGCCTCAGAAATCGACATTGGCGCTTGAACGTTGTTGGCTTGGAATTGAAATAACTTGCTTATATGTTGCTCAGTCAATTAATTTTATAGTGATACATTACCTAGTAATATTTTAAGTACAGAGGGGATATTGGAAAATATAAAGTACATCATTTGTATTTCCATAAAGCTTTGTGCATCTATTAACATTCGTTAAAGCCATTGGCTTTAGTTATGACATTAGAATATTTTATGAAATTTTATGATAAAAGTATAGTTGACTGTTAAGATGAATAGAGAAGAAGACAATCAGGGATGCAGTCAGTGAGAAACACTACGTCTAAGTAAAAATAATTTAATGCGTATCAACGTTTCGACCTGCCTTGCAGGTCTTCTTCAGGGCCACCGAACCACACAGGAGGGGAAACAAACGATGAATGTTACTTTCTTGATGTATTATTTATTAAGAAATAAAATCATCGTTCGTCTCTTCTCCAGTGTGGTTCGTTAACCCTGAAGAAGACCTGCTAGGCAGGTCGAAACGTTGGCACCCATCAAAGTACTTCTACTTAGACGTGATGTTTCTTTTTGACTGCATCCCTGATTATTTTCTTCTCCATAAAATTTAATGTTTCAAATAAAGTGGATAATTTTAAGTTTTTAGAATTGATAGATGGCCTTGATAATCAAGATACTGGTTACCAAAGACATTGATAAATCTCTATTGGTTCATGATACTTTATAGGTAATAGTAATATTTGCTACTATAAGTAATAGTGTAAAACTAGAGCAATAGCCAACAATGAGTATTGGAAGCAGAGAAAAAACTTAAATATGAAAATCACGTTTTATTTATTTCTCAGCTCTTAGTCAAGACAGAGAAATAATTTTTTCTTGTCAAATTTTAGTATCTCTTTACCACAACCAAAACGTGATAAATAATTTCTTTAATAATAATATCAAGTTTTGGTTTAAAAATGAAATCCTGCATTAATTTCCGGGCCACGGGTTTTGGACTTGGCAAAGAGATAGCATAAAAAACTACAATTTTACGTGAAAAATTATTTCTCTATCTTGACTGAGAGCTGAGAAAAAAATAAATAAAACGTGATTTTCATTTTTTTTTTTCTAGGCTTCTAATGCTCATTGGTGGCTGTAACTCTAGTTTTGCAATATTAATTTAAACGTCTCTTTGTAAGATGAAACCAAGATATCACACTGTATCAGATCTTGGTAATGGGATCTTATTTAATAGGACTTTTGGGCCGAAACAACGACTTAGAGTAAATGTAACGTATTACGTTTGGGTTGCGGTAAGGAGATAAATAATTGCTTTAATAATAATATTAGGTTTGGTTTAAACATGAAATCCTGCATTAGTTTCCGGAGAACCAAATATATCAATATTAATACAAATTATTCAGTTACATTTTAAAAATTGCGTTAAAAAGGAATCAAAATACCGAAACATTCGCAAGATGCTTACCAAAACATAGCTGCCGATGACCCAGGAGTGAGACACCTTCATTGAATGCCAATAAATCCTCGATTAGCCAAAGCGGACTGTCAGACCGATTTCTAGAACTGGCGCCACCCATCGGATCACGTAATTTTGCACCTGGGTCATACGTGACATCTCCTCCTAGCTCGGAACAATACCTCGGCGAAGAAGGAAACTAAACTACCTTTTGTTCCGCCCGGGATTATAATTCCCCCGGCATTGAGCATTCCTATCGGTCTTTATAAATTTTTATAAAGAGTTAGTAGAAACGTATTCCGAAAGCGTTTGTGATATATTTGAGGCATCTCACTGGTGACCTTGACATTGAAACTTTTGTTTTTCGTATTCTCCCTGCGGACAGCGTTGTGTTTCTTCAATAGCTTATCAGGGGACGTACGTCAATCCGAGAACAATAATTATAAATATTTATGTAAGAACATTTACACTGTTACTAAATCCTACATATTTTTTCTTTCTTTCTGAATTCCTAAATTAAACTTACAATTCAAAATTAACAGCTGTAAGCACACAATTAGGAATTATTTGCTGCTTCAATTGGATTTATTTTATTCGAGCAGTAATTGAATGTTTTAAGAACATACTAAACATCAGCACTTTGATACACATATTATAAATTTTTAAAAATATAAGACAAAAAATCAAACCTTTTGATACTCACCTATTCGATACCTTTGATACCTTAGGAGACAAAATGGACGGGCTTTTAAAATTTATCAAGAATTTTTTTTTTTTTATGAAAACAAAAATGTAAAATAAAACTTTTAAAATAAATTTGAAGAGTATACTTTATTACAAATATATCCCTCAAAGAAGAATTTCATTGGCAAATATTTTGAGTTGGACGCATTTTCGGATCAGATTCTTAAGCTTATGGTTTTTAATTAATACTTCAGATGTGTTGAAAAATAGTTGTTTATTATTCTTATTAAAATATTTAGTTATTTTCAATTTTTTTTTTTTTTATTATTATAAATTAACTTCTCGATCTATTTCATTAAATCATCTACCTGCAAGTAAAAGTCACTAACTGTAACTTTTTCCGAATTCGACACAAAGTCATTGTGTGTTGATATTATAATTTCCTAAAAGTAAAAAAGTCACCAAGTGAATATAACTGATATATATGCATTAGAGAAGTAGAAAATTCACTATATGACTATCATAGATTTTTAATGAGCATATTCCCGTTTGAACGTTGAAATGAAAAAAATGTGACTTATTGACTTTTACTTCCAAGCAGACGAAATATTAGTTTTCATATGTTGAGTCAATGTTCATTCTTATTCTATTTATTCTAAAAAACACATCGTATACATGTTCTACATTAGGCATAATATGTATTTAAATAAGCATTATGTCGAGAGATTTCCATCTCTTAGAAATTTTAGGGTTGCAACTTAGTGGGAAACTGAAAATTGTAAGTTAAAATAATTGAAAAAAACTCAATTTCTCCCTGATAGGGAATAACAACATATCATGGATATGTTTATTTGTATCTACTGCTTTTCCATCCGAGAAAAACCAAAGCTCCGTGTCAAAAAAGCCCCACACTTAAAAAATGTAGGCAAAACGTTATTTTTTATTCAAACGAGAATAGCTCCAAAGCAGTAGCTCATGTCAACAAATGTTATATAACTGAAAATATTCTCCATTACATTTCTGAGCTAGAAAGTTTCAAAATGTTACATTTTTGAGGGCGATAAAAACGTATCACAAGAAAACTTCAGACTCCCAGCCAAAAGACAAATCCACGTGCAGTTTTGAGCATCTCTTCTTGGCTTTATATAAAATATAAATAATTAGAATTTATTTATTTATAATACGTTTTTCTTCTTTATTGGATAAAATAATAATATAATCCAATGCCAAATTTATGAATAAACATATGACTAAATTAGGTATCAAGAAGGTAAAGACAAATAATTTAATATTTATACATTGTTTATTCAACTTTATTTACACAGCAAAGAGAGTGGCTACATTTTCTAGAAAAACTTTTTAGTATTATATTAAGACAGTAAAACAAATAATACACATTTAATATAAAACAGCGCTCTTTCATTGAAAAAAACAACTTCTTTTCGGAGCGCTTGTATTTTCGAAAAGACCGGCAGCGTGGTTCTCAATCTCCTGTCTGTGATTTATTGACTTCCGAAAAATAAATTATTCCGAATATATTACACAATATTTGAATAAATATTTTTATTTTATTTTTTTCTTTGAACTCAGATCGGAGTTGAGAACCACTACTCGGGCCGAATCTGTTATAGCACTCTGCCCATTACAATATACAAGTTTCCTGTTAAGTAAGGAACACAGATACTGTGGAAAATAAAAATTATCAATAAATTACACTTTTAAAAGCTATAAACATGACAAGCTATATCAACACGACGGGTCTAAACACTAAATTCCTAAAAATCCATTTTTTTTTTTTGTTTCCATACCCGGAAAGTTGAAGCGGAAGGGATAAATTCTTGGACGTTTCGTTTAAATTTGACGAATTCCTGTGTTTTCTCAGCCAAATTTAAGAATGGATAGGGGTATTTGGGTAGGAGAAACTTTTCTATTTACCAGACGAAAGCATATTTACATTTGAGATGTTTTAACATCAACTTAGAGACCTACTATGTTTAATTCGATCTTTGAGAAGTTTTTATAAAATTTAAAATATTCTATTTACAATAATTATGTAAACATTCAAATATATCACCTAATAGACTAAATATAATAAGTTATATGGCAATTGTTATTAAACTAGATACTTTTTTTTTAATTGTTTTCATTACGTATATAATGATTGATTTGTTTTGTTTTTCTTCACTAATGGCAGGCGATATAATTACTTCTAAGGGATACATTTTTTTCTTGTACTAGCTCTTTTATTTGTTTTATATATTATTTAAATAATTCGAAAAATTAAATTTATTCTTTCTCATTTCGAAGTTTAAATTCGAAAAAAAATAAGGTACACTAATTTGGGTAGGAACACTTTTCTGAAATAAAAATATCTTTTTTTTTTTTTCAAAAAGAGGAACTGTTAAGGGTTTATATACCTAACATTGGTATGTTCATACTTGAAATGTACATATCAGACTTGATAGGTTGACTTTATTTCAAAATACTTTTGCCTATAGATCACCTACCCTGACACCAAAATTACGTATAGTGGTACTCATTTTTTTTCTTCTTTTTTTTTTTTTTTAATTCGAATTTTAAAGAATATAATATTACAAACCATCGAATCTCAAGCGATATTCATTATTATGTTATAATCTTATTTTATCTTTAATATAGACAGTTTGGAAACACACTTTACATATACATATACATATATATTTATATTTATCTTACGAGTATATGGTTAATGACATTGCACTTTCCTTGTATATAAACTGACAATCTCACATTCTTCTATTACATAAAAATAATACACTTAGGAAAAGAAAAGGAAAGAAGTTAATATCTTTTCAAAATATCTCTTACATATAACTTGGCACATCAATAAAAAATTAAAAAGATCGTTTATAACATAAATATTTTTAACTGTGCGCGGCTCAAATTTAAATTTCTATCGACATGGAAACACAGATATGTCAAGAAACATGACCTCTAAACAAATATGTCGAAACAAAACACTGGTATAAAAATGAACATTTAAAATTAAAAAAAAAAGATTTCAACAAAATTTTATAATTCAAACATAAAAATATAATACCAAACATTATATTAACAGCCAACAAAATTTTCATTAACACATTTAGAATTATGACAAATTAAAAAAAAAAAAAATCTCAGTAAATATTTACTCTCTAACACAACACAACATAAAAAAAAACATCCATATCAAAAAAATTATATGAAGAAGGTAATATCTATAATAATTATATATAAAACCATAAAAACTTCATGACGTAATTAAAGCTTAAAAGAAGATAAATTACAAATGTAAAACTATGAACGATTCTACATACGTATGCATCTATAGCACAATATATTAATAATTATTTTACGTATTTTAATTTCGTGGTACCACGAGTGGGTCCTCTTGAGGAATACAATCCACAATTTGTACGCCAAAATACTTGTAACACTCCTACCAACACAAATCTTCCTAAGTACTCATAGGTATAATTATTCTTGTACACACAATGGTACTTATTGCCTCGTATACGTATCTGAGTTACCATGAGAAACGTTTAAAACGTCCATGCGAACAAAAAAAAGTCTTTGATAACAAACAAATTCGTCGGAGAGCTCAGCACCAACTCAACATAAACAAACTGTTGGATAACCTCGGATACGGGTGTTACAAACAATATAAAAGGATAAACGAAAAATAAAAAAAACCGTACAAACAAAGTCTTGTTGATCGACCGTCGATGTAGCGGTGACACTATCACAGATCCTTGGGATGACCGAAGGGACCAGCCTATGTTTGCACCTTGGTCACCACCGCCTTCAGCAGGTCCGAGCCCTTGTCCAGCGAGCCCATCATCTTGTGGGGGTCGTGGATCTGGTGGTGCTGCTGCTGTGGTGGTTGTGGTTGTTGGCTGCTGTTGTGCTCCATCTTCGCCTGCTTTTCCTTGTTCATCCTGTCCTGTTCTTCCCTTTCCCTTCTCGCCTGTTCGTTGATCTCCTTTACCGCTCGCAGTTCCTTCTTCAGCTTCATCCTCCTGTTCTGGAACCATATCTTGATCTGCCTCTCCGTGAGGCAGAGCGCGTGGGCGATCTCTATCCTCCTCCGCCTCGTCAGGTAGTGGTTAAAGTGGAACTCCTTCTCCAGCTCTAACGTCTGGAAACGTGTGTAGGTCTGTCGTCCTCGCCGCCTGGGACATCCGTTAGGACCTGGCAGCATGCCTGAAAAACGAATGATATTATTAAATTGTTGTCTATTCATATGAAATATAGTTAATACCAAATATAAACTGAAATAAATATTAACATTAAGTGTGGCTCCGGTATAGTAAATCACCACTTCTTAAGAAACTTGCATATAATTATAATCTTGCTGACAGATTTACTCTTTTCCATGTTATTAACATGTATTATAAAAAAAATATATATATAATACATCAACTAAATACGATGATAATGCTAAAAATGTCACGTCACTTGTTTTTAAAACATCTAACCTATTTGTTGCACTTATAGAGGTTTTGTATTATTAAGTATTATATTAGGAGGCCCCGAGGCCGTCTTCTTTTTAGGCGCCTTGGAGGGTTATCTGGAATGTTATGAGAAGCAAGATATTAATACATTTGAATGGTTGTGGAATTTTCTATGAAAGGTGAGATATCTGCTTTGAGCTAAGTTAGAAAAGTAAGGCATAGTAAGATCTTTGCGGATAAGTTTGTTTGTGACGAAGTAAGGAGCATTTAGAATTTTTCTAAGGATTTTATATTTTAAGGATTGGATAATCTCTATAATAAGTATATAATTTATTTAGAAGTTCATTTTTACGACTCTGCACAGACTTTATCATTTTGATAAGAAATTAGATTTAAAGTGTTTAAATACGATTTGATAGATTAATAAAATTACGAGATATGTCTGTCATAACGAAATTAATATGATGATTACGATAATAATGATGATAATTAAGAATCAATTAGGATTGATGAATAATTTAGCACTTCTATTGGAATTTTTTTATACGAATACTAACTTCAAATGTTAAACATTCATCAGTTCTAAAAACTTTAAGTTAAAAAAATCAAAATGTTAGTACACATCTTCACTGATTATATATTGTATATTTAAAAAATGTAAGACGAGAAATCAAACATGTTGATACTTACCTAAGGAGGAAAAATGAAAGTTGTTTCCATAAAACATAAAATTAATTTCTTGTCTTACATTTTCAAAATTTAATAACTGGAATCTCTGCAGCTAAGTGCTGATGTTTTATATGTTTTTAGAACTGACGATAAATATTTAACATTCAAAACTGGTCTTCGAATAAAATAATTCCAATAGAAGTGGCAATTAATTCATCAATCGTAATTGTATTGACCCTTCTATACTACCTCAAGTCATTTTAAGTCAGTAAATGAAAGGTGTTTTTAAAGTGATAATCGTCCTATTAGCCCAAGTCTTACAGTGACAACAGGGGTAATAACGTTTCCAGCCGCCTAGTTTCACGGTCTGACCCGACATTGTCCTCCGGTGACAGAAAGCAAAGGATGCCACTGAGTGATCCTTTCAGAGGTGGAGCTTTCTCCAACCCTTTTGGGTCTCCAGGCACCTACGCTCTTTCCCTTTACATATCCTTTTTTTTTTTTTTTTTTTTTTTTACCTCCCACCTATTTCTTCGAGAACACATACGCAAGCCAGGGTCACGTTCTTACCTTCTTTCCACGGAACTGGCACTGAGGTTAAAAAAAAAAACAAAAACAACATAAAACAAACAATTTACGACGGGTGACAGCTCCCGACCCACACTTACGGGTTGAAGTAGGATTTCTAGAGAGTGGAAATTTCTCATTAGGAAAGTTGGTATCGAAATCGGGTTCCTGAAACTCAAATTAAGCAAGGTTTACATACCATTTGTGACTTTATTTAATTGAAATATGTTTTCTATGTTTTTGAATAATCATTGGTATTTTTTAAATATATCAGATTTGTTATTTATTAGTAAATTGAAATTATTTTTAAAATTAGTAAATAAAATAATATTATGCCAAACGACCCTTACAATCAAAAGATCATTATCTCTATCCAAGTATCGACGTAATGTTTTTTTCAACCAGGTTGCTCTCACTAAAAAATGTTTAGTTATAAGCCACATAGTGAAGATCTCTCTATTCAATCTCCCAATATATATATATATATATATATATATATATATATATATATATATATATATATATATATATATATATATATATAGCGTGAAATACAATCTATTTATATAGCGCAATGTTGATAATCCGGTCCTTATATTGTCTTTTATAAATAATTAACAACGTAATCTCACAAGAATTCCACTCGAAATGTTATTGTGCGTGTAGAAGACACTTGTGATATCGAGAATTATATACCTTTCTCCTTTAATTTTTGAAACATGACTATATAGGTAATAACCTATATAGTGATGCTACGTAAATTAAAGGAGTATTCATTAAAACTTAAAAGAAAAACAAAATTTTGTTATATTTTTTTTTTGTGCATTCAGTAATCCAGCATTCCACTGGTCCCATATCAAATATTATCGATCTTGTAGCATATATAAAGCAATATTCTTTTTTCAATTGTTTAAGTATAAATGTTTTAATACATTTAACTCTTGAGATCTTTATAAGGTTATCAAAACACCTAAGGTAATCTCTCTCTCTCTCACTCTCTCTCTCTCTCTCTCTCTCTCTCTCTCTCTCTCTCTCTCTCTCTCTCTCTCTCTCTCTCTCTCTCTCTCACTCTCCCTATCTACTCATCTCTTGATGTAGTAATCTGTTCACCGCCTCTATTCAATAATTTAACTAAATTAGGAGATGGTAATAAAAAAATATTATATTTTGATACTTAATTATGCAAAACCAATATTATATAAAAATATTATCTAAAATATTAACTAGCAATTTTTTTTAGAAATTAAAGTTTAATGTCTAAATTAATAAAATTAATTTGTTGGAAAAACTCAAAAGTATCCTGGCTACTTAAACGCCGGGGAAGGTGACAATTGGGAGAAAGATTCCTGGCAGCAGTGGTCATAAACTATAACCATAAAACAATTATTGCAGTTTTAAGGGGCCGTAAATTCGAATACGAGTCATTTTATGAGGCAATTAAAAAAGAGCGATTTCTCTTATACGAGCTTGTTTTCCTTTTAAAAAGCTTCCGGTCTTTACATTCCATCTTTAACTGTTTAGGGAGCTTTATCGGTTCTTAAAACTATACATATGGGCTATACACATATCTAGCATACTATAGAATGGAAATAAATCACTATACAAAAATATATTTTGTAACTTTATCTAAAATAGTTTTGTCAGAAAAACAAAGTCATTAAAACGGATGAAGCGATTTAGGAGAACATGTTTCAAGAATCAACAAGATTAATCTGATTTCAAAATTATGAGACATTTAATTTTAATTTTGAACTATTTTTTATTATTTTTTATTTTGAAGAGAAAAGATTTGCCCAGTCGGGATTCGAACCCGAGTCCCCACTTTCTAGCGTGGTGCCTTATCCACTAGGCCACTGGGGCTCGTATCCGAAACCACGCTAGAAAGTGGGGACTCGGGTTCGAATCCCGACTGGGCAAATCTTTTCTCTTCAAAATAAAAAAATATATTAATCAACAACAATTAATTATTTCATTTTTTTATTATTGCCTAGTTTTTTTTTTCGTTATGGATATTATATTATTCAATCTTAAATTTTCAGAAATGCAATTATTAAAGCTACACACACACACACACACATATATATTTTCACTGATTTTCACTATTATGATTGACAGGTGTGATTTAAGATTTAAAGTTAAAAAAAGAAGAAAAATATTCATATATTTTATATTATATTACCATACAGAATAATATACATAATATGATTCTTATTATATTTGCTTGATATATTTACTGATATATATTTTGGGCATGACATATTTAGAAAATATCATTTGATAAATTTTTAATCCGGGTTGAAAAATCACATGGAATAGCTTATTTGGGGGTCTAGGTGAAACAATAATTAAAACCGTTCAACAGTATCAAATTTCCGGAAATGTTACCGTTTAAAACACAAATGAATAGACGGTGGTCAAATGAAAGAAGAAAGCAACAGGCTTAGGTAATGAGTAATTGGAGGTATGGAGATATTAATAAACTAGACAGTTATTGATATCCTTAAAAAAAAAAAAAAAAAAAAAAAAAATATATATATATATATATATATATATATATATATATATATATATATGTGTGTGTGTGTGTATAATAACCCAAGTATAAATTAATGAAATTCCTTTTAAATCCAACTTAACTGTGTAAAAATACTTTCAATTCTGTCCGTATTTTAAAAGATATCCATATTTTACAATTTTCACAGTTAGTTATTGTCACTATCTTGTAATATACATTCCAGTAATAATATTTGGTGTGAAATTTGGTGCTTAGATTAAAGGAAAATAATTTAGAAAAATAACTATAAATTTCAAATTTATTGGACTTTTCTTTCTACAATTATAGTATGAATATTTCCGAATTTTCTCTTAAATGAGTCAATAACTGTCTGGTTTACCCTAGTTTACCAATTTTATTTTTTAAAAAGTTATATCACCTATATATAAGAACCCTGGTCTTTTACCAAGGAATGATAAAGATTTTGAAATGGCTACGAAAAATTGATAAATTAAGAATATTGGCAACGATAAGAATAATGACAACTAATGGGGTCTATTTCGCAAATTAAAAATTATTTAAAAGCGGATTATTGTTTCGAACCAATAAGGTACAACTCTATGAAATCATAATTCGGAACTACATTCTTCAGGAAGCCAAGATCCCGGGCTGTAGTGCAACGTAGTAAGTAATATTAACTACTAAAATAAAATAAAATGTTTCTTAATATTAAATTATTTACATAAATATTTCCTTATTAAAATGTTCAATAAAATCTTTTTTCAAATTGATATATAACCTTCTCGAGGTCTTTAAACAAATGTTAATGTTTAAATGTTATTATAAAGAAATCTCATACATCAAAATAAATTGTAAATATTATAAATATTAAAATTAAAACTATTAAAGAAATGAGGAAAGAAGGAAGAAAATAATAATTTACGCAAATCAGTATGCTTGCATAAAGTTAAAATAAATCAGAGCTTAGGAAACTAAGTTGATAAATTCTAATATGAACGTAAGCAGTTTCGCTATGGTAATAAATGTATCGTACATAAATTTTAAGATATTAGTTAATTTTTAACACCTACATCTGTAAGCGTTGTTGACATGTGGCTTCCCTTAACGTAAGTTAAAACGTACTTATGCTAAATTAAAACGTTATTTTAAAACAATTTTCTAACTGGTATCATATCTTTCTAGAACTAGCCTACAATGTTGTATGATATGTAAATTTAATAATTTATAATTTAGTTTAGTACACGATAAATATGATACATGTAATGCGCAGGGCTTTAAATATTTTTCCTTCGCTAATAGTTTAGAGGTATTAAAGAGACATTTTTTTAAAAATTATAGTTGTGCACTGCACTACATTTGTAATCTAATTAAGTCCTTGATTAAGTTAGGAAACGCATAAACGTTTTGATGCCTATAAAAATAAAAATTAAACGACTTATTAAAGATTTAATGAGACGTTTATTTATGTAACCAGCTTTTTATATAGTTTATTAGACTGCATATTTATGGTAAAAAGAGCTATTATGAAATATTTTTAGTGACTTCTGAAGCCACATTATAAAAAAAAAAAAAAAAAAAAAAAAAAAAAAGAAAAAAAAAATCGACTGCCATAATTTTACTAAATAATACCACCCTGACCATCCTAAACCATTTTTAAAGCATTAGTTCATATTTTTAAATAAGTTTTTATTTTTGTTTTAGGGGGGGATTTTTTCATGCAAAAAAATATATATATTCCACTATTGAGCTGGGATCCAAAAAAATATGACTGATACCAATTTTCTAATTATAAAGTATATTTAAAATTAACAGAATTATGTATAAGTTAGTGATTTTCAAAATTTACCTAAGTTAAAATCTTTACAACATATATATCATATAATTTTTTTTCACTTAAATTTTTTTTTATTCAAACCTATTATTAACTTATCAACATGTTAGGTATTATTGTATAACCATAATAATATGCTATAACTTTACTAAATAATATCAATCTGACCATCCTTAACCGTGTTTAAAGAAAACGAATTAGTTAATATTTTTAAATCATTTTTTATTTTAATTTAAGAGAGGTTTTTTTATACAACTAGAAAAAAATCTCAAATTAAAAAAAAAATTATATATATTTAACTATTGAGCTGGAGTCCTTAAAAATATTACTAATACTTTTGAATAAAAAAGGAAAAAAAAAAAGAAAGGATTTTTAAAATTAACATAATTATGCATAAATTACTGTCTTTTGAAATTTACAAAAGTTGCATTTTTTACTACGTATGATTCCTATTAATTTTTTATTCTCTTTCTATTTTTTTATTAACACCTGTTATTAACGTAATAAAATGTTAAAAAATATAAATTTAAACGTTTGTGCTTGCATGTAAAGAAAAAAAAAAACGGATAAAAGCAAAAAAATTGCAAGACTAACTAAATTAATTAACAGCTGTTCGGTAATAATTAAGATTATCAACTAATTCGAAGGCAGTTTACAATAAAAAGACTATATCATAACCATGTATAAATAAGTTTTTTATAATAAAAACAATTAAAAAAGAATTATTAAAAAGAAATAACTCATTTGAGTAAAGTTTGTCAAAATTAAAATTTAAAAAATAATTAAATGTATATTGACTACAGGTATTTTACGTGAATAACTGACACTAGACATATTCAAAAATTTGATGTTTAAACTTTAAATGTTAAACTTCTCACACACACAAAAAAAATAATAAATTTATGAAGATTTAATAGAATGGTTGATTCCCTTTTGACCGTTAAACTTTTTGTTAAACACGCTACTTATCATTGATTTTTATTTCTTTAACTGAATTATTGTGAAAACAAGTGTAAAATCGTTTACGTAAGTTGGAAGAATAGGTTGGAATACAATTGCATATACTCTTTCCTAGTTTTTCAAAAACCATTTCGTTCAATTTTATAGAACTAGAGTTCATTGAACGTCTAGTAGAGTGAACGAACTATCTAACGATTTAGTGGGCAGAGGAGGAACTTGTAGATTGGCAGTGAAAAGATGTTTCCGTCGTTATGTTCTGGCGGAATCTTCCCGCTGATCCGGGGAAATTAGTTCGTCTCTGCTGGCATGAGTTATTTCTGGATTCGTTCCTGAAATAATCTTCGATATTCGAGGACAGGCGGGTCTATACTCACGGTCAAATACCCAAAGCATTGGAATAAAAGGAGTCTTTAAATGAAATAAAAACAGAAGTGAGAAAACTGTAGCAGTTAGAGAGAATGAAGCAGAAAGAATGAACGTTTTAAAATACGTTAAATATGATATCTAATCCTTTGTTGGCCGGTTCGCAAATAAAAAAAAAAAAAATAATAATAAATAAATGATAAAAGCATAGTTGACTGTTACGATGAATAGAGAAGAAGATAATCAGGAATGCAGTCAAAGAGTAATACCTCGTCTTAGTAGAAATACTTTAACGAGTGCCAACGTTTCGAACTGCCTTTCAGGTCTTCTTCAGGGCTACCGAACCACACTGGAGAGACTGATACTTTCCTGATGTATTATTTATTAAGAAATAAAGTCTCTGGTTCATTAACCCTGAAGAAGATCTGCAAGGCAGGTCGAAACGTTGGCACTCGTTAAAGTATTTCTACATAGACGTGGTGTTCCTCTTTGACTGCATCCCTGATCATCTTCTTCTTCACTAATGAATAAATGAAAACAGTGAGGTTAAAGTCATACTGAAATAGTTCATTCACTCCTTCAAACCTGTCATTCTTAAAAAATTATTAAATTCGAGATCTGTTCAGATAAGATACAGACAGCTTCACCACTGATTTCAGACATAATGGAAAATAAAAAAAAAATAATTTTAGTTATTCCAAAATGGAATTATGAGAAGGATCGTAAAATAAACCACAATGCAACGAATTTAAAATTTTAAGATCTTTTTTAAAAAAGTAAAACATTCATGGAATTTCACCCAAAATATCAACAATATTGTTCTGTTTACGATTCTATCAAAAATGCTAACAGATCATTACAGTTTTAGGTTTCTTTTAAAAAAAAATTTAGGTCAATTGCATAGTCATTATTTAAATACCCTCATCGATGAACAAAATTATGGACGACAAAAATTCGAAGCTTTAAAATTCTAAGAAGCAGAAAGAGAACATTTTGTAAAATTTTGCATTGGATTGGGATTAGAAGAAAGAAAATAATTCAATATATCTATAATATTTAAGTGATTGATTTGTTATAATAATTAAGTTTCTGAATGAATAATCCTGACATAATCTTTTGGTTACTATATTCCATCTCTTAATTCTTATACTGAACTTGAAAGATTCAAGGTTTGATAATTTAAAAGATATATAGATATTTTTTTTGTAGTAATGAGATTAGAAATGAAATTTTATTTTATTTTATTTACTTAATATTAACAACGTGCAATTAATTTTTAATTAAAACGTTCTATTTCGTATAAAATAAATAGGGCCTATTTGCTTTAGTTCTTGTGTAAATTTCATCAGGAGCAAATAATCACTAAAAATTACAGAAATTCATGAGATACGAAATTTATGATACAGATATATAATACCGATTTTCAGAAAACAGAAAATTTGAAACCAGATGATGTATATGAGAGGGATACTTCTTAACATGGGTCAAGTGAAGGCTGAGTTAAAAATTTAAATAATTCATAATTAATAACTATTTCTAACTCTGTTTTGTTTTAAATTAATAGGTTACTCTATAACGGCCAGTTAAATCTAAAAGCCATCCATTTCAATATCAAGATAGAGTAATAGATACCACTGATCCCCTCAACAACTGAATGTTAGAGATAGAGCCAGTCAATGATTACATAATTCCATCAGCGGTAATTGTCTATGAACCATTTAGCTATGTGGGCCTAGCTGCGGGCAACTATTTTCAGTTTATCCTCTTCTATTTTCTACTTTAATTATTATCGCTCCAATAAAATTTTAATTAATATCATAAATATGTTCATTTGTTGTTTTGAACTAACAAGGAGACGTTTTGACTTGTAACACACTTTGATTTGAATGCCAATTTTTGTGTGGGTATTAGGGAACTATAATAGTGCAAAACTAGAGTTAAAGCCGCCAATGAACATTAAGAGCCACGAAAAAAAACCATTATGAAATTCAAAAATTTTTTTTTTCTCTGCACTCAGTCAAGATGTAGAAATATTTTTTTCACGTAAAACTGTAGTCTTGTTTGCTATTTCTTTACCACAACCAAAACCTGATTAATAATCTCTTTCATAATAATATCAGGTTTTGGTTTAAACATGAAATCCTGCATTAATTTCCGGACACGGGTTTTGGTTGTGGTAAAGAGATATCTTACGTGAAAAAAGTATTTCCCTATCTTGACTAAGAGCTGAGAAAAAAAAAAATGTGATTTTCATATATATTTTTTTTTCTCGGCTCCCAATGCTCATTGGTGGCTATAACTCTAGTTTTTGCACTATTATCAGTAACCTACTACCCTCACGAAAATCGGCATTCAAATCTGTGCGTTGCAAGTCAAAACTAAGCCAATAAGATTGGAGTTCTAATAAGATGTTATTATCATCTTTTATGTTAAATACAATGGACTAAATTGATTCAGTTAGGTCGACAAGACATTTTTTGACATAATTAATAGTCATCAACACTAAAATTATAGAATTGAAAAAAAAAAAATAATAATAATATAATTACATGTTATGTATTATTTAAATATATTTTGGATCATAAATTTTAATGATTCATTCATCAATATACACACTTTTGATTAAGAGTGATTATCATAGTAGAAGGTGGCAATAAACAACAAACGATTGCTTCCTGGCTGGAGGAATAGAGATTGAACCACCAGACGGGGAAGAAATAGCAGCGACCATCGAAAAACTAAAGAATAATAAAAGCTCCAAGTACTGATGACATACCAGCGGAAATATATAAATATTATGACCCTCAACTGGTTACTTTATGCCTTCTTATGGAGTGGAAGAAAGCGATTATACACCCAATCCAATAATAAAGGGGATTCCTAGAATTGTAACAAGGAGAGGTACAGCAGTACTTCCATGAGTATACAAAATTCTCTCCAGCATATTATACAAGAGATTGATTCCATACGCAGGGAAAGAAATTAGAAAATATCAGTGTGGCTTCGTTAAGATAATCAACTATTGAACAAATTTTAACCTCTGGATGATCCTGAAAAATACAAGAAGTTTCGTATTAATACCCATCTTTTTTTCATAGACTTTAATCAGGCTTATGACTCGATTGATAGAGGGGAAGCATAAATGGCCATGACAGAAATGAATATACCCCAGAAGTTAGTCAGACTGGTGAGAATGACAATGGAAGGCAATAAATGCTTTGTAAGTATGCATGGGGCTTTCTCAATAGGTTTTGACACGACAGCAGGTGTGAGACAAGGAGATAGTCTGGCTTGCCTTATACTTAATCTTTGTTTGGAAAAAGCCATAAGAGATTCCGGAATCCAAACAGGAGGCACAGTTCTAAACAAAAGTGTACGAGTTCTTGGATATGCCGATGACATAGATCTAGTCGGAAGATCATTAGAAGCAGTACAAAACGCTTTTGCTGCAATCGACAATTCGGCGAAGAGACTAGGACTATCCATCAACGGAGACAAAACCAAGTACAAGTTTATCGAGCCCTTAGTCAGTAAAGTGTGGATAAGTAAAGTTAGGACTACATGACATCGAAGTGGTCCAGGAATTCGTATACATGACATCAATGACGAGATTGAACGGCGTATTATGGCAGCCAATCGATGCTTTTTTGCTCTACAGCAGCACTTGAGGAGCAGCATTTGTCTCGGAATGCTAAGTTAGGAGTATATAAAGCACTAGTCAGACCTGTTCTCACATATGGATCTGAATGCTGAACGATTTCAAAGAACAATGAGTTTTCGCTCGTGAGGTTTGAAAGAAAAGTCTTTCGCAGAATCTTTGGCGGTGTATACTCGGAAGGAACCTGGAGAAGAAGATCCAATGCAGACATACAAAGTCTGTACAAAGATATGGATATCTCCAAGTTTATTAAGCTCTCCCGGCTACGATGTTGCCAGAATGAGTCCGGAGGAGATGCCCGCGAAAGCTCTTACTGAACAAATCAATGGTACGAGGTGTATTGGAAGACCTAAACTACGATGGAAAGATGGTATTGTTACTAAAACATTAACTCAATGGTGCCAGAAACTGGAAGGCGGCAGCACTAACCGTGATGACAGGTGATCTATGCTCGAGCAAGCCAAGTCTCTACTATCAGGAATGTAGTGCTATGTTAATAAATAATAATCTAATAATAATAATAAGTTATAGAATGTTAGGAGAAAGCAGCACATTAAATCGTAAGGTGCTCACATCGCAAGCTCGCGCAAATAAATTTCGACAGTGTTTCCATAATTAATTTAAAAAAACATAAACACATTTTTATACGTAGTTACGTGGGGGACTAGTAGCCCAGTCAAATGAGTTTTATACAGCAAATCTCGGAAATAAACCAATGAAGCTGAATTTTTGCTTATGCCTTTGTTTTGGTCTTCTAAATAAGTGGTAGAAAGTCACCGATCTCAGCACGTTAGCATAATTAGATATACAAGGTCAATTGTCACAAAAATCACTTTTTTTTTTTTCTTCAAATATCTCTATTTCTATCCATCGGCCGTCAATCAAATAGTTACAAAACTTTTAGAGAATAATATTCTCTGTATTTTTTGTTCTATTCATTTTTATTTTTGGATTAACCGTTTTCGAGACATAGCGCGGGAAAGGAGAAGCGGGTACCAATTCAGACGAAAACTTGCTACTAGTGCCTTCCAGGATCGTTTCTCAGAAATATTGTCAGAATCAAAATTGTAGATCATTAAATATACTTTAATTTCATATGTACGTTTCTGGCTCTTCAATCAAATTGCTTATATCTCGAACACCGTTGAGAGTTAGACAAACATGTATAGAAACAATTTATAGGAAATTTAATTAGCTTTAATTTCGATCCATAGATTATTTTTTAGAGTCCACGGTTTTCCGAGATAAATCGAAAAACCTAAACACGGGATCTTCTCCCCTTCCCTCACAATTTCCCGTACCCCAGGGACCGGAACTTATAGTATATTTACTTTCTAATTACGCCTAACGAAGCTATGAAATCAAAAATAGAATAAATTTATGCATCTACACCCCTAATTTCAGCACTCTCACTGGGGTCGCTCTTCCGTGAAAACACTTTTTCCCAGTGTCCCAAGTCCCATAAAATATCGATGTCAGCACCTTCAAAGCCGCTTACTGTTTTGAAATCCAAGTTTTTTTTTTTGGCACATTTTTTCACTTTAACTCCATACCTGTTTCCGATCTGAACTTTCATTTTTTCAACTATAACCTGGTTAAATTTACTATTAGACCCTTTATATGAAAATTTTGATTAAACTCCGTAGTATATCCAATCAAGGCCACTAAAAAAGACCAAATCGTCAGATGTTGCCAAAACATACATATGTAGTGTGCTGGCTAGGGTGTATTACGTGGATTTCAAAACAGTAAGCGGTTTTGAGGGTGCTGACATCGATATTTTAGGGGACTTGATCAAAATTTAATATACAAGTTCTTCTATTAAATGTAACTAACCAGCTTTCAGATAGAAAAATATATTTTGGATCGGACTATTACTTTCGGAGTTATAGCCAAAAAAGTGCCGAAAAACGTGTTTTCGCGGAAAAGCGCGACCCCAGTGAGAGTGCTGAAATGAGGGGTGTACAATGCATGAATTAGTTGCTTCCTCTAGGATCTAGTTCAGAGCGGTACCAATTCTGTGCTATCCTGTGGTTCTTTATTGTTACAAGTTATGTTCTTAAATCTATAATTTATATTCAAAGCATGTTTATATTTATACATATAATTCTGTTACATATTTTACAATACTTAAATATAATTTATATTATGTTTATATATTTATACAATAATTACATATTTTTAATATATTAAAAAATTACTTTTTTAAGTATATTTTTATCTATTTAAGCAGTTTTTGAAAAACGAAAAAAAATCGTACAAACCACAATAACTATGAATGTTTTAAGAAGTCTATTTGAATTAGAGTATATAAAAGTACGAATAACTCAGTAAAACATGATGGCTCGTAACCTTAAATAAATAATCCTGAAATTATCAATAAGTACCTAATTCCTTATCGATGATACACTAGTTACCTAATTCGGTTAATAGTAGAATATATGTTTTTTAAAATTATAGAAATTATTAAAAAATCATTGAAATGCTGTAGGAATTAAAAATTAAAATTCTAGAATGATTTAATAATTAGTTGTTGAAATTATTGAATAACTTAATAGACGATTTAATAAATTATAGAATAATTTTATTGTTAAAAATATAAAAGTTATATTAAAACTATTCAAGCACTATAGTTAACTATTTTAAATTGAGTTATTGTGTCTTATTATAAAAACATAAAATTAGATTTTCTTAAAAATACAATGGTTTTTATTTTGTTTTTTCATTTTTTTTATCTATGCTTCTGCAGCTATCCAAATAGGGGAAAATTGATTTTGATTCACATTTTCGGACTCAAGTTTTGGCTTAAAGAACTAAAAAATAAAAGTTTTCACATAAAGTTTCAAGTTTTTTTTTAACACAACTTTAAAATATATGTAATTATAAAACCAAAAATTATTGTTTACAGTGTTTTTGAAAATAGAAAAAAAGTAACAGATTTTTCTGGTTGTAATTTCCAGTGATACTGATGATAAATATGATTTTATAAATTAATATATTTATCTCATTTCTAATAATATTTAACAGTAAATACTGTGTCATTATAATAGTATATTACTAAAATAATCCAAGATTCGTACAGATTAAACAGTCCCAAGATTATGTTTCTAGTTGTCGTGAAGAAGTCAAAATTGTGCTTTTTTCAGATAACTTCCGAGAAATTCAGTAATTACACTAAAAACACTATTACTTATACTTTTGCCAGAATACTTTCAGGCCTTATTAAAAAGCATAACTAAAGCGATTTTTAACAACGCTAATATCTTTTAAAATCTAGCTTTGATGGCACAGCTAACTCGTTTTCAGGTAATTCGACTTCTCTTTTCTCTCAGAGTATCTATGTATAAATAAATAAGTTTATATTCAATATAAATTGCTCATTTTGAAGAAATAAGCTATATATTACTCAAATAAATGAAAAATGGACGTAAATAAGTTTGTAACATGTCTGCTGGTATTTTCAGTCCGGAACAGATAACTCCCCGACCAGGGAACATTAGGGAAGGGGAACTGTTCAAATAGATGATAAGGGCGCTTTCGAATTCCGAACAGGAACCCTATAGAGCGCAACCCCTCCTCAATTTATGTACTTTAAAATTCAAATTAAAATTCCGCCAAGTGGGAGGGGATTATAAAGATAGGGAGGGGCCGGGAGGGGATGGCTGCCGTTGCCAAGGCGACGAGCCCACCCTCCGATAAACTAATTACCGACCCACCCTCCCTTTAATTATGAACTCTGCCCTTTGGGTTGTGGTCCGCATCCCTATCCACCCCTCTGGTAGAACTTGGTCTCGTACAACTCTAATATTGGTGGTCAAAGCAGGATCCAAAATGGTCTTCAAACCATAGTAAATTTAAAAAAAAAACTTTTTAGGCATTGCAATGTTTCAACGCAACGTAAACAATTTCTCAAACTACAGCTATAATTAAGTTTCTTATTATAATTGAGGATATGGCTGCAATAACGGCTTCTATATCGATTAAAAATGATACGGAAAGTAATATTTCGATAAGTTAGGTCGATTAGGTATAAAAATTGAATGGGTTTTGCAACCTATTGTTAGTTTTACTGCCCCTTTTTGCAATTCATTGTTCTTGAGCTCGCACAAGGGTATTTAGAAAGAATTCCCTATAGAAAGTGCCACTACCAAGCTAGAACAAATCGCCTTTACTTCGATAATGCTGATTTGACTATTAAAATGCTGTACCAAGAATAAAGCGACAAGAAACTGTTCGTCGTTACAGACTACTTCAACATTTACTAGACAAACGATCAAACCTCCTAATTCATTACAAAAGACTTATTTACATGACAGTTATTAGAGTTATTAGTTATTAGCTTCGGGGCTATACTGAATCATCCAATTCATCTCGTATCCAATCCTTACAATCCAAAATCCTTTGAAAAATCCTAAATGCCCCTTACTTTGCACCAATAAGCTTATCCATAAAGATCTTAATGTTCCATATGTTGCTGAGTTAGCCCAAACCAGATACCTATCCTTTCATAGTAAGCTCCATAACCACTCAAATCCATTAGTTTCTCAACTTGCTTCCCACTCCATTCCCGATAATCCTCCGAGGCGTCTGAAAAGAAGATGGCCTAGAGATCTTCAAGTGTAGAATTTTATTGAAGTGCTACTGATGGGTAGATCTTTTCAAGTTATTACATGTCATTGTAATCGTTATCAGATCATTTACTTGATGCACATATTTGTATGTAAATTTCAATAAATTGATGTATAAAAAGAAAAAAAAATGCTGTACGATTTGTTTCATAATCATTACAAGAAGAACACGTACAAATATCCTCTCTCCGTTAAATACAACACATCCCAAATTATTCAAGCAAACTAATTTTACATTTTCCGTAACTAAAACTTATGTTTGCGACTTCTGCGTCGAATGTAAAAAAAATTGGAAGTAAATGCTGAAGATCCATGTCATCTTCAATATAGTTTCCACAAATTAAAAGTTAAAAGATATAAGGCACTAAAAGAAGATCACATTTCTCGTGCAATGTTCAACCTTCAGGAATCCACTGAAGGAGATTACATTGATGAATGTGATCTAATAATAACAGAACAAAGCCAAGATGCAGAACAATATCGATTTTACTGTTTTTAAATAATTGTTTGTATCGTTTTAGATTTTGTTTTTTTTTTGTACTTCTTTTTAATACATTGGTGGTTGTTTTTTTCTTTTATACATATTACTTTCTTTTTTCAATATATTTTAGCTCAATGTTAGGCAAGGTTGATATCATTTATGCAAAAAAGGCATTCTAAGCAAAAAAAAAAGCCTATAAGTTTTATTTTTGCAAAGCGATTTGAGAATTAAACATTAAAAATGACTTGCCATTTGTTTATTTGATCCCCTTATCGATTAGTTGCCCAAAAATTAGAAAGTTAAAATACCAATGCAAGACCAATACAAAATTATGGACAAATTAAAAACTTAGTACGCTCATAGGTGGAATGTTAGTTTTGGCGTATGAGCCCTTATTTTAGCCACATCCTCAATTGTAGGGTTTTGTGGATGAGGGTTTTAAGTCACATTTTTTTTTTTTTTTCTTTTGGTCACAAATAAAAACTTTGCATTATTTTTTAACAAACCCAATGGTTCGCATCAGTGAGTTAATGATTTACCTTGTCCTATTTAATTTACGTAGTGTAAATACAATTGTAAGTTTCACTGAATAGAAAAGGATTTCTTTCTTTTTATAATCAATAAATTTGTTTAAAAAAAAAAAAAAAAAAAAAATTTCCCTGTAATACTGAAGTAATTAGAAAATATTTAGTTTATTAAATTATTATTAAGTTTGATAATAGGAATCGAATTTTAACAATGCCTATATCCTAATTACGAAATGTCAAATTCAAAAGCAAATTTGAAACCAATCCTGAACAACTTCTAAGACCCCTGCTCATTGAAGAACATTCTTACAAGTCGCTAACCGGTTGTAAAATAAAAAGGAAAATAACTGGAAATCGTGGCGATTTAAATTCTTGTATATTTTAATTGGACGGAAAATTAGAAAGCGTGGGATAGCAAAAAAATGTTATGTTACGTGAGAAAATTTTTGTTAGAATAATTGCTGATTTTAATCCAAAACATTTACAGTTCTGAGTTAAAGCACTAAATTTCTCCAACTACTTCTGTAATTGCTTAATTTATTGTAGTCATTATTTTGGCTTTAGCGGTCTAACATCGTCCAAATGGGGTATGAATAATCCACCTTGATCATTATCAAATAAATTATTTTAAAATACATTACTATAGGTCGTACAACAAGGTTTCTGTGTCACATAATGTAACGTGGTTTTGTGTTGAGTGTTTACATAATCTATTAAATAAAAACTTTATTATTTCCAAATGTTTTGCAGGGGAAAATCTGGTTACAATGAATGGCTCAGTTTGAAAGTAAATGTGAAAAGTATTGATATGTTAATTGTGTTTTATTTTCATCTATATATTTTTTTTTTTTTAAAATTTATTTTATTATCCTTATTGTATATTTTTTGTTTCTAATAGATTAGCCTCTATTTTATTATTTCTTTGTAAATAACGGACGAATTCGTACCTAATTGTACCTGTTACTTATCGCCTCTGATTGTTGCAGATTTTTTTTTTTTTTTTAATTACTGTAATAAAAAAGATATCTCCTTGGAAAAAAATATATATACGTAATCATACGTACTTGTTTTGGTGGAAGTAATTAATTATGAATTATAAAGCTATATTTTATCATTAGAATATCATTCAAAGCTCCCAATTGGTTACAAAAGACTATTAATATGACATAATTGGACGTAATTAGACCCATTTGGATATTCGGAGTTGAGCTTTGGGGGTCCAATCAACCTTCCAATTCTTTTGGAATCTCTTACGATCCAAAATGCTTCATAAAATCCTCCATGCTCGTTAATATGTCACAAAGAACCTTGCCCAAAACGATCTAATTGATGTGATGCAGATTTGGCCCAAACAATATACCTATCCTTCCATGACAATCTACATAACTACTCGAATCCACTAGTTTCCTACTTTGCTTCTCGTTAGATTACCGATAAGCATCCAAGGCGTCTAAAAAGAAGATGGTTTAGGGACTCATTGTACTCATTGTAATTTAAAACTATTTCTTATATAAAACTGAGCTCGTTTCTTTAAATTAAACTATTTATTTTCTAAGCTTATGAACCAAGGAGGCAAAGTATGATCAATCATTTTCTAAATTAATCCATTTTTTCAATATGAAAATGAAATTAGTCTACAAAAGGAAGTGGACGATTTTAAAAGTGCCTAATAATTATGACAAAAAATATCCAAATAGTACAATATTGTCTCAAAAACACATCGAAAACTTAATTGCATATAATTAGACTAATGAACTGTTTCATTAGATTTATCTTCGGGAACCCCAGGCGGTCACACGTTACTTGCCGATACTCTGAGCTTGGGTGGCTTTTTCCTTTCTTTCTGGGTACTTCTCTATTCAAATCTCTAAAAACGAAAAAACCTTCCTATACTCTTGATCTATTAACTGCTTCCTTTGACAAATCCTTCATCATTCATGCTACTTCCTTCTGGAATTCCCTACCCACTTCTATGCGTAAAGCAGCTTCCAAAACTACTTTTAAAAATAATTTAATTCTGCACCTTTTAGACAATCAATCTTTCGCAAATATGCGAATGAATACATAAATACTTATAATTACTTTTTTATTTCGCTTTTTTAATTTTACATGTACATATATATAGGATTGTATTTTATGTTATTAATATTATTATTTCATATATGCATATATACATATATATATATATATATATATATATATATATATATATATATATATATATTTTATACTTTATATTTTTTTTTTTCTTTTTCCTGTCAAAAATAATAGGCTAAACAATTGTACTTGTAACTGTGCATTATTATTATTCTTAGGGGGCTGTAAGTCCCAGAATAAAGTTTATTTTTTCATTTTATTTCATAATTTAAAATATCTATAGGGATAAATGCTAATTTTAACAATGATCTTAATAATGATATCCGTTAAAATAAAATATTTCATTTCAGTTGGTTTTAGCTTCGTTACAGAAGAACACATGGAATTTAGATCCTCCGAATATTATATTTTTTCTCGAATGAGTTGAAATGAAACATCAGCCATTTTACACCCCATAACAGGGGCAATATATATGCAACGGAAGAGTTTTCCTTCCATTAAACCTACACTGTGTATCCTAAGATAATAGATATGACTTTAACTGCGCATCATTTCATATTCTACTGCCTCCTTGATACTTTTATTCCCTCTCTGGCATTTTATTGAGACAGCCGGTGAATAGTGTTAAATATTTTACATTCTTTAAACTCGCCGGTTCTCCCGGTGCCAGAAAAAAATAGGGAAGTCGTTTCACGGCGTATATGATTTTATCATTTAAAGCCTGCAGTCATAAAAAGAATGATGGATTATGTAGATTGGTAAAGTTTTTCGAATACGCTTTACTAGCTATCAGTTTTATTCAGCCATCTCACGTTTTAATGTACTTTATTTTTAGTATGCAATGGACTCTTGCTAATCCAAGCGCTTGATAGTCTTAACTACTTGGTAATCCGAACCCCCAGTAAATCAAAAAAACAAAACAGAAGTTACAGTTGACCGCCACACCTCTTCCTTCTGAATAAATTGAATGGGTCCGCCAAAAAACGTTTTAAGCGACAAAATTTCCGAAGTGGCGATTTCAAAGGTTTTTAAATGTATAATAAATAGTACATCATAGTATGATATAGTAATCTATTATGTTATTATACATGTAAATATAACAAATTACAAGGTGAAAAAAAAAATCTAACTTAGAAAGCTAACAACAACTTTAGATTATGATTTTCTTTCGTTGATTGCTCAAAATTTTGTTTGTCGCTCAGAATGTTTTTCGGCGGACCTATTCAATTAATGAATCTATATTTTTATATTTGTATATATTAATACAGCTGTTAAGTCTGGTCTTGTCATTTAAAAAATATTTTTTTTTTATAGATTTTATTATTAAGGCAATTAACGAAGAAAGCGGTATAGAAAATGTTATTATTATTTATATTTTTTTTCAAGAAAAATATCGTACATCAAAAAAACGAAAAAAATTCTCATTTATATTTGTCAATTGTATGAACTTATTGTAATTATTGTACAGTATGCATTCAGACCTTTATTATGTTAGTGCTGCAATACCTGCAGTTATTAAAATTTTAAAAATTTTAATAATTAACATTTTTTAAATAATTTGAACAACTTTTATATAACACATTTCTTCCTGTTAATGAGCATAACAGTAATATCCTAAAAACAGGTATTTTTTATTAATCATAAATATTACTAATAATACGGTCGACGTTTCATGACCATTGCCATATTTTTAAGTCCTTAAATATATTTTTCATAGTCATTATAATGGTTCAAACGAAATGTTCAAACGTCAGTATCATAAAATAATTTCTTATTCATCCGATTTTAAAGTGTTAAATTACTTGCATATACGTGTTACCATTACATCTCATCCATATTGTGACAATGAAAAATATGAAAGGGGCTTAAAAATATGACAATGGCCATGAAACGTCGCAAAGTGGGGCAAAACGGCCCAAAATGGGTAAAAACCTCATACTTTCTAAACGGTTCGTGCTATAAGCATGAAATTTTGGAATTATATATTTCATGAGGTGCTGAATTGAATGAAACCATAATCAGCTTCATCAGATGATCAGAAAGGGTAAAAATTTAAGAACAAAAAGTAAGAAAAAATTAATAAAGTAAATTTGGGGTATATTTATATGCTATCTAAGCTGCTGAATAAAATAAAACTATAACCAGAGCAATCTGATCATCAGCATTGAGCCATATTTTCAGTTTAAAAATTAAAAAAAAATCAATTAAAAATAATCAAGTTTGTTATTATTATATATATTTTTTAGGTGCTAAATTGAATGAAATTTACTATATTTACTGTAATAGCTCTATTACAGACCCAAGATTCGTTGAATTAGGTTAAAATTCATTATTAGGTTATATTTGGAAATAAATTAAAATGTTTAATATAATTTAAAAAATGTAATAAGTTTTACAATATAACTTCAGTTGAATTCTATTGAATAGACTGGACAGCTATTTACAATTATCAATCTTATATTGACAAAGATTATATTCACTCGTTAAATTACGTACAGAAATAAAAGCTATTAACTATAAAAGTAAAGAAAAAAAAAGATTTCGAATTGTTCCTTTTTTCTATAACAGTAAATAAGAAGCTTTATCATTTAATGGGAACTTCTTTTTTTTTAAATGCGGACTTAAATTACTTATCACCGGATCAGAAGTCACCATGATAAGATGAAAAACATCTTCATTTGTTGCTGTTTTTCTTGAATGATGATCTCTGTGATGTTTATTATAGCTCACCTTCAGTTTTTAAAGCCAAATGTGATTTATATATTAGTAAAAAAACACATTTTTTAAAAACATTTTACTTTAAATCTCTGAATTTAGTAAGACATTTAGATTGAAAATGATTGGAGTGGCCATTGATATAAAAGAATAAAATAAATAAATATGATAATCTTCATGAGAGAACTAAGGTATACAATAATAAGAACTCAGTGATACAAATAATAACCCCATAAAGTGGTCATCCAAATTCCAAAACTTTTATTTTCAAATGATTTTTATTTTTATTTGAAGAGCTATTTTTGAAAATTGTTCTTTCTGCTATATTCTGGTACTTACAATTAGTTTCTCAAGAAGAGTTAAGTGTGTGTTACTTATTTTTGTAAATAAAAACAGAAATCATATCACATCATTTTACAATGGATTAAGAAAAAAAAAAGAAAAGATTATTTATATATATATATATATATATATATATATATATATATATATATATATATATATATTAAATAAGACAGACTAATAAAAACAAATATACATATATAGTAAGCCGATTTTCACATCCTAGTTATTAAAAAAAAAAATAATAATTTCTAAAAATCATTTTCTGTATAATGAAAAATAACATATAAATTCATCCCCTGAACAAATATGTCCGAAGCCGGGATTTATATTTATAACACGCTTTCTCAGATACCTCTACTTCAATTTGAACCCCTAAAGAGAGCCTAGTTCGGTGTAGCTTTTTTTGAAAGACCAAGTGAAATGAACATAAGGTAAATTTACGTGACAGCTAACTTCGAAAATTCCTGGCAGTCAAGGTTGTGGTTACATTAACAAAATAAAAATCGTCCATGAACCAGTAAACATCAATAGTGAAGTTCAAAGGGCTATACAAAATTTTTGCTAAAAATTCAGCCTCATAAAAAATTATTTTAATAGAACTTCAAAACCGTGTTATTTTCTCAACTCCAGAAAAGGGCAACTTCAAGGACGTGTACAGACTTTGGTAATGAAATATTCGAAAAAAAGCAGTTCCACAACCTTATGCTACATTTATTTAGGTATACAAAAATAATGAAAAAAAAAAAAAAAAAATCATAGGATTTGGGGTTTTTTTTCCACGTTTGCCCCACTGTGCGTCGCCCGAATTATTATTAATATTTTTGATTAATAAAAAGCTGAAGGAGTAGCTTATCAGTTTATCTTTCTTAAATTTAAATACTGACTTCTAGAAAGTAAGTAGTTTGTATTATTTCCAGTATATAGTGAGGACCAAATTTTTTATCGTTCATTTTCATAAAAAAAACTTATTTATTCAAACCAATATAGCTCGTAAACGATAGGTCCTAAGAACAAATGTAGTATAATATAAAATATTTTCCATTACATTTCTGATTAGGAAACCAGCGGCAAATTTTCGATCCGAGTAACAGACCTAGACCGTGTCAAAATGTTACATTTTTAAATATGAAAAATAACGTTATCACCCAAAAAAAAATATCCATCTGAAAAAAAAATAAATAAATAAAAATAAGCATATTTCACAATAGAATTACTTTATTGTTAAATTTACCCAGAGCCACTTACGGAAACTTCTTTAAACATCTGCCCAATCTAATGAAATATTATTACGATCGCATGTTCCAACGCTCGAAAAAGTAATTGTTCGTTTAAAAAGTAATAAAATTGGTTCGTTTATTGCATGTCCCGAATATAAATGTAGTCTCTCATTGTCTAACACGCATTTACATCTATTTGGGGTTAAACAATAAAAATGTAAAAAACATTGAAAATTTAAGATACCTTCTTTTTGTATCAGGTTGTTTAAATTAAATGTTTTTAGATACTGATATAACTTTTTTTTTTTCATTTTATGTGCTCCCAAAATTGTCCATGGCAAATATTTTAAAAATAAGCGTTCTAATTATTTTATGACAGCCTGCAATGCCATACATTTTTTTTTCTTAATGATTTCTTTCTTTCTGAGTAATCTCCTGAATTTATCAACCTATCTATACTATAATATAAAAAGACAAGCCAGTTTTCGTTTGTAATCACTAACCTCGAAAACTACTAAATCAATCTATACAAAATTTTAACCTCATCATCTATATAGTTTCAGAAGGGTTTAGGAATCATGAAATCTACTGATTTTCGGTTAATTTGTTATTAAAACGATATAGTATGTGGATAAAAGTGAAGTTTGAAAATTGGACGGAAGGTGGCGAGGGCGATTCTACATGAGAGGTTACAAAGGTACGGTGTTATATAGACCTTGAAATTGACAATAAAATTTATTTACATTGAATTAAATTATCAAAAAGATTTAAGTATGTGGTTAAATGTGTAGATTCCATTGATGTTTGAAAATCGATTGATATTTGGCACCATTACGCAATACAGTTTACAGTGGTAAAATTACTGGACCCATCTGCACTAAATTTTAACTTATAATAAAAAACATTTATAATAAAAAGGATTTAAATGTTCAAAACAACTTTTGCCATACTGCCATATATTTTTATTGTTAGAAATCAAAATCCTACCTGTTAAAATAAAAAAAAAAAAAATCTATAGCTATATAAATTATTGCCTAATCAAAATATCTATTCCTTTGCTTTTTGATATTGTGTTTGAAAAATATGATTCATGGGCCTTTACCTTTAAGGACTGATAATGCAGTCCATTGCCCGCAATTTTCTTAATAACCTCTGTCCATCTGGATTACCATCTCATACATTAAAATTAAAAGTTGGATGTATAATTATGCTTTTACTTAATTTTCAAACACCTAATCAGTGCAATTTTAACCAGGTTAAAAATGACTGCAATACCAGAAAATATCATTTAAGAAATAATGCTCAATCGTCATACTTCCATACAAGATTTTTTATAGATAAATAAATAAAACTTCAATTCTTCGTAAATTTATCATTTTATTATATCAAATAAAAAGTATTACCAAATAAAAATGTTGATCCTTTGTTTTTTGATAGTGTGTATGTGGTTCATGGGCCTTCAGTTGCAAGCAATGATAATGCAATCTATTATACGCTAGCGTTTCTTAATAGTTTATATCCGTCTGGATTACGAACTCATAGATTAAAATTAAAAATTGTATGTCAAATTATGCTTTTATGTGATCTCCAAGCATCAAATTTTAACTTGATTGAATATTTCTCAAAAAGCGATTTTTATCGATGAACAAATAAAACTTGAATTATTAGTTTAAATGATCTAAGTTCATTATTTAGAAAATCTGGTGAAGCCGCGGCGAGGGATGCTATTAATTATATACATAATAAATAACCAATAGACAATAGCACAGAATTTCGCAATATAAAAAATATTTTAATAAATAAAACTATTATTTATATCTTCGAATAATACATTGCAAAGATATCACAGAAAGATCTAACCACCCGTAATGAGAGTAAAGATAATTACCTCGGATTAAGATCTCAATTAACAACACGAGATCTTTCGACTCGCACAGACAAAGATCTCGAAGACGGCGTTAATTAATTTGTTAACTCCGGAGATATTTGTTACAATCTAGACAATGAGTACATTCTTCACGATCTCGTTTCTAAATATCTCTTAGTTCGCAGTTTATTTGTACATCCGTCTCTTAGCCATCTTTAAAGATAGTGACGGATCTGTTCTCGTGGGAGCCCCTTTCTTCAGATCAGGTTTACAATGACATCTTTTCCTCCACATCCGTTCGCAGGAGCAGAAAACAGGAACCCGTTATTAATTAATACGGTTTTTATCACTGGTTTATTCCTAGTCAGGCTTGACAAGTCACCGTTTCCTTTGCTTGAGTTGAAAATTTATTACCCTCCGAACGGAACTGTATCTAGAAGTTGTGTGGTAAAATTTTGTTAATATTTATTTTGAAATATAAAACGGAAACAATGATCTTATAATAATAAGAAAATAAATTCTTTTTTAATGGTTTATATTAAACCTGTAAACTGGGGTTACAGGAAAAAAAATACTGGCTTATTTGTTTCCTTTAAATTATCCCTCTGTGTAATAAACTGCTGATATATTTAATAGATTTTTTTTGACAGTAATTATATTTATTCTCTCTCTCTCTCTCTCAAAAAAAAAAAAAAAAAAAAAAAAAAAACTCTTTGGAATTGCACCACTTGTTTACTCACAAGTTTACACATGATATTACTATATTTCCATTTTACTTTTTCATATTTCATTAACACTTTTTAAATGATTAAAAATGTAATTATTGTAAGTCGATAGACATCAAAAACGATTAGTATTAGGTGGGGATTAATATTTAGGAGAACGAAGCGTATTTTGATTAATAAAAATGTTTTCAAATCACTTATTTTTAAAAGCATAAATTTCTGGATAACCCAATAAATATGAAAACATTTAAAAACTCAAAAAATAAATATATTGTTTAAAACTTCTGTAACAACTTAATAAACACCGTATCAATCGTATTTTATTATAAGTTTTGGGCCGTATCGTAATTCGGTAATATAAATTATTTCAAAATAATAGGGATGTAGTCAGGAAAAAATTTTGAAATGTTTTAAAAATTATTATTTAGTTATTATTATTAGATATTATTTATTAAATATTTTAAATATTAAGCCACACTGTGTTTGTGACATAAATTAGACTTGTGTCTCAAACGGGAACATTTCTATTGTTAATTATTGCATTTTTGTTTTTCAATATTTCAATAAGAAGGGAAAATGAGTAATAAGCAGCTTTATTAATTTCACACATAATATACATAATGTAATAATATAATACACTAAAAGGCGAAAAGATTCCATACAATTTTTTTTTTAATTTTCTAGGCTTAAAGTTTCATCCTTTTTGAAGTTTTTCACGTCACCATGTACTTTGAGCAGGGTATACAAAACGTATTAGGATAATAAATAAATATTAATTTAATGAAATCAAGAAGTATTTAAAAAAAGTTAGGCAATATTTAATTATTATGATGTATTAAATTTATGCATTATTATATGGGAAATCTCCCTCAGATATTTATTAAAAACTGAAACCCATGAATTAGAACTGTAAACCATCTAATACAAGACGTAATATATTCAAGGGGTGTATATAAACCTTAAAATTCCGTAAGATAAATATTGCTTAATAATATTCATACATATTCTTGAATGTTTATATGCTTCTAAAACAATAGCCAGGAAGGGACTTTCAGACTGGGTAAAGGAGGGAAGGAAGGTCCTTAGAAAGATTCTTGGGCTCAGGAAAACTTCAAACAAATTCACATTCCGCTTACGATCAAGCCAGGAATTGTATCAGATTTGAAAACATTGTTACCACAATGAAGAAAAGGAGGCTGTCATTCTATGGGAACATTAAAAGAATGGGATCAGAGAGATTTGCCAACAAGATTTTCAGAGAAAGGGAAGACACAAGTCTCTTGGGTGAAAAAAGTGCATCAGGATCTGGAAAAATGTGAGATCATGGCGGAAGAAAATGCAGACAAGCAGATCTTCAGGAAAAAAAGTCGCGGAGCTGAAGGGCCCGACAAAAGAAAAAACAAGGAGAAACAGAGTATTCTCGGCAGAATAACGAGCGTGAACAAGCCAACGAATGAAGAAGTACTGGCGAAAGAGGAAGGAGAAAGAGAACTTAAGAAAATGGTAAAAGTAGTGAAATCATATCCCATAGATGGCTGAAAATAAAATAATAATTAATAGATCTCTTGTTTAATTAATATTTTTAATAATCCAGAGATACATATGCTCTGGTTAAAGGATGTGGGGACGTAAACACCTAAGAATGAAACTTTAGAACGAGAAAATGAAAAAATCAATTCGTGGGGAATTTTCGGCTCTCAAGTGTATAATAAAATAATGTATTTTAATTAACTATTTAAAAAAAAAAAATAACTTAATTGTGTTATTCATAAATTCAGTTTTGAACTGAAAAATTTGGTATTTTTAAAGGATTTTTTTACTTTTAGGTATAACTAACGCTACTTAGTATTAATCTATGATAACATTCAGCTGAGAACAAAGAAAACGGATAGGATGTGTGAGCCGAAACTTTGGCATCCAGGGTCCTGCCTTCCGAGAAATCGGGGGTGTCTTGAGACTATTGGTTAAAAAGTAAAATAAAAATAAAATAAAAATCCCTAGAAGCTTCCTCCTCCAGTAGCAATGGACACCATATACAGCCAGACCACGTAGCTTCTACTCCAGGATGTCTTCACTCTGGCCATTTCTGAGGCATTAGAAAACCATCGGGGTTCGTAATTATGGGGTAGGGAACAACGTTGAAGGTTGCTGGAATCAAGGGTATTCTCTGGAGAAATATTTCTCAAGGTTCGTTCCAGGTTCTTTTGGTAGGATAAATGTATTATAAATCATACTGAATAAAGGGATATTACATAATCGTAAATCAAATAAAATTATAAGCTGATTTTAATCTAGTTGAATGTTCTTTTTTTTTATCTTTTTATCACGAGAATATCCATTCCTTTTTACGAAAAGGAGAATAACCGATCAAGAGCGAAAAGAAAGATTTTTTTAAGTATCTAAAATAATGTTGTTCACATTTCATATTTTGTTTCTGAATTTCAGTAATTCAGTAGAGAATTTCAAACCGTGATCTTATTTTTTCTTACATAAAACTTGTTCGTTTCAGTGAAGTTTCTCTCCAAGTACTTCAAATCTCCGTAGTTACTCATAACAATATGTTTCTTACATATATCTGTGCCTCGGAGGTATTGAACACCAAAAATACATTATTACGTATTCTTATTCACCTTTTTTCACTTTATACAGAGGTATAGAATTCTATGTCCTAGACAAATTAATTGTAAGGTAAGTTACATAAAAATGTTTTTTTTTTTAATTTATTTTTTGGGGAGAGGGCATAACGTCCTTATGTACTCCAATCAGGACAGGAAGGACGGGTTACCAACTTATTCTTGCCTGAGTGATTCATTTCATAAATATAATAAACAGTTCAGAAAATGAAATTTTTTAAAAATAAAGCCGATTCAAATTGCTCTTCTGTAAAGTAACGGAAATGTGACTTAGTGTTCTGTACCTCCAGGGTACAGATATATCAAGCACACTTTTTGTTTTGGAGGATTCAGAACTTCTCTTTCTTTTCAAGGAAACCTAATCTTATACAGACAAAGCTACTCTCATATTATTTTTCAATCCTTTATTAAAAATTGATAAATCAGGTAACTACCCAGTAATTATTGTATACGGCGAATATAAATTTTTAAAATGTACAATATAACAAATTCCATATGGCTAATTATTAATAAAAATAATTGAAAATAATAAAGAAATCAAAGATTTTAAAAGCAATTAATTAGTACAGAATTGCAGGCATTAGAGTATGAATTTTATTCGGAGACGAAAATTTGTTGAAAATACTTTATTTCTAGATCTTTAGCATTAGTACGCGTGAGACATTCTTTTTACCTTCCACCAACTCAAAAACATAGAAATAAACCTATTAAACTTATACATATTTCCAGACTATATATAAGACGTAGAATTCCAAAATCAGCCAAGTCCAATTTAAACTTTTTTTTTTGTTATAGTTTTTCAACTAGTTTGTCTTTAGGTGGAAGGTTTACTGCCAACTGTAGTTAAATCACATTGAAAACGGCCATACTAAAAATAAGGCCTCTACCTGATCCAGCCAGACCTTTACCTTTAGTTTTCAAGTTAAGTTTTTCCAGCTGGGAAAAATTTTCAAAAATTGACAAAAATATAGACATAATATACGCCTCATAATAGACATTATTTATTTTATTTTTATGTTGTGGAAATTTTTAGATTTTGAAGTTGCTGGTTTTTGGGGCTGTTCTAACCATGGTCGGAAGGTCAAGATTCAGATTCGTAGGTCCACCACGAAATAAATTTCTACCCAATTAGGTGGGATTCGAACCCTACGACCTACAGTTCCGAGCGCGCTGAGACCCATAGATTTTGAAGTGCTTATATTTTAAAATTATTAATGGTCAATATATACCGATAGTTTTCATTTGTTTTACAATATTCAATTAATTCTGCAGTCCATATCCAAAAAAACAAAACAGGAAACTGTGGCTTTTATGTGTTAAATTTACATTTTAAATTTGATTTATTTTATTAAGAATGGTTCAATTAGCTTAAAATATTGATTCTTGATTAATATGGTTTATCATTCGAGGTAAGCATGATGAAGGAATAATAGAAACAGAAGTATCAATGCAATCAATATAATCTACGAATGTTCAATACGAAGAATATTTTCGAACGTTAAACAATCATCAGTTTTAAAAACGTACAAAAAAATCAAAACATCTTGTTTATTGTGTTTATAACATTATTATAACATATTGTGTTTATTTTTATTTTATTTTTTTTTTTAAATTATAATCATTAATTTGCTGAATTTACAGGCTTTTGCTGTTTCACAGGATAAAAAGAATAATGCTAATAATAATTATAATGCCAATGAGGCATTAATAGATTTATTTGGTAATTAAAGCAATTTAATTCCTGTTAATTACTTAAATATATACTCCAGCTAAGGCAGGAACTTTAATAATTTAAAAATAATAGAAATAGATCTAGGATTTTTTTTATGATAAAATATTTTAAAAAAGAGATGCATTGTTCTTGGCATTTAATAAAACTTAATACTTGAATGTAATCTACAAATAGCAAAGATGCTACGTTATCTATCCTATGGCAATCAATTCAACCTCAAAGGATTGGATACGCTAAATGAAATCTCATACAAAATTGCCTTTTAACGTCTTCTTTTATTATAAACTCGCAATTATCCTTACCGTGTGAAAAGAAGGCGGAAATTAGTTTCAAATTAAAGTAGTTTAAATTTATGTCACTTGTATTCTTAAATGACAGAATATGATTCAGTAAACTCATGGAAACCTCTGTGTACTACGTCCTTCAGTGCGACAATTATTCCCACTATATTGCTGCCACTTCGATTTTCTCGTTAGTGAGAACACAATTGAGTATTGTTGTACAAGGAAACTGGATTAGACGAAACATTACGGAGTTATTCTACAATTATGTAAAAAGGTTAACACATGTTTCATACTGACTGAATGTGAAAATTTTACTGTCGGGTTGTGTATGTAGGACATTTTATGAACTAAGTCTCTTGAAAATCCCCTGGAAGAAAAAGAAGTCTAGTGACACCTTTTTTACTTATTTTTTCTTTTTCCCGAGTAGATCTTCAAGGTCTTACAGAACTTGTTGTCATAGCCTCGTCATGCCGGTGAAGCAAATCTATATTTAAAGTAGTTAGACCAAAAGGGTGTATAATTTTGAAGATCACTATTAAGTATTAATGAATATCCTTGGATGCATGGTTAAACTAGTTATGTTAATATTTTTAAATAAATAAATTAATAGATTATAATAGTTTATGTTAAGATTTTACTCCTTAATAAGAAATTTTTATTAAGGAGTACAATGCAAATATAAATTATTACCAAGGAAAATTATTCAATATTATTGAAAGATTAATAAACTATTTTTTGTATTCAAAATATTATTTGAGGAAAATAAAACATGAATATTGTTGAGAGTGATTTGCATATTTGTTTGTTGAAAAAAAGTTCATTTCTTTAAAATGACAAATAAAAAGTCGAAAACTTAAGAATTAACATTATTAATTCCAGAACTCGGAGAAATTAATAGTCAACAATATCTGATTAAATATTATATATATATAGTTATTTATGAATTCGTAAAAGAATAAATATGGTATTAAGTCAACACCACATTTCAAATTTTAATGTAGTAAATATCTAATTTAATTATAATGCATAATTAATAATAAATATAAATAATAAATAATATTACAAATGCACACACATCTACACCATTACAAAACAGTCACCAATCTTTACGATTCAGAAACACTTATCCTGAATAGGAAATCAGATCAGGGAAAATTCTTGGTACAAAATTCTCAGATGAACAATATAGGCTCAGAAGTAAACAGGAAATTTAACAATATTCAAATATTTACGGTGACATTCGTAAGCAAGTATTGAGTTTTTACAGACACATCAAAACAATAAGTAAAACCACAACAGGCACCGTCAAATGGACGGGGAAAATTAAGAAGGACCTTATGCTAGCAGGAAATACTCAGGAAGACATCCTATACAGAGACATTTTTAGATCCAAAATCCGCAGTTGGAAAGTTGACCGAAAACAAGCAGCAAAGAGAAAGACTGGGATACCTTGGAAAGATGAAAGAAGGGAGACCCATAGGAAGAGAATGAAGAAAATATGGGCACAGAGAAGAACAAGGTAAGAAAAATATATCATATAATAAGTAGCTACCGGTGGATAGCTGCTTAACAAACAATTGAAATGTTATTATGAACGATACCTTTACATTTACATGATTTTTTTTTTTGCATTCAGTTTTAAATTTCGATAATAGATAAAAAAAAAAATATTTATTCACACCTGTCCTCAATCCAAAGACATATAGCAAATGTGCATAATAACTAATAAATAAAAATATTGTAAATAAGGCCCTCAGGTCTGAAGTGGTTATATAAATTAATAAATAAAATAATTAATTAGTTTATTAATGAATTAACTGTAGTTTTAATTTTTAAAATGTGATTAGTTTTCTGCATATTTATTTAAAAAGTTCTTAGAAATCATTATTGGAAAACATAATTAAGTTGTTTTTTTGTTTTTTTACTTGTTTAAAATGTTTGTTCATCACTGAAATAGTTTGCACCAGGTTTATATATTTTTAGTGAATAGAGAAAAATATTTCAATTTGGAAAATTCCATTGTGTAAATGAAATAAGGATTTATTCAGAAATAAATAATATTAAAAAATAACACAAAAAATTGGACGAATGTTCAAATTGATATTTATGAATAAAACACTATTAATATTTTTGAATAATATACGAAACACACAGACAGTAATGAAGGACTTTATATATATGGGAAACAAGGTTTAAATGATTTTTATAAAAATATGTGACATTGTAATAAAGCACAGTGATGGACTGAATACTCGTGTGGAATAAATAGATCCGTCGAGGAAGGAGTATATTATACGTCCCTCCCTTCTTGTCCCATCTGGGTCTCAAATATCGAGGAAAACCATTTTTTATCATTACTGTTGTCGGAGGACCAGGAAGTGGGGACCGAACCCCTTATTACGGCGGAAGGAAAAAAGGAAAAGATTCAAAACATTGGAGATAAATTGTCTGTCCCTTGGAGCTAATATAAGGGCTGGGGGGCCGCCATGTGCCCCAGCGCCATAAGGGTTTTAGGGCCCTCCTAGAATATTCAATTAGTTACTGCAACATTGGAGGACTGAGGGGTATATCAATTAGGGGGGGGGGTGCACTGATTGAGATATATTAGCACTGCTGGAACATTAGGAACAGGAGCTGGATAATTCCAGGGTCGGCCTCTGGAGCAGTGAGAACTGGGGAGCAGTTGGGATTTAGTGCTCACGGTGCCATGGGGTGACTTGAGAATTAGTGTTATTGTCAATAGCAGTCAACGGAAATATTATTAAACAAATAGGTGAATTAGCCATCTGTTTCATTAAAATTATATATAAATAAAGAAAATTTTTTTAAAAAATAGAATCACTAAAAAAAGGTTTCATGAATTAATATCAGATACAGTAAAATCACGACAACCAGTAGAAAATCTTGATATTAAAATCATTTATTGTAGTTATAATCCAATCAAAAACGTTTTAAGTCGATTTTTGAATGTTGAAAGATGGTGAATGATAATTATTGATTGTAATGATCAACGAAATGATGAACGATCGACACTAGTATCTAAGGATATTTTCGTTACCTTACAGTTGATTAAAAAAATGATAAAGTTGTTACACTAATTGACTTCTAATTGTTACTTTCTGAATATTTTTATTGTATTTACAATATTTTTTTTCGGTATAATAGGCTATGTTTTCCAATCATTATCTAAAAAAAGAGCGATGGTATAGATAATAGGAGAAAAGAATGAGACATGAAGCCTTTCATGAAGTTGGCTCGTTTACAAGAAAACATTCACTATTCTTTTACGAACCTGAAAAAAAAAACAAACTTTAACCGTGAAATGGAGAAGGCTTGGCTACTTGAGGATCTTCCGTGTTACACTGAACAAGTGCCGGGACAGCTGCCTGGACAAAATTGAAAATAAAAGCTATCCGTAGCTCTTTGAGAGAATACAGTGCGGCAGTAACTGCCTTCGATGAGGGTTGGTGCCTGCAGAGAATGGGGCGAGGTGTGGACTCCGTGATGCCGCATCGGCTCGACTGATAATGTATGCTCAAGTGAGTGGCTGCCATTTCGTCACCTTCCACTAAATCACTGGCGACTGGTGACTGTCACAATTACTGGGACACTACTCTGCGGATGACTCACAAACCGTCATCCTTATTTTTTGTACTGGAAACAACTGATACATTAGAAGCTTGCTTATAATTGAAATAATCATTTTTATTGAAAAAATATTTTATTTATTGAAATAGAGGACTTCTGAGCTGTTAACATCAAGCAAACGCCACATGTGATTATTCAGCTGTTATGAATATTTTAAGCATTAAGAAGTAAGAAGTAGAATTAAGTGAACCTAAAAAACGACATCCATCATTTTAATTGATGAATAATAAGATATTATTTTAATGTTTCTCTTTATACGTTTTGAAGACTTCCACAAATAATCTGAATAAACGTCACTGACAACCGCAGAGAACTGCAAATTTTTCTACATCGATAAGTTCGTTAAATAGAGAAACACAATCAAAGTCAGCTCAAAGCATATCGGATTTTCCTGTCTAACTAACGTTGACGGAAAATCCGTTCCGACTATGCACAAACCAATAATATCATTTAATAGTATACCATATAGATATTTAAGGAAAGATAAATTTATTAATCATTTATTTTCATATAACGTATATAGTATTGTCAGGCCAGTAAGAGATAAGGCTACTAGTCAAAACTACCGAGATATAACTCTTTTAAATGTTGTTCACAAAATTTCACAAAAAATAAAAATTATCATGACCGAATCCTTACAGATTAGCAGCACGGATTTAGGCCCAATAGAGCTGCATCTGACTATATGTTTTCTTTAAGACAAATTCCTGAAAACTGTTATGAGCTGAACACTGATGTTCCCATGCAATTTATTGACTTTAAACAAGTCTTTGATCGGGTCAACAGTTAAATCCAACTATTTAAAGCCTTAAACGATTTTGATATATCTTTAAAACTAATTAATTTGATTATGATGATTAATCAATGTAGATTAACAACTGCAATGTTTAGGCCAAATCTATCGGCAGACTATCGCATCGTGGACATATTTTGAGACTTGTTAGAGAACATCGTTACTCATTGGCAGAAATAACAAGATGGTCTAGGATAGAGATATTCCGGATATGGATAAAGGCTACTCCACGTCTAACGGCACTAAGGAGATAGTAAAAAAAATAAATAAATACAAATATATAAAATTAATAATAAAGCCATATTTAAGAAAAAAAAATATTATTAGTTTAGCATTATTTTTCATTTTGTTAGATTTAATAATTTAATATTTTACTTTTTTCTCCTTGTAATGCAACTTCATTACATTTTAAGGAATTAATGTGTAAGAAAATATAGACTTGAACATTTTTCAAATTTCATTTAAATATAATTATATGATAAAGTTCATCTTTTCTTTCTGTATTCCTGACCTAAGAAGTGATTCACATTAAAACCCAATAAAAAAAAAAAAAATTAAATGTTTTATGTTATTAATTTTTGTTATGGACATTAACGTTCTTCATTAATTAATTTTGTCCTTCTCTTAACTATTTTTCTAATGATTCCATTTTGGAATTATTTTAACAGTTTAGTCATTGTCAAAGCAAGATGAAGGAACAGCGGAATAAAGCCATTTTTTTTTTTTCTCTTAATTCTTCAAATTTATTCATACAAAAAAAGACTCATATACATGACTGATTAGACCTATTTGGGCGTACGGAGTTGAGCTTTGGGGCTCCACTAAACCATCCAATTCATTTCGTATCCAATCCTTACAATCCAAAATCCTTCGAAAAATCCCCAATGCTCCTTACTTTGTCAACAATAAACTTATCCATAAAGATCTTAATGTTCCATATGTTGCTGAAATAGCCCGCACCAGATAACTATCCTTTCATAGTAAGCTCCATAACCACTCAAATCTTTTAGTTTCTCAACTAGCTTCCCACTCCATTTCTCACAATCCTCCAAGGCGTCTGAAACGAAGATTAGAATTATTAATAAAGTGCTACTGATGAGTAGTTCTTTTCAAGTTTTGACATGTTATTGAGGTCGTTGTCAATACATTTACTTGATGTATATTTTTTTTTAAAGTGGTAAATTTCAATAAATGTAAGTAAAAAAAAAAAAAATTCGTACATAAATAAAAATAAAAAAAACCAATATTCGTGAAGATGGGATCTTGGATAAAGCTAATAAACATCATGTGAACGGCCAGTATGATAATAATATAGATCTAAAACTAAATGTCATATTTATAAATTATAAATAAATAAGCTGTGATAAAATTTATGCGAATTTTTAATTTTCACAATGCGATGCTATGCCGTCGAAAATGTTGAATTATAAAACAAAACGAGATTTAGTTGTCGTAGTTTTTACTGCATACAATATAATTTACACCCGATTGCATTCTATTTTCTTTTAGGTAGAAATTATCTACCAAAACAAAGGAATAAATAAGCGGTTCAAATCCGCAGATGGAATAAGCCGTTAAGATCCAGAGCAATATAATCCACCGGAGGTGGGGAGGGGGGGTGAAACAGGATTCAGGATTATGCCTATAGCCTCGCCTGTAGTAGCCGGTGGATGTAAATTGGCTCGGGCATATGGAACCTAAGTTAGGATATCGCCATGTCTACAGCCATGCAAATCTACACCAACCCTTCCATTTCCCCGCTCAACCGCTGACTGAATAATATAGCAGCTCCCCTGGACACATATTTTACTCTACCCTCCTGCTTTTATTTCCCTCGGATCCGGGAACGGCATATGTCGTTCGGAACCTGATATTACTATAAATGTTACGGGTTATTTGGTCGTAAGTAGTCTCTATTTCATAGGAAATAAAACTATCTTAAAGGATGGAATAGTATTTTTTAAGCGGGTTTAAACAATATCTTGAGAATTAGGATTTCAACTTCTACTGGAAGTTACTATTCAAAGACTACTTTTCGAATATAGTCCAAAAAATGTTCAATCCTGAAAACATAAAATAAATTCAAAACTTTATATTCAAAATCACAACCCGAAAAACCTACCCTTTTATGTGCCAAAAACGACTAAATTCATAATTTATATGAATACTTAGTCTTTCCGAATGCTATTTTAGCTCGATTAATAACACTTTAGTCAAGTGCAGTGAGGTTGACATGACAGGTTTTCTCTTCTTTACGCTTTTAAAATCAGACTTCAGTTGTATTGGCTAGAATTTTCTCAAGTATCTTAGACTTCAAGATTAGTGAAATTTAATTTCTATCGTATATTTACAAAGTAAGGACACACTAAGTACCAAACGCGATATGCTACATTAACAATAAACAATTATTTTAAAAATTATTACTATTAATTAGGGATTAATCTAATATAGCCACACTCCCTTCAACAAAGACTTCTTTATTTTTTTATGTTTTTTTTTTCTATTTATTGAAATTAGACATCTAATTAGTAATTAGACCCATTTGGACATACGAAATCTTTGGGGCTCCACTAAACCTTTCAATTATTCTCTACCCAGCCTTAAAATTCAAAAATACTCCGTAAAATCAAAAATGATCTTTATTATGCCCCAATATACTTATCCATTTGTCCCAAACAAGATACCTATCCTTCTATTACAAGCTGAATACCTCAGTCTCAAATCAGCAAAAATTTAAAGCCTCACAGGTCGATTTCTACATAATGAACAGTAATCGATTTTTAGCTGTTATGCAGAACTTTATATCTTTGTCTGCTCTAAAGTGGAAAAAAAAATTTAAACGATTTTATCAGTTTAATTATTTTATCCAATTGGATAAAATAATAGTATAGGGTTCTGAAGAGAGCAGTGGTTTGGAGAAAATAGTATTATGATTCACGATCTAAAATAGTATAGTAAAATAAAATAATGCAAACCAACTAAGTGGGTAGTTAGCTAAATAACCAGGTAATTAGACAATGCCTTAGGTTTTCATTATGATTATTCAATTTTTCTGTTCCAATTTAAAATGAGACTATAGGAAATATTATGTATTAATTTAAACAAAAATTAGGATTATTTTAAACGATTTTATTATTTCTAATGAATCGTAAGTATTTTTCTGTAGGCTATTTTCTGTAGCCTTGGTGTATTAGTTTCACTCCAGAGTCGTTATTGATTTTATAATTATTTTCATTTAAATGTATCAAGTTGGGATTCTGTGTCTTGTTATTGTTTGTACTTATATGTTCTTTTTACCTTTGAATTAGAAATAGTCCAGTTTTCCTGTGAATTTAAATTCACAGTCACTACATTTTAGTTCGTATGCACTACTTCGCTGGAAAGGGGCTTTTTTGTCTTTAGGTTGAGGGAAATAGGAATACAGTGGTTTTTCTACTTTAAATTATAATTTTGTTAATTCCTTTCCGACTTTATTAAATATAGTGCCGTAATATGGAATCTGAATGTATTTTTTGGAAGGCGGGTTTTTTTAAAATTTCGTTGATTGTTGGATTTACACCTACCCTTTCTTTCTATAAATTCCCAGTTCCAAGTTGAACTGTTAGCTTCAAAGAGCCTTTAGGTGAGCGTCAACGTATTGGTCATGAATGACTTTGAACGAGTCTTTTTTCTACTCAAAATATACCCTTATGATTGAGGGAAATGATTTAATAATATTTATAATTAGATTATGAATTCTAGAATAACAATTTCAGATTATTTCGTTTTAACTTTATTTAAGATGTCCAATAGGGGAAATCAGTTAATAAATTTTTAATACTGTTAACTATTCGGCACAATTCTGAACTGTGTTGCAGCTTCAACATAAGAGCACTATTAACATCTTTTTTCTATCGCCTATCAACAACATAAAGCTACATTAATTATACCTTGGTAAATTCTATAATATATATTATATTAACACAGCACATGCAGGTTCTTGTATCCTTATCCATAAATCTTTACCCCATTCCTTTATTCCTTCCACTCCAACTGCAGAAATCCAATCAACCTCGGTTATCATATCAATAAGTCCTTACAATTTAACTCTCTCAGCTGTATATAGCCCTCCAAATATTCCTCTTTCCTATAATCATCTTGAATCCTTATTCCGATCCCTTGGACCTCGCTTCATTGCAGGAGGAGACTACAACGCTAAACACCAACGGTGGGGTTGTCGATCATCCAACTCCCGTGGCAGCATCCTATCCCGAGTCTCTACAACCAATAGCTATTCCATCATTCCACCTATGAACCCCACCTATTGGCCAACATCCCTCAAAAAACGACCTGATATCCTTGATATATTCATCACTTCCCAGATATCATCATCCCAGCTCACAATAAAATCCCTAAATGACCTTTCATCCGATCATAGTCCGGTAATGCTTTCCCTACATTCAACTCCTACTCCTAAACCCACCCACCCTTCGCTGATTACAGGCCGAGTGGACTGGGACAGTTTTCGATATGATTTAGAAATGAAAATAGACTTGAAAATTCCACTTAAAACAAAACAAGACATTGACACTGCCATAGATATACTAACGACATCAATACGCAACAGCATAACAGATAACACCTCAAAAAGAAAAACTTACAATTCTCTCCAGAGTAATTTGCCACAACATCTTCGCATACTACTGAGAGAAAAGAGAAAAGCAAGAGCTAGGTGGCACAGGACCAGATATCCATCAGACAAAAAAAACTACACCAAATTAACTAACAAACTAAAAACAGAAATAAAAAAATACAAAATTCAAAATTTATTTACATATACTGAAAACCTCAACACGACTGACAAATCCTTATGGATGGCCACCAAAAAACTCTTGAACTATAAAAATTTTAATCACCCTCTCCTAACTGAAACTAAAACATGGTCAAGATCAGACAAAGAAAAATCTCAAATTTTCGGTCAGCACCTTTTCAATACCTTTAAACCCCATCCTGATATCCTTGACCCAAATCACCTTGAAAGTATTCAAACAGAATTAAATATCCCACTTCAAATGTCCCCTCCTCCTAAAGCATTCCATCCCTCTGAAATATCAAGTATCATCCAAAGATTGCCCACCAAAAAAGCACCTGGACATGATCTTATTACATCCTATATCCTAAAACTCCTTCCTCGGAAAGCCGTCCTATTCCTAACATTCATATATAACGCTGTACTCCGAACAACATATTTTCCTGATCCTTGGAAATTATCCATAGTCAAAATGATACCCAAGCCCAAAAAGCCACTGGAACACCCTTCCTCGTATCGTCCTATTTCCCTATTGCCAATTATGGGCAAAATCCTTGAAAAACTCATCTTAAAACGATTGTATCCGATCCTAGATTCCAATCACATAATCCCAGACCACCAGTTTGGATTCCGAACATCACATTCCACAATCCAGCAATGTCACCGTGTGGTGGACGTTGTCTCCTCCGCATTGGAGCGAGGAATGTACTGCACGGGAGCCTTTCTCGATGTAGAACAAGCTTTTGACCGAGTCTGGCACCCGGGACTGCTTTACAAACTCCGTAAATTCCTACCTCCTACATACTTCCTTATCATCCGTTCATATCTTAGCGATAGAACCTTCAAAGTTAATCATAACTTTTCCTACTCCTCTCTCTTTACCCAATCTGCAGGTGTTCCTCAAGGAAGTATCCTTGGTCCAATCCTCTACACGGTGTATACAGCTGACATCCCGACGCATCCTAGCACCATCCTCACCACGTATGCTGATGACACGTGTGTGTTATCAGTAAACAATGATCCCTTTATTGCCTCCCAGACACTCCAATCCCATATCATAAAACTTCAAGAATGGTGTGAAAAATGGAGAATCAAGATAAATCCAAATAAATCCCATCAAATAACCTTCACCCTCCGTCGTAAACCCACGACCTCCTGTCCTACAATATTAAATACATAATATAAAAAAAAAAAAAAATATATATATAAATAATATACTAAATTTATTATTATTAATTTTAATATAATGTTTTATAAATTAATATTTAAATCATTTAAATTTCTGATTTTTTTTATTGTTATTGATAGAGGAGGTATGCTTTATGAGTTGCCAGTATCCTTGTCAAGAAGCTCTGCAAATAGAGTAATTATGCAGAGGAAATAATTTCTTTGGCCGACGATAAATCTTGGCTGTGCAATCTCGAGAAATGTCAGCCACTGAGAGCTAACTTAAAATATATTTATCAACTTCCTCTAGAGAGGATATTTATATAATATAAATAAACATTATTATTTATTCTTCGATTTCAATATTAAAAGTTTATTTTTAAATTTTTGATACGAGCTTGTAAAAATATTAAACAAATATTTATTCAATTTTTTTTCTGTAATGCCAAGAGCGTTCACAATGTTGTTGATTCGTTTCTCAACTTGCTCAATTAATATGTATTTCATACAGTCCAACCAACATAATACTTGTACTTAGCGCTAGTTGAGGACTTTGGTTTGGACTTTGCAGTATACTTATTATTGTAAAATAATACTATTTTACTATTCTAGTAAATAATAAATATTTACTATTTACTTAGTTTTTTCGTTAGGAAATGGTTAGAGCTTAGTTACTACTGACCTAACAATGACGATTGAGAATTCTATTTAGACAAGCCAACACGATGACGTAAATGAATTGAGAGTAATAAAGCGTATCTTGATTATTAAAGATATTTTATAATCATTTATTTAATACATATATTTTTAAAAAATAATCCTTCAATAAGTTTCGGGCAGCGTCGTAGATTTTTGTTGCGCACGTACTCATCCATATTGATTTACACCATTGCATCATGCTTCTGTAGATTGCAATAATAGAATAAAATCAGGCTGAGAATTTGGTGCATTTACGATTTTATTATTATATCTTAAATAACATTTTATTTCAAACACTCAAATTTTTACTGGCGTATAGTTTGTAAATCGGATTACTGATAAAATCTTCAGTTATTTTCTAAGATCCATCCAATCCCTCTCAGATATAAATCTGGCTTCGGCGACATTTTATGATTTATTATTTATTTTATATCAACTGCTAATAGACGCCCCACCCCCCTTCGGTTTTAACATTTATAGAGAATTATAAAATTCCAATTGGGGACGAGGCATAAAAATTTATAGCCTCCTCATGTTCAACCCTCCCCTTCCCCCCTTTCCAGGCACTGGAGGGGGTTAAATATTTTATCAAAGCCCCCCCACCAATTTAAATGTAACCAGATCCTGCCAACGAGCGCTCGATATCTGATCCAGCCCCTCACCGATATAACAAGATACATCGATATCTCGGATCATCTTGTTAGTGTAATTGCCAAGGGGTCACAGATTTCGAGATTAGATTTAAACTCACTTCTACTGACAACTGCCGTGGGCCAATAACATGCAAATTTCCTCTGGGCCCGGGTGCTTTCGAGGGGGCGAGGCGATCTATCGGGTTAAATCCGATATATTGCTTCGGCCCGACAATTCTTTACAGTATTGCTTCGACGTTTGGATTCGAAACAAATTAGTGAGAGTTGTTAGTCGGAGGATAACGAACTGAGGGATGTTCTGTTCTGAATACTTCTTCAAATTCATAGAATTTCTTTAATTAAAATGCGGCAAAACTGAAAATGAGTTTTCATTGTACTGGCAACATTCATAATAGTAAAAATTTATGAAATAAAGAAAAAAAGTGAATCATTCATTTTTTTAATCCAAATAATCTGCTTATTGAATGTTTATTACCTTGAAATGATATACGTAAATTTAAGTTCCATATCCTGTGAATAACAGATGGATCCATGACCTTTAAAATCTATCAGGTTTTGAAAGATAAAAAAATAAATAAATTAATGTTTCAATATTGCTAAGCGTTTTAGGTTACGTTAAGTAAAAAGCAATAAAATGTTTTTGGGCCCTGTCAAAGTAAATTAAATTTTTATCTTTTTATCCAACTAGGAATATCTCGGAATACTTGCTTTGTGGAGAAAAACTTAAAAGAGGTAAAAAGTAGAGAAAGAGAGAGAGAGAGAGAGAGAGAGAGAGAGAGAGAGAGAGAGAGAGAGAGAGAGAGAGAGAGAGAGAGAGAGAGAGATTAAAGTTATTAAAATTTTAAATTTACCAATTTCGGCTCAGAATGTTCCTAAACATTTGACCTTCAGTGTATGTAGTTGTAATAAATTATAAAGTTTTAATATGTTGAAATATAGAAATTAAAAAGGCCGCTAACGTTTCGGCATTCTTAAGAACGTCTTTTCTATCCATCAAAGTTCTTGAGGATGCGTGCCTCCAGGTGGTGCGGCTGGATACTCTATTCTGAAAATGCTAGGAATAGTGAAACTAAAAGGAAACCATCTAGGGCTCAATACCCTAGTTGTATTATAGTCCGGATTTATCTGGACAAAACTTAACTTATTATCTTGAAAGCGACTTCTCACAGAAATAAATACTCCGAAGACAAAGACTGGCGATCGGTCAGGGTACCTGACAGTGTGAAGCTGAAAAACAGTGAATCGGAGCACCGCAAGGTCCCAAGTAAAGTTTTTTAAATAATTAGAATTCTTGTGGGGAAGAAGGAGAAAATTGACTAAGAAAGGATGAGAGGAACATATCAAGAGGATGGGAGAGTAATGGAATAGAAGGAAGTCGGAAGGTGTGAAGAAGAATAAGTAGTGATATTCGCATGGTCCCTGCTGGCCGATTCGTGTAAAAAAAAATATATATATATATATAAAGAATAATACAAATAATTATATAGCTATTTGGTTGTGTTAAACAATTAATAAAAATTGTTACCAAGATAAGTGCACATATATTTAAAACAATCTAACAAAATATTTAGCAGGATTTAAATTGAATATTTGTAAAAACAATCTTTAAAACAAGAAAATCACTGAATAACCATTACATTATATGTAATATTATGCTTATATATATTTATTAATATATTTTCTGATTGATACATTTTACGTTATCCCATTGTTATATTCATAGAATAAAATAAATGGCATGATAAATTAATAATGATTTTTCAATTAAGTAAAAAAAAAATACAGTTCTCCAAGATTTATAATATATAACTTGTACCAAATTCTATTAGGGCATGAAAGTAACACTCCAGTCAGTCCTTGGACTTCGAGGTCCTGTTTGTTTCTGTATTACCATGGGGATTATCAGTCTAGCAGGGGAAGGTTGTAGACTGACATCCGTTGGTCTTATCTATGTCACCGTTACTTTGGCTAAGATAACTTGTCCAAGATACTGCTTAGTCCTCTTAAGTGCGATTTGAATTACATTTTCTGAGAAAATTCGAAGAAATTTTCATTTTTTGTAAAATGTTCGACTGTATTAAAACTATAATAGGTATATAATTTAAATTCCATTAAAAATGGTTACCTACTTGAAGAAGCTACTCTACTTTTATCTATGTTAAGAAGTATTTTATCTTTCAGACCTTGTAGAACAATCAAGAATCGTTAAATATTTTCTTCGAAACCCACCACATTAGTGTTCTTATTTATTATTTTATAAATAATAAATACTATACAATAATTTATTATTGATCATTTTATTGATGACAAAAGAAGGAGCACTTGATTTAACGTACGATTTTAGATTATTTGAATTAGATGCGAAATAACTTTGATGTTTTGTTGAAACCTCTACATTTCAATTCCATAAATTTAAACAGACCTAATCATAGTAAAGGAAATGATCCTTTCACGATTAAATACAAATATTAAGACAGCGTTAGTTTGTCTAGTAAAAGTGTCTGTTAGAAAGTTAGAAGTTAAAAGGAATACTATCGATTGTGTGTTTGTATTTTTGTTCAGATGGATTTATATCAATCGGATCTATTCTACAGATTCTACATAATTACTATGTAATCACAAATATAATTCTTATTCATTTATTTAGGCATACTATGTCAATATAAAAGTTACAGTAAAAATCTATATTTTATTAGATTAGACATACGTTTAAATATTTGAAAATCTCAATTCTTAGATCATATATATATATATATATATTATTTTTATATATTTTATATATATATATATATATGATATATATTTATATATACTACATAGTACATATACATCTACTAAATGTTTGGAGACATGAATACACTAAATGTAAATCATCTACCCATTGGTGGCACTTCAATAAAAGTTCTATAGTAGAAGGTCCCGAGGCCATCTTCTTATCAGAACCCTCAGAGGATTATCAGGAATAGAATGCGAAGCAGGTTGAGGGATTAGTGGATTTGAGTGGTTATGGAGTTCACTATTAAAGGATAGGTATCAGGATTAGGCTAACTCAGCAACATATGGAACATTAAGATCTTTATGGATAGGTTTATTAGTGACAAAGTAAGGTGCTTTGAAAATTTTTCGAAGGATTTTGGGCTGTAAGAATTGGATATGGCACGAATCAGAAGGTTTACATAAACCCCAAAGCTCGCAAAACCCACTTTACATACTGATTACCTTCCCTGAATTGGGAAAAAAAGTGGGTTGTTGATTTTAACCAAATCACCGCTGTGCACAGCTCTAGGTTTAAGAACAGTAATATCTAATAAATACTCAATCCAAGACCCCTTATAGATAGTAGTGGTGCATTTTTTTTTTCTAATTACATCAAGATAAATTAATAGCTAATTATTATTGTTTTTGTTGGGAAAAAATATTTCTAAATAGAAATCAGTGTGTCTATATTTGGTACAATGAGTTAGAAAATTAATATAATGAAATGAAAAAAAAAAGAAGATTATATCAAGCCAAATACCTTTCCCTGTTGTAAAGCCCAAATAGTGGAAACCGCAATTTAAATAGAAGTATACGGAAATTTTAAAAGCAACACAGACAATTTATGAAACTCTTGATGTTTCCAAGACCAATATAGATATCTGATTTCTGGCAATACCTAAACTCTTTCCTTCTCAAGCTGTATCCTCAGATACGAATCTAGAGCAGAAGTTACTTATGAGGTGATGTCGGGGCAATTAGGATGCAAATGTAGTTAGTACTAAGGAGCGATCGGGAGAATTGAACGGCCGTTGTTGGCCGCCCCTCAAAGAATCCTCTTAGTGAAGCACTTGAGGAATTCTGGAAATGCTCCTTGTTTAGTTAATAAATTGCCTTGGATGGGACTCCTTTATTGGCGCTTAAGATCTAGATAATGGCATCTCTCTGTTCCCTTCCAACCCGGGGCCAAGCAGAGTCTACTTTTTTGGTACTTAATTATAAGATTTATAGTCTCATTCTTGAAACATTGTTGCCTCTGGTGCAACTTTAAAGGAAAATAATTGAATAATTTGGGGGAAAATTCCGTTTAAAGTCATTTTACCTAATCGTCTCCTTTTATCCATTTATAAACCTAAAAAGGGCGAGAAACAAAGATAAATGCTTTGATCTCATACATTGCTATTTTTCCTTGCAGGAAGAAAAAAGTGAGCTCAGAATTTTTCACCCTTGATATAAATTTACTAGCATCCCAGGTCAAGTCTTCGGCCGCTCTCATAATTAAAGAACTTAGATAATTTTAACTAATAATTAACGTTAGATAAAAATCTTGTATTGAAGTATGCGATTGAGCATTACTTCTTCAACGATATTTTCAGGCATAGCAATAATTTTTAAACTTGTGCCACTGCACTGATTAGGTGGTTGAAGATTACACAAAAGCATAATTAGACATCCAATTTTAAGTTTTAATCCAAGAGATAGTGGACACTGAGAGACTAAAACTATTAAGAAACTTCGGGATAGTGGACTGTATGATCAGTTCTAACAAAAAACCTGGTTTCTGCCACTTAACATTTTACATTTAATTTTTTATTATTGTAAATTTTATTTTGTTATACCTATACCAATATGAAAATTATGTAGGTGAAATTTGGTTCAGATAGGTTCAGTAGTTTTATCATTGGCGCTAACCACATATCGTGTGATTTTCAAATTTTAAGCTCTATAGAACACCGTACCTTTGTAACCTCACATGTAGAATCGCCACCTAACAGCCAATTTTTATGCTTCATATTTGTCCATATATTATAGCTTTTTTAGTAACAAATTAATTGATAATAATTAGATTTTATTATTGCTAAACCGTCTTGGAGCTATAAAGATAATATGATTGAAATTTAGTACGGATTGGTACCGTAGTTTTTTCGTGGTTAGGGACCACAAACGAAAAATGGGTTGTCCTTTTATATAATAGTATAGATTTGAAATGTATGTGTGTGTGTGTGTGTATATCTATATTGTTTGAATTGAAGGGTGAAAACCTTCTTATGGTGGCATTATATTTTAACAGCTCCGTTTATATCATAAGAATAAATATATGTATCAAACAACAAATAAAATGATATATATAATTTAAATAAAGAATTATTTAAATAAAACACAAAATTAATTTTTCTTATTCACTTAAATAAGTGAATGTACTGACAACGATTATAGTAACATTTTAAAACTTGAAAAGAAGTACTCATCAGTAGCACTTTATTAAAAATTCTAGAAGGTCTCTAGGCCATTTTCGTTTCAGACACCTCGGAGGATTATCAGGAATGGAGTGGGAAGCAAGTTGAGAAACTAACGGATTTGAGTGATTATCGAGCTTACTATGAAAGGATAGGTATCTGGTGTGGGCTAAATCAGCAACATATGGAACATTAAGATCTTTATGGATAATTTAATTGGTGACAAAGTAAGGAGTGTTAAGGATTTTGGATTGTAAGGATTGAATACGAGATGAATTGGATGGTTTAGTGGAGCCCCAACTTCGTACGTCCAAATAGGTCTAATCACAGTCATGAAAATGAGTCTTTTGTAATTAATTGGGAGCTTTGAACGTGTGTCTAGTAAATGATGAAGTAGGCTGTAACGACGGGCAATTTCTTGTCGTTTTTCTATTCAAAATTAAATATAAAAGAAAATTAAGGTCTTTACATAAATATCATCCCATATTCCAATGCATCCTTTTCTCGTCAGAGACAATTTAATGCCCTAATACTCAGCGGTTTTTGATGATTTATGGATACGAAATATTTAACTTACAAGAAGATTTAAAGATATATATATATATATATATATATATATATATATATATATATATATATATATTTTTTTTTTTTTTTACATTCTTTGAAAAACTAATCAAACCCTTCTTTAAACTAGCTTACACAAGAAGGTCGCAACGATCTAAAGATATGTACGTATGTGTATGTGTATATGTACGTATGTATGTATATATGTAAAAACTAACATAGTAATATTGGAATATATTATTCAATTTGAGATCATATTTTTTTTAAATATTTAATTTATTTAATAACTTTGTTTTTTATGTAATTTAAGTTTAATATTATATTATGTATTTTATTTTATTTTGGTTTTTATAGTTTTCTTTCTTGTGTATTGTATATATACTCACTGATATAATATAAACGGAACAGTTAAAATATAATAGCAATAATAAAAATAAGCAGGTTTTCAACCTTTAAAATAAATTGTGGATTAGGCTGTATGTTTTCGATATTTTGTCTTATTTTTTTTATCCATGTGAGTGTAAATCTGAGATGCTTAGTGTTCATCATTGACAATGTTTTTCTAATTTTTGTTGACACCGCTATTGATTTTAAATTTGATTGGAAGTTTCTTCTTCTTTTTTTGTAAATGGAATACTCAGCTTTTATATTGAGAGTACTTTATTTTATCTGGGTAATACTTCTTTGTCTGATAATCTGAAAATATATTTTTTTAATATATATATTTATCAATTCAAACTGCTCAATTACGATTTATGTATACGAGTACAATGCTATCACTCATAGACAAATCTATTACAGGATTATTTCGTAAACATCCGAAAACATCGGGTCGATGCCCCGCAGAATCCTCTAGGCCTACAGTTTTTCACCCCCTCCGCCCCGCTTTCCAACACCCCCCCCCCCCCTCCGCAGACTTCGCCAGTTCCCATCCAATTTTCATAGCAGGATCAATAATCAATCGCCTGAGTGTTCGCCAGTAGCAGCACTGATTTCCAAGTTAGGAATACTTTAGAAGAACTTAAAGTTTCGGTTAAGAACCAAGTTTAAATTCCTATTTTTTTTCCTATTTATTTGTTATTTTTAAGTAATCATCACAGATATAAAAAACAAATTGGTGTAACGATAAAATTGTCCGTTTCGTCTAATTTATGAGTCCCCAGAACTATGAACATGTTTATTATTTACCAAAAATGTATTCTCTCTTACACCAATCTAAGCTCATTTATCAGCAATTGACAGCCTTGATAAAGTGTTAGTAGTTCAGTCAATAAGCCATGGGATTATTTTTTACATCATAGCATTGTTAACAATAGTTAAAAGGTGAACATACTAATAGTCCCAGACCCAGGGGGTGAGCTTAAGATGTGGGTGAGGAGAGAAGGTTCAATTTTTGGATTTTTAGATTATATCTCGAAAAAGGTAAACTCAATAAAATTATGTTTTAAATAAAATCTAAAACTAATTAAATTTCTTATAACATTGATTCTATAGATATTTGTCAAACTTTCAACGGTTTTCGAGATATACGTCACAGAAAATCCATAATTTTCGAAAGAAAAAAAAATTTACTTCACTTTTGTCAAACATTTGCTTCTAGTGCCTTCCACAAGCGTTTTTTCAGAAAAAATGTCAGAATAAAAGTTTTAGAACATTAAATTTACTTCAATTTCATATAAAGTTTCTGGCACCTGAACTTCTAGCTACTCCTAACGAAGCTATGAAGTCAAAAACAATCACATTTCATGAACTCTACACCCCTAATTTCAGCACTAATTGACTGGACTATGTTTTTATTCAAAAAGCAATGTGTCGACGTCTTAGAAAATTCTTGTAATTTTAAGACATTATTAAATCGTTCTTAAAATGAACAAAACTGAACAAGGTGTCCTTGACTTGCAAACAGCGCGCCGTTTCTTAAAAAAAAAAAAAAATGGCTAATAGAGATACGTCTTTGGAAAGGAAGAAGAGAGAAGTTCTTTTTTTGAATCTACGAAGGTTTTTGATGGACGTACAACAAACTCCGACTTCTATTGCAACCAGATCGATAGAAAGACTCGAAAATGTCGCAGCGTTATTCAACATTGCTATCCGTTATCAACGTTATCTAAAATGTCAAAAGGAGTTCTGTTCAAGGAAGACAATAATCGGTCGCATACTTCCCAGCAGAGCAATGAATATTTGAAAATCTTGAACGTCGAACTTCTTCCACAACCTCCTTATACCTTATACGAATTACTACCTGTTTCGATCCACATGGCACATTTCTTTCAAGAAAAAAATTTTATTATTTTGCGGAAGTCGAAAATGTGGTACAAGAATTCTTCGACTGTTAACTTGAATGGTATCGGTGCGAGCGATTGACAAGCAGATGCTAACTTAGGCAGATAACAATAAACAATCTAAGACAATAGACAATACTTTGAGTATTAATTTTAATTTATATTAAAGAATCAACAATACAAATATTTGTTGGTAAACGGTAATTTTTTTAAGCACACCTTATCATTTTCATTTTTACAACAATCTATTTGATAGAGGGTTTTGAGCCACTATTACGATCAGACTACAAATAGTATATATAGAATTTTCTAAAATTGTATTATTCATAGAAAAAACAATACATAATGAAACATTATTCGTTAAGAAACATAGCATTTTAAAATTAATATCAATTTCCTGAATTACTTTGTCAAAACAGGCTTGTCCATTGTGATCTTAAGGCACAAATGTAACTGGATTTTTCCTGAACCGGAAACCTACATTTGAATAAAAATGTCTTTCAACCTTCGAATTTAAAACCTTTTGTTAAGAAGTTACTTTGATATTAATTTATATATATATATATATATATATATATATAGTCTCAAAAATAGAATAATAAATTATTGAGGAAAATATTAGTAGAACGATTGGCCCTATAATGATTTCAGTTTTCGGAAAGGTCACTTTAAATCTCCGTTATGTTCTAAGAAAAGATAAAAAAAAAAAAAAAAAAAAAAAATGAAGATAAAATATCACTAGATAACAGTATTAATTGGACATAATGTTCACAACATCGATAAATACAATAAATTAATTTAACGAGCAGTGTAGTCAATTAGAAATAAATTTTATTTTTTTGTTCGACACTTAAGGAATTATAAAATTAGGTTATGATGGAACGATACCGATTTATGTCCTCTTTTATGACCTCTTAAATTGAAATAGCTACTTCTATATTATATTAGTTGTTTAAATAGTTGTTAGTGCGTAGAAGGTCAATGCGATATATCTTGAGTTATTTATGTAAACAGAGAAGAAGAAAGTTGTTAAATTTATAAGAAATATATATTTAACCAAAATCCTTTCTTTTTTTTCTAAATTACAAACTATAATAACATGCTTTTAATTTTTTTTTAAATAATTACTTAAAGTTAGTGATGAAAATTTTAAGTTATCCATTAGAGATTTTTTTTTTTTTATTAAATATTTTTTCTACAATTTATTTCTACGAATGCTGCATCAGGTATCGTTTGTTTGGGGGAAATAGGTGAGCAGCTGTACCAGAGGCACCTGGAATGGCATGTGAAGGAAATTCTGGAAGGAAGAGAAGTAAGCAATATAGAGGTAAACCTATTTATAATTTATTTATTAAATTTGTTAACTATAGATTGAAATTCCTCAAGTAAATTTGAGGCCTAATACATATACATACATAAATATATATAATTTATGAGCAATGGCAATGTAAAGCAACTAACGGTTCTAATAAACGAAGGTGGCCATCAGCGGATAATCGGGATTCGAGTAGAAAGGAAATTCAGAAATGAATGAATTTAAGTTGAGTGAGTTTATTACAAGGGTTATGTAATTCAGTCAAAATCAGCAATAAATGTAAAAGAAAATATTTTATGGAAAATTTTACCACGATAAAGAAGAAATAAACTTGATAATAGAGGAATTGTACCGTTAAAAAGAGGCCCTAAAGCTAGCTTCCATATATCTATAGGAGTCTAAATTATATATGGATAAACATGATTTATATTGGTTAATTTATATTCTAAATCAATTTATTATTTTTTTAATAAAAAAAAAAAAATTTAACGAATTTGATATACCGTATGAGCAATAATACATATACACATACATACAATTTTTAATGAGTAAAATTAAATTTACTAAAGTTTTGTTTTATTGTAATAACATTTTTGTCGAATTCATGGACATTCTAAAATATTTAAAATATGATTTGTTTTTCATTATTTTTATACTTTATTATTTGATTATTACAATTATTAGTTATTGGTTCTTTTTAAGTTTAATTTTTTCTCTTCCCTCCTTATGTGTCAAACGATACTCTACATACAAACTTACGTATTTTGATATTTAAGACCCATATTCACAAACTTTATCGACATTTTCATGAAAAACTACGTGGATACTCTAACAGATACATAATATGGCTACAGTACAGATACCTAACATAACTCAACGGAGGCTGAAAAGGAAGTGAGTGAGGGATCTCCTAGTCTAATCCCTAATAATTCAGTTTCATGCCTGGAGATTGTAAAAAATCCAATGGGTGCTGACTCCCTCATGCCTGATCATGTCTGTTGTTTTAATTTAACTCCACGTTCACTGGTTGTCCATTGTGTACAGTTGTGATTAAAATTATGTTAAAAAAAAAAAATATTATTTTTTCCAAAATGAGCTTTATATTTTTACAGATGTAGTTGGAGTATGCAGTCATAGATACACATCAATTGAAAAAAACTTTAATTTATAATGTCAACGTTTCGTCTTGCATTGCAAGCCTTCATCAGGGTTTCAGAAAGAGTGAAAATCGGAAACTGCAAGTCGAAACGTCGGCATTATAAATTAAAATTTATTTTTAATTGCTTTGTATCTATGTCTGCATACCCCAGCTACATATATCTTTAAATACTTCTCAATCAAAAAATACCCCATCAATGATATTTTTTACTATATCCTTTTTCTATTTTAAATTATTTAATCATGAAAGATTAGGAGTATTTTTAAAAAAAATACGATCTACAATATCCCGTGTTTTTTAGGACTTAAAATAATTAATTCATATAAAATTTTGAACCAATGTGCTATATTCATAAGACAAAAAAATATTTTTTATATAATTCCAACCTTTTACGCCACTAATTTTGTACTGTTGTAATATTGCAGCATTAAAAAAAACAAAAACAAATCTGCAATAGCTGAATTATATTTAAAATTTTGACTTTCAGGATTTGCTATTACCACTTAGTTTTTTTTTTCTGAAATAAAGCTATTGTGGAAAGATCCTTGCCTGTACTGTTGGAATTTTTTTCTTTCAGAATTATTTTTGTTTATTATTCTGTATTTTTATTGTTGGCACATTATTAGTTCAAACTATATTATTATTCAATAGCGAGTGTCTTTTGTTACTTTCGATGTTCATATAAATATATGATCTATATTATTAATTATATTCATTTTTATATAATATTTTAGTGGACAATCTTTAGTGAACACTTGAGTGATTTTAACGGCAGCCACAACTAATATCTCTCCGCCACCAGTATTGTACTTACATCCGCCTTTTTTGTAGTTAAAGGAAATGTAAACAACATTAAATATAATTTAGCTATGAAAACAAGGCACACCTTGGCATGAGACCATATAATAGGCTTGAGGGTTATGGTTTGTTGTTGTTTAAACTGTAAAAAAACCCATCCCTCGGGTACACTTTTAGTACCAGGGAGTGGGTACAGTTAGGTACAACAGCAGAAAACGGCTCAACTACCGCAATTTTTTTACACGGGAGAGAAAGTTTGGCTTTACGACCCCGGAGCAGAGGTGGCTTTTTTACCCTTTTCTTCTTTCTCCTTTCTTCCAAGCGACATCAGGTATCAAGGGCAGAGAGGGTTGTATGACTGTCCTTATTTTTTTGGCTCATTCGGAGAATATCGTCTTTGAAGGGGGAGCTAGAGACAGCAGGGGGTGTGAGCCTTTCCAGTAAAAGGTAACTGTCTTGGAGAAAACGTTTGATCGTAAAAAACGGATAAAATGAATAATTCGGCAAAAAATGGTTAAAGGTTGACTGTGGATAATTTTCTTCATAGCTAAGTATTTTAAAATCAAAGTAAAATTGTGTTCGTCAAAAACACTTGTCAATTACAATTAGACAAATAGTTAATGTGTTGTAAGAAAAAAATGGTGTGAAAGTCATAAGGGAGAGCAGAACCCAATGGCACCTCCAGTCTTTATTTTTTTTTAGTCTAGGAGGTCTCTCATCCAGCTCCTTTCTAGCCTTCTCTGATTGTTGTCGGGAATATGTATTTTGGCCATGTTGTTTACAAGTGTATTAGGATGTCAATGTAATGTTTCGTGGAATCGTTTGTAGAAGGTTCGTATTTGTTCGTTAACTGATGGCGTGCGTAGGTCAGTATCTAAAGTTATGTTGCTTACTTACCAGGATGCTTTTGTCATTGTCCTGAATGTTTGGAGTTTGTTAATATTTTATCTGTTCCGTATATCTGCGAAGCGTCTGTCCAAATAGGTTTCAGTAAGAAATTATAAGTGTTCATTTTTTGTTTAAGTATACAAATAAGCAATATATTTTATGTATACATTATAAAAATTTTTAAACAAATAAATATTGATGAATATAGAGGACGTTGAAGGTTTTTTTTTTTTTTTGGTTATTCGAATTTGTTATATTTTTAAATAATAGTGTTTGAATGATCTTTGGTAAAAAGTTGAAATGTATGTTCAGGGAAAAAAATTATACATACTAATGCAATGCGAGATATGAGATGCACCTTGCTGCAGTAATCTTTTTCCGATACAGTTAGTATTGAAAAAAAAATAAAAAAAACTATTAATGTAGTTTGTTCATTTTAATGTGTTTTGCAGTACCTCAGACGTTTGCTTTGTAAATAAAGACAAATTTCAATATAATGTAATAGGTAATCTCTTATTAGGTAATTTCATATTCCAAGTGATGAACTTGCCGGTTCTTTTATGTAATAAAATTTTACAAAATATTTTATGAAATTATGTAGTTACTGAATTATCTGAGATTGATATTCGGGCGCGAGGTGAATTACGGAAATAAAAGGGAAAAAACTTGTTATCTTTTTTAGTAAACATTAATAAATATTTTATTTTACTTAAATTAAATGCTAGTTAATATAATATTTAAATTTGTTTATTTGTGCTTAACTTCCTTATGTACTCTAATTAGGGCAGGAAGGACGGGTTATCCTAAAGGTTACCTACCTACTCTAGCAGTGATGGGAAGGTCAAGATTTCGCGGGTCTGCCAAGAAATACATTTTAACCAGCCCAGGTGGGATTCGAACCCACGATCTTCACTGAGACCCTCACCACAACTCGAATATACTATTCAAATATATTTTTAACTTATTACTACAGTTAAAAATATAGAAATGTACTCAGATTAGTCCTAAGCTATTTCTTAAAATGTAATTCAATTTTTTTCCCAAAAAACTGGATTATTTATTGCATACTCAAAGTATTCATGGACTCGTTTATTTATTTTAAAACATCATTATGAAACCAACCAAACCTATATCTCAAGCGAAGACTCCATTGGATCACATTATATTTATGGGATTTGACATTATGTTTCAATGCCGCCAAGACATAACTCAAAGAAATTTGAGACTCCATTGGAATTGAAACATAAAGAGAGCATTGAACAGTATCAACACTTCATCAACCAAAAACGTTTCCCGTCAACACCATCCCTGGGGATCACGGACCCAAATATTGGCCGATCCAGCCCAGAGGACCATATTTCCAGGGATATTTGAATAGGAACTGGTCTGGAATAAATTGCAATAGGCGCTTGGCTGGCAGTAAATAAGCAGGTGCCCTTGGATTAGAGGCATTACCGACTCTCGTGCACTTGACGCACCCTCGGCATAAATTTTGGGGCGGTGAGTTGTGGGTGGGGCCGCCGCAAATTACCGCCCCCCATTGTCTGCCCCTCCTTTACATATCCGCCATCTTTTATGGTTCAGCACCCCTACCTGGGGTCGTCCTTCTCTTGTACTGGCAATCGCTCGTGCAGCAAATGGCATCCTGGGATTTAATATTAATTAGGGGAGTTTGTAACCACAATGAAAAAAAAAAAATGAAAAACTGAAATAATGTAAAATTATAAAACAAAACCCGTCAGAATAACCGAGCAGAATGAGTATAAACTTACATAAATAATTATTTGTCCATTATTAAAAATAAGGTATTTATGGTACTGTGGATGCAAATCTATACAAGCCATTTTTCGTTTGTGATCACTAACGGCCTAAAACTACTGAACCAAAGAAGACCGAATTTTGACCACGTCATATTTATAGATCCAGAATGTTTTAGCAATAATAAAATCTAATGATTTTCCATTAGTTAGTTATGAGCGATAATAGGTAGATATCAGTGAAGTTTGAACATTGACCGATAGGTTGCTAACGCCATTTCACTTGGAAGGTTTCAAAGTTACAGTGTTATACAGAGCTCGACATTGATAATAAAATTTTCATATTACTATTAAATTGTTATTAAAAAGCTATAGGTATTTTCGGCGACATGAACTGATCCCAGTGAAGTTTAAAAATCTACCGATATGGTAATAATAAAAATTATTACCGAATGAAAATGTAGATCCTTTGCTTTTTAATATTACCTTCAAAAATATCATTTCTCAGGCCTTTTGTTGTAAGCACTGATAATGCAGTCTCTTTCCATCTGGATTACCAACTCATTGATTAAAATTTGGTTGTCTAATCATGCTTTTAAATAATCATCAAGCGCCTAATCAGTGCAATTTAAATCAGGCTAAAAATTACAGCTATGCTTGAAAATATGATTGAGGAAATAATGCTTATCAAATGCGTGCTGCAATACAAGATTTTTATAAAAAAAAATATATAAAACTTCAATTATTAGTTAAAATTACTCTTAAGTTCTTTACTTATGAGAGCAAGCGAAGCCGCGACTGGGTTGCTAGTTATGTAATAAATATATTAATGGTTAAAATGTAAAAACCATAATAAATACAACCCTCACCACCCTTGAATCTCTTTTTCTATAAAGACAGTTAACTTGGTATTGATTGAAGTCAGAGTGCATTGGTCGTTGGTTCGCGATATCCCCAACAAGGATACAGCCTCAAATAACGTAACGAGGAAAATTAAATATTATTGAATTTGACATTATTGTAAATAATTAGATCAAAAATTAGATTTTGGTTAGTTTAAATATTAAAAAATTAATAAATATTGAATATTAATTTTTTTTATTTTTATGCTTTAGCTAGACACCATTGGCCGACCAACTTTAAAATAATATTTATTCAAAATGATTGTTTTTTTTCAATGAATAGTTTATGCTGTATTATAATTTAATACCAGTGGATTATACAATATTAGGGATTGATATTATCTCTATATAAGAAGGATTTTCTTTATTTATTATATTTTTAATTTTATTTATAAAATGATATCGCTCGGCAGAATATTTGATGCATTGACATTAAGTTTCGGAATGTCCTTAACTTCGTACAACATTAATTTATTAGGTTACGATTCCTTAATTAAATTTCTAACAATTTATAACTATTGACCTTTATTATATCTAGCCATCAAATATTTTACTATTTTTATGAGTCTATTAATAAATAATAAGATATAATGTTGTGTATAATATATGTATTTATAATATAAAACATTATTTGACTAAGTATTTAAACAGGTTTTGTTGTAATTGTAGTTAATTAGATATTTAGTTACGTTTAGGATAATATAACTAATAAATATTAATTTATCAGAATATGATTCATTATGTACCAGTAAATAAAAGAACAATAAATGCAAACAATTTATAATTTATAACCTGTATTTTTTTAAAACTATTTATTGGTTTTTCTGTATACATTATAAAAAAGTAAATTGGAGGAAATTATTACAAAGAAATTTCAATAACATGTAAAAAACTACTAACTAGCAGCACTTCAATAAAACTGCATTAGAAGGTCCCTTGGCCATCTTCTTTTCAGACCTCTTGGAGGATTATCGGGAATCGATTGTGAGGCAAGTTGGGAGACTAGTGGATTGGAGAGGGTATAGAGTTTGCTATGAAGAGATAGGTGTAAGCGAATAAGCAACGTGTAAAACATTAAGATATTTAGTTTATTTGTGACATTTAAAGGAGCATTGAAGATTTTATGAAGGATTTTGGATTGTAAGAATTGGATAAGAGAAGTATTGGAAGGTTTAGTAGAGCCTCAATAATCAAATACGTACGTTCAAATGGATATAAAAATTGTCATGTAGATAAGTCTTTTGTAATTTATTAGGGGATTGAAAACTTGTCTGTTAAATGCTTCTTGTCATTTAAGTATGGTATGTGATATAAATATAATAATAAATAATAAGCTAAACCGATAACAAATTTATGTTCTAGAAAAAAAAAAAATTAACAGTTGGGCAAATCAAAACATATGGAACAATTATGGTGAAATTTGACCATGGCAAAAGGTGATAAAAAATATTTTAATGAATTACATAATTGAGTTAAAAATTAATTATTCCAATTAATTTTGATTTATGGGGAACATAGAATGTTGAAATGTTCCAGTCCTTGTGTGTAAAAAATTTGTTTGGGATATTTAGCCTCGACCTAAATTATCTATCAAGATCAAATAATTAAAAATATATCTTAAAAACCAACAATCGAAAATTGTAACTAAAAATACACTCTTATTTTATTGTATATTTTTAAGGAATACATAATATATAAATACAACAGAATGAATATTGAACATTGCAGACAATGTATGCGACATTGACGACTGAAGGACATAGTTACCCAATTGAAACCTTGCTGAATACCACATCAACACTGTAAATATTCAATTCACTCCTCGAATCGTGGTATCATAAAAAAAAATAATCATAGTTCACAAAGTAATACTTTTGCTGTAGAAAATATTAAATGAATGCATTTTATTCTTTGTTGGGGCTTAACGCATTTTATTCCTATTTGCAATTTTATTTTTATTGTATTATATTAGTGAAGGTTGCAATATTTGTAAATAGGAAAAAAAAAATAGGTTTTTATTTCATAGAAAACTCTTAATATTAGCAATGTTTTATCAAAATTATAATTGTTATATTTATTTTTATTTTATAGGTTAGGTTTGGTTAAAATTCTTATGGACACTCAACGTTGGGGTCTTTAGTGTCCTTCATGCTATTTTTTTTTTGTTTTTTCTTGTTGGTCAATTTTTTTAAATTTCATTGAATAAGTTGTATTTTTAAGCAAGTTTATTATTACTTCGTAATTTTTACTATTATCACGTAGCAAGGTAGGAAGGTTTCTATGTAATCCTTCTTCCTGAAAATAACTATCCCATATAGGGCAGTCTACTAGAATATGTTTAATTGTTAATTGTTGCATATATGCATATATGTTGCATGATATGCACTTTGGTGGATTGTCCTTTGTTATAAAACACCCGTGAGCAAGGCGTGAATGGTCGATCCTATGTCTAGTTATAACAACTTTTTCTTTTCTATTGTTACGGTCAGAGCTTTGTCCACATTTTTGTTTGGAAACTATTCGTTTAGGAGCGAATTACTTTGGTATGAATGAGAAAAGTGACGTTTGAAACGCCTAGTCTCTCTGAACACTGTTTATTTGGAACAATTACTAAACATCAATTTAATTTAATTATTGATTTGAGAAATTTGGTCCTTTTAATACTAAATTGTAATTTGTAAAAAAACGGTAGATTATAGATAGCCATATAATATGATCTATTGTTTATCCCAGCCAGGGAGAAATAGAGTTTTATTTTCATTTATTTTCTCTTTATATACAGCGTGTTTGGAAGATCGTTGGCTAAAGAAGTTTCTCAGGTAGGGAGGTTTATTTTGAACATATTTAAGGTCACTTATCTATATACAAAGTTTTACGGTTTTGTTTTCATGAATTTAAAAAAATAAAATGGCCAAAACCAAACATTTATGCCTTATAACTTCGTTGTTTACTGATATATCAACGCCATTTTTTTTCTGTAATTACTACTACATTATGTACATGTAAATTAAAAAATATTTGATGCAAAAAACAAATACAAAAAAAAAGCAGGAGATCGTTAAATCTTGTTAAAGGCAAAAAAAAAAAAAAAAAAAAAAAAAAAAAAAAAAAAAGAAGAAGAACTACAAGTTTAGGTTCAAAAAAGAAAATAAGTAAAAAAAAAACAACACAAAAAACAGCCGAATCAATTTTTTTTTTTAAACTTTTTTTGCCTTTAACAAGATTTAATGATCATCGGTTTTTCTTGTATATGTTTTTTGCATCAAATCTTTTTTATTTTACATGGACAATATATAAGTAGTTGCAGGACGTTGATATATCAATAAAAACGAAGTTATAGGGCATAAATGTTTGGTTTTGGCCATTTAAAAAAAAATCATTAAAAAAAACCGTAAGACTTTGTATGTAAGTAGGTAAGTATATAGGTTCAAAATGAACGTCTCTACCCGAGATACTTTTTTGGCTAACAATCATCCGAACAACCATGATGAATTATTATTGAAATTTTAATTTTAATGAATTACCCTGAAATCATGAAGTGATATATTTATATTTAGCTGCCCATTTTTACCCAATAGTCTGGGACTTACTCGATGCTATTATTTTACAGATGTTTCTACATTAGCGATTTTTTTTGTGTATGCATTCGTTTCAAAGAATCCTTTCAGTTTTTACCTCATGGGGTAAGGATACTTTGTCCGACACGCATTTCGTTCTTCTCCTTCCTCTTAGCCTGAAAAGTCATCTAATAGTTATTTTACTACAATGGCCATTCTACACTAATCCTACTATTAAGCTCCTACATACTAAGCCTACAAACATTACTAAACATTTTATCGCCAATCTACTGTTTCTTTATTTCGGCAACAGTAATTCGGCCAAGTAGGACTAAATCAGTACAACTGTATCGCCATATATCAGCGGAGAGGCCGGTCCAAGCCCTATCAAGAGGCTGTAAACTTGGTGAATTATTTACTCGGGGTGTTTCCTCGACACAAGAGGCCGACACTTTTACGCTCTCCCCAAATAAAGAAGTTTTGATGCTATCTTTATCTTTTCGGACTCCGTGATAACAAAGAATCCCGAGATTTAAACCGAGCTCCGAAATGTTCCTCTTATTATTTTATTTTTCCTCATATAAACATTACAAGAATCTCTAGCTTACGTGGCTTACCTCTCCAGAACGATAAAACATAGTGTGCATACTTGGGTTCTGTGCGACCAATCTCTTGGTCACCAATCTTAAGGCTTTCTGCTTTACTTTAAATTCAATATTATTTCTACCATCATTCGATATGTACTAATAAAAGTACATGGATCTGATTGATGACGGTAAATCGAAAAAAAAATATATAATTTTTTCTTATTATAATCTTAACAACTCCTAAAGCTAGCAGACATATTTTTTCCGGTTATAAACACCTTTGTATAATGCCACTAAAATACACCTAAATCATAAAAGAAACCACGTTGGAATAATTCGCAACTTCTAAGCCATAAAAGTAGTTAAAAATTACAAGCAAGGTGATTTTTGATAAAAGACAAAACAAAATGTTTCTATTTCGTAAAAAAAATACTTTAAGGCAAAGTTTACCACCCGCATAAGAATAAAAACAGTGGTACAAATTATTTTAATGAATTGACTTATATATACAAAATGTTTAATTAATGGTTTTAGGTTTATTTTAATGTGTAAGACGTATCCATAGTAATAATTACTTCGTAGTTTACATGTAGTTAAAATTTAGATACATCAACTTTTGTATAATATTTTTATTTATACAATTTACAAATATGATACATATATGGGAAACACATGACGCATATTAAAATAAGAATTTTCTTCTTCTTTTATTATTAATCAACATAATGTCCTTACTAGAAATGAATTTCTACTTAGCAATATTTTATACTAAAGTGCCATTTCTTTTAAACTGTATTGAGATTGAAAAACAACAAGGTTTATTAAATATGTTTTTATTCATTTATTTTCGAATTAAGTTAGATTTTGTGATCTAGATTTTTGATGAATTCTAAAAAAAGATTGGTTAAATATCTGCTATTCGAATATTTAGGATTCACCTGGATTCTACCTGGTTCAAAAATAATTGTATCTTTTTAATAGTTACTTATAACTTAATATTACCAATAGCAGTTTGAATAAATAATTTAAATTAATATTTTTACCCAGCTTTACTGGAAGGGAAAGAAAGTAGAAGTACCATCTTTTAGAAGTACCTATCTCATTATTAAAATCCGAATTTCTGGTTAATCTTTAAAAACGTAAATGAAATAAAAGTTGTAGGAAATTTGATTCAAAATTATTATTAGAATTTAGGCGCCAATTTTCTCTTTTTCAATTTTAGTTTATTTGTTTCTACAATTAATATGTTTCATTTATTGTATAATATCATTTGTTAGATTTTATTTCTTGTATAGTTAGAGGTTGTTAATTTTAATTTTCTTTTTAATTTATTTATATTTTTCTAATTTATTTTTTCTTTACATTCATTGTGAATATTGTATGAATGAATTCCTTGTCATCCGTATTACTCATTGCACTTGAGTAAGACAGCATAATAATATTTCTAATTGTAATTCATTTTGCTCCTATGATCAATATATTAATATTGTAACAACAGCTCAAGTAAGTAAGTAATAACTATATTTAATTTTAATATGTAATGAGCACAGAAAATACAATAATTGCCCTTAAATCCATTGGTCCATAAAGGATGTTACCTTAGTATCGATTCAAGCCAGTATGTGATGACTATCGATTCACAGTAGGGATACAGCCACCACTGATATGCTGTTTCACTGACGACCCTATTTGCATTCCCGCGCGCGGCAATCTGATTCCCGCCCCCGCCAAATCTAGCGCGGTCAGAACTTATCCAATCACCCTAACTCTCCCTATCTCTTGACAGTGGCTGTTATTGCTGGGACGTCATTAGCTAAACGATGTTTATTAGTGATTACTTCAGTTTTAATTCGGCTTTAAAAGTTGGATGAAATGATCAATCGTTAAAATAATAAATTTTAAAAAATAATAATTTTCTGCATGAAGAAGAAAATTTGTTTTTTCAATCATTTTAGAAAAACGAATGAAAAAGGTGGAATGATATGTTGTACAATCATCATCATTTCCCATAAGTATAAAAAGTCACCAAGTGAATATAACTGCTGTTTCTGAAAAAGTTTTAATGAGCGTATTCCCGTTTGAATATTGAAACGGAAAAAAAATTGAATTTGTTACTTAATGACTTTTACCTCATAGCAGACGATATAATAATTTAAAAATATATACTTAGACTTAATTTAGTCTAGGCGGAAACATTTAATTGACCTCACATTACACCATAAAAACGATTTAAAATAATTCGTTTTCTGAAGATATTTACCTCTTACAGGAAATTACATAATATGATCCTCGAAAATTAACTGTTTGATAAAGACAAAAAGAATATAAATTATTTTGAATTATTAAACATTATTTAATTGTTTTAATAACATTGACAATTAAAACTTTATATACTACTTCCAAGTGCGATCATGTTTACTAACAACTGTATATAGAGGCTATTATTAAAATATATATTTTTTATATATAGCGAAACACAATACAGTTATAAACCTTGATTTGTTTATTAGGGCCCTAATTATTAATTAAAACATTTTAATTTTTATCTCATTCCCACAGGATTTATGCCTTATCTTTTAGCACTTCCTTTTTTTCTATCTTATTGAACATTGTAATGTATACGTGTTCTGGCCGTTGTTATCTGATGTAAAAACGACCAACATGAATAATACAGAAATCTCCGAATAATTCTTATGAGAAAAAAACAGAACACTGATATAACAACACAGATACGCTTTTTTGTTGAAATTTCAAATAACATTCGAAACAAAAAAAAAAAACTATTCTAAACATTATAACCTAAAATTTGAATGTACTTAAATAATGTATTTTTAAATATTTAAAGTTAAAACTAAAACGCTAAAGTTAACATTTAATTCGCAATTCAAGGGTTTTGTGGGTAAAGGGATTATTTCAATTTTTTTTTTTTTTTTTTTTTTTTTTTTTTAATACAATCTAGTTCACTGGATGAAGAATTTATGTGCAGAAGTGATAGATAGTAAAATCTGAATATTTAAAAATAACTATAAAAGGAGATATGAAGAAGATGAAGGGGTTATGTAACCTTTTCCTGATAAATTACTTAAAATTGTGTTTTATTACATAATTCCCTTCTTCCATCAAGCCCTTCAGTTATGATAAGTCATTTTTCATGATTAGTATGATGGATAGGGCTTCTGTTTTATACTTTCTCATAATTTTTTATTTTTCAAATAATTTTAAAAATATTTTTATTTTAATTTATAATTTAACATTTGATATTTGTTTAAGGAATGAAAAAATAGGTTTACATTACGAAAATAGAGCCCAATTAAGTGTGTCTAAATAGTCATCTAGAATAAGTGTGAAGGCTAGTAAAAGTTAACTGTTTGCATCTCGTTGGGCTCAAATTAAAAGTTAGTCAATCTAAATATATGAACCTATGTAAAGCTTGGGTTTCTGTCACATGGGGAATGTTATGATCTTCGTTTCTACAATTTACAATTACAATACAATTTTCTTTTAGTCGCAGAATGAAAAGATTGGATATTTTAATGATGAATTTTTGCTACCCTCACACCTCTGTATTATATTTACAAAGCGGTTTTCAAAGAATATTGTTAATCGTCAGTTTGTTAAGCAGTTATAATTTATCTTAAAAGTTAAGATTGTTAACATTTTATACGAGACTGTTGTGGGTCCGTGGTGAACACAGCAATCAGAACGGGCGTAGGAATAATTTTCAATATGTTTTCTGTAGCTAAAATAAGTTGTAACCTTTAGCATAGGGCTGAAGGTTAAGTACAAATATACGTAATCTTGCAGCCCAACAGATATATTTCTATAAATTTACATTAATAACCATTATTTAAATATTTAGCTATTTTGAATTTGTTGCAAAAAACAATAACCAATAGCACATTACATTTATAACGCAATCGAAGAAAATATTGCAGCTTTGTTGAGTATTCATCGTAAACGTATAATATTGATCCTGCAATCAATATAAGTTTGAAACATAACAAATTTCTCTTCAGATTCTAAGGTTTTTTTTTTATCCCAAATTTATTATACCACTATCAAATTTTAAAATTCCCACTAAATTGTTCACTAAACTCATTTTTATTTATTACTACATAATTGTTTTTAAAGGAGCACTTATGCGGCAATTTATCTCGCCACAGTGACCGATATCAGTGAGCCGATAGCTTCTGATACTTCGATGTGCTAACGGCTCCGTTATCTCGCCCGACCGCTATCGGCAAATGGTCAGATCAAGTAGCCTTTTAAAATGCGGGATAATCGCTTCTTCTTTATCTAGCTGTGGGTTAATTGAATTAGCAAACTAATTTCCAAACTAGTTTACTAGTTGCTTTTCAGAAACAGTAAAGGTAGACTAGATCGGTAAACAAATAAATCCTTATCTTTATCCGTCCCAGTTTCTATACACCGAGGCCTATAACTTGGCGGCAGACTGATATTTGACTGCAGTGGAATTTATTTGGTCTCTAGATATGGATTATAGCAGGGAATAGATTGTTGGGAAAGGTATCCGTTTTATTATGAGCCATTATAGTTTGAAGAGTAGAGAAGGAGATGATTTCAACGTAAATTTATTTGTAAAATGAATGACAAAAATCGGTTTGTCGCTGTGACATGGACACGGCCGTGTGTTGTACGTGACTACGTTTATGTAACCGGTTATATTTTCTGAATATAATATTTTTATTTATGTATTTAAGATGAAAGCAAGGAAACTAATAATTATTGTGTTACAATATAACTTTATTAATTATAGGTCTGTGATACGAAAAGTACGACACAAATGGCAAAATAGATACCTCGAAATTTCTGATAAACGTTAAATCAATAAAGGTATTACCTAACTGAAGTTTCAATATATGACTAATCGAACTCTCCAAGCATGAAGTCTGGCAATAAGCTGTTTTTTGAGACATCAACATTAAATTTCTTAGCGGTATTACGATATATTCTCGGTTCAAAGCTAGGGATACTCACTGGCATAAAATTTTTTATCCAACTTTCGCAGATTGCCAAATAATTAGATCGGTTGATGATTGTATCTGAGTGTGCGACCAAGCTTTGAGCATTAATTGCGGTAGTAAGAATAGAATAATTGCTGATCAGGAACACTATCACAAAATTTTTGATAATTTTTTTTTAATCTAACACCTTATTATATTCACTACTTTAAACTAATGTTTTATATACAATCGATAGGTGTTCACGGCAGCTGACAACTAAAACTTAATCGAACATCGTAGCTTCTCCGAGTCAAAAGTTATACTAACTTCAAATCTCTAAACGCAGCAAAATAACTTCAAAATTGCAGCGCTTCTCTCTCCACCGCGCGCTATGTGTCACTGTTCTCGCTTATCGTAATGAATTCTTTGATCCTTTAGCTTTCCAGTGGTATAATTTAATTTTGGATGTAGAGGATTGATATGAAACTACAACGCCAAACTGTATACCTCGATTTTGTTATCATTAGGTTTTTTGGATTACCCCCATATAATAGCAAATATAAAGACGTGTTCACGTCAAAAAATACATGTATATTATTATAAAAATATAAATAAGTAATATATGTTGGCAAAGAAAATAGTAATCTAATAACTGGAAGGAACTGACAGAAGGGCTCACTCACAAACTCTTTTGATCATTTTTAGGACAAAGTGTCCATTATTGATGTATAATTTTATCAAATTTGACCAATTTGAAAGATCAAAACATGTCTCCATTATTACAGAGCACTCTCTCTCTTTTTAAAATTGTAGTTATTTTGGCTTCCTGTCCTAAAGTATCCTTCAATGATATTCTACTAATTCCCGTTGGACAGAACCGCTACTTAGGACTCCACTTGGACAAACGTCTTACTGGGTATCCACATACAAGACTAAAGCGACAAGAAACTGCACGTCGTTACAGATTACTTCAACATTTACTAAAAAAACGATTATACCTCCCAAATCATTACAAAAGACTAATTTACATGACTGTGATTAGACCTATTTGGACGTGCGGAGTTTAGCTTTGGGGCTTGACAGAACCATCCAATTCATATTGTATCCAATCCTTACAATCCAAAATCCTTCGAAAAATCCTCAATGCTCCTTACTTTGTCACCAATAAACTTATCCATAAAGACCTTAATGTTCCATATGTTGCTGATTTAGCCCAAACCAGATACCAATCCTTTCATAGTAAACTGCACTCCCACACGAATCATTAGTCTCCCAACTTGCTTCTCATTCGATACCTGATAACCCACCAAGGCGTCTGAAAAGAAGCTGGCCTAGATAGAAATCTTCTAGTATAATTTTTATTGATTTGCTACAGATGAGGTTGCTCTTTCCAAGTTTTGGCATGTTACTGTTACTGGTACGTTATCAGCTCATTTACTTGATTTATATATTTTTACAGTTGTAAATTTCCATAAATTCATATTAAAAAAAAACTTATTTTGGAATAACCTTCTAACTATTAACACTTCATTCCGCACGTATTCCAAGTTATTCTAAACACAGGAAGATTTGTCTCTGCTCAACTATTTTTCATCCTTTTGTAACTTATAAACCAGATAAAAAGTTTTTCACATTTATTTACGTTTTAAAATCAATAATAACAAAGACTGTAATGTAATTGATTAAAGCACCGCTGTAAATGGACATTTGCATTACTAATCTATTTGTTCAAGTTAAGTTGAAATTCATTACAGCACCGAGAGAAAATTGGAAACAATTGGTTGTTTTATATACGATAGTACGAAACTGTTACGGTCGGATTCTGAGTTGAACACTCAAGTTGTTATGAGAATCGGAGCTCTTCGATTTCATGAGTTTTGTTGACTTCTAAGATCTTTTACAGTTGACACCCCTTATAATTAGCTGGATCTAACTTGTAGAAGTTACTTGGGTATCCCTTGTTTTTCTGCTTTAAACACCCACATATTTCAAATTTTGGTGGGAGGGGTAATTGCAGTAGCTTTTGGTTTGGCCGTAATTCTGGCAACAAATGCATCGTGGGATCTCTTCTTTTCGCGTAATTTTCGTGTAATAAATGAACATAACTTTATAAATTTGTATATTGTATGTTTTCTTGGTTATCTCCAAGAAAAACTTTTTTTGCATTTATATCATCTGCTATTATAAATACTACTTCTATTGACAAACTTTCCTTACGTGACAAAAACCACTAAACATTTGAGTATGATTCAGATTAACCTGATTTTCATCACCTGTTTCAAGATATATTCATTTATCCCTTGTTCAGTAACCGTTTTTTTTTTCTTTTAGTACAGGAATTTCAATTTTTCGGATAAACAGAGAACACTGGGTCTGATATAATTAATTACTGACTCTATTCAATATTGCATATTGTATGAATGGATTAATTAATATCCCTACTACTTATTGCACTTCAGTCAGTCAGATTTTAATTTATAATAAATAAATTAGGTATAGGAAATAAAATAAGGATTTTCGAATATTATTGGTACTTCTATTTTGACTAACTTCAAATGTTATTCATTCGTTATCAGTTCAAAAAACATAAAAAAAAAAACTATAAAATTCTTTGTTTACCTGATTATTTAGCTGACTACCACACCTTATTTCAAGTTGGATGTCAAAATATGATTTCAAGAAATCTTCAACTACTTAATCTGTTAAATATTAACCAGGTAATAATTACTGTTATCTGTGAAAATATCATTAAAGAAATGAAGCTTAATTACATAGAAGCTAATATTGATAAATTAAAATAAAACTTCAATTATTAGTTTTATTCAATTATATGTTGAAATTGTCACAGTTCTTTACTTATACGAGAGAACCCGCGAAGTGGAATTCTTGTAAAATAATATATAGAATCTATGTTGCTAAGGGCTGGTATATATAAGATATTCAAATAAAAGTGGAAAATAATTCATCAAACCTAATTGTATTGATCCTTCAATGCCATCATGCGTATCTCAAGTGATTCTGTGTATGATGTTTTAAATCGTTGATATGTTTTTAGAACTTATGATGAATAATTTTTTTTTTTTTTAATAATTTAGTCTGGTATTAAATGAATGTTAAACATGAAAGTAGTCTTTGAATAAAACGTTCCAATATATGTGGCATATAATTACTAATCCGAGTTATATTCATATTACACATTCTGCAAAAAAAAAAAAAAAAAAAAAAAATAAATACATAAATAAATTCGCTCCCTTAAGAAATTGTTTCTGATTTTTATATTTTCATGTGTGCTGAATTCGAATCTGAAGGAAAAAAAAATTCTATCTGGCATCATTTTTGAGAAAATATGCATTATTTTTGAAAAACCAGAAATAGCGTAATTATTTTTCAATTTAATTTATTTTTTTTACACTCCGTTGAATATTTTTTGTATATTTTATAATTACAAGTGTGCTGAATTCGAATCAACAGAAAAAAAAATCCATCAAGCACCATTATTTAAAGTTTGGAGGTTGTTTTAAAAAAATCAAAAAACATCTGAACTAGCACCTTTTTTGATATATTTTCATAACACTTTTTTTTTGTGTGTGAAAAACAGTAATATATAAAATAATAGCATTTAATAGGGAACATAATTAATGTGTATATATTTTTCCTTTTGTACTCTACATCACGTGTCTCCCGTTGTAATGTCCAACATTAGTCGGCAAGCATCTTCTCATTGTATTTACAGCTGAACCTTTTTTTCTATTTCGGCTATCTCTTGATGAAATCGTTCTCCGTGTTCATCTAAAACTGCTCCCAAGTTGGGAGAGAAGAAATTCATATGGGAATGCAAAAATGCATGGTCTTACATGATAAAAGCAATTCTTCAACAATGTCACTTATACATAATATAAGTATGAACTATTAATTATAATAGTTATGATCTCCAATTTTTTTTCATTTTGTAATAAATTATAAAAGTTTCAAAATCAAATAAGTTTTTTAATTTGTTGTTAAATTTTTCAATGATAAAAAAATGCTCAAAATGCCGGAAAACACCTCATTTTTTTGCCTAAAATACAAATTTGACAAAAAATGGTGCCTGATTGAGATTTTCGGACTTCGGTTTCTTGTTCAGCACACTTCAAAATATAAGAAAACAACATTATTGTTGAAGGGAGTATTTGATGCAGAACAGTGTTAAGCGTACACCAAGAGATTTAGCAATAAACAATAATAATAAGAGTTCTGCAGTTAATGCTTCTCGATTAATGAGTTATGGCAATCGGTGTCATTAAGCCAGCATACAGTAATTGTGACATTATTGGTAACATGCGAATTCATAATTATGCATATTAATTATCTGAACATTTTTATGGATTTCTTTTTCTTGTGTCACCAAACAGCACGACTGGGGCACCCATATGATATATGCTCTTCTCGTCTGCTGGTTTATAATTAAGGGAGATTGGAATTGTAACAAAAGAAGAGGGAGTTTCCAATCAGAAGCGGCTCCTACCTTATTATAGCGCTAAGTATAAATCATCCCAACTGGCCGCTAATTGCCAATAAAGCCCTGCTTTGTCTTATTTCAAGAAAAAGCAATTAATTTCGCTGTCTTATTAAAATATGTATTGCCTCTGGGAGAGGAGAAGAAGCAAACAAGAATATTCTAGAACGTTTCAGAAAACTAGGACTACACAATTTTCCTCTCCTTAAAACTTTTATTCACACTTATTATTGGAGTAACAATTAGTGAATTTGCTCATGTTTCAATAATACAGGCCTTATAGGCGTGTGGGAGAATAGCACTCAGCAGTACCTCCTCCTGGCGTGGATAAAAAAAAATATTTATTTGAGCACATCTCTCATCCAGCTTCTTTTAAGCCTTATGAGAGTATTTCCAGGTACGTCAGTCGTAGCCATGTCATGAATGTGTTATTATGTCCATGAAGTCTGTCGTGAAATCGTTTATAGAGGTTATGTATATGTTCTTTTACTGTGGGTACTTGTAAATCTGAGTTAAATGTATTGTTTGAAATGTACCAACGTGATTTCGTGATTAGTCTGAGTATTTTTGATTGGAATATTTGTATTATTTTAAGGTGCGTATTTTTTTGCTGTACCATATATTTGTGTGGCGTATGTCCGTATGGGTTTAAGTAAGTAAGTGTATGTATTTAGTCGGAGTTTTAATGTCGACCGTTGATGTATTAGATATAAAAGTGTGAGTCTCTTGTTTTAACTGAAACGTCTTTGTTTTACATCTTATAGACGTACTTGTAACAATCTCATGATACAGTCCCCCTTATCAATGTTGGTTATTAAAAAACAAAACATTTATACTAATAATTTATTTTAATATAAGCAATTTAAAAAATCATTTAAGTACTCATGTCCTGACCTTCAATCCTCTACATGATTAATATAGTTTTATTCAATAATGAATCTATATTAGATTTTTTTAATCTAAACTTTACTGATATTCACAACTGTATAAAATATATACAATAAGTAAATGTTGAAATGATTACAATATGTTAATAGAACGTGAAGAGCTACCCATTAGTAGCACTTCAATAAATGTTGTACATTAAAAAATTTCTTAGCCATCTAAGAAAAAATCTATCATTTTCAGACGCCTCCAAGAATAGAGTTAGAATCAAGTCGGGAGACTAGTTGATTAGAGTGGGTACTATAAAAGGGTAGATAACTGGTTTAGACCAAATCAGCAACATATGGAATATTAAGAATTTATGGATACGTTTATTGGTGAAAAAGTAAGGAGCAAGGGGATTTTTCGAAGGATTTTGGATAATAATGATTGGTGCGAGAAAAATTGTAAGGTTTAGTGGATCCTCAAAGCTTAACTCCATAAGCCTTTGAATGGGGTTTAACTAAACCATTAATTTAGAAAAACATACCGATCATAAAAAAAAAAAGAAAAAAGTTTTTTAATTAAGGAGATGATATGTTCAGGGGTGCAGTCAGGATGAATAAACACGTCAAGTTTTTAAATCAAAAACTTATATTTTGGCGTGCCGACGTATCAACCTGCCTTGCAGGTCTTCCTTCATCAGTGCTAAAATAACAAAAATTGGATGCGACTAAGATGATACAAACAATAAAATAATAATAATAATAATAAAAATAATTTAAAAATGAAAAAGAAACATGAAAAAATAATTGTTGACTAATTTACTTTATATATTTTTTTTTGTTTCTTTTTCATTTTAAAATTGTTTTTATTATTTATTTAATTTTTTGGTTGTATCATCTTAGTCACATCCAATTTTTGTTATTTTAGCCCTGATGAAGACCTGCAAGGCAGGTCGAAACGTCGGCACGCCAAAATATAAGATTTTCATTTAAAAACTTGACGTGATTATTCATCCTGACCATTTCATCTCCTTAATTACAACTCACAGTCAATAATACAATCGTAATCATGAATGAATGGTATTTTAGGCTAAAAGGTAAGGTTTTCCGTGTAAAATATGATTTCTACATTAGATATTCAGTAAGACGTAATTGCATATCACCATCGTAGCTAAGAACATTTTTAGTAAATGTTTTTTTCTTTTTTAAAGAATTACAATTAATTAGAAATCATTGATTGGATATTACATAACTACATACGTATGCATATATAATAAAATATTGTAGTACTCTTTCATTTAAATGTATGATAGTATGGACCGCTAAACCAAGTTATGTGTAACAACTCGTAAATAATCAAATGTTACAACAGATATAGTATTAATTAAATATTATTTTAAAGTAGTGAAATTCGATTTATTTGTGAAATAGGATTTTTTTTTCTTTTCTTTTTATTATAAATTTTGTATAATTACGTTAAGAACTTAGTTCGTTCGCGTGCGCTGGTTACCGGAGTACACAGTTTAAGTGAATGTCGAATAAGAGAGAGTTTACTGTAATTTGTAATTGAAACTTATTTAATTATCCTCATGTAATTGGTTTCAAGACGATTATTCCTCTGTTGTGTAACTACATTCTTTTTAGTATAATAAAAATATGGCCTGATAACACAAATATATAATTGCTAACATTTCGTGAACGGATCAAATCCTTCCCAAATTCTTCTTTAATTTACAATAAAAGAACTCCCTCATTAAGATGGCAGTACCTCGTACCAACTAGTACCACCCCCCACCCTTCGGTCCAGAGGCTGTATTGGAATTCCCCTCAAGTAAGGGCCAAATTAAGGGAATTGTCATGGGGGGGGGGGGAGGTACCCAAGGATTCCTTGTTAATTGGAGGGCGTAGTCTCGGGGAAATTCAGGAATTTAATAAACGGAATTTTGGGGTCCAGTAAACGATCAGTGCTCCCTCAAACGATCGCCCAAATGTCACCGGGCGAATCAAGGTTAATTGAACATAACTTTGAGACGGGAAGGCTTGAATTGTTCTTTGAATCAAGTCTATGTCGATTTATTACCCCATTTTATTTTATTTAAATAAAAGGGAAATAGGAATCCATAACGAAAACCAAAGACAATGTTTCCTGTAATTATGTCGCAATATCAGTGCAGGCCCTCTGCATCGATGTTGCAATAATGCTGAATCAAAATTTAAATAATTTTACGTTGAGTATCCTAAAATAAAACAAAATGTTATCATTTAGCATGTTATTAATTCCAATGCCTTACGTTAAATATTTAGTTTACAATAATAATTCAATAATATTGGTGTATATTTTTTTTTATTTTTTATGAATTGTGCTAAACACTAACTAAATTATTAGTAATGTATGTTTTAAATTCAACCTGCCACTCCATGAATAAATCATACTATAATATTAAAAAACATATTCTTATCAATCATGATTAATTAATAATTCTCTAATGGCGGCTAATTAGGATAAAATTAGTGAAATCGATGTTTTTACGAAAATACGCACCAATGAATCAGATAGAACAGACACCAATTGTGTCACTAGGGACAACATCCGTAGTTGGTATTTATAAAATACTTGAAAAACCTCCAAGCTGTGTAGGAATATATCATAATAACGGGATTTTATCCCGAAAAGTATCTTAAACATTTTGAATGAACATAAGGAAATATGCGAAAATAGTTATAGCTAGTTACATATATCTTAATTTTGTAATCTTTAAAAAAAATAATCTTTAAAAATAATTATAAAAAAAAAAAAAAAAAAAAAACCTGTACCCCTAGAACCCATGAAGGGTCTTGGGCTGAGTACGTAGGTAAAGGATGTACTGTTATTAGGCCAACGGTTGTGAAAGGAGGAGATTTGGTCTAAACCTCGCTCACCCGCCAGTTTTTTACCCACTTTGTAGAGGCAGGGTGTGAGTCCCGACCTCGAAATCGAGCTACAACCGAAATAACAGAAATTAAATATTCTGCCTTCAGTCGTTCTCGAACTCGGGCCCGGGAGCATGGTTGTCGAGTGCCTTACCCACTGAGCTACCTCGTCTCCATAATTACATAAAAATTATAGCCCAATCGATATATAAAAAACAGAAGTGTGATAACGAAATTTTGAAATGCTAAATCTGAATGCACAATCCAGTTATTTCAAAAATGTGTTTCAGACTGAATCATGTACAGCCGCCAGTTTTTACCCCTATTAAGGTACCCAGTTCATAAATGCTATTTGAACTCCAAGAAGATAGGGATGGTGTCAGCGCGCTCGGTACAGAAGATCGTGGGTATCGAATCTCACCTCACGTTGGAATTTACTTCGTATCAGACCTTCCCACCCTGACCAGAATAGGTCGGTAACCTTTAGGATACTCCGTTCTTACTGCCCTAGTTGGAGTCATTAAGCCCCAATAAACAAACAAATAAACCCCAGGAAGGTTTTCATATACAAAATCCATTCTTGGCACAAAAAAACTAAACAAAATAATAACATATCATAGCCATATTCGAAGTAGAAGGAGTGAGTAATGAAGAAGGCCATTGTGCTTCACAATTAGGTCTGAGTTCATTTTTCTAACTTGAGATAATCCATGGAATATGAGAACCTCAATGGCTAAGTGCTTCCCCTTGGCACAAATACCGAACAGACATCTTCACAAATCTGCCGTCGAACAACATGGAACAGTTTACTAAATATTTTACTCCAGTTGACTGGTCTCTGTTTACATTGGCTATGACGTCAAGGACCGTTTCCTGATAAATACGTGACCACGTTCGTCAACATTATCTCGGAAGGTCGCGAGGTACTGGCTATTTGGATATCGGCTACAGATTGGTGTGGTACAATTATTTAAATATGTAATAATTATGTTATAAACTAAATATTTTTGTCTTTAATCTCCAAGGTGTAGGTATGTTTTAAAGGATATGCACAATTGTGTTAGTGTCATTTATTGCAGGTTCCGTTATCTTGATCCATGTAAAATGGTTTGTTTGTAGCAAATATTTTCTAGTATAAATAATAAAAAACCTACTCTCAACTAAAACTCTAATTAAAGTAGCATAAAAAATCTTCAAATGTATATATGTGGTTTAGAAAAAAAAAGAAGATGGTTGAATAATATTTTTAAAGAAAAATGTCATGGGTTCGCTCAATTTACCGTAAAACAACATCTTTAGGTTGTCATATTAACCTGGCTACATTACTTATATTCATGTTTATTTTCTATTTATTTATTTTTATTTATTTATTAATTTTTTTTCATTTGGGCCTATTGAGGACCACGGAGCTCATGGCTACTCTTCGGTGGGGATCTTCTTCTTCCTCTTCCAGGAGGAATTCTCTTCCTTCATTTTCTGACAATGAGCCAGCTTTCTCTTCTCTGTCCTTTTGGCCTCTGTGGTCTTCTAATTGGTAAGTGACATTGGGAAAAATCCCTGTCGGAACTGCAGTCGGTCTTGTGTTTTATCTAAACCTAAGTCTTACCGAAGTCTTACCTAGTTGTTCCAGATCTGACTTCACTGATGTGATCCACTTGTTCTTAGAGGTATTGCCTATACCTGCCACTGTAAATCTCCTGTTTGTTAATCTTTTGGAATTCATGCGGGCCAGTCGTCATTTCCTTATATATGTTAGGATATCCTCCTGATATTTATAAAACTACACATGTTTTTTTTTATCATTTTTTTATTTTTTTAATTAATTTATTTCTTTTAGGAGGGGAGGGAAGAAAACAGAGAAAACAGTTTTCAAATTCACCATTTTAAATAAATTTCTCTATTGGGGTGTTTATTTTTTTTTTCTATATGGAACTCTATACCTTCGTAAGTTTTACGTCAATTAAGATTTTATTATGCCTCAGATTGTATAATATTATTTTCTTTATTTGCTTATTTTTTATGTACTTGCTAATGTTTCCATTAAACGGGTCCAGAGAGAGTGGAATGCTGCGATCTGTTGATGGGAAATGTACTTTAATCGCTGGCCTACCGAGACGTGCGGGAAGTGCCCACTTTAGAATACCAATTTTCTACAAGCTCTGCCTTTGGCCTTGTGTAATAAGCCATAAAATAAAAAATGTCCTTCCCCGGGACGTGAACTATTTTTAGTGCCTGGAGGAAGGTCGACGAACCTAACAGCTGGAACCCTTGCAACATGCTACGCATCCATCTTCCCTTTCTCGTCTCTGTCGGTCTGGGAAATCTCGAAAAACTTAAGTATTAAAAAATTATTTAAGAAATAAAAAGTAATTTCAGGTAAACCTATAAAGCGTCCAAACACGAAATAGAAGTTTCGAAATGAAATGGAGAAAAAAAAAATATCAACAAAGAAAAAAGATGATGTTATTGAAATTTTCCTGGAAACCGCTACCTAGGACTCCACTTGGACAAACGTGTAACTTGAAATCCAAATACATCACAAAAACGACAAGAAACTGTCCGTCGTTACAGACAACTTCAACATTTTCTAGAAAAACGTTCAAAGCTCCCAATTAATTGCAAATGACTTATTTACATGACTGTGATTAGACCTATTTGGACGTACGAAGTTGAGCTTTGGGGCTCCTCAAAACCACTCAATTCATCTCGTATCCAATCCTTACAATCCAAAATCCTTCAAAAAATCCTCAATGCTCCTTACTTTGTCATCAATAAACTTATCCATAAAGATACTAATGTTATATATGTTGCTGATTAAGCCCGAACCGGATACCTATCATTTCATAGTAAGCTCATTATCCACTCAAATCAACTAGTTTCTCAACTTGCTTCCCACTCCGTTCCCAATAATCCAGCGAGGCGTCTGAAAAGAATAAGGCCTAGAGACCTTCTAGTGTATAATTTTTATTGAAGTGCTACTGAGGAGTAGTTCGTTTCAAACTTTGACATGTTATTGCAATCGCTATTAATACATTTACTTGATGCAGTACAGTAATACAATTCAATAAATGGATATAAAAAAAAAAATTAAAAAACTCTTGAAACTATGATAAATATAATATTTTATTATTAATATATTTGTGTTTAGTTGACCTCTTGGAATATTCATACATTACTTTTTATAGTCGGTTGTCAAAATATTACAAATTTTACACTTCAATATATTTATTAGTTTTGTTTGTTTGACGTACTTATTTCAAATGATGTGATATATATCCTCTCATCCGGTGTGTGTCAATTGTTCAACTTTTCTTTTTTTTTTAATGCCAAGATTAGTTATTTTGGCATCTACAAAATTCATGTAATATTTATGTAATATCTTAATTTTTATATTTAAGCTTCCATAAAAATTGGTGGATCAAGGAAGAGTGCCTAACACTCAAGATGTTTTGTACCATATGTTAGTCGAAAGCCAGATTTCTTCAATTCTGAAAAACGTACTATGATTCCTATATTTACTGGGTAATGACATCGTGGATGAGCCATAAATCTGGTTGGCTTAGTTAAAAAAATAAATAATTAAATAAATAAAAGATCATTAGTGCCATAACACAGAATATTTAGGTAATGTGTAATTTTTTTTATTTTATTTTTTTTTTATTAGAAAAATAAATTACTTATGTACAATGGTATCAGAACTTAAACAATCTTTTTTATTCCACACTAAAAATTAAAAAAAAAAAATTATTATTTGAAATCTATGTACTATGAAGGCGCGTTAATTAGTCACTTTTCCATGAGTTTTCTAATATTCATTTAATTATTACTTGGATGCATTGAGACGTACATAAATAGAAATGTGTCGCAAATTATCCACCGAATGTCCAGGTTAGGATCAAAGTGGAGTAAGTTCATAAATTACGGATAATGAGACAAGTCCAGTTTCGCACTCCTTTAGTAATTGTTTAGTTTAGAATGGAAATGATGAAAGAGGCAAGCACAGTAAATTTTAGGTTGTAATTATAAATGATTGATTTACTAGAATGTGCTAAGATTGACGGTAGCCTTTTATGAATGACTGTTATTTACAATTTTTGGATTACAATCTTCCAGCGAATCATTTTTTTTTTTTTGTTTAATGGTTTACTGATAATTACAACTGTATACAACCTATACATAAAGTAAACCTGTTTTTTTAAAAAGGAAAATAGTGAAAAATTGTGAGAAACATAAAAAAAGACAACTTACCAAGCAACAAAATTCATTTATATGAACAATTTTACTTTCATTTTTCAACCAAACACACTTTCTTAATCAAAAACAAGCCATTTTTATTTTTTTTTATTTTTTTTTTTTTTTTTTATTTTTTTTTATTTTTTTTTTTATCACATGTTTTATATGTTACGAAAATCATTAATCCAATTTACAACAATAAAAATGATTTTTAAAAAAAAAAAAAAAAACGACTTCAAGATTATACCTATCTATACAAACTTGAACTAAAAAATAAAAAATAATATTTTAATTGCTTCGAAACAAAAACCATTAAATGACAATCAACGAAATTATCTACACTTATATACCTATTCACAATTTATGATAATTTATGTTTGGAGTCGGTGCCAGCCAAGAAGGACAGTTTAATCTTGTCTTTGCAATACACTTTCGAATGGCCGGAAACAGCGGTGTGGCGGTGATGAAACAGTGGGAGGATCTTTAAAATTACCATTTCTTTTCAAATTCTGTTTGTTTTGGTTGGCACTGACTCCAAAAATAAATTATCATAAATTGTGAATAGGTATATAAGTGTCGATAATTTCGTTGATTGTTATTTAATGGTTTTTGTTTCGAAGCAATTAAAATATTATTTTTTATTTTTTAGTTCAAGTTTGTATATGTAGGTATAATCTTAAAGTCGGTTTTGGTTTTTTTTCTAAAAATTATTTTTATTTTTTACTTTTTAGTGGTGAGAGTATTTTTGTTTATACAGTCAATTCTCAAATTAAGATAATAAAAAGGTCTAAAGAATTGAAAAAAACAAACAAAAAAAACTGCCGTTCTTGAAGTTGGTATCTTGGCCTAAAGTGACTCCTTCCGATCCTCATTTTATTATTATTTTTTTTTTTTTTTATTTGCTTAAAGAAAACCCCGTATCCAAAATATTAAAATAAAAGTAAGCAAACACCTATTGGGTCGATTCATATAAAATGTCCGTTTTCAAAGGAATGTTTATTCGTTAGAACTAATTTATCTAGAAATTTTGATTCAAAATATTTACAATAATGTTTTTAGTAATCTTCCAAAGTTATCACATAATTCTATAGTTATATAATGAAATAAGGTATATATTCTAATATTTTGTTAAGAAACAAAGTCAGAAAATTCGTTTTCGACCCGAGAATGATTTTTATAAATTTTTATTCTAAGGAAGCTGTACAAATTTCTGAACAGAAGGAAATCAGTTGGAGATATGGCTAGCGAGAAAGGTGTGTGTGGAAAGATTTCGTAACACAGTTGGTTTAGTTTTCACTGCATGCCTTCAAACATGAGTTCTAGTCGGCGTCGTTGTGTAAAAGTATTTGTCTCTTCTGATTAACCAATGCATATTTATTTTTTTAATTTTTTTTAACTGTTTGGTATATTATGTTACTATCACTAAAGTTCGATGTGGATATGATGGTTTAATCACTGAATAAAAAGGAGAAATGCATTATCCCCGCCCTTGACCACCACAGAAAAAATGATAATATTTTCGAGTGCAAACTGGCTTTAGCAAGTTTCATATGGCATGAAGACCGCCATTAAATTAAATCATGTGTTTTCATAGGCATATTTGATGACATACTAAACTATGAGGGACAATAAATATTATGAGAAATGAAAGGATCAGTAACGGCTCATTATAATTTGCAAACATAGACTTAGTAAACAACAATAGCCCAGATTTGAATTTCTTAAATAATACAAACGGAAAAATCATATGAAACGACTCAATATAAATAGTGCTGATTAGAAAAGAAAAAATAGTTTTTAATCTATTTCGTATACAGTAGAGCTTCGATTATCCGAACTTATGTTGTCAGAGGTGGTTCGGATAATCGAAATTCATTAAAAAAATTATTATGTGTAAAAAGAATCTTCTGACAGTTCACCTTTCGCTTTTTTCAAAGTTTTACGACTCAAACTGTCCGTCTCACTGTAAAGATTTGAAATTTTTTTTGATTCTGGTTATTGTTGATTTACCAAAATTGAAATCGATATCTAGTCCGATTCACGTTTTTTAGTCATGTTTTTTTTTTTCCATTTTGTGTTTAAATGAAAAGAGCTCTCGTTTCCTTTTTGTTAGCATGGAAAATGACGTGTAGTTTTTAAAACAAAAAGTGATCACAAAAACGATGTATCGTACGAACGATTTAAGAGTTAAGTCGAGATCAATTACCAACCAAATGGTTAGGAAGATATTGAGAGAAACAAATGAAGTGGTTTAATTAAATATACAGTTCTCAGTAAACAAAATTGTAAGTATGTATAGAAGTCCATTTTTGGCAGTTTCTGTGTTATAGACGTTCATAAAAATAAAAAAAATTTGTTTTTCATTTAATTTTATTTTTAAATTAAAATAATTTTAACAATACAAATAGGTAATTATATGATCAATTTAATTGAAATTACATTCCCCCCCCCAAAAAAAAGGTTCCGTTAATTGGACGTTCCGATAACTGACGTTCGGATAATCGACGCTCCACTGTATTTTAAAATCAGTTCATAGTTTTATGAGTTGCAAGACAGTTTAATTTATTCAGCAGTTATAAAAATTAATATTCGCTTTTAGAGTTCATTATAGGGTTAATTATCCTAAACCTTTTATCTTGTTCCATTTCCACGTGATAACTTCGATTTAATATTTCAACCTAAAAACAACAATGAACCTCACGAAAGCCATGAATGGGATTATACATTTTAAATATTAATCATGATGGCACTGGCATCAGCAAGGCCTTTTAAATCTCTTAATATGGTCACCCTAACTCTGCACGCAACGCTGAACACAGAGCAATAACACATTACCGTAACAAAGTAACAGCTTTTTATATTCACGGTTTAATTCACGCTCGCAATTTTTAAGGCATTCTTTTTTAATGTTTTGTAGGCTTTTTTTAAAAATTTAATTTCAGGGCTCGTTTCGCAGTTAAAATTCATCATGCGTCCGCTACACGCTGGTGAGGAATTCGTTATCGATGTGAAGGTGACATGTTTTCATAATTGGCCGGTAACGTTATCTTTGTGATCGTTGTAAGTTCGGCAAGTTACTTTGATGGCAAGATAATATTATTTAATAACATAATACCTATTTAAAAAATAGATAAAAAGTATCAATTTATAAAGAAAAATTCAACTCATTATTTATTTATTACTTTTTGTTTTAATAATTATTAGACCTTCACCCAAAAAAATATTTTATTTTTTAATATTGTACCAGTCAAAATATCTTTTTTTAAAGAATATACTACCGATAAAAACTATTGTAGTGTTTGAAAAAAAAAAATCAGGAAATGAGGATCAAAGAATTATTATATCCTGATGCTCTGAAGAAGATATGGAAAGAAAGCTGAAACTTTTCCATACATTAACTATTTAATTAAAAATGAAATTAATTACTATAGTATAGACATTTAATTAGAGTTTTTGGAAAAATGATTTGTTTGATTATCATTAATAACAATTCATTATTCAATTTAAATCAAGTTATGTGTTTCGTTCACCAAGTCTTCTTGGACATGATTCTCTGTCGGAAACGTCCTGGAATCTTAAAGAAAAAGGGAAAAAAAGGATAGAGTGGGATGAATAAAATAATGGGAGAATGAAAAAACCCTTAGAGAATGGCTGACACAGACGAATTCCTATCCCTTCCACCTACCGGGCCTAGTCATGTCTGTCCCTCGGGATCTCCATTTCAGGGTCAGAATCTTGGTATGGGTAAATTCCTTGGAATAAAAAAAGTAGATTCGGTCATTGTACAATTAATTTAAGATTAAATTATTAGAAGTTTATGACCTAGATATCGTTTAAAAAGTAGATAAAGATAGATAGATAGATAGATAAATAGATGGATAGATAGATAGTGAGAGAGAGAGAGAGAGAGAGAGAGAGAGAGAGAGAGAGAGAGAGAGAGAGAGAGAGAGAGAGAGAGAGAGAGAGAGAGAGAGAGAAAATAAAAGATAGGGTGAGATTGATTGATTGATTAGGGCCTAAGACCTTTTCTAATTAATAGTATAAAAAGGATTAAAATTTTATCTCTTGTAAAAACTTATTTAAGTTTATAATTTGTAGTGGTATTGTTTTCTTCGGTATTTTCCAAGAAATATTTCCTGGTACGTTTCCGTCTAAAATAAAAAAAATTTTAATATACGGAAATATAATATCGGTTTGTCTATATTAAAAAAAAAAAAAAAAAAAAAAAAAAAAAATAGTACCTAGGTATTTTAATCATAGTTAATAAAAACCTAAAACTACACTCGGGACTTGACTTACCGAGTCTTGATCGACCGAAGTCTCGATCAGTCGAGCTTTCCATTTTTTATTTCATTTTATTAACATTTATTTATTATACTGTCCCCTAAGAATAATTAAAGTGCACAATAAAAGGTACCATTGTCTGGCTGAGATTAGTTACAAATCAGTACATCAGTATTACAAATTCAATTATGAGAAAAAAAGAAGAGAGAAGAAAAAAAAATTAAAGTTAAATAATAAAAAAAAATAATAAAAAACAATCAACTGTAAAAATTTTAACACACTTATGTACATTTACATATTATTTACATGTTTGTGGAAGATTGAAGGACATGGATAAATAAAAGATGTTTAAAAGAAGTTAAGGAAGAGGCTTTGCGAATATGGATAGGTAAGGAATTCCAAAAAGAGGTATTATGTGATGTTTCACTAATTCCCGTTGAACAGAACCGTTGCCTAAGACTCCATCTGGACAAACGCTGTTTTCGACTTCAACATTTACAAACGTTCAAACCTTCCAATTAATTATAAAATACTCATGCACATAACGGTAATTTGGACATACAGAATTGAGCTTTGGGGCTCCACTAAACCATCCAATTCATCTCGTATCCAATCCTTATAATCCTAAATGTTCCTTACTTCGTCACAAACTTATCCACAAAGACCTTAATATACCTTACGTTTCTGACCTAGCTCAAACCAAATATCTATCCTTCCATAGCAAACTCCACAACCATTCAAATCCATTAGTATCAGTTGCTTTTCATTACATTCCAGATAACCCTCCGAGGCGCCAGAAAAGAAGATGGCCTCTGGACCTTCTATAGCACTTCATATACAGAACCTTTATAAGTGCTACCAATGGGTAGTTTGTTTTAGAAACAAGTGAGATTTCACTTTTATCATTATCATCATATTAACTTGATTTATTAAATACTTATATTGTATTTACAGTTGTAAATTTCAATAAATAACTAACTAAAAAAATAAACAATTAGAGAATGATCATTATTTATATTTTATGAAGAGGGGTTCGCAAGGTTTGAGATAGCATTTAAATATCTGGAAGGCCGAACTATGATGGTTTTTAGAAAATGGAGAGATCGTACGGGGGCGGATATAGTGTCGGTACCATTATACGTACACAGAACGCACGACAGTACGCATTATAAAATACTAGAGATACAAATCAATTTTATATTATTCTTAGGAGCATTTGTGAAACTGGGGCATAATATTAAAAGGTGCATCCTATACGCTGGCAGAATTGTCAAGTAGATGCATCGTGGGGGTCGAGTGACGCTTTGGTATTTACTGATTAACATAACTTAATGTTTGTATGCATTATTGATAATCGGTATCATTAGCGGTATGACACGGGTCGATTCAACGAATTTCAAAAATAATTCTTTTTCCCAATCACTGGGGGAAAAAAAAACTGAATGCTGCAATAAATAAGTAGCTGATTGGATAAAAAAAGATAAAATTAAAAAAAAAATGACATTCTGGTCTGAAGGAAATAAAATATGGACTATCGCAATAAACTTTTTAGTGTCAGCAATCAACAATATTGATTCAGTCCATCTCTCTTAGAATGTTGAACCGGATAGTCAATTTATCTTAATTATTAGTGGAATGTGCAAGAATTATAATTCAAGTCATAAAATAATTTTTTTAACTATATCTGTCTCGTTATAACGTTAAGAAGAGAGGTTAAAGATAAATTGAATTTACTGAAAAACTAGTAAAAACGTTTTTAAGAAAGTGCTTTAGGTTTGATATTGACGTAGTGACACTTGTAGGAATCAGAATGTATGTAACGTTTTTTTTTTTTTCACACTCAAATACGAAATAGACCCACTTTAGTTCTGTTCTGTTCATATTTTTGAAATTCAATGGAGAATAAATTTTGTTATATAACAATTGTTTAGAGGCTATATTAGAATGCAGGAAAAAAGTCACGCCTGAAATACCTACTTTCTTTAATTTTTTTTATTTCAAATAATGATTAATTGCTAATTTAATTTAATAATTAATTGAATTAATCTGATCGTTTTAATTATAAATGTAAATTAAGAAAAACAGTAGATTATAGATAAACATTTCCAGGATTTATTATTATTCCTAGTCAGGGAGAAACGTTTCCTATTCCTATACACTGACCTGCAAAAAATTAAATCCTTTTGATTTTTCATTTTCTGGGCTAAAAGTTCCATTATTTTTCATATGTTTACTTTCACCAGGGCATATGCAACTAATGTTGATCGAATAAAAGCAAGCCGTATTTTAAGAAAATACAAAGCAACTTTAAATTTGTGAAAATGTAGATTAATCAGACTTATATACGCCTGTTAAGCTCATCAGGTCTAGCATTCGATGTGGTAGTCTAATGTGATTTTGAATAAATTCATGAGGGATATGCCACATCTAATGCAAAAATATATTATTTTAAAACTTGATTTTAATAAATTAATTTAAAAAATCCTAGTACGTTTTATATGCCCTATGAATATCTAAAGCAGACCGAAACTCTTAGCCGAGAAAATAAAATAAATCAATCGAAAAAACTTTTGGCCTGTCAGTATATTTTTGGATTTTTCATTTTTATTTTTATTTACATTGATTTATAAATATTAATAAGAATAAAAAACCTATTAAATTAAGTAATGCCGCATAAAATCCATCAGGATTGTGTTGTAACCAAAGACGGAATAAATTTAATGCAGAAACACGAAAACATAAATGTCCAATTCGCTGGACTGCTTGAAATAAATCTCACAGTGGCTCAATTTGCATCGGCAAAGAGGCGAATTCACAACTTCCCGTCCAACATAGGGCGGTACAACTTTCTCAGTTTTACCCGAAAGTTATTTATTGCTAATTATAATTGTTTATAATATTTTAAATAATTAAAAGTAATTTGGTATTGCGATAGATTATTCAATATTTTTGTAACTGTCGAAAGAAATTCTCACATATTTTTTGAGATAATTTCATTATACAATTTTTTTTTGTGATTTCTGTCCAAATATTTAAGATATACAACATAATTTAATAAAAGCTGAATATTTGAGTTATGTATTCGTTATTAAAAAAAAAAAGGGGTTTTCATTGTATATTATATTTTAATTTCCTATTAAATTATCAGAAATAATTTTTAATGTTATTTCATTTTTTTCTACGGTTATTAAATTAATGTTTATTTATTTAATATAGGTTTTATCTCATAATAATAATAATAAAACTGATATTCTAAAAAGAATTAAATTATAATAAGCATAGTGAAAAAAAATTTCGACCTGTTGATTTTTTATATTTTTATCTAAGCGTTTCATAAATTTTTAGGCGTTTAAATTCTCCCAAACAAATTTAAAATGGGACTATTGGAAATGTTCATCTGGACGTTAAAAAAAAATTTTGATCAATTTCAAACGAATTTATTATTTCTAATGTTTCATAAATATTTAATTTTAGGCTATATTCTACAATATAAATAGCTTAACATTTTCAATAGCCCCATTTTAAATCCGAAAAAATCTGATGAGTCATAAGGGAAATCCTTTGGCTAACCCCAAAAATTTAACCTACCTGCTCCCTTCCCCTTTCCACGATGGATATATTTCAGATATATTTTAGATTTCCTCAGGTGAGTACCAATATTTGATTTTTTGTCTTTCATTTTTGAAAACTTTAATATATATAATCCGTACATAGTGCTGATGTGTTGAAAATTTTCTATGATTTAAACTGAACATGAATGTTTAGCAATCGAAACTATTATTCTAATAAAATAATTCTAATAGAAATGGCAATTAATTCATCAATCCTAATAAGAGTTTTAGTCTCTTGTTTAGACTTAGACGCTTTACATATGGGGCCCAGATATTTCTTCTATAGAATTTAAGTCCCTAATAGTGTACATAAGATTTGGTGTAATTAAGTTTTATTTTCCATTTTTGAACCAGTCTTGTAATATTATTATGTGGTGTTGAAGAGCTAATGATGCAATGGTGGGTCTAAAAATAAATTTATTTGTATATTTTGTAAAATTAATTTAATTTCATCTGCCGGTGTTTAAAAGAACTTAACACATGATTTGTATTTATTTATTTTTTCCTTTATAAAAGTTGGATTATTTTTTCCTTACGAGGCTCAAAATATAACAACAACTCCCTTAAAGAAAATGCAAGTTCATTAGGAGCAGAGACACCCGGATTCGCGGACTAAATATTTAACAACGCAGCTGCTGGGTTTCAGTTAAGCCTTGTCTCCGCTCAGTCGAAAAAAAAAAAAAAAAAAATACTAAAGAACGCTTCGGTTCCCAACTTACAAATATCACGTAGGCTTTGTGGCAGGGCTATGAATCACTTTTGTTTTTCATACTCTTCTTTTTATTCTTGTCATCTTTAGTCCTGTTTAAAGAGTTATGGTAACGGTTAGTCTGTAACTTATACGTAGTAATGAATTATCAAATGATTTGAAAATGAATTACAGAATCAAAACATTAAAAAAATATTCATTAATATAGTACAGCTCAATTTTTAACAATTAAACTTTAGCTCAAAGTTTTTTAACATGTATTTTTACCATTCTGATAATAAACCAAATGATGAATACTCAACTGAAGGGGAACTCAGAAATTATAATTGAAGGGTTTGGTTGATAAATGAAGGGGTTATATAACAACACACAATTTTAGCAGGAAAATGCTACATATACATTCATACATATTCTTTTTATCTTCTTCATCTCTTTTCTTAAGGACTGATTGGGTTTTTTCTGTTTCTACTGTAAACAAATTTAAAGTAGAACTATTGAGAATACTCATTTGGTCATTTAAGAAAATGTTTTTAGAAATGATGGTGAAAGTTTTACATTTGAAACTAGTCTACACGCGACAAATAATTCATTAATCCTGGTTTTGAAAATAAAATAAAGTGTCATTTTATATGTTAAAACAGTTAAAGCGTTCATCGTATAATATTTTAATTTTTCAGCTGTCATTGTTTAAAAGCATTTTTATTTTAAATTTGTATTTTTTCCTTTAATCAAAGAGGACTTTGCCTTAAAAAGTTATTTTTTTTTTTCCAATAAATACTTTATACAGTCAATAGTCTGTGCGAAAGGAAATGGGGTCATGAATTTTTAGATTTCTATGTTGATGAATCTGAAATAAAATTGTCTGATGTCCTAATTTTTTAGTGTTTAGTGGGATCACTCATTTAAAATATGCATTGTTTGTGTTTGTACTCGTTACAGTTTTAGCACAGTATTACTACTTCCAATTTGAACATTCTGTTAATTTCGGTCCACAAATTATTTAGTTTGGATTTCGTTCATTTCCCCATGCACTAACGTAACAATGTATTTTTGAATCAGTAAATCCTAAATTTTACTGGGTTTGCTTTGTGATTTTGGCCCACGTTTCGCAAGAATTCGGAGAAACTGCCACTCATATCAAGGATACTGCTTTCATTTTTATTTCCCAACATGAGTTTAATATATTGATATTTGAGGAATTATTAGGTAATGGGTTATCGATGGCTGTTGTAACATCCATGGAGTCTATTTCAACGACATATTCATAAAAAATTATTTTCAGATCTTTCTGTGACACCTTGATGGTTTTTTCTTTCAAGAAAAAATGGAACGCTCATTCGACAATAATAAAATAAAAATGTAAGTATACATGTGGATATAACATATTGCTACTGTTGACTATTCGTTGAATGCTGAAAGAAAATATCTCCCCTCTCTTCCTGTGGATCCAAAATATCAATAACAATATCCCATATTCCCCGTTATTCGGCTGGAAATCCTGACATAGCAACAGATGGGATCATATCGATTCACGGGCGGATGTTTCTCCTGGTTTGTAAATCAGAACAAGACTCAGGGATTATCAGGAGTCGAGGGGGTGCCCTGTCGTAAACAGAATCCTATCTTCTTGGGGAGTCCACGTGACTAAGGAAAACAAGTCGCTTATTTCGGGATGGTTGGAAAAGTCATTGGAAAAGTCTTCCTCAGCTATCTCCGAATCTCCCACTATTAGTAAGATGCCCTGTTCGTCATTATCGATTGATTGACTGTTCCTGTAAGTGTTTATCTTTTAAGGGAAGCGCTAATATTTAATGGTTTAATGTATTTTCTAACAAACTCTACATCTCAGGATCTCAATATACTTTTTTTTCTCGACCTCTTATCCCTTAGATTCTCAAAATTTCGTTAAGAGTAACCCTTAGTGACCCTCCCAACCCTCTGGGCCATTAATTACCCAGTTACACACATCCCTATAACCAATCATGCAGATTAGAGTTCTAGGAATGGCGAGCTTCTCACCTCAAGTCCTGAGCGACTGTGACATAGCGCTCTTTCACCCTTCACTAGATTCTGTTAATTACAGAGGGAGCAGCGCTGGGATCTTTTTGAATCCGGCTTGTCCTCCCATTGTGAGGAGACAAGCTTGTTTCTGGGTTTCTCAGGGATACTTTTAAGTATTTTATATATACATAGCCTTTTATATATATATATATATATATATATATATATATATATATATATATATATATATATAGCATAATTGCATATACGATTTTTTTTTTTTTTCATTTTCTTATTCTATTTTATATTATTTCTTTAAACAATTCTTATTCTATTTTATTTAATATTGTCATTTATCACATTTTATTTTATTTCGTGTATAATTAGAGGACGTTTACTTTATTATTTTTAAACTTTATTTTATTTTATATGTTGTATGAATGAATTGATGGGTCCAGAGGGAAAAATGTTTATGTCCTTTGGATGTAAACTTCCAGTCAATGGTATCGTAACACTTTAAAATATTTGAATTTTACAATAACCTCTGTTTTTTAATAAGGAAGAAAGGTTCTGAAGTCTATAATAAACATTCCTAAACTGGAGATAAACAACTTTTATCAACTTTTATTAAAGTAAATTACAATATTTCTTCCAATGAACAAAAAAGTTAGAAAACTTACTTTTTAAAATTTTAATTTTTTACGATTTTAACTTTTAACTTTTAAATTTATTAAAAATAAGACATATTCCCTCCTTTGGCTCGAATGACGGCTTCCAATAGTCTTGGCATATTTGTAATTAACTAAACGAATGACAAACATGGGCTGAATGAAATTTGAAAAAAAAAAATAATCTAAAATCCCATCGTTTGTTATTAACAGAGAAAAACATTGATGTGTCTAATCTTTAATGTCTCACGTTTAATAAATAATATTAATATGTATATAAATCAAGTATGGATTAAGGTAAAGGACAGAAATATCTCGAGAATTATCGGTGTTGCAATACGGGGATTTAATTTTGACGGGGAGTTTATTTTGTTAAAACAGCAAAATAATGTTTACCTTTGAGTGACTATATACAGGGACATGAAAACCTAATCACCATTATTTGGGTTATCTAAACGTTACTTCCACTGAAACGAATATGCGATCTAAAATTTATTTCGAAGTGTGTTGAATGCCACCATTAACTCTAATTCGACAAAAAAATGGAGATAAATGTTCTTTCCCCTTTCCCCTTCAACTGATTTACATTCATATTACTCATTGCCCGTGAGTGAAATTGTTTGTAATCATTCAATTAAAAAATAAAAAATTCTGGTGTACACTGAGTTTAAATCCCGTTCATATAATGTACAGTATATGTAACATGTTTTTAAACGGTTTACAGTCATCTTAATTATACCGGACACCAAAGTTAATCGAACTATTTAGAATAAAGTGTCCATTCCGAAAACTGTTATTGGATCGAGAAACTGTTTAGTTTTGTTGAGATTTAAATGGAACAGACAGTGTAGCAGTAGTCTTAAAAGCACTTTATAAAAACACGCAACGGCCGTTTATCCCCACCACTGCGACAATGTAGCGGATTTATTTGAGAAATTGTTTGTTTCCACGACCGTGTGAATGGTTCTTGTTCAAACCGCTTTAGAGGGCGTGTTTGGACCTGCTTCGTTTATTGTGTGCCCACAAAATAAATAAATTGAGGAAGGGGAGGAGGGTTTGGTTTATTTGGGGAGACACGCCCTATTTATGTGTTCCCGAATTTGTTTGGACAAACAACGGGATGGTTCGCATGTCCTGTGCGAATAATGGCTGAAATTGCCTTGTAAGTCTTCTTATTTTTTTTTCTAAACTACGGATTTATAAAAAAATCTGCCTATTATTTAGAGTGCATTGTAAGATAAATATTAAAAAAATAAATAAAATAAAATAAAAGCTTTTATGTCTTTTTCCGGTTTTCTTAGATAATATAAAGTTATATTTTAATTTTTTTTTTTTTAATTTATTCGTGTAGTATATACTTAATTATTATCATTATTCCTGGAATTATCACGCTTATTTATATTGGATAACGTGGAAGTAAAAATACCTTGAGGTAACCCTTCCGTGGCATTGCTCACCGGAGCGAACAATATGCATATCTGTGTAATAATTTAATTATTTAAATTGTTTTTATTTTCAATTCTTTAGTCAATTGGGACTTAAATTATATAATGAAAATAATTATAACCATTATAAATATGTAGAATATTCTCTTACAATTTTTATTAAAATACCATTGGTGCTTATAGATATTATTTTAATATTTAAAATCCTCAATGCTCCTTACTTTGTCACCAATAAACTTATCCATAAAGATCTTAATGTTCCATATGTTGCTGATTTAGCCCAAACCAGATACCAATCCTTTCATAGTAAGCTCCATAACCACTAAAATCCCCCACTTGCTACCCACTCAATTCCCAATAATCCTCCGAGGCGTCTGAAAAGAAGATGGCCCAGAGATCTTCTTGTGTAGATTTTTTTTTTTTTTTTTTTTTTTTTTTTTTTTACTGAAGTGCTACTGATGAGTAGTTCTTTTCAAGTTTTGGCATGTGATTGTAAACGTTTTTTTAACACATTTAGTTGGTGTATACTTGTACAGTTGTAAATTTCAATAAATTGATTAAAAAAAAATTTTTTAATTTATTTAATTTTTTTTAAATATTTACCAGACAGACGTTCAAACCTACCGATTAATTACAAAAGACTCATTTACATGAGAGACCTGTTTGGACATAAGGCTTTTGGGTTTATGTAAACCTTCTGATTCGTGCCGTATCCAATCCTTACAACCCAAAATCATTTGAAAGATCCTTAATGCTCCTTACTTTGTCACAAATAACCTTATCCATAAAGTCTTTAATGTTCTATACGTTACTGATTTAGCCCAAACCAGATACCTATCCTTTAATAGTAAACTCCATAACCATTCTAATCCTCTTGTCTCTCAACTAGCTTCCCATTCTATTCCCGATAATCCACCGAGGCGTCTGAAAAGAAGATGGCCGAGAGAACTTCTAATATATATTTATTTTTTCTTTTTGTTGAAGTGCTACTAGTTGGTGGTAGCACAAATCTTCACATGTTATTGACAAATCATTGTAATAATTTTCTCAAATTTACTTATTGTACATATACGTATACAGTTGTAAATATCAATATGTATCCTTTCATATTAAACTACATAACCACTCAAATCCAATTGTCTCTCAACTTAATAAAATTCACCTAGAGACCTTCTAATGTAGAACTACTGAAGTACAACTAGTGAGTAGTTCTTTATATTTTATTGCCATCTCACTGTAATCATTTACTTGTTGCATATAATAGTTGAAGAAAATAAAAAGTATAGCATAATATTTAATCAAAACTATTGGTTTCTGATCTCACAGAAAAGTATCCATACAATTTCCTACAGTCCTGGATAGCTAAACCACGTAAGCTTGGGATTCTTTTAATGTTTATATAAGAAATAAAATAAAATAATTATAGAAACATTTCGGCCTATTTGGATATATGGAGTTGAGCTTTAGGGCTCAACTGTACCTTCTAATTCTTACCGTATCCAATCCTTACCATCCAAAATCCTTACTTTGTCACCAATTAAATTATCCATAAAGATCTTAATGTCCTATATGTTGCTGATTTAGCCCAAATCAGATACCTATCATTTCATAGTAAACTCCATAACCACATTAAACCACTAGTCTCTGGACTGATTTCTCAATCCGTTTCCGATAATCCTCCGAGCCGTCTAAAAAGCAAATGGTCTAGACCCTTCTAGTGTAGAATTTTTATTGAAGTGCTACCGATGAGTAGTTCTTTTTAAGTTTGAAATGTACTTGATGTATATATTTTGTACAGTTGTAAATTTCAATAAATAAATAAAACATTCCGGAGCCCTGTTTAAATGTTGGGATTCTTTGTTATCATGGAGTCTGAACAGATAAAGTTCAAAACTTCTTTATTTTGGGAGAGCGTAAAAGTGTCGGTACCTTGTGTCAAGACACCCCAAGTAACTGACACGTCATTGCTTTGATTTTACACAGTTGGAAATATGAATAAACAATTTTAAAAAAAAACATTATCTAAGCTAAGCTGAATTAATGATCCAGAAAAAAATATTAAATAATACATGTTAGTGTGATTATTGTCTATATCAAATAATTTGTAACTTTGACCTTATAAATAATGAAAAACTAAGTACTTTTTTTTTATAATTCCGATAAAGGCGTCACAACCATCAAAGATGCTGTAGATTGCTCAAGTAAAATGGCTGGAGACGCTGATGCTCCAAGTACAATTCATCTCGAAATAAAACCTCCGCCTCGGTTCTGAATGTCATTGCTTTCGAAATGAAAAGACTGTAAAAGTTTATAGCCGCCGTCATCGTATTACCATTCTTCAAGTTTCTTCAAATTGCGGTCTGAGTGCTGTTAGGGGTTGGGGGGGTTTCCCATTTTAAGAACATTTCGTCATCAATAACGCGTTATTGAAGAAGTTTCAAAGTATTAAAAATTTTCAAATTATTTAATATTTATGAGTGAAATGAATATAACATTTATAACCAAATTCTGACAGCTTTAAACATGATTTATCTTTGATAAAATTGTCAGAGTTTTGGAGAATCTAATAAATCGGAACTAGTTTTTAAAATTAATTATAAATGAATTTTCAATGTGTTGGTTTTTCTATTGTTTATGAAACATTTTTAATAGTAATGCAAGAATTGTTTTGTTTTTTAATCTGTAGGGCATGTAGCTTACTTATTTTATTAAAAAAAGAAGTGCATAATATACTATCTTAAAATACGATGTGGCAGATAGAGGATAAACTACAGCTTTATTTATCAAATTTTTTTATTTTTTTATTTATTTTTTTTTTTTTTTTTTTTTTTTTTTTTTTTTTTTTTTTTTTTTTTTTTTTTTTTTTTTTTTTTTTTTTTTTTTTTTTTTTTTTTTTTTTTTTTTTTTTTGGCGATTAATCAAAAAGATAGGTTAGTATAGATTAATGTAGAGACAATTTTTAAAAATCCTGAAATTCCTAGGCATATATTATTTTTTTTATATAGAGTTTGAATGAATTTTAAATTTTTATTTAATTTTATTTTTATTTTTACTATTTTTATAACATTCCATTGTCCCCTGTTGAACAGATCAGTTATCTACGACTCCAACTGGACAAACGTTTAACTTAGAACCCACATACAATACTAAAACGACTCGTCGCTTTAGACTTCTTCAACTTCTACTAGACGTAGAACGTTCAAACCTTCCGATGAAGTACAAAATAATCATTTACATGGCAGTGATTGCACCAATTTGGACATAATTTGAGCTTCGAGGCTCCACCATAACATCCACTTCATCTCGTATTCCAATTCCTACAATCCAAAATCCCTCAAAAATCGTCAATCCACCTTAAATTGTTACAAACAAAAATTTGGCACAAACTAGATACCTATCCTATCATAGTAAACTCCATAACCATTCGAGTCCACTAGTCTCCCAACTTGACTCACACTCAATTTCTTTCTTATTTTTTACAAAGATCGTAATAAATACCTTACGTTTTTAAATTAGCTATTTTTTTTTTTAATATTTTTTTTTCAGTAATTGATATTTACAACTGTACAAAATAATATAAATAAAGTCAATGTGTTGATGGTGAATAAAATAGCATGTAAATAACTTTTAAAGAATTACTCACTAGTAGCACTTCAATAAAATCACCGCTAAAAGGTCTCTAGGCCATCTTATTTTCAGACGCCTTGGAGGATTATCGGGAATAGAGTGGGAAGCAAGTTGGGAGACTAGTGGATTGGAGTGGTTATGGAGCTTACTATGGAAGGATAGGTATCTGGTATGAGCTAAATCAGCAACATATGGAACAATAATATCTTTATGGATATGTTTATTGGTCAAAAAGTGAGGAGCATTGAGGATTTTTGAAGGATTTAGGATTGTAAGGATTGGATACGAGATGAAATGGATGGTTTAGTAGAGCCCCAAAGCTCAACTCCGTACGTCCAACTAGTCTAATCACAGTCATGTAAATGAGCCTTTGTATATTTTTTTTATTCTTTTATTAATAGAAATTTACAACTGTATTTAAAAAAACACATCTAGTAAATATGCGGTATATATAATATATAATGACATGAATAAAACTTGTAGAGGAACTACCCATTGGTAAAACTCTAATGAATATTTACAAAAGAAGATCACGAGGCCATCTTCTTTTCCGACGCCTCGGAGGATTGCAAAGAATGGAATGGGAAGCAAGTTGTGCAACAAGTGGATTTGGATGAGCAGTGAGTTTATTATGAAAGGAGAGGTATCTGGTTTGCGGTAAATCAGCAACATATGGGATATTAAGGGCATTGTGGATCAATTCATTTGTGACAAAGTAAGGAGCATCTAGGATTTTTCGAAGGATTTTGGATTGGAGTGATTGGATGCGGGAAGAATTTGATGGTTTAGTGGATCCCCATAACTTGTATTTAATTGGGAGTTTTGAACGTTTGTCCAGTAAATGTTGAAGTAGTCTATAACGACGGGCAGTTTCTAGTCGTTTTTGTCTTGTGAGAGTATTCCAAGTACATTTGTCTAAGTTGAGTAGCGTATCTGTTCAACAGGGATTAATGGAATATAACTTAGCTCTAATACCTATTTTATCATAGTAAACTCCATTACCAATCAAATCCACTAGTGTCTCAACTTGCTTCCCATTCTATTATAAGATAATGTTCCAAGGATATTGTTCCAAGGAGTTTGAAAAGGTGATAGCCCCGGGACTTTTATTGAAGTGCTAGCAATGGGTAGTTGCTTTACTTTTGCGATTGACATGTCATTATGAGCATTATATTCGAATTTATTGGATTTATTTTTATTTCATTGTATACGATTGTAAATTTCAGTAAACAGCTAAAAAAAATAATAATAATAAAATAACTTTATAAGTGAGAAATGACCACAATTTTAACTGTATGATTTTCATTAAATCCCTCAGGTCTTTTTTAATAATTATACGTAAATGGTTGACTTAACAGTAATTGTTCCTAACGACAGCGGGGCTACACAGCGTTACTAAACGGTAATAATAAATGCCCCTGTAATACGAAACGAATTTAAATAATATAACAATGTATCTCCTAAGGGTAGCCATCATTCCCGGGCGACCAGCCCGGCATTGTCTAGCGGTCGTTACAAAACCTCGGCAGCCTTGGTGCACTAAGGAGGAGAAACTGGTCTGATACACTCTCGGACGAGGCAAAAAACTGGTCGTATATCATGGCGTAGGTCTTCCCACAGTCTGAAAGAGGGAGCAACCCTCCGGATGATTTAAATCGCCTAACAGTCTGTACGGAATTGCACTTGTTCTATTGGTAGGTGAGGAGAATTCGTGGCATTGGACATAGGGATGGTACGCTAACCATCAAGTATTATAACTAGACTTATGTATTATCATAATTATGAATTTATTACTTAATAAATAATAAATTATTCAGAAAAATATTATAGTGAGTAACTGTAGCGATCGATCTAATTTATATCGGTACTAGTTTTGTGTCGGTACCAAAATTTTTCGATTATCAGTACCAATACCTAGGTTGAAAAATAAATTTCTATTGCAAAGATTAATCAAAACAAGATTAAGCAAACAAAAAATAAATTAGTTAACATAAAATGTCATTTATTAGCTACCATAGGCAATATACCAGCTAGCTAACTTACAGTCCAGACAATTATTTTCTTAAGGATCGAGAATCGACCCAATTACTGATAATAATATTTATAAATTTGGTTGTTGGGAGGGCTCAATAAAAAAATAAGCAATTTCGAAATTAACGACTTTGTAACACATATTTTATAACGTTTCGACCATATCTTAGATGACCATCATCAGGGCTAAATCAGGAAATAGTCGAATAGATAATTAGAAGAGTAGAGGAAAAAATAAATGAAATAAAACATAAAATAGAAGTACAATAAAATTAACTGAAATATAATAAGCTTAATTAACATATTCGAAAGTTTAAATAAATAAATGATATAATAATAAAGAGAATAAATTAAAAAAGTATATATTGTTAGTAAAGAGAGGTTAAAAATAAAATTAAGTTAAATAATTTAGATAAAATTGATCAAAAGAGTCAGTAAACATAAAATAATTACAAAAAATAAATAAATAATTTTATTATATTATATTGTAACTAAATAATACAAAAAAAATAAATTAATTAAATGTGATGAAGTAAACTGAAAATAAAGCGTTATGAATATGTAAAAACATTTTTAAAATAAAAGAGGCAAAAAAGGTTTAAAAAAAAACATTACAGTTGGAAAATTAAAATAACCTAGAAAAGATTTATCATCATAGCAACGGATCCCACTCAACAACCTCATAATATTTAGAATTTTATTGTAAAAATAAATAAATATATGAATGCAGAGAGAGGGTGAGTGAGTTAATGTTTTGTATGCTCCTTCTCATTCATATTTTTTATTTTTGTGTATTAAAAATTTGGTTTATGTTATTTTCGTTACAGGGCAGCTTAGCACCACGTTTAAGCCACCAAGTTAGTTTTACGCTTTCTCCGATACTCCTTCCTCTGTTCACTTTTCTCTTTCCTCTCTTCTGGCGTCCATTTTCTCCACTGTCTTTTTAGAGGTGTTTTGTCTTGGAAGCCTTCCGACTCTTTAATTTTATTCTGTCTTTAATTTCTTATTTATTTAAGCCAATTTCTCTGCACGTCAATTAGTCTTCATGTACCTTCTCAAGCCGATTTGGTTTGCCTTTTAATCTCTTAAAATGTTGTTCAATTTGTCTTGTTAATCTGCTTGGACTCATTCTTTGTATGTCCCAATAGAACAATTTATAATTATAATATATATAATTATTATTTGCATTATTATATTTGAAATATTTTTTTATTTCCCAAATTCCTTTAAAAGAATATAAATCCTTTTTGGTCTTCAGTTTTGAACACAGTAAAATGCTTTTTTAGAAAATTATGAATGATAATGAATTTGTTTGAATTATGATCAGCAAAGTAATTTTATAACTATTGAAAGTATTTTAGTTATGCCGTTTTTTTTTATACCCTGAAACGTTTTAAGATTTGTGCTTATCCCATTATGAAATTCTACCCCTCAAATTCTCATTATTTCTAATTACAGTAGAAGTCCATTAGTCCGGAATGTCCGATAGTCCGGCATCGCTCTTGTAAAAAATTAAAAAAAATTTTGGTTTTCTCAAAAAGTGTGTCCTTAAAGAAAATAAAAAGGCTCGAGAGCTATTCGAGAATGAGCCTGTTGAACAAGAAGGACATTATGAAGAGTGTAGTAAACCCTCAGCCTACTCAAAATCTTGAAGAAAGTGACTCAGATACCGAAACGGAAGAAAAGGAAAAAATCAGCTGGGCAGAAGTTGCAGAATCACTAAATAAGTGTATCTCTTTTGCTGAGGCTAGTACTAGCTACAGTGCTTACGAAATTATTGATTTCCGTTTCATTAGAAATGAATTTCATACTACGCCAATGATATTCGTGACTTTTTTAAATCTAATTGAAATATGTTTTACAGTACGTGTACATACATACATTATAAGAAATATAAAATAAACTTTATTGTATATATTTGCATACTGTATTTGTAGTTTAATTATGAACCTAACTGTTATTACGATTTATGTATGTATGTATGAAACAACATACATTTGTTTTACGGCAAAGCCCACACTAAAGGAAAGGGGCACCGCCCGATACACCGAAATTTTCGGTAGTCCGGCACCGAGCCGGTCCCGAACGTGCCGAATTATCGGACTTCTACTGTATATACCAAAAAAAGAATTAAAATAGAATCACTTATACATATAACCTGTTAAAAAGGTTAGACTTGAACGTCAAAAAAATGAGAGAATCGTTTATTTATCTCATTTGATACAGATAAATGGATATTACTGTAATATCTCTTCGAAGAATAAACACGGCTATAACAAAATAATATCACTATTACTATCGTAAATTGCACTATTCCGACCATGAAAACACTGAAGGAGCTGTACAAAATTTAAAAAAATAGAAGTTAACGTCAAGTGGAAATTCATCGCTTTCAGGTTTATCGCCGCCATAAAGCTTACAGTTTACACTGAGGGACCATAAAATTCGTTTCATAGGCATCTGTTTCCACGGCAACTGTTTTGTTTGCCCCATAACGGGCTGTGGTTTTCTTTGGCTGCTCGTCTTGGGCGACACCTCTCAACGGTAACACTTTGGAAGGCACATTTATTAGATCATTGGCAGTCAAGCTTATGCTTTCTTGATTATAAAGAGATACTTTAATTATGGTTCACTATTTTTAGAATTAACGTGTAGAAGTGAAAAATAAAATTGAAATCAACAACAAATTATAAACAGTAACTTAAGTCAGGCCTCGGATGAAAATGAAAAATTCACATACAGTAACATTAAATTCATCAAAAATTTAGGATTATATAATTTCATTTAAAATAGATAGAGATAGAGAGTATGGTGTCTAGGAATCTATTGAGATACAGGGAGTTTTTTCTGATGTTAGTGATGTTACGAATTGGATAACTGTTAATACTTTATCGTTTAAGAAAAGTTTTTATCCATACATTTTTTTGGACACTAAGCAATATCCATAATTTTTAATTTTCATAAATCTAATCATTTGTCCGTTACGTTTAATGGAAATTTTTCAGCTACCAATACTAAAGGTTTTATTTACATACTCAATGTTCCTAACCCATTACCTTCCTACAAGACATCTTACCAATATACCATTTTAATTATTATAAATTGACTACAAAAAGTCTATTAAATATTGTAATGATGTACGTTTGCACAATGATCTTTCAGCCATGCATTATCTGTATAGGAACAGAGTCTACTATGAATTTAGCAAAACAGCAAAAATATAATAAAAAAATATACAGAGATATAAATAAAGTACTGTGTATTGCATTTAAGAAGCGAATCTAATGTACTCTGTGAAAATATGATTGTACATAATTTCTAATTAAACGAATCACCATGGTGGCAACAGATTCGTTTGGTCTTGTCCCTTTGAAGAAATGTCGATCCGTGAATTTAATCGTTTTATAAACATGGCGTCCTCTTATTACTCGTCAAAGTTCAGTTCAATTATATAGCCGTTGGTTGGCTCACCTGCAGAGCGCAGGATGTGTCAGGTTGGCACCTTATCCACTGCCCGACACCTTACGATCCACCATACGCACAATGACACACCGACAATTACCAGCTGACTGACGGAACAAATCTGACGACCCTTGTGACGTTGATGGGCAAGTAACCGAGTGCTCGAACACATTCAGCCATTCGTTAACTTATTTCAAAGAGTATGTTCAAATTATTGTTTGTCTGTCAATGGTGGTAGAAGGTAGAAGAAAAGTCATTCGTCGGGAATGACAAATATTGATTACAATACGGCATAACTTATGTTGAGAATTAAATGATTGTGACACAGTGAAAGAAATCATCGGTAGAAGGTGTGTATGGTGAGAGGCCTCTGAGTTATCATGTCATTAACATACATTATATATATATACTAAGATGCAGCACATGATTATGAGAACAATATAGTCTCGAAACGTCACCAAAATAGTTGTTTTAATTTACTGACTGAACCTCAAGAACCTTACTAAACGTATCGCTGATTTGCTGCAACAACGACATAACTCAAAAACAAGCTTTTGAATTATGCCGAGCTTTTGACCGTACAATGAACTATTCACTTATGAAGTTTTAGTCGGTAGAACGTTATATTTGAGCTTTAACTATCCACTAAGAGAGAGCAGGATATGTCACCTGTGTATGTCTACAGATCGTCCTGTTCTTTATTCACAAGACTTTACTTCTGAAATATTGAGGTTTTTGAGTTACGTCGTTGTTGCAGCAAATGAGCGATATATATATATATATAATTAACTATTTTACAATAATCGGGTTATTGGTCCTTTATATTTAACAATATTTTGTTCAAACAATATTATTATTTATCCATTAGTACCCTGGTGTCTGAGCTGGCAAGCACTTGCTGCAGGAGTCGGTGGGCTTACTGGCCTGGATTTTCGGGGTACCCAGTTTTTGTTCTGAAGAGGATCCCTCTTATATTAATTATAGGATTATATAATTTCTAAGGATCGACAAAATATAATTTTGATATATATATATATATATATATATATATATATATATATATATATATATATATATATATATATATATATATATATACCTCCATATTTTTTACTTTGGTTCGACACTATAAAAGTATTGGAAATACTGTTTTAAAAAATATCCATCTTCAATAGCAGATGTATAATCAAAGTTCATAATGCCAACGTTTCGACTTGCATTGCAAGCCTTCATCAGGGTATCAGAGAGAGTGGCAATCCGAAACATGTGAGTTCCTTATTACCACTCTCTCTGAAACCCTGATAAAGACTTGCAATAAAGTCAAATAATCGGCATTATAAATTAGAATATTATTTTTAATTGATGTGTATCTATGACCGCATACCCCAACTACCTACATCATCAAGTACTTCTTTGTCAACAAATACTCTATCAATAGATACATAACCATATCCTAAATCAACATTGCTTGATAAAGAACTTAAAACAATATTTTTAAAAAATTCTCTAGAATCCAAACTTGAAATTTTGGAAGATTTTTGATCAGTATTGGAAAATGAAGATATTGAATTGAAATTTCAAACTAACAAAGCAGAAACATTAATTCAATAAATGCAGCCAGAAAATTTACACATTTTGTTATACTTTTTAATCTAATTTTGCTTCTTTTTTTTCTTTAGAAGAAAATCTACCAAATATAAAGTTGAATCATAAGGGTTATATAGTTGGTATATTCCAAATGGCGATTTTGAGAACATTGTTAATAGTCTTATTTAAAAAAAAAAATTATGATTAATATTTTTGTCCTCAAATAACACAAAAACAAATTTCTAAGAGAACCGTTTTATTGTTCAAAATTTACAAATTTGAAAAATGAAACAGGGTTATCTTATGGCCTGATTATTCACAAATGAATCTTATTGTGGTAAAATTTAAAGATTTAGTTGTTGTGATTGTGATCTAAAATAATTTTGATTCTATTTAAATCTGCTATAGATAATGATAAAATTCCGATTGTGACTTTAAGCGACTAGTTTGAAAAATACCATTACAAAAAAATAAAATAATATAATAATAATAACAATAAACCGTTGAATTAAAATTGAAAATAGAACCATTACGAGTGATATAATTAAAACAACCAATTAGCGACCTACCGATATAAAATAAACATAACTAATTGAACGTTTACAAAATATTAACACTTCTGATTATATATAATAATTTATTTACTATCGCTCGGTATAAATAATCTTGATCGATTAAGGCTTTCACCTTCAGCTTAATTATGCATTTAAGCTCGAGGCTGGCTGGCTACTTGTTTTGCTACTTAATAATAAATTAAATAAAACTTCAAGATAATATTGCCACTTAATGTGCCTACTGAAAGGAAGGAGTTTCTTTCCTCCATTGGTAGTGTATCTAAAAGGAAATGCACCCATCAAGGTGCATTTGCATCGGGCCAACAAGAGCAGGTGCGTGACACCATCGCATAACAGCCATCTGAGGAAATGAGTGCAAGAGAGCAATTAAGAGGGAAAAAAGGTGGACTGGCTCATTCTATGTTCGCACCTCGCAATGCCATCGGATTGGAAAGCGTGGCAATTTGAGGTTCATAAGTGGCCGGGTGTAAGTGAAAAATGGTTCTTAATTGCTATATCTTCTCGTCTTGTCAGGACGTACCGCGTGGTTTCCTGCAGAAGGAAAACCTGATGTACAGCATGCACTGGTGATTGTTGCTTAAACGAATTAATTTTTATTTCTTAATTTGTAAGAATCGACCAACTTTTTTGATGTTATATAATTTAACATAATAATATAATAAATTTAAACCTTTTTTATGAATAGATCCCAAGACTGAAACGACAAAAAAACTGCCCTTCGTTACAGACAACTTCAACATTTACTAGACAAACGTTCAAAGCTCCCAATTAATTACAAAAGACTCATACATATACATGACTGTGATTGGACCTATTTGAACGTACGGAGTTGAGCTTTGGTGCAGTTCATCTCGTATCCAATCCTTACAATCCAAAATCCTTAATGCTCTTTACTTTTTCAACAATAAACTTATCCATAAAGATCTTAATGTTCCATAGGTTGCTGATTTAGCCCAAACCAGATGATACCTATCCTTTCATATTAAGCTCCATAACCCCCAAAATCCACTAGTTTCTCAATTTGCTTCCCACTCCATTCTCGATAATTCTCCGAGGTGACTAAAAAGAAGATGGCCTAGAGACCTTCTAGTGTAAAATTTATATTTAAAAAAAATGAATAGAACTAAAAGCAAAATGGTCAAATGAAAAATAATTTTAACAATAAAGTCCGTAAAACTACAAACCATAAAGGGTCTGATGTTTCATACTTGATACAGAAAAATTATATTGAGTTCAACACTTACTGCAAGTGGGTGGGATCAGCGTCCATTTTCAGATGTCAGGTCCTTCCCCCAATCAAGGGTACCCACTTAAAATAGCAAGTTGGGACCCAAAAAGAGGCTTCTGACCCCTAAATCGATCCTCGATTCTTAATGTATTTATATTTATTCATATTTTTATTATTTATTTTAGAGTTATGTTACATTTTATTCAGTGTGACTGTGACACTATCATAACACTGATACTATACAGAAAGTGGATACGAAAATACAGTTGCACGAGCATGTCGGAAGTAAATTAAAACCTTCAACCTCTTTTTAAAACACCTTGAAATGTAAATCGGACATTTTATCAATAACACATTAGTATTCACCTAAAATTATTAATTTATTTTTTATCGTGCTTTCTTTCACCTAATGTCAAAACTGAAATCAAGATAAAATTAAGGCGAAACATTTTTTAATTTGGAACGAAATGTGGTTGAATATTTTTGATTTTGATTTTATGTTAGTTATTTAAAATAAAATTTTATTATTTTTATTAGACAGAATTATTTGTAATTAATGTTGAATATAACATGTTGTTCAAAATTCTTATAAAAAAATATATGACATTTAAATTTAAACTAAATGAATATTTTATTATATGTATTGTAATAAAACTTTTTGTTCTGAGTTAATAACTATATTTGATAATTAAAGTTTATTTATTTTCTCTAAAAAAAAATTATAATGAAATGAACCACTATTCTTGAGAAATTTGGAATATGGTATTTCATTCTACAAATATATTTTATAAAAAATTTAAATAAAATCAGAAAAAAAAAATCTTTGAGAACCGCTAAATGAAATCGAATATTACAACTTTCTTTTCTTTCAAGTTTTCTTTTCTTTAACTCACAAAAAACCCAAACTGATCTTTAAAGTTATTTGTAAACCGTATATTATTTTAAACGGAATCCGTGTAAAGATTGAAAAAAAAAAAAAATTAAAATTTATAAATCTTTTACAGTTTTAAGAAGACAGAATGGTTGTTGGTAGCTGAGTAGACCTAGCGGAATATAAGAGGTTCTATAAATAGTTAGAAACGTGGACTGACTCGCAAAAAGTATGTCGCTACGGACTGCATGGACTTTCTTTCTTGTTCTAGCGTGCCTTGCACTAATATTATGCACTAAATATTGTTGGATATAGTTCATTTAATTTTTCTTTTTTTTTATTTCATGGTTATACACAGTTAAGGACTGTTATTTTAAGTCCTGTTGAGAAGTTCACGATTATTTCGATTTCAAAATATTGTGGTCTCTTTATAGCCCATAATGTACAATAAAAATATTTTGAGTATTAATGACTGATTAATAAAAATTAATATTTTTAATAAAATATTAATATTAATAATTAATATAAAATATTAGTATTAATAATTAATATTTTTAATACAAATGAAAATTAATTATTTTAAGCTTAAGAGAGAAGTTCGAGATCTTATCTCCAATTCTAGAACTTGCCATTCACAATTACATCGCTAAAATATTATAGCTAATTAATTTTATTTATTTATTTAATGTATATGAATTCCAGTACCTTCTTAGAACTTCTGATTATGCATTTATGAGCTATTGTAAAAAAAATATGATATATTTGAGAAAAATGCTTAAAATAAACAATCTTCGACCAAAGTTGTAAGAAGAGCGTAAAATTAAATTTCAGTTTATTGAACAACTATATTGTACCAAATAAAAAAACGCTACATAATAAAGAAGAATTTTGTGTTCGAAATCAAAGAAAATATTCATTACCACTTGGAGCGGTTGAATGGGTGTTTAATAAAAAAATACGGTTGCAACATAATATAATAAACAAATTTAAAACTATTGCCACAGTATACATTGACAATAACATTGCAAATATAGATCTGACCTCTGGTATAGAGCACTTTTAGAGAAATGTTTTAGAAATCGAATTACAAGGAGAAAAATGTATTGAATAATGTACTTTATATTGTAATACGAGTATATAATCTCTATATAATGTCTATTTTTACAGAAAACTAACCAATTTTATAAAGAGAAAAGTGTTTAGTTCATATTTATTGTGTATGCAAATTAAAACATGTCTTTGCTAGGGAATAACGTACTTATAGTTAACAACCTATTCTAGCCAGACTGATAAGGTTTAGATTCTTTCGTGTTACCTCCTCGGAAAAAAATATATACCGAACCTGGTGTTCGGTACATATCGAAGGTTTCAGGGTGTTCTGATACTTTCGCCTTCTGTAACTTCTGAGACCTTAAATCTATAATATAGGCTGAAGTAAAACTAAGTAGATTATCTTTTAGTGAAGAAATAAAAATACATTTAAAAATATTTTAAATAGAAAAATATTTGTTTATATATATATAAGTAGAACTATTTATTCCCCGTAGCGCCAGCATAGTCCCCTGCCCTCAGAGCAGATGTTCCACTCGACCGACACTCCTTATGCAAAACGACCCGTCCCGGTACGTCGATTTTCGTCCTCGCGGTGAATACTGATTGGTCTCGGATACGGACACAATCGTTATCTTTCTTATTTTACGATGGCCCTTCTTGCGTAACGCGTTGAAGAATTTCCGCGGGTGGTGGGATTCCTGGCATAGGCAACAGAATAAAAAAAAGTCATGAAAATCTTAACAACTGAACATTGGAAGCACGTATTTTAAAGACGATACCGTACTATTCGTTTGATAATCAAACCTGGGTCCAATTTTTCGTTTATTTATCTTTTATAAATATTTTCTTTGTTGAAGCAATCCTATTACTAATTAGAAATTTAATAATAATAAAAAATATTTGATGAGCGAGAGTCCCGGGGCGCCTAGTACAGAACAGGTTCGAATCCCGGGTTGGTAAAAATTTATTTCGTGGAGGATCTAAGGAATGAATCTTGATCTTCGTAACCTGGCTAGAATAAGTTGGTAGCCTGTAGAATAAACCGTCCTTCCTGCCTTAGATGGAATACAAAATGGCGCTAAACAAACAAATAAGAAGAAGAATAAACGATAAGAAGTAAAGAATTAATTCATGACATCTTTTTTTTTTAATTTCCAATCTTAAATCAAAAGAAACTGCTAATCGTTTTCGACTGCTCCAGCATTTACTTGACAAGTGTCCAAAGCTCTCAAGAAATTACAAAAGACCTATTTGCATGACTTTAATTAGACCCATTTAGAGATACGGAGTTGAGCTTTGGGGCTCCACTAAGCCTTAAATTCATCGCGTATCTAATCCCTACAATTCACAAACAAACTTGTCCATAAAGATCTTAATGTTCCATATGTTGTTGATTTGGCCTTAGGCAGATAACTATCATTTCTAGGTAAACTCCATATCCAATCGAATCCTCTCGTATCCCAACTTTTATCACCCTCAATTCCTGATAATCCTCCGAGGCATCTAAAAAGAAGATGACTAAGAGACCTTCTAATTTAGAAATATTGAAGTGCTATTAGTGAGTAGTTCTTTACATGTCACCGACATGTCATTGTAATCATTGTCGTCAAATTTACTTTTATAAAATGTATGTTGTTGTAAATATTAATATATAGTCAATAAAAAAAAAAGTTAATAATTATTGGTGATTCAATTATAGAAAAGCATCACGACATTCTGTGTCTACGCCCCGTACAACCAAGGACGAATTCGCTCCAACGAAAGATCTACAGTTGACATGGAAGGTGGTACTTAACAGGAGCTGAGAGTTGCATGCCACCGAGCATTCCACCTGAAAGCCCCCTCCAATATTTACCATCATCCCACCACTCTCGGCTAGAGTCCTTGGTTTCACAAGATATGGGGCTTCTCACTTACGGCAATTGTTTACGAATCATTTAGTTTCGTATTGGTAGGGTGCGTGTTTCTCCTGTACAGTCTAGTCTGTTCTAGAAAAGTTCAAGAAGAAATTAAAACTTGATGTTAAATTTTCTGTGACGGTAACATTAAATATTTAGATACTTGTATTTCCTACATAATAAGATTGTATTACCCAAATCTAATACAGTGCGATATCTTGGTTTCATCTTAGAAAGAATACTCTCATGGAATACACATACTAGACTTAAAAGACAAGAATGTAACAAAAGATTCAGCCAACTAAATAGTACATTATGTAAGATCTCATATTAAAAACAGGCAACAAGCTTTTAATTTACAAGGATATCCTAAAGCTTATTTGGACTTCAGGACTTGAACTTCAACGGACAGCAAAATATTCAAACATCAAGCTTATCCAATCCTTCCAATCCAAATTGAATTAACAACAACCAACGCCCCTTACCTCGTCTCTGACAAAATCTTACACAATGAACTTAATATAGCTTTTGTCCTTGAACCTATACCAGAAAAAATATTCGAAATTTCATAAAAATCTTTCTACTCATCCAAAACCATTACATAATCTTTATCCAGTTCCGAATATTCCTATAGTCCTCTCAGTTTAAAAGGCACTGAGTTACCGAGAGGTACTGTAAAATTCGACATGGTGTCCTGGAAATGGCCAACTTTTTCTCTCATGCCCAGAGTGACTGTACTACTGCACTCTCACTCAGCCTCCACTGGGATCTCTTTGGACCTGGTATATCCCAATTAAGTTGGGAGACAGGATTGGTTAGGGGATCCCTAGATTGAGTATGTATTTTGTATAAAGAGTATGGTAGTATTTTTAACTTTTAATTAAATAATTTTTTGTTATACAATTTTTATTTTTTTTTTAATAACAATTTATCGAAATTTACAACTGTACAAAATTTGTACATCAAGTAAATGTGCTGTCAACTATTACAATAACTTGACAAAACATGAAAAGTACCAGTAAAAGTAGCACTTTAATAAAAAGTTAAAGTAGCACTTTAATAAAAATTCTACACTAGAAGCCATCTTCTTTTCAGAAGCCTCGGAGGATTATCAGGAATGGTTTGGGAAGCAAGTTGAGAAATTAGGGGATTTGAGTGGTTATGGAGCTTACTATGAAAGGATAGATATCTAGTTTGGGCTAAATCTGCAACATATGGAACATTAAGATCATTATGGATAAGTTTATTGGTGACAAAGTAACGAGCATTGGGGATTTTACGAAGGATTTGGATTGTAAGGATTGAATACGAGATGAATTGGATGGTTTAGTGGAGCCTCAAAGCTCAATTCCGTACGTCCAAATAGGTCTAATCACAGTCATGTATATGAGTCTTTTGTAATTAATTGGGAGCTTTGAACGTTTGTCTAGTAAATGTTGAAGTAGTCTGAAACGACGGGCAGTTTATTGTCGTTTTAGTCTTGTATGTGGATTCCAAGTTAGTCGTTTGTCCAAGAGGAGTCCTAGGTAGCGTATCTGTTCAACAGGGATTAGTGGAATATCATTAAAGGATACTGTAGGAAAGGAGGTCGTATTTTTAGCTTTTAATTAAATATCATTTTGGTTTATACAATTATTATTGTTTTTATATTAAAATTTAGTTTACTTTTTTGTATTTCTTTTTCAGTTTATATATTATACAGTTTGGGGCTCTTTATTTTTTTCTCTCATTTTCATTTATTTCATATTGTACATACCCTCTTTGTGCCAGATTTTAATATTTTGTCGATAAAAAATATTTTTTTAAAAAATAAAAAAAGGAAGGTAAGTCGATCCTAATACATTGAGCAACTGTTACCCAAACTAGTATGGAGAAAGGAAACCCAATTACTGCAATATTTTTGCAATATTTTTAATAACTAAATATGCTCATAAAGATTCATAGTTTGATACCGATGGAGTGCAAAATAGTGTTAAACTCAAACAAAAGAAAAATATGAAGATAAATAAAATAAATCTGTAGCGGTCCCACTTAAATGTATCCAAATAAGAATAAAAAAATGGGAACTATCAATGAATCTCAGAAACTTCGTTAACAACCCTTCATCGTTATGGTATTCTGAAAAAAAAAGTTTGATAATTTACATAACACTAATCCCGACTAGATCCACTTCCAGGTTTCAGGATGTGGCGAGTTTGTAATCTAGGAAAGGAAAAAAAGAAAATCTTACAAAAAAAAAATCTACATCTTATTCCTGATCTACAAAATCCTGATGAATAAATATGAGGAGGCTGATATCAAAGGCTGACCGGTTTTTAATTTGAATAGACAATGTGAAACTTAATTTGTAGATCTTCTCATCCCAACAAATACTAAAAGAGTCAATTACTGATATATATATTTTTTATTATATATATTCAATAATCCAAAATTTATGTGATAAACAAGTATTATATCACTGATGTTTTTTTACTTCCAAGATCAGTTTCCTTTTTATGAATGCATACACGATATAACATGTGAGACTACATTATCTATTCTATGATGAGTGTTGACATGTAATTCTTCTATTGAACTCCACACTTATAATATATTTTATGTCGATCGAATTCTACACAAATTTAACCAAACATTGAATTTCCTTCATTTTGCTATCTCGACATAGTTATATCTTAATAAGATTGTTTCCTACTTTTTGAAGAAAAAAAAAATGCAGTTTATCATCGATATTAATAAATTGTTTAAAGGCAACTATTCTTTTAAACAATTTATTCAGTTTAAATGAATAATTATAAAACTGATTGTCTTAATTGTTACATATTTTCTGTATTGGCCACTATTCACTAGTAAACTCTTGGCTCATGAGAATTTAATATATATTTTAGGATATTAATTCATTATTGAATACGCTATTTGTCATGCTATTTGTATTTTTTTTTTTTTAACTTTTAATATAGATTAACGTAATTTTCACAAATACTACTGAAAATTAATTAATTTGTTTACTTTCTGGTGCCGTGTAAAACCACATTAATTAACGAATATTATAAAGAATTAATAAATAAACATATATGTAAATTTTATTATTTATTAATAAAAATATCGTTTATAGGTTTCTCCGAATGCTCAAGTGATTTTTGGTGGAATTATTTGCAATGGGTTCCTATTCTTTTGTTATCGTTTGCCATGTGAAGAACAGTACATGGGTATTTAAAAAATACATCAAATTAAACAATTTTCTAAAGATAAACGTAATTTTTAAAAATCAATATAATGTATATAAAATTGAGATCAGATAAAATTTAACAAATTACAAAGAGGGTATTTCTTTGGCATGATTCCCAGATTTATTGGGAATGGAAACAAAAGGGTTAGATTCACTGGAGTAGACGAACTGAAAATAAAAGTGATGGTTAAGGGCAGAGATTTGATTCACTCAAATGAGCCAAACATTCCTTCCTTTATTGATCACTCATTAATTCATTTGGAAATCGCTCATCTCGTCAACTAATTCTCGTTAAAACAATGAAAATAGAAAAAAACAAAATCGGCTTTAAAAATCTATTTACTATAATATTGACCAGTAAATAATTCATTTCTATAACACTGTACAAAATAATAAAGTAAATATTAAATATATAAATGGATTTATATAACTTTATTTTCTTAACATATATTTAGTAATGAAGGCATTAAAACGAATAGGTAACGAAAATTAATGATATTCTTCAGGAATAATTAAAAGACAATAATAAGCGTTATTTCTCCGCAGTAATTTCAAAGAATGCTAATTACGAAATCTAAATAAATAAATTGCTTTTATTATATCTTTTAATAGGCCATTAAAGAATTCCAACGATTAAGATGGTGTGAAGAATTCTTACATTTTATAAGTGAAGCTAAAAGGATTATTAGGTACCTTGGGTGGCTAATGTTTCCGCCAATTATATAGTCCATTTTTTTTTTCTAACTTGAATAAATTCATAATTAGGATAATTGCAGTGATAATTGTTATTGCATCTTGTTACTATTCCCGTGGTCAATGAATTGACGGTAAACGTGTGGTTAGAATTAAAAAAAAAAAAAAAAAAAAAACCGCTTATGCTTTCTGCTTCTCGGATAGATAACACAAAAGTGGAATTTCAATGGAGCCATTCTCATTAGGGAACCAGGACCTTGGTAAAAGATTATCTCAACTCTCAGGAAACATTAGCATGCAAATTGTCATTATTAAAATGCGATTTATAGTTTATGTGAGACCAAGATTCGTAAAATTTTATTGATAGTTTTAAGAGAATTGTGTTTCCTTTTTTAATTTATAAAATTTACGATCAATTTTCTATCATATAATGGACCTAATCGCAGGAGGTATTACATTCCTGTTTTCTGTTGATGTTCTAATGTTATTTATGAATTTTCAATTACTATAAATTTTAATGATTATTTACTTTATAGAGATAAATTATTCAGTTTTCCAAGGTAAACTTTAATTGAAAAACAATGTTGCGCTATAATCTGTTTTTAAATTATTTAAACGGTACTACAATTTTATTAATATATTTTTTATTAATGTAATTATAAGGTACAATTAAATGTATTTTTAGTGTGTTTGGGTTTCTTTAGAGAAGTTTTTCCTAATGGGAATTCTCTAAAAACCGAAACGTAATATTTTTTTTTTCGTTTCATCCGACTTTAAGGTACGTTAGACCTCAATTTTGTACCTTTCCTATAGCCCAGTATTGCTTCATTCTTTCTGATCTTGCTTTCCTCTCCCCTTCAGAGATTTGGCTTGTTCGTTTCGTTTTGATTTTGAATTGGAACCTTTTTTTGTCTTTGGTTATATTTTTTGCACTTTTATTTGTGAGCATATATTCTGTGACACAGACTTCGTTTAAGTCCTCTATTTTCTTAAACCAATCTGGTTTGGTCTTTTTCTGCGGAAGTAGTCTAACTGAGAAAAAATAGTCAAGCTAATTAAAATGTCTAATAAGCATCGCTATAGTTTTTCTTGATATATTTTCATATATAAAAAAAAAAAAAAAATTATACTTTATACAGTCATTTTACATTTTACGTTCCTATTATTACATATGCAAAGTATAGATAAATGGGTCACGAGAGACAATAAAATGATTTATTGCAAATTGTCAATGCAAAATTTTAAGAATAACTGAAGAAATCAATTGAAATCAAATTATAATTAAATGTTTTATAACACGATTCGTTTTATTTCTGGCTATTTAAATTATATATTTTTTTTAACAATTTGACTCAGGTTTTCCGTCTAATGAATTAGGAAAATGCTAGGTTCAGAGTATCTTAGGGTTTTGGATTTTTTATTCTTTGTCTTATTTTACACCATAAAAAATAATAGAAAAATCGTTTATTCTAATTCTTTTCATTTTTGTAAAATACATTCAAAGACGTACTGAGAAAGAAAGTCTGTGGTCATTAAAAATATATCTAAATTATATTGAATACATTTTTTATATTCTTAGCTAGGTTAAAATTAGGAATGATGATTTTAGTTTCTTATTAGTTATATTACTTTTTTATACACGACCCTTTAAATGTAACATAAAAAAAAAATCTAAAATCAAAATTTCAAGTAAAAAATAAATCTAGAGAAAAATATATCTCAGAAGGACACACAATATTTTGTAATTGTTATTTTATTTTATTTTTATATTAGAATGATATTACATTATTCCTTCGCCGGCTAAGGAAAGAATCTTATGAATTTAGTATTGTAGTTTTTTTTACACGCCTTTTACATGAATTGAATGATCTAACCCAACAAGTACTTGATATTGTTTAATTAATAAACTGTTGATTTCGTTTTGATAGAATAATAACAGTTACTTCAACTTAGTCCCTGTTGAAATATTCAAAAAATCTATCTCAATGAAAATCGAAATGTTTAAAAAAAAAGACAAAAAACATATCAACAAATGCAATAAAACGAGATCTCCTTTTATTACCCTATTAAATTCAGATAAAAAAATATTATCTTCACAACAAGCTCTTACAATGTAACCAATCAAAATGTTTTTTCATGTGCACTAAAATATTTGTATCATTAATGTCAGAGATAAGGAATGAGATTGGACTGTCAATCTTGGGATTAAGAACAATTTAAAAATAACATTTAGATCCAATTTAATTTTGTATTAAAAATAGTCTTTGATTTATAATTTTAAATCTCTAAATTATTTTGAATGTTTTTAAAACTTATCTTTTGTTTGTTTTCCTTTTGTTTTGTTTTTTTTATAATGAAAAGTTTATCATAATTCGTTCAGAAACAAAATAATTTGCAATTTTGCTTTATATCCTAATATAAAATAGAATGATTAAAATAATCGTTAATTTTATTAACCTCATAATTATAATATTTTATGTTATAATATTCATTATTATTTGATATTAATGAAAGTTTTACATATTAATGTTGTTTTTGTTTAAATATGACACTATAGATATTTTAATAGACTATTAAATAAGTTTTATGAACTTTGCAATACAGGAATGATAAATAGTAAAAATATCTCCTACTAATGATAACTATTTTCCCTCATATTTTTCCCTAGTATTATGCAATTTCTCGTTAATATAAAAAAAAAAAAACAGTTTATACAAAAATTAAATAATTTAGCACCCAGGGAAAACTGCAAAGCTCAGGGATATATAGAGAAATCAAATAATTTTATTTAAATTTTAATCATATTTTCAAACACTGGCAATTAAATACTACCTATTAAAAGAATATCTCGTATTTTATTATGATGTGATAGTATTTGATAGAGTTCTGTTAATTTAATGAATTATAAAACATAAGGTGTGGATAATAAGATGTTAATTAATTAAAGCCAGTTTTGAATTAATTAAAGTTTGATTTGATTAATGAATTTCAACTTGGTGATTCCTTTGGTGATGTGAAAGTGAGGCAGGATAAAAGAATATTTTTCAACAAATAAGTTAGACCTTCACATCAAAAAGAAATAAAAGATTTTTAAATAAAATTAAGATCATAAATCATTTACCTAATTTGAAATCTTAAATTTTATAAGCGGATAACTTTTAACAGAATTTTGCCTAAATATTTTAAATATCAAATAAGTTAAATTCCCTTTATTTTATTTAAAAAATATTTTGCAATTGACTTTACTTAACCGGTTACTATTAACAAAACTCTTAATAACAAAACAGCCTTATTAAATTCTTATAACTAAATGTTTATTGATAGACGGTACTAGTAGTTATAAATTATAAATTTTATTTTAAATTTTGTCAAACCGATTTATTTTACACATGGACGATTAAAATTTTAAATAAAATCACGAATATTTAAATATGTTAATGCATCATGAAATATCATTAATAGTTTTAAATATCCAAAAATCTATGCAATATCACATGGATAAACTATAAGATAAATTCATCATGATGCCAAGTAATAATGTTTTTATTATTTATTAATTTTTATTATCAATGTTAAAAATATTAAGAATCATATAAATAAAAATAAGCTAATACTAATATTAAATTTTACTAAATTAAAATTATATAACCTAATTAAAAAAAAAATCGGAGTAATTAGTTTTAATCTAGAGGTCTTGACTACCATTAATTTATCTTTTTTTTATTTTTTATAAAAAAAAAACGGGAACAGTATCCCACTAATACTGACTGAAAAAAAGAAAATTCAGGTACTTCTAGATTCTCCTACTTTCTACTAGAGAGAGCATGTCGAATCGCAAGGGTTAAAAAAGGTAAAACGCCCTTAGTATTGCATCGAAGACAATAGAGATGCTTTCACCCTTTTTGCAGGAGTTTTAGGGCTGATTTCATTTTACCCACCCTCACGTCCAGACCTAAATTCCCTAGTCCTACCGACCTAAAATAAAAAAAAAAAAAATCTTTCATTGGCACCATACCAAATGTTGCGCAATCAAAATCATTTGATGGGTCATTCTGAATAGACAATAGCGATTGATTACGCGTAATAAAAATCAATTCGTTTTTATGGAGTAATAAAAACTTCAGAAATCATTAAACATCAACAACCACAAATTATTGTAAGCGTTTTAATAGCTACTCTTTCACATACGTTTAAAAATTTTATGACGTTCTTATGTTATTCCACTAATTCTGTAGTAATGATGCATAAATAACTAGCTTTATTTCACATTCCGGTTGGATAAATTTAAATATTCTAACTATTATTAATACTTAACTTGTTAAATTTGAACAAAAATAATAATAAATCCGTTGCCTTCGATACAGTATGGAGTTCACATTATTATTATATTTAAAGTTTGTTTATATCATTTAATAAATAAAGTTTTATGAAATTTTTGAAATTTCTCATAATAAAAAAAACACTATTGCTGTGTTACTAAATTAAATATATTTGTTATAATTATAAAAAATAATTATTACAGTTAGTTTTGAAATCATTTATATATTTTTTATATATTTATTATTATATATTTAAATAGGTTTAGATAAAAAATCTAAGGTGAAAAGTAGCTTCTGTTTTACATTTAACCAATATTTTATGTTTAAATTTATTTCGGATCCTATCCAGTTATTCTTTTCTTTTTGTTATTAAATAAATTAACTAATAATATACCGATTTGATAGACTGTAAATGAAATATATTTAATTAAAATGTTGATTTTAGTTTTAATTAAAATTTTAATTAAAATATTGGCACTTTAAAATAAAATGTTGATAATAAAATAACAGAACTGTCATGAAGTTAATTTTATTTTCAAATAAAAATTCTAAAGAATTAATATGACAATCAGCAGTAGTCAAATAAGTTCGATATACTCGTTATTTAATTTTTGGAATTTTTATATTGTAAGTATATAAATATGTTATGTAAGGTGAAATACAGAACTCTAAATATTTTTTATTATATTTTAAATTATTATATCATATATATTTTATAAATATATTTAATATTATTTTTTATATATTTGTTTAAAGCTTTTGTTATTTGAAGCTTAAAATGAAATTATATACAATTTTTCGAAATTCATCATAAACATTCCTTATTCAAATTTTTTCATAATCATTCATAATCAAGTGATGCAATCAATCAAAGAATAATCGTCATTGTGCATTTAAGGTAATTATAATTCATATTCAAATTAATATAAAAACATAATTAATGAACGTGCATTGCTAATGGTTTAAAGTATAAATCTCAGAGGAATTCGATAACAAAAGTATATATAAATTATATAAATTTTAAAATTAATGGGTAGTTCAGGTTCTTATTGAAAGTAAAATTCACATAAAATCTGTAAACAATTGCTATGTAAAATGTATAGTATGTTTTCATTGAGATAAGAAGGCTGGATGGACGGTAAATGTTTGCTAGGCATTGCCTGAAGCGCGACCCTCAACTCCCGACTGGATGACACAACTTTCTGCCGGAGCCACACAAAATGTCTCAATACATATGTCATTGTAAAATATCTATATATTTTAGACTTACCACATACGACTCTGTCGAAGGGGCTCATCCAATCTGAAAAATACAACATTTATTACAGGAAGCTGATATTATTACAAAGTATGTTAATGCCTTCCACCATGTTTTGTTAGTCTTCTTTTAGTTTGAATATTACAATCATTTTTATTACTATTAGTTAATACAATGAAGAAACTATTGACAAAAAGGGAAATGTATTTATTTACAATAAATTTAGGAACTGAATTAGGCTGGTTACTTTTTAAACATATGAGTCTGTTGGAATGAAAATAGTAATTAAACAATAAAATATTCTACAGACGGTATTAGTGAACTTTATAGTTTAAAACAAAAGCATTAATAAAAAAGTTATATTTCACATTAATAATATTTTAAATTGTAATTTCTTGAACTTTACTTACATACATTACATTACTAAAACTTGACACTACTTTTATTGCAAGAGACTTCATTTTTACATTTTTTTTTTTCTTTATAATAAAACTCAAAATTTGAAATAATGAATTATTTTATCTCGGAGTAAAGAAAAACATTTTTTTTTTCTATTGCATCAGGTTCATGGAATTATTAAATAATTTTCTTATCACATACCATACCGTGTTGTTTTTCATTTTATGAAAGATTAGATTTTGGAGGTACACTCAATTGATATAAATAATTTTAGTAACCTAGCTTATCATTTGTATTAATTAATTAAAATATACTGGAAAAAGCGTTTACATTAAAAATCCTTAAGATAGCTACGTTATAGTTCGTTTATTTATAAAGAATTAAAAACTATTTTAGAGACAGCATTTGCAACGACTGTAAATAAAAAAACTGTCAAAATTATTACCCAACTAAGCCGGTTTTTACTAAGTTACAAATTTGCATGACTCGAGCACCGTTTGCATGAGTGAGACCCAATTCATGCGACTTGTTAAACACCTCGGAGCCAATTTAAAAAATGATTTTATCAAATACTTCTGACCTAATGGAGGTTTCCTTTTGGGTAATTTATTATTTTTATCGCGACTTTAGTCCCGGTTATTACATTTTGAAAGAATGCAGTGGAATCGCTCGGAAGCGGCAATAAAATGCGATGTAAAGGGCTTTTAAATTTATAAAATGTTTATGTTTATTAGCAGGTTATTAAACCATTATAAAATAATGTGCAAAAAAATCATTGAAATTACTTTAACGATTTCAAATAAATATATATGACAACCCATATTAGTTTAGAACCATTGTGCAAGCCGCGTTAAATGAATCATTGAATTAAATTTCAGTGTATAACTTTATTAAAGAAAAAAAGAATATGTTTTAAATTAAATAAAATAAATTTGACAAAATAAAAGAAATTTAGTTCAAAATTAATTTACTTATCTAGTATTACAACTTCAACTACAATTGTTATAAAGATAAGGTCTAACTATTAATTATTATAAAAATAATTATTTTATTTATTCAACGCTTTATTTTAGTTTATTCCTTACTCTATTTAAGTTAGGTTCTGTGAAATGATAATGAAGGAAATTTTTAATAACTGATTCTATACGGGTTATATAACAGGTTTAACTTCTGGCAATAAAGATTTATAATTTAATCTTTTATTATTTAAATTTAACTAATCATATAATATAAACTTTAATTATTGTTTAAGCACCCATTTTATGGCTTCATTTAAAAATTATTTTATCAGGCTTTCAATTCATTAGTGAAATTAGAATGCCAATGTTTTTTCCCCGAAGTAGAAAAAAAGAGTAACAAATAAAAAAACGTTAAATAAGATTAAAATTTTTATTATTTTATTAATATTAACAACATAATTATTATTTAAAACCGATCACTTTGTTGAATAACCATATTCAACAATAACGAATGTTATTATTATTATATGTTAATGTGGTTAATCTATGATCATTAAGGTATATTGATTGAATATATTTTTATTAGTTTATATTTGTATATGTTACAATCATTTTTAGGTATTATAAAAACATTAGCATTAAAAAATAATTTATTCTGTATTGTAAGATAAATCAAATTAATAGATCGTTTAGCAATAAATAAATAAATTTAAAATTCTGTCATTATGATCACTTCATTACATATAAGTTTTGTATAAAGTTTAAATAAAAATAAATCATAAATAATATAAGAAATTGCACTTATATGTAGCGTACACTTATGAAAAAAAACCATAAATTTTTTTATTGAAATGATACAAACAACACAATTCATGATATTATTAACCTATGAATATTAGAACAGATTCAGGGAATGTTTGTTATTTACTAATTTGTATTAATATTACAATAATTGTGGTAAGCATTATTAAAAAAAAATCAATTTATTCTGAATTTGATTATAATAAAATCTTGTTATAAATTATTTTAATAATTTAATATTGCAAAAAAAAAGAAAAATATATATATATAAATGTATTTATTATTCACTCGGCTTTATTTCCTTTTCTTTTTTTTATTTCTTTCACTTTAGCACCTTCTAAATTTTTATCCATCTTCGATTCCTTCATAAACAATTTAAATTTTTATTATTGAAATAACATTTATTTATTATTCATTTTAAATACAATTTCTATTGCTATATGTAATTTGGAATTTTATTTAATAATTTTAAATATTATATATATACTTTTTATGTTTATCTTTTTTTCCCTTATTTACTAACTACTGCCCTTGTATTTCGTGTACTTAAATAAAAAAATAATTATTAAACGCCCATGTATATTTATTATATTTTTTTAAAATGTAAAAATATATTGTTAATAAATAAAATTACAGATTTAAAGTTTTTTATTTTTATTTTTTTGTTTTGGCACAACCGAATGCCCCTTCAAAAGTATCGCAACACTTTGAAATATTTGAATTTTTATAAAAACGTATTTTTTTTCATAATAAAGAAAAGTTCTAAATTCTATAATAAACATTCCTAAACTAGACTATAAACAATTTTTATTAAAATAAACTACAATATTTTTTCCAATAAACTGAAAACTTTTAAATTTTAAATTTATATTAATGAGACATATTGCACCTTATGGCTTGAATGATTGCTTCCACTAGTCTTGGCATACTTGTAAATAAAGAAACGAATGATAAACATGGACTGAAGGAAGTTTTAAAAAAATAATCTAAAATTATTTGAACATTGTTTGTTATTAACAGGGAATGACATTGATGTGTCTAATCCTTAATGTATCACGTTTAATAAATAATATTAATATGAATATAAAACAAGTTAGGATTAAGGTAAAATTCAGAAAAATCTTGAGAATTATGGGTGTTGCAATACTTTTGACGAGGATTTTATTATCAAGATATTATTAAAGTTTAGAATTTTGGAGATATATTAGTGTGTTTTTAGTGTTATAAATTTTGGATTAATTATTTCACAGCCATTATGATCTACGGTAGCCAATAAACGCTAAGAATATTGCCTTTATGATCTGGAGCAGTTTGCCTTCAAGAACAGTTTAATAATAGACGAATTCCCAAGCGCCATTACAGACTAAAATTAGCCGCCATGTTGGTAGGCATTAAACAATTTGTGAGGAGGCTGTTAGAGGCATGGGAATACTCAACTATTGATGGTACCCATCCCTGGGGGCATTATGCGACGTATAAATTTTAGTTAGAGCTCCTCGGTCATTATGGGTCTCCTTTATGGGCAAGGGTTGTCATACCGTCTTCAGCCGACATTTAGGGTGTACTTTTATTAACCAATTTATAGTTTGTTGGCATAGTATTATCTCTCTGAGAGGCTTCCTGAATTGTCTTCAATGAGGGTTCAATAGACGTAAGTGTGTCGTGGACAATTATAATCAATTAGAATTTACAATTGGGTATAATTGCGACAATTTCAGTATCAGAAATGGACAGTTAAAAAAAAAAAAAAAAAAAAAAAAAAAAAAAATCAGATATTATTGAAATGGATATATCTTTTGGCTCGAGGTTATAGCTTATTACAATTATAAATTAATGGAAACTAGTTTTTGTTATATAGCATTTGTCGCTAGGGTCTAAAGTTTAGGAGATATATTTATTTGAATTAAAAAAAATCACGTTTTGCCTTCATTTTTTAAGTGTTAGAGTTTCTTTGACGCGCTCTAAATCTGTTGATGTTTCTTGAATCGAATATTTAATGACAATATACCACCAGAAATTTAATACAGAATATTTTTTGTCTTATAATATTATTATTCGCGTTTAGGAGCTATATAAGGTTGAATGAAAAGAGTCACATTATGCCTAGATTTTTTAAGTGTTAAGGCTTTTTAGACACACTTTAACCTAATCGAAAATTTGACAACAGCTTTCTTATAAGAAATTTAATGGAGAATAATTTTTAATTTATAACATTTGTCGCTATGGCCTAAAATTAAGGAGCTATATTGGTTTAAATGAAATAAAATGAAACCCCTATATCCTCTCAAATTTGTTTATTTCGAATAATAATTAGTTATTAATTGAAGTAGTTTGGTCCTTTTAAATCTGAAATGCAAATTTCAAAAAATTAGAAAAAAAAAGTTGAATATAGAAAGACATATTCATGATGTATTGTTTTTCTTTTTCCAGCCTGGCAAAAATTGTTTTTTTTTATGGTTTTTTAAATATAAACATGAAATTTTCAAAAATATTTATAATATACTCTTAATAATTCATTAACTAAATAAAAGAAAAACGTAAATTCTTATGATAATTTATAACAATATTTCTTGCGCCCTTCCTATTAAAATAAAATAATTTTTTTATTTCTATATTATCTTTTCTTAATAATTTCATTAATATATTTTTATTATTTTACTGTTATAAATTATTTAATAACATCAGGTTATAATTTATATAATAATGTTTAAGTAATTATTGTTGAGTAATATTATCCACTGTAATTATTAATGCGTTATTTATAACTCCACGAACTTGCGGCTTTTATAAACCATTTTAAAATAAAAACGTATTAAAGTAAGCTTGTATTTATTTACATAATAATCAAATGATATAATTCATTAATAAGCTATTTAAAATTTAACTGTTTATCATCATTTATACTACTTATAAAAATCTTCACTTTACATTATTTATCGTGTTTACATAGTACTTTAGCATAATATCTATTTAAGAAATGGAATAGGTAACAATTTCATATTTAAAAATTTTCTTTGAATTTCTTTTCGGCATATAATATTACAAATTTTACAGTTTAACAAGCATTATAGTTTTTCGTATGGTAACGTTTATATATTAATTAAACTCAATGAATTTTTAATTGAAAATAAAATTTTAAAAGCTCATCACTTCGTACCATATAACATAATAATTTCTATTAATTATCGATAAACATTTAATTTTTAAAACTAGAACAATTATAACTAATAATTAATTAATTTTAATTCAATCAAATTATGTATTCGGGCATTTAATAATTATTAATATTTCCTACTGAATTGAAAATGACTTTCACGATAAAAAGTATTGTTATTGGGGATATAATCTTATGACAGGACAACAAAACACAATTTATGACGTCGTTAAAAAACTTAGCTAATTTAAAACTGTTATAAAAAATTATTATTCAATCGGTATAAAGTTTATAGCACCGTCAGCTCGATCGCATGAATGGCATCTTTAATGTCATTTTTCACTTATTTTAAAAAAAAAGTAATTATCAAATTATTGCTCATTAAAAATTAAATATATCGCTCAATATTTAAAATAGCTCAATTTGCATTAATTGACAATATATATATATATATATATATATATATATATATATATATATATAATTCTTATACCCGTAAAATTTAGACACTGTTAAAAATATGCCGTTTTCGATTATACTAATAATTTATTCTTCACATTTTCTCTGACATATAATCATAATTATGTATTTGTCAAATTAAAATATTATTAGCCGAATTACATATTTCAATGTTTCTTTATTATATCAATTTTTTTTCTTTTTTTTTTTTGAAACGATAAAATTAGAATAGAAAAAAAAACATGGTAATTATGTGTATTTTTGCATTTACGTTTATCATAATGATGATAATTGAATTAAACTATTTCCAGTTACATACTATAAAACTAAATTGATTTATGGGGTATAATGAAATTCAATTATATGGCTCAAAAGCATCCGTTTATTTCTTTTAGTTATTCAATTCATTATAATATCTACGTGATATATAAGCAAACGTTTATAAACTAAACGCCATTACTTAATATTGACCGATCAAGGTGTTAATTATAACGGTAATAGTTGATAAATTACAATGGACTCCTAATTGTTTGCTGACACTGATAAAAACAATACAGAAAAATAACCAAATAGAAGCTAATGCTGACTAGAACTTTTGGTGTTGTTTATTGACGGCAAGTGTGATGATTATTTTAACTACTAGGTGTCAGTTAAATTTTAATCATGGAGATACAATCGTTTATATATTTTTAGCACGCTAGTTGTTTTTAATGACGCTTTTTCCAGTGTTTGCTTTATGATTATTTATTAATAAGCATGGAACAAGTAAATCAACGATGAGGGACAATTTCAACTGGGAATATTCTTTTTTTTTTTTTTTTCAATCCTAATTACTTGACAATCAAACTGACAACACTATTGATGACATGGTGTTAAATATAAGGAATAGTTGGACAAATTGAGAATTCACATGTTCCGATTTGAATAAAACACAACAAAGACAATAAAACAAATCGCTCCCGTGGCACCGAGTGAATTGATAAATTAATGAAAATCTTCTAGCAACCATTTCAATTATTCATGAGGATAACCAGACGGCTGGGATTCCAATGCAACTGTCTCACAACACTGCCAATAATAAATATATTGCAATAGATTATTGTAAATAGAAAATAACTTTATTTAATTTAAAAAATTCCCGACAAAGATATATTTAAGTATTTTATTTTCTGAAATAATTAATGCATTTTTTTTTATCGCTTTGCACTATTAAAGAGATGCACTTTGATATATATGAATGTTAAGTCACTTTTAAAATATGATTTTATTTATGTTCAAAATCAAACGAGCAACGAAACTGAATTGAACTCTCGTTAAGGAATGGGAAGAAAGTGAGGCAGAACAAGCATGACATTGACATGAAGCCAGAAAAACTTGAGGACAATGCGAACCTCAGTCCTGCTGTTTTATTGTCACATTTATGGTTAGTTTTATGGTTTCGGGGGTGGGGGTAGGCTGAGGGGACCTCAACTGTCGGCACTAGGCCGGTTAGTAGGTTATTGCCACTGGGAGCGGTTAATTTTATTGCCCATTATTTACTACAACATAATGTGTTCCTCTCGCTTACCAGTGATCGACATCCACGGGTACCTAGGTATGTCGGGTATGGGCTGCCCTGCGGCTGCTGTGACCTGGGTCGTGCAAGAGCTGAGTGGGTCTGCGGAGGCGGCGGCCGCTTGGTGGTAGAACTGGGCCGCTGCTGCCATCGAGGCCGAGGCCGCTGACACGGAGGCGGCGGAAGCCCCGTTCTGGTGGTGCAAGGAGTACATGCTGTCCGTGCTGCCGGTATACCTGCACGATTTGTCACCACCCGTCGCGGCATCTACAACCGCTGCCAATGCAGAGCTCGGAGAACTGAAAGCACCCATCGTACCTGTGGCAGCTCCTGCGAACAATCCCTGCTGGTGCTGGTGGTGGTGGGCCGCCACGTACGGGTACATCCTCGATGCCGAAGAGACCAACGAAGGCGGCGGCGATGACGATGAGGATGAGGAATTGTTGGTTGCCGTACTGCTATAGTTGACAGCCGAAGGAGAGTCCGACGTGGTTGTGATGACAGGGTTCAGCAGCTGATGATGGTATTGCTGATGGTACTTGGGTAGCATACTATCTATTATAAACTTGCTCATCCTTCACACCATTATAAAACTCGAGCGCGTAGACACACTATAACCCGCCGGCTAACCTGACTCTTAATGTAGGGGTGCACTTGTACGAATCCTTTATGGCCGTGGAGTAGGGGGAAGAGTGTGCGAGGCCTGGTGGCCATGCCGGGGGCCTTCCCCCCCTCCGCCTCGGCCAATCCCGTTCGAGCTCGGCTCCGCTCTCGGCCAATCGGCTCTCGCCTGCCCCCACCCTTCGATTCCGTCGCCTGGAGCCACAAAACCCTGGTCGTTTTTCGTTCGATACGCTCGGTGGCGACGGTGTCCCCATCTCTTGGCAGGCCGAGTGACCAGGGCCCTGTCGACAATCGATAAACAGGTGACTGAGGGCTGAATGGAAGGTGTGGCCTCAAGCCGTTTAATGACAGCCGGGTCACAATAAAAACCTCTTTTATTGCCACTCGTAAATATGATCACCACTCTCTCGACCACGTGCTCCTCCTGCCGCTCTTTGTTGGTAAACTAATTCTAAGGCAATAAAAGAGAAAAGTTATAAAACTACGGAATACTACGAAAAAATAATAAAAGGAAAGATAAACAAATCATGCAGAAAGAAACCCACCAAGCTGGAACTAACCCACCTCTATCGCCACTACTCTACTCAGCTACTGAGGAACAGGCACTTACCATCTCATCGCAATCCATTCACCCTCGTACCTGAAAGCAATAAAAAAAAAAAATTATTATTTGTTCTGAGTACTCAAGACCTAGATAAATAAAAATAAAAAGAAAGTAATTTAATTATTCTACATGCTACTTAATTACTCAACAGTCATAAAGAATAAAATAAATAAACATTGAGCATCCTATAAATAATGATTATCACTGAGTTTAAAAAAGCCATAAAAGAGCTATATAACATTATATAATCAGCACCGAGCCTAATTAATGAATCGCTGCCATCTATATAATGTTGTGATACTTAATCAATAAAAAAATACAATGGAGAATAAAAATCTTGTAGACACCGATTGTAGCTACAGACATTAATAAGTATACATGTTATGTTAGTGACCATAATATATTATAATAATTATTATTTTTAGACGTAGATTAAAAATGTCAAAGTTTATCCACTGTTCTGTTCCAGGACACAGTTAGAAATTATCAAACGAACCGAAACGAAATTTCATATATTTAAAATTTAATTGAACTTAATGTCGCAATAAAACAACACTAACCTCAGCTAAAGTTATTACTATATATATCCAATTACTTTTAGTAACCTAAATAAATAAATATCATTGTTCTAGACGAAACTTAAAATAAGTCATGATTCTTCCAAGACGCATGAGTATTTATAAAAAGCATCCAAATCATATGGAACAAACTATTCACTTCACATTAAATAAATCAGACATTGTTACCAAATCCTAAGATATTTATTATTTCTCAAAATATTAAGTAATAAGAGGAATTATTACCTGAATACATAAAAAATATTCAACCTTACTAAATCGTAATGGAATTCACGCGATTTATATGTCTTGTATTTGACATAGAGAAGAACCACATGAATGTTACTATACAGTACTTAATTATAATTAATTAATTAAGGTCAGGGAAATAATTGCTTAAGTTTACTCTCGTAAAATTAATCTATACCTATAGGTGTTAGACTTTAATTGGAGGTGGGATCTTCGGAAATTTGATTTCAAACAAATTTGAATTTTGAGTAACTTCATAGTTTATTTTCGTTTCTGCTTCTTTGACGAGTGACTCAATGATGGCTATATAAATAATAAGTGATAATTCGTTCATTTATTGTTAAAAGAACCTACTTATGATTTTAGTAATCCTTTAATAAATTCATATAACAGTACATCCCCCTCCCCTAGAAATAGAAGAAATAGGTACTAGTAATAGGTAGTAATTATAAAATTTATTTTTATAACTAAAAAAAAATAGCTTAATATTAGCTCTTTTTTTTTTTTTTTTTTTTTTTTTTTTTTTTTTTTTTTTTTTTTTTTTTTTTTTTTTTTTTTTTTTTTTTTTTTTTTTTTTTTTTTTTTAATTCGTTAGACGATATTCTTTATTTTATTTGGATTTAAAAATTAAAACATAGAATTCTTGTTGAAACTTCGTAATACTTGGTTCTGTTTTGAACAAAGTCTTTTGATTTTTTTTCCAGATAATAATTGCAAATAATTATCAAATTAAATTATAGCTTGATCCATATTATATATATAACACTAATAGATCTGTATCATGCGTACAAATATAATTGAAAAAAACCCGTTAAAATGAAATTGAAATTATTATGTTATTTATAACTTTTTTCTAATAAGTACATTAACATTTCGATATAATTTATGATCAAAACGTCAGTTTTCAGACAGATTGATAAACAGTAATGATAATGAATTAGATAATATCTGGGACGGTCAAGCGGCTCAGATTCTATCAGATAGCAAGCTAGCTTTGAAACTGACAGTAGTATCATTAGCTAGGTACGTTAAGTTTAGATAAATTTGAAATCGATAGTTCAATTTTAGTAAATTTAGATCACGATTGTTTCCAATTAAAAACAATTTACTGTTTTGAAATAAAAATACTAAAAGAGCTTATTAGATAAATTCCAAAGAAGAAAGTGGGCTAAAGCGTCATCGATAACATGTAACTACTATTATATATATATATATATATATATATATATATATATATATATATATATATATATATATATATATATAATAGAAGTGTGTAGGTATATAGGTATTATATATATACAAATTATTGAGAGTCAATTATTTTAGACACGTTTTTAATAACACAGAAATTTATTAATATTCATCAAGTTTGTTTTTTATATCGTACATCATCTTCATCGACTTTGTTTAATTTAAGTATCAGTAATTATTAATTTCCTTTCTTATATTCTTTATTTTTTAATTATTCTTACTTTTATATTGCATATATCTTCGTAACCCTGATGATGGACATCGTTGTAATAAGTGAAATGTCGACATATAAATGAAGTGTTGATATGCCAACAAAACTGTTAAATTTGACTGATCCCTCTTATATCCAACACATCTTTAAATGATAGAGCCTGGTTATGATATAGAGGAAGTTCTATAAATCGAATGCAATGGGTTATATAACATAGGTTCAGCATTATTTCGTGGAAGTAACTAATTGGTTCGAGCATGTTTGTAGGTTCAAAAAGGATCGAGGTCCCAGAAAAATAATAGCAAAAGACAACTTGCACGGACTATGATTTCATATGAAGAACGTATCCACAGAATAGAAAGAATTACGCATAGGTAATGACACCGCTAGGTAATGGCACAAGGAGGAAGACAAAGCAGACCTAATCGAAATAAATATAGTTTGATTACGTTGTATACTTAGGCATACCATATCTCAATAGTTCGAGCCCTAGCTTAAGGTTCAGATATAATTGAAAAAAGAACAGTTCATGTTGAAAATGAGAGGTCTCCAGAAGACCATTTAAAAAAGATGATAGTGATTCTCAAAAATTCTATGAGGCCAAACCTAGGAGGACATCTAACAACCCAAGAGTATGCAATGGATTGATCACCTTTTTATAATCCGCCAAAAGAAAGAAATGTAGCTAAATTCCACGTCTGGACAGAGGGAAATCCAAGTTGAGAGCCACTACTGAGGAATGAGAAGAGGAAGAAGATTGGTCAAGAAAGTGTATTATCCTTACCAATACGCCGCATCTCTTGTGAAGGAAGGGTCTGGGAGACATTGAGGAATTGAGAAATATATCAGTGCAAAGCTTGAAAAATGCATCCTCACTCTGCATTGCTGTCAAAGAGAAGAAGAATATGATACTGACTAATTCTGAAGTAGATTTGGAAATTCCGTATAAGATACCTTAGGCCAGTTACTTATGCTGTTATATTTGCTACCCAAGAGTACAAATGGAAACATCATCTCCGTATGGTTATGTAATTAACGTTGAGCTAGGGTATTACAGAAGACTGATGGACCGGACAACCGAAGTTGGCATGAAGTTCTATGATCGGGGATCACTCACAATGTTTCTTGATTCTGGCTTTCGGAAAGCCAGGATTGTTGGCAATGTTGAATGTGTACCCTTATATGTTTTATGAATATAAAATAAAATATTTCCTTGGAATTATCTTCGGCTTTCTCAGAGGTACCAATTTTTCTCTATACTGATCTTAGTCAAAGAGGATTTTTTTTAATCACCTAATCTGTTTCGATCTCCTCAGATCCAATCCTCACGTTTTTCTCTTGTAACACACTTTCCAGCTCTTTCTCTCTCTTCTCATATTCATTTGCCCTTGTTCTTGTACCTATTTACATCTTAAATAAAAAACAAGGTTAAAATAATGTTTTGTATAGAACCGGTAAAAAATTCCATGGTTATAGATCTATTTGTTTTGACTAGGATTTTCTGGATTGATACCTAATCCTTTTGCCAACTGGAATACAAATAATAATAAAGGGGTCTTTAGAAATGGGTCAGTGCATTGTTAAGTCAATACCCTTCAGCTTTTATGATGAACATTGGAGGGTACAGCTGGTCATTATAGCCATATATAAGATGCTAAGTTGGGAACGTAAATATTTAACGCAGTTAAAACGTAAAGTAGTATTAGTCGAGTTTATAGGCCTTTTGCCTTAAAAAAAAAACAAGTTTCGCAAAAATGGTTTGCAAGCTTCCGCGATGGAAGCCTACACGTTTAAGAAGTCTTTGGCCCTTCAACCGTAGATAACAAAAACATGGTTTCAGGGGATGTTAACCCACAATTGAGGTCGCAGTTCACGGAAAACATTGTACGGAAGAGCCTTCGTGTAGAGCTTTCATCAAGACAACGCTCGGCCACACACGTCTTTACACACTCTAGTTGGAGTTAGCCCTGGATGTTTTGCCGTATGCTCCATACAGTCCTGGCCATCTGATTACCAACTTAGGTAAATGAAAAAAAACCTCACACAGACGTTACGACCGACCCTATTCATATAAGTCTTACCTTTATGCCATTCAAGATGCCGCATCTCTTGCGAAGAAAGGGCTTGGGAGTTAAGGAATTGGAAAATATATTAGTGCAAAGCTTCTCAAATGCATCCTCACACGATGGAATGAAACGATGGGATACGGTTTTTTTAACTAATTATAAGGATTTTTTAAAACTATTTATTGATATTTACAACTGTATAGAATAAACAAAGAGTAAAATGATATTAATTAAAATTCTACATCAGAAGGTCTCTATGCCATCTTCTTTTCAGATGCTTCGGAGGATTATCGGGAATAGAGTGTGAGGCAAGTTGGAGTACTAGTGAATATGGAGTTTACTATGAAAGAATAGGTTTAGGCCAAATCAGCAAAATATGGAACATTAAGATCTTTATGGATAAGTTTTTTTGTACATAATAAGGAGCCTCAAGGATATTACGAAGGATTTTTGATTCTAAGGATTGGATACGAGAAGAATTGGAAGGTCCGAAAATTTATCGGAGCCTCATTCAGTATGTCCAAATGGGTCTAATTACTGTCATGTAAATTAGCCTTATGTAGTTTATTGGGAACTGAACGCTTGTCTAGTAAATGCTGGAGTATCTGGAAACGACCAGTGGTTTCTTGTATTTTGTATTTTGTCTAATATGCCTCAATTTATATTCGTATTTTTATAGCATATAGTCCTGGAGGGACATTTGCTCCAGGATAAATAGCATATGAATTTTCTTTTCTTTTATTTATTATAATTTTTTTTTCTTAGTACAGGCAAACTACGAAATATGACTAGAGAAGAAATAAGAGAAGAATAATTGTGTATGTGAAAGAAACTCCAAGGAAATTCAATTAAAATAATGGAGTAGAAAACATTTGAATAAAATTTATAGAACGAAAAAAAACTGACTATTTCAGCCCCAAAGAAGGGATGGGAAGATGTGAAAGAAATAGTGAAATTTTTTTTTTACCTTTACCATACTTATCTCCGTTACTTACCTTCATTATTAGTACTGATACATTTAACTTTGTCAAGAGTAAATAAACCAGGGCAAGATAATACATCCTATCGATAAGACAACGACCCTTCGGTCTCTAATAACTAATATTGTATGATGATAAACATCAAATAGCCATAAAATGGGAACGTTTCTCGTTGTAATTTAAACAGACTATTGGGGATCCATAAATAACAATACGATAAACGGTGAAGATGGAAATGTGCTCGCACAAGAAGAGTAATAAAAATGCAATAAAAAATTAACCACAGAAAGTTGTAAAAAGCTTATCGTTTAGAGTCGAAGGGAAAATTACTGTAGTGAAATCATCTACAATTATTTTTATTGTTATTAGTCTTTCAGAAATAGCTATCCAGATTTTATAAGAGTCTTCATAATTTTAGGAAATCATGGAATAATTTTTGTTAGTAATTATTGTGTGCTACTATTTATAGTTATTTTATTTAAGAAGTGTATTTGTTTATATATTTAATTTTAGGTGGTCGATATATTTATTTATTTTTAGTATATTCATATTGATAATAAGTTATATTATAAAATTAGTTATAACCATAAGTTTGTAGTTATTATTTTCCCAGCATTGGCTTTTATTTATAAGCACCTTGCCCTTTCCCTTCCACTATGCATATATATCAGATATCTGTTAGATCTTCTCAGGTGAGTACCAATATTTGATACATTTTTTTGATTTCTTCCGTGTAACAAAGTGATGTTTTAAAAATGCTGTACGTTTTAGAACTGAAGATGAATGGGAAAAAAAACAAGCATTGAAAATAAATGAAGTTTTTCAATGGAATAGAATGTCTCGACAAATTAACTAAAAAGGACTTATTCCTAACTGTGTGGCGTTCCCTATCAGTGAAAACATTTAAAAATCCTTTTAAATTATGGATTTTCTAATTTATTATTATAGTTGAGGTGAAACATCTTTACCGTGAACTTATCTATACAAGACAATAAAATGTATATTCATTAAATATTAAAAAAAAAAAAAAAAAAAATAAACAAGTATTCACATTAACGTAATACAATTTACTTCCTTGTACATATATTAAGTATATAGTTAAAAAGGAATAATTTATAGTAATAAGTATAGTTATAATAATGTGATAATTATAAATTAAATGCTTATATTACTGGCTTTTCTTATTTTATATATATACTATAATAAAATCTGCGGTTATGATATAAGTTCATAAAAAAAAAAAAAAAAAAAAAGAAAGAAGAAAAGGTATAACAATAAAAATCTAAACTCCTTATCTTATAATCTGATTAATCGATAATAATCTAGGTTTAAAGGCAGTTGAGAATGTTGAACCGTGCATTAACTGCTGCAGAAGAATGTCGCTTATAGTGCAACTGCACCAAGCGGAACCATATACGTACCATATTCACATTGTAGAAATATATCTGTGCCAGAACTTCATAACATGGCACTAAGAATGTTAGGAATTTGTAATGCTTGCGGAATTTCGCCAAATGGAATTTAATAAAAAAAATTATTAATAGGCACTGCAACAGAAGATGAGTGGTTGTATCACGCTGCTATAGAGTGTCTGCTTCACCAATTCTTGTCCTTATAATATATTACTAGAATGGGCAATAGATCCGTTCTCGAATCTATTTATTTTTAATTTTAATCTCTATTCAAATACTTAGGGTCACTTACAGTAATGACAATCACTGAATATGATGGATGAAGAATCATGACGGAAGAAGTATAAAAGGAGGACCTAATGGCAGCTTCTCCTCTCTCATTTATTTTCGTTGTTATTACTTAGAGCAGAAAATATCGCTTTCAGTTCCTTTTAGCCATGTCGCTTATGAACGTATTGGGATGTACGTGTAATTTATTGTGGAGTCGTTTTTAGTAGAATTTATTTATCCTCTTTTTTATCATATTCCAGAAGAATAAATTTTCTACGTTGATTTATTGTTCCTAGGCCCCATCCTCTACGCGGTGTATACAGCTGACATTCCAACTCATCCTACCACTGTCTTGACCACTTACGCTGATGACACATGTGTGTTATTAGTAAACAATGATCCCTTCATTGCCTCCCGAACACTCCAATCCCATATCCTAACTCTTCAAGAATGGTATCAAAAATGGAGAATCAAAATAAATCCAAAAAATCTCACCAAATAACCTTTACCCTTCGCCGTAAGCCCACGACTTCGTTTCCTACAGTATACTTTAATGATATTCCACTAATCCCTGTTGAACAAATCCGCTACCTTGGACTCCACTTGGACAAACGTCTTACTTGGAATCCACATACAAGACTAAAAAGACAAGAAACTGCCCGTCGTTACAGATTACTTCAACATTTATTAGAAAAACGTTCCCAATTAATCAAAAAAGACTAATATACATGACTGTGATTAGGCCTATCTGGACGTACGGAGTTGAGCTTTGGGGCTCCACTAAACCATCCAATTCATCTCGTATCCAATCCTTACAATCCAAAATCCTTCGAAAAATCCTCAATGCACCTTACTTTGTCACCAACAAACTTATCCATAAAGATCTTAATGTTCCATATGCTGCAGATTTACCCCAAACCATATGTCTATCCTTTCATAGTAAGCTCCATAACCACTCAAATCCCCTAATTTCTCAACTTACTTCCCACACTATTCCTGATAATCCTCCGAGGCGTCTGAAAAGACCTTCTAGTGTTGAACTTTTATTAAAGTGGTACTGATGGGTAGTACTTTTTATGTTTTGTCACGTTATTGTAATAGTTAACAGCACATTTAACTGATGTATAAATTTTGTACAGTTGTAAATTTCAATAAATTGTTATTGAAAAAAAAAAGAAAAGAAAAAAAAAGATTTATTGTTTAATAATGATCCTTTTACTACACAAATTAGTGCAACGTATTTACTACACACGTTTTAGGGAACGTATTGCATCATTGACTCTCTAGAAATTTAAAAACTGTACTACTAACAGTTCTTTACGTATGCGGAACGTGGCCGCTCTCGTTAAGGAGGAACGTCTTAAAGCTTTAGAAAATAAAGAACAATTCGAGAATATTGGGCCTGACAAAGATACTAGAAAATATAGAAGGCTTCGCAAAGCGGAACTTAGGGTAATTATAGTTGGTAACTATTTGTATAAATATAAGGTATACTATGTATAGATGTATACTATAAGGTAACTATTTGTGGTAATTATAGTTCGGTTAACAGCAGCGAGAGGGTTGAAATGGGCATGTAAAGTCGTTGGGATTAGTAAATGAAAAAAAAGTAATCAGTTTTGAACCGTGGCGAGGATTGCATCAGGGAACACCTTGGGGATTTGGGTTTTGAGGGAGTGGGTTGGAGGCAGGTGCTTGATCAACGTAGGAGGTCTCGGCATCGAATCTTCGACTTCGCTAAGCCTTTTATTATTATTATAATTACTATTATTGTATCATTGATACAATATCGGTAATAAGTCTTGAGAATCCCTAAGTGACTGGGTTGACTTCTTATTTTAGATTATCTTAATCCTAAAATATAGAGTAGACATAATATCTAAAATAATAACATTTAAATAATTGACCCCAAGGCTTGTGCGCTAACTTAAATGTGTTTTTTTTTTTATGTCACAGATAGCATAGCGGAAATATATGGGTCAGATAATTCTAAATCTTGGCGGAAATATTCACACAAATTACAATGACTATGGAATATGCAGATGAATTTGTGGAAATATTTTCTCTGGCACCTACCGATATTAATATAATTAACTCAAACTTAACAGGTGTTAACTAGTGTTCTATGATCTTGTTTCAATTTTGTTATTCAGTTTGTTAGGTTTTCTGTTTTTTGATCACTTATATTTAGCGTCTACTATAATATATGTTAACTTCTACATATGTACATAAATGTAATAAAATACATATTTCTCAAATGTGTAAGACTAAAACGACAAAAAACTGCCGTAGTTAAAAAAAAAACTGAAAGTAGTTTTCGACTACTTCAACATTTACTTGACAAACGTTCAAACCTTCCAAAAGTGCAATCTGATTTGCACAAGTTTCAAGGACCAATGACAATACAGAATTGTACAAATTTATTCTAGTGTTCTCACTTTACTTCCGAAATGGGGGTCTGCCTTGCAAAAGGTAGACTAGTAGGTTTTATGTATATGGTCCAGATGGGTCCTGAGAATAAAATATCAAAAATGAAACTAAATTGATAAGGGAAAAATGTTTGGAGTGCTAAAAAACCAAAACTTTAAAATTATGCGTCTTAAGACACCCCTTAAGCTGAATTTTATCCACAATCGATTGTCAAACATCGAAGAATTTTGCCAACTTTCACAATAAGTTAGTTTTGATCATGATTAAGAGTCCTTAACACAGAAATGGCTAATCCAATAAAAAAAATGGATATAATAAAAGTTTTAGATCATTACATTTTGTGCAAGATAGGATTTTTAAAGCAAAAATTTGCCTATTTCTACTCAGAGATATGTCAAAAAACCAAAAATTGTTGTTTTTGGATAAACTGTGTTAACATTGCAAAAAAATCACGAATCGTACAAGGAAATTAGCTTTGAACCTTGAACTCTAAAAATTAAAAGGTCTGACAGTTGCATATTGTTCACCACACATAGCTTTGCTACAAAAGCTTACTTTTTCTATTTTTTTAAGCTATAATTTTTTTTACATTGGTGACTATTTACCAACGATGAACTTAAGAATAACCGTTAAAACATTTATTCACCATATTTTCCATAATATACGCTCTTATACGTTGCATATTATATTTAACAACGTAATGTGTATTAAATAAATATATTATAAAAATTGAACCCATACAATTATACGATTAAGACAGTTTTAATAATGTATATTTATTATTTATTGAACAAGTCTTTATCTTTTTTAACTAATAAATAATACATTTATTTATTCATAACAACGTATCGTCCGAATCTTCCAAAACAGCAATGATATTGTGAAGAATATTCAGAGCTGGGGATGCACTTAGAGCTGAACTGTTGAGTTAGCAGCGACAGTCAACTTGGATCGATGATGGTGTGGAAGCTGGAAAGGTGCTTCTCTGAAATTATAAGATGTGCTTGGCTTCATAGTGGACTATTATATAGGTGTCTTTAAAGTTATAATATTTTTTTATTTATTTAATTCTTAATTAATGTCTAAATAATTTATTGTTTATTAAATAATTTATTATTTCAATGAATACAAAAAAAAAATTAAATGAAAGTACCCGACTCATACTAAACCGTTACCAGTAAAAGGAAAATAAGAATTTTTAAAAATAATAAAAAATACAATTTTATCTTGTCGACGTTTTCTATTTTCATTTTCAATCTGTCCTAATAATAGTTATCAATGTTATGACTGTAACATCAAAATAATTATTTGTTATTTTTGACAATTCTTATTTTCCTTCGTCTGATCTCTGTAAACGATCTACAATATACATACACCCACAATCAACTTCAATTATAAAATGTTTATACTTCACGTCATTAAAATATCAAATTCTTTCATACCATTAATTATCAAGCGTTATATTCTCATTGAAAAAATTAAACGAAATAAAAACTATACAAAAACCTAGGGTCCGTAAAATGTTCTATGTATTTACATACAGTTAAATACTTTATTAATAATATTATAAACAAATGTGTAGTACATTAAAAAAAAAATGAATTTTTGCTGGTAGCCATATGAGATATATGAGATACAGGCGTGATTGTTATTATTATTATTATTTTAAAAAAATCTATTTTATACATATAATAACTTTAACCATATCACAGAAAAACGAAATTCAATACTTAGGACTTACATTCGATAGAAGAAACCTGGGGCCCACATGTAGAACAAAAATGTCTCAGTCTAAACAAGAGACTAAAACTTTTGTATCCAATGCTTCATAAAAGACATTAAAACTCTGACAACGACTGAATACACACCTTACTTAAACCCATATGGACATACGCCACAAAAATATATGGGCATGCAAAAAATACTCACATTAAAAAAATATAACTTTTTCAATCAAAAATACTTACACTAATAACGTAATCACCTCGGTACATTTCAAACCACACACTTCACTCTCATTTAGAAGTACCCACAGCAAACGAACATAACTTTATAAACGATTTCACGACAGACTTCATGGACATAAAAACATACAAAAATGGCCACCACTGACAAACTTGAAAATTCTCTCGGAAAGCTTAAAAGAAGCAGGATGAGAGATTTGCTCAAATATATCTTTTTTTTAATCCATGTCAGGAGGAGGTACTCTTGAGTGCTACTCTCCCACACACCTACAAGGCCTGTATTATTACAATTTGAGCAAATTCACTTATTGTTACTCCAATAACAGAAGTGAATGAAAATTTGAAAGAGAAAAAATAGAAAAAATAATAAAATAAATTAACTGTGAAAGACTTTTTCCAAATCGTACGATGTTCTCCATCTGTGTTAATTTAAACATTCTTTTTATTTCTAAATTGCTTTGTTTTTTTATAGCTGAGATCTAATGTTTTAAGCTAGTAATTTAAGAATTATTCTGTTTACTATGAAAATATTTGTACGTAATAATAAAATGTATACTCATTAAATACTTTATAGAAAAAATAAATAAATAAGAAATATATATTATACATGTAATAACTTTAAATATTTATGCATACTTGTCAATAAAAATTGTTTACAATCAATGGAAGAGAAATCATATGAGAATAGAAAAAAAAAAAAGAAGAAATGCAAAATTAAAAAGAGAAGAGGCGAAAAAAAGAAATTAAGAAGGGAAACCAATAAAAATTTAAAGATTTTGTCCATGAAAAATGAATTTTTTCTTTAATTTTCGATAAATCGTACCCAATACACATTATTTTTCATGCAATTAAATAGCCATTTTAATCACTAGATATATGTATGGTAAATCATAAGTCTGTCAACATTATTATTTAATATTTTTTTGTTAAAGTAATAAAAGAAACGATAAAAGATATACGATGCTTGAAGTTGTGAAAATAATAATAATAGGATGAGACTTAGAGAATAACAACATTATGTACAGACGAGGAAACTTGTTATTTTTGAAATATACTATGAAAACCTAGTTCCACGACCATCATCAACTAGCAAGTTGGCTCATTCCTTAAGTTAACTCCTCCCAGGGTAGAAGTAAGATGATATAGACGTAAAGTTTACAATCCTTTGTAACACTTCGAGTTGAAGCACATAAGGAAGTCTGCTGTCCCAGCGAGCTGTGGAAACTAAGATATACTAGTCGAATATAATAATATATAAAGTATATGTAACCTGTGTTAGTATCTTATTCTGGTATGTTTTGAGAGTGTAAAATCAATTCATATTTGCTTAAAAAACAAAACAAAAAAACAATGAAAGAATGAACTGCATCCTAAAATTAACAGATAATTTCCATTGACTCATCTAATGCTTTAAATATATTTATTTACTTGAAGTTTTATTTGAAAGTTAAACCAAAAAAAATTAATAATTATAATTAAATTAAATGTTTCAATAAATGCAATCTAAAAGTTTAATTGGGTAATTGTTATTAATTATTTGGTAAATATAGTGATGATATACTTAATGATAATTCTCCAGTATGTCTGTATCAACATTTTATTAACTTTGACCAAAAATATTTCCATAATTGAATAGTTTTTATGTTATTTTTTCCCATATTGTTAATTACAATTATTTTTTCACCAGTAATAAAAATATTAAATTAAAAATCGGCGTCTTTTATTTAAAGTATATAAAGAGATACCGATGATTGTTATTAGTAAGTGCTCAGAAGTATTTTGAAGATAAATTAATAATCCAGATATCTGTCTATCTTGATTAACATGAATTATTATCAGTGCAATGAATTATATTGAACTATTATAATTGAATTATATTCTTATAAATGATATTTAGTTTTTATACTTTATTCAACAAAGCTTTGAATATCATTAATTTATAATTTATCTTATTATTAAAAGCTGATTTTTTTTTTTTTAATTTTATAAACATATACCTAAGCAAAATTTTCCTTTATTAACTCCATAGTTTTATTTTATTTTCTAATAAGTTATAACTGTTAGAAATTTATAAATATATAATTAAAAGATTTATACGTATTTATGAAGTTATCTTCTTGATGAAACCAACTACTTAAACTTCCTTTGTGATTTACTGTTTTATTTATAATTTTTTTTTAAATGTTTTTAATTAAATGGTTTTTTAAAAATTCTTTTCTTTATATGGTACCCCCATATAAGGATCGTTTATTTATATATTTAGATGTTCCATGCCTTATAGGCATACTGCATGTATGATTATAAAAGTACATGGTTTAGCACGATTAGTTATTTAAACATAAAGTAATAAGAAAATAAAAATATATAAACATAATTAAGAAAAAAAAGAAATCATCTAGTCAACAAGAAACTAGCTCCGCTGCCCACTATTAGTCAGTTTGTCAAAATCCATCTTTCGTATAAATGTGAGTAAGTCAGTCTCAGATTTAGAAAACAAATTTTGTTCTGTCTCTGTTCCATGTTTTAGTATAAATAGATCAAATCTTTGTCTTTCAAATGATTTCCATTCGTAAAGTCTGAAATTTTGAATATGTCTTCATTACATATCTCAGATCATTTAGAGTCATTATTTGTGTTGGTTAGTAGTTGTTATTTTTTATGTGTCTGTAATTGTTGTATGTAATGTGAGGCATAAATCTGTGTAAACTTGGTGACTTTGATGAGGTCATCCACAATTGGTCCCACTTTTCAACCATATCTGAGCTTGATACAAGTTAATATAATTTAAATTTTGTTATTTTTTTTATTTTCAATAGCTTACCTATCTAAATTTTTTCACGGTAAAATATCTGAATTTGAAAAATTATTTTCCCATGTATTGTTGATCTAGAGCGAAATTCAATTTAGCCAAACAGTTTAACTTAATGTCCCTTTGAAAAATCATCTGTGATGTCTCGTTTTCTAAACCAACATATTTTTTCGATCGAAAAACGTTCTAGATAATTTACAGCAGTGCAATGAAGATAAATCAAAAGCATATCTATTTCTCAACTATTACGATCCATTACCTTGGAATAAAATAAATTTAATAACATTGTGCAACCCTCTTTAAACAAACAGGAAGACCACCTTGCCTATTATACATAGTGCATATCAATCGAACAGCTCCTTGGAATGTTCGTGTTTAGAGCAGAAATCACCTGTAATTTATTTCGAGTAGTTATTAATATTTTGTCCAACGATATCGAAGCGAAAATATTAAAACAATTTTCAATACCTCGACTGATATTATACAATTTAAATCGATTAAATTGTAGGTTCGAAAATCTAAATATAATAGTAGAAATTATTTAAATGATAAATCTAAATCTAATCTCAGTTTAAATGATAAAACCAAATGCATATATTTCGTTTTCCGTTATAAACGGATCTTAAATTTATTAATTTTTAATGATTCCTGCAGGAAATTCATGTTAGCGCTTCTTACTCCTTATTTTTTATTTAGGAGATAGATTCACACAAAGTTTGATATATTCACTATAACTAAGTATAAACATAATAGTATAAATAATATTTCACTAAACCTTAATGAACAAATCTGCTAGCAAGGGTTCCTGGAAAAACGTCGAAACGAAAAACGAATAGTTGGAATCAACATACAAGACAAACGACCAGAAATTGCTCGTTACTGACTATTCCAACTACTTACTAGACAAACGTTCAAAGCTTTCAATTAATTATAAAAGACTCGTTTACAAGGCAGTAATTAGACCTATTTGAACATACCAAACATGTATTTCAAAAGTGACACAAATCAAAAATCTGCATTAAACAAATGTAAAATTTCACAGTCTTCTATGAATCATCGAAAGTGTACCAAAATTATCTTTTAATACCAACAGCAAGTGGGGTGTATCAGGTGTGATATGAAGTTAATTCTATGACATTCCTAGAATATTGAGCTTAACTCACTCAAAACTACAGATTTTTCTTAATGTTCTTTATGTTATCTTCAAACCAGATACCTCTTTCATAGTATAGTAAACTGCATAACCCCTCAAATCCACTAGCCGTTGAACTTGCTACCCATTATATTCCCTATAATTCTCTGTGGTGTCTGAAAAGAGGATGGCTTCGAGACCTTCTACTATAGGACTTATATTAAAAGTATAACTATTTATCAAATATTTAAGGTTGATGTTCAACTATGTCCTTTCTTACACATAGATTTTAGGCGTTTTTATTTGTAAAAAAAAAATTAAAAAAATATAGTGAGAGGGTACTATATAATATATATAGTTATACAGGGATAGTTGGGGAAGTAAATATCTAATTTTATTATAAAATATGAAAATTATTTTTAGACTCTGAAACGAGGAAATCTATGCATCGACTAAAAAATATTATTCTATATTATTTCTATGGAATTTAGAATCTCCCATTTAACTTCCAAACTATTTCCTTTATGAAAAATAATAATACATGTTTTGTTAGAAAAAATTAAATTATTTCAAATTTCGGTGAAGTGCATTCAGCTGAAGTTCATAGAATCCCAGGTTTTCAGAAAAAATTCATAAAAGAGGTACAGAAATAGCTAAATAAATCGAGATCTCGTTACTCGAGCTTTTTTTTATTTACTGTTAAATTTAATATTAAATAATAAATAAATAAATTTAAAATTTTAAGAGACAAATACTTTTACTGAGTTATAAAGTATGAGATGATAAAAAATTATAAAAATAATTTTATATTTGGATTTCTAGATAAATACCTCATTTAAGTGATCATATAATTATAACTATTTATAAAAAAAAAAATGCCGTGAGAACTAGAGAACAAGCAAAAGTCTTAGGTGAAAAGAACCCATCTTTCTCCACTTTCGAATCGGTCTGTGAATTTTCTCTTAGATACCTGCACCGTGAATTAGAAGCCTCTGCCGGTGCCAGGTGTGTTGGTGATGGGACAGTAGACCAGATCATCACCCAGCCTCCTCAGTTTTTCTTTAAAAAAAAAAGAAAGAAAAAAAAAAAACCTAAAAGCTACAAATGCCTCCATCGTTAGAAGAAAACTTTACTTGTATTCACAACAATCGTCACTTGAGTAACTTAGGATAATTTTATTCTTCGAAATATCAGGAAGGTGTTCAAAATTTGTACTAGAAATATTTTTAAAAAACTATTTTCTATATATGCCAGTTGTACTCTTTGTAGCTCTTATAGTTATGAATTGCACCATTTCTTTTTTTCGTTTTGAAAGCCTCTCGACTATCCTCTGATATATTGTGATTAACTATTTCGTACTCAATAAATATATTTTAGTTTACTTATTGTTCTGCTTATAATCTTATAAGTTAAAAAAAAAAAATTAAGCTTCCCTTTACTATCAATTAAACGATGATACATTGAACAAAAGCATTATTACAATAGAGAATACATGAATATTTAATTTACTACTAACAAAGAAAATTCAGTTTTATACCCTGTTATCTATTTACGACCTGAATACTGTTGAATTTTCATTTTGAATAAACTGGTTTCCATTATTTATGAAAAACATTTTATTCAAAAGATAAAGGTGTATTTGCAGATGATAATTTAAATACAGTAAATCAATCAAGCTACCCATCACTTATTCATCGACATTTAAAGCACGTATGATAACATCAGGCGTCATAAACTGCATAAAGCGATGGAAGAATTAATCATCGCTTAAAAGTTTATCCAGCTAGTTAAAATGTCAAAGCGCAATGCAAGGTACTAAGTCCGAGTTTAGTCAGATCTGTCATCGAAGTTCCCTTCTAAAAAGGAACTAAGACAAGGAGATGCATAGAGTTCTTATTTTTCAATCTTGCGTTAAAAAAATCGCCCGAGGCTCAAGCAACCAAACAGCAAGCTCATTCTTCCCTAGACTTTTCTAGGATCCTTCATAGGCTTAGATGGAGCACTCCTTGCTTAACTGAAATCTGCAAGGGCAATCAGCCTCGCAGTAAAAAAGGAAAATATAAAATATATGCTCACATCCGTTCAGAGCTAGAACAAAGGAGTGGAGGGCAACAATGGAAACTTGTACCTTCGAAAGAGCCATAGAATTTAGCTAATTTTCTGCACAGATTAATGAAACCAATGACTAATGGATATTGATCATAGAATAGCAGCAAGCAACAGATGCCATTTCAGCTTTCATAAACATAAGCGGAGCAGCCTTATCACAAGACAAACGAATTCCCTTTTATACGAAACGCTCTTAGGACCATTCTTCACGTATGTATCTCAGAAATGGACTCTTTCCAAAAAATTATGAGTATGGCATTTTTATATTTCAGCAGAAGCTCTTATGAAGGATATTTGGGTTTGTAGAGGATAGAGAACTTCGGAGGAAAAGGAAGAATTGGGAATCGTACGATATATTAGCGGATGCCGTACTGACAAAGCTCTTGGAATTCTGGTGATCCGAACTAACTAGAGAATGGCAGAAGCTTCATGAGGTTACCAGGACCCACCAAAGGTTGTAACCCACGGAAATAAGTAAATTAAATGCAGTAAATACAATTTTCTGTAGCTCATGACTATATGGTTTTCTGTAGTTCATAACCGATGAATATATGAATCTATATTCAAAAAAGAGGCAGTACCAAATTTTTAACTATGATTTTATAAACTTAAAATTTTAAAATGAATTCTCTTGAAAGAATTTTTTCTACATAAGCAGTAAACTTTAAAAAATACAAATTCAAAAAATCATTTTTTTTTTTTTCTTACACGGATATATTTTGACGTAAAGCGTCACTAGGGCAACCCTTTTGTAACTTTTTTTTTACCTTCAAAATGTAACATATTGACACGCTAGCTCCGTTTGTGTTGGTCGGATCGATTATCTGACGAAAGGTTTCTAATCAGAAGCAGTCTATGTAGAATAAGTAGATTATAGATCAACCTAGCCATGATCTACTGTCAGTCAAAGATACGTAAATTGGATTTATCTCATATTTAAGAGGATGATTATTGAAAATGACTAGTTTAAAAACCTATTATGAAAAAAACAGGAACGATTATAAGAATAAAAAACATTCTGATATAAATGTTGTTCGATTAGTTAACTGTTATTTTCGAACAGTTCTGGGATTTTTATACACCAATCGTCATCGAGAGCAGAAGTCCACGAACTTTCTTTTCACCAAGGCTGAAGTCTCCTTCTCGAATGTTTTTGAGCCATTGTTGCCATGATACACCCACTCACTAAGCAGTATTTTAAATATTTTAAAAATGGTCATGTTGTGCTTCTTGATAAGGTCTGAAATTGTATTTTTAGAACAATTATAGGATTCTAAAAAGGTTCTATTGAAAAGCGCACAGTGTGGACATGTCAACATTAGAATTAATATTGAGATCACTACAAAAAATAATGCATCAAATATTAACACTTTATTACACGAAGGAGTAATTTATAGAAAACAGTGGCAGCGGTAAATGGGACCGCCAGTAGAAGCGAAGAATAAATTTGATAAAGTGTTTTGAGCAGTATTGTGTTTGCAGTGTTTTTTTTTTTTTTTTTTTTTTTTTTTTTTTGGAAGTTCATACACTATAAAATTGCTTATACTCATTACCTGTTGATTTTACATAATGAAATTCATGATAATAAACTTGGCCAATCCATATTCACAGATGATATTTAACACAATATTTATAATAATTATAGATGATGTTTCAAACAATTGTGGCATGTAAATGGAAAAGGCTCTAAGTGCCAAAAATAAAATATAAAATTTTTAATTGGATAATGAATAAGTTCCATCGCCAATGTAATGGAACCAGTGATAGGTGCATCAAGGGCTTGGTGCAAAGAAAGGTACGTAGCACTGTTTCCATTACATTGGCGATGGAACTTATTTATTTTCCGAATAAAAATATTTTATATTTAACTTTTGGCACTTTCAGCCTTTTCTAGTTACATGTCACAATTGTTTGAAACATCATCTAAACATAACAACTGAAACGCGTAACAAGTTTTACACATTACAATTATAAATTCAAGTACAAAACAAGCGTCTATATTATGAGTAGGTTATAACTGCTTTTAAAGCAAAGTTCTTGGAAATATAAAACATTAAACACAATAATAATAATAACAGGATAGGACAGGGTTACATCCTTCACGATTTACTCTAGAGAAATATTTTTAGGTATATATAAAATAACATTAGTAGAGAAGCTTCACTTCAACAAGAAAGCTTTTATTTTTTTTTTCCTGACAATCCAATTATTTGTAATTAAGTAAGCATAAATGATAACAATTTTTTAGCAAGTTAAAATTATGAATAACAATTAATTATTATTCCAAACCTAAAAACAATTACTGAATAGGTATTTAAGAATTCTAAAACGGAATAAAAAAAAAAAATCCTCGTTGAATAGAGTGTAAGTACAGAGAAGACGACCTCCCCGAGATAGAGCCGGCGAGAGGAGTAACAAGCAATTTAGATAAGGCAACTGAGAAGTAGGGGGGGGGGGGGGGCTGTCAGGTTTATCGTCTCGGGGTTCGTGGCGATTTATATCGATTTCCACGGGTCGAGTCTAGAATCGATACTTAGAGGCATTGCAGTAGCTCAGGCTTTGGGCGTACCCTTATATATATCAGGCCCGCTTATTGTGTAAGGGAACGATCCATTGTGCTGGGGCTGTTCGCAGCTCTTTGTAAGGCCGGGGTTTATTGCATTGGACAACAGAGAGTAAAAGTAATTTATTAGGGAAGGGAATTTTTATATTAATTTATTATTTTATTATTAGCATTCTACAATGTATTAAACGTAGTTAATGGGTTTTCAGGTTAACTTAATAACCAGTGATTTGTCAGTACCAAAACCTTTCGATTTTCCATTATTAGTACCGATACCACCAATAAAAAAAAATCATTATGGCACCTTAAAAATGCAATAATTATTCAAGAATTAAACAGCTAATAGCATTCCGTATCAACAGCATATAATATATAATTTAATTAAAATCCATGTGCACAAAAATCTTTTAAGAATAACAAAAAGTATAATAAAGTTATGATACTATTTTCCTTCATTTATTTGTTTAGTGCTACTACTTCTGCTGCTTAAAATGGTTATTCTATTTTTTCATTACCCACTAACAAATATATTTTTTCTACAAATGTAGTCAGAATGATTAATTTGTTTAAGATAATTATTTTAAATTCTGTACTAATCAATGCTGATCCAGTACAAGAAAAAATGCACAGTCATTAAAAATAATTAAAATATCTTTATATTTATAAAATATCTATATATATATATATATATATATATATATATATATATATATATATATATATATATTTATATTTTTTTTTTTTTTGTTAATGTCATTACTGTAAATGGAACTTATAAAAATCGACCTTTTTTGCTGAAAAAAGAGATTTGGTACAGAAAACTCCTAAAACATGAGAAAGAATAAACACAAGATTGACTATGTAATATTAGATTTGATTTTGCCATCTAGTATTAAATGAATTGAAAAGAAACAATTCTTAAATATATTAACCTAAAATATTATTAAACTAAAATGCTATTTACCTAGCATAGTTATTACAATTTTAATGCTTCTTTTAATTCTTTTTTTTGTTTTCTTTAGGAATTGACGGCTACCCGGTTTTCTAAATTAAAGTACTTTTTAGAATATTTCTCCTAAAAAAGGTGCAATATAGGAGAGAATCCAGAGGCTACACGATACGGAATTGCGAGAGCTTTATCCGATAAATATTGTTCAAGAAATAGCTGATTACCGGTTAAAATAGACATGTAATATTATCGAATTTGATAACGATTGAATTCCAAATAGGTTGATCAGTTTTGGGTTGTCAGGTAAATGTCCAAGACTTACATGGAAGGGCTGATCTTGGAGGAAGGAGTTTTGATGGGGTATCGGCATCGAATCTTCTGAGTAGTTAAGCCTTTATTTATTATTATTATTATAGGATGGATAACTATAAAATAAAACGAAAAATTAAAAAATGAATGACTTGTATAAAACATTCTTTTTTCTTTTTGTCCAGTCTTGGTACCACGTGCCAATTTCAATTTCTTCTCATTTGTTGTCTTACTTTCCTTCAATTTTATCATTTCACCATGTCTCTTATTTATTTCTTCTAACCACTTCGTTCCTGTTCTCATACTGCTTGAACTTAGGTATCCCATGTTTATAACCTTTTTTTTATAAATAAACTCCATTATTATTATCAATGATATCACGTTATTCCCAACTTCATTAAAAGTCTCTTAATGTCATTCAGATCATCTGAAGTGTTTGGTGGATAAAGGGGTTATGTTACTCTTTTTTTTTAATACAATCTAGTTCATTGGAGAAAGCATTAGTTCATGGAGGAAGTATTAGGTAGCAAAATCTGAATTTTTCAAAAGACCTAGAAAAAGAGAATAGAAGATAAAGGGGTTGTGTAACATTTTCTTGCTAAAAGAAAAATGAAAAAAAAAAAAAAAATGTTTGACATAAATTACTCAAAATTGTCTTTCGTTGCATAACCCCATCATCCACCAAACCCTTCAATTCTAATAGATTTACCAATTACAAGAATTGAAGTTCAATTAATCCTATTAAGATGTCCGAATCAGACTCAAAGACCCACTACTTTGAAATAAAAAAATAAAATTTGACAGACATTAATGTAGTTAATATCATGTAATGACTAGGATAGGAACTTAAAGCATTCTACGAAAGAAAACGACTTGAACGATCGACCCACATTAATATCAGCATCCGACCTGATGCATTTTGTATGAGAAAACATCCCTCTCCTCCAGAGAAAATAAAGTTTGATCCGTGGAAATTCTCCATAAGTGGCGATCTGCCATTCCCTCCAGGGGGAGAGAGTGGAATAAGAAAGGGAATAAAAGTATGGCAAAAGATGACGAAGACAAGGAAAAGGCATAAAGGACAGTGGGCGGTAGTTAAGGAGGATGTGTTAGGGTCCTGGATATGACAACCCTTCCAGCAATATAGCCTGCCCCCGGCAGGACAGTCAGCAGTTCTTCACTAGAATTACACCCTTCCAGCCACCTCCTCCTCCAGGCACCTCCTCTTCCGATCGTCATATCATCTTCGCTCCTCTCCTCAGTAGAAATGCCCTGTCCACCCATGAAATATTTTAGGGATAGATATAGGTCAGCTGTTCTTGCTATATCAAATCTTGAATGTACAGTTCATAATATTCATTTCTGGAAGTTAAATTGTATTTGCTTTTAAAGATACAAAACTCTGATGGTATTCCCTTCATCCCATTTGAGCAGTTCCGCTAGGACTCCTGGACAAACATCTTCTTTGGAATCCACATGGAAAACTTAAACGACAAGAATCTGCTCATCGCTTTCGATGACTACAACATTTACTAGACAAACGTTCAAAGCTTCCAGTTGATGTCGAAAGACTCATTTATATGGCAATTATTAGATTTACATGGACATAGGGAGTTGAGCTTTGGAGCTCCACTAAACCTTCTAATTTAATTGAGTTAATCAGTTACTTATCATTTATCATATGTAGATTTATATATTGTTAGCTCTATAAAAGACCTGAAAGGTAGTTCAAAACGTTGCCGCACCCGTAAAGGTTTTCTTGTACTAGCCGAAGTGTGTTTTTCATTATATCCTGTCTTTATACCTCATTTTATCTGTAAGGCATCCATTTAAAATTATACGTAACCAACTAAATACAACGATTTTAAAGTTTTTATATTTATTGAAATTTACAACTGTACAAATATATACATCAAATAATTGTGTTAATAACGATCACAATAACATGTCAAAACTTTAAAAGGACTAAACATCAGCAGCACTTCAATAACCATTCTACGCCAGAAGATCTCTAGGCCATCTTCTTTCCAGACACTTCGGAGGATTATCGAGAATGGAGTTGGAAGCAAGTTGAGAAACTAGTGTATTTGAGTGGGTTTGGAGCTTACTATGAAAGGATTGGTAGCTGGTTTGGGTCAAATCAGCAACATATGGAACATTAAGATCCTTGTGGATAAATTTATTGGTCACAAAGTAAGGTGCATTTAGGATTTTTCAATGGATTTCGTAAGGATGGGATAAGAGATGAATTGGATGGTTTTGTGGAGCCCTAAAGCTCAACTCCGTACGTCCAAATAGATCTAATAACATTCATGTAAATCAGTCTTTTGTAATTAATTAGGAGCTTTGAAGATTCTTATGTTATAAATTTATTTAACAAGTCATAAACGAAAATAAATTGCTCGTCGTTTTCGACTTTCACCAAAATTTACTAGACAAACGATCAAAACTTATTTTAATTATAAAAGACTCATTTACATGCCGTTTATTACAGCTATTTGCCCAAACGGAATGTCCTTTAATAATATTCTACTGATCCACATTGAACAGATCCACTACCTAGGACTCCATCTGGGCGAACGACTTACTTGGAATACACATACCAGACTCAAAAGGCAGGATACTGCTTATCGTTCCCGTCTGCTCCAACATTTACTACACCAGCGCTCAAAGCTGTCAATAATTTATAAATGACTTTTTTATTTGGCAATAATTAGACCGATTTGAACATACGGAATTGAGTATTGCGGCTCTACTAAGCCTTCCTATTCTTACTAAATCCAATCCTTACAATACTTCAATGCTTCAATACTCTTATGTCAAAAATGAACTTATCCTTAATGATATAAAAGTTCCATATGTTGTTGAATTGGCCTAAACCTGACACCAATCCGTCAATTCTCACTTAAATCCACTAATCTTCTAATTTGGTTCCAAATCGATTCTCGATAGCCCTCCAAGGCGTTTAATACGAAGATCGGCCTTCTAATGTTTAATCGAAAGAGGACTTTCTAATGTAGATTTCAAGTGCTACTATTGAGTTTCTTCACAAGTTATTGACATGTTCTTGTAACCAAATTTTCACAAAGTTTACTTGATGTATAGTTGTAAATATCAATGAAAAAAATAAAATAAAAAAATAATAAAAGGGATATATGTGGCAACGAATTCCTCTGACCTGTGGTGAGGAAGGTCAGTGCCACGAAATCTGTGCCAATAGGAACCAGAAAATGTCCTACAATTAAAAAAAGTGTGCTGAACTAAGAATAGAGCATTAGTGTCGTAAGAGACCCAAGGAATCACCGATTGGGCTTCAACACTAGTCGGTACGCCGCGCACGTTCTGCGCCTCTCCGACCACTTTCCAATCTCGGATGCCTTAGATCGCTGTGAGTAGCACAAGAAACATACGTAGTATGGAGAAAAGTTTAGCGGATGCACCATTTAAGCTTTTTAGCGTAAATATGATATTAATACTATTGTTAATGGTATATTATTTTTAATTGTGTATTATCCTATTGTAAATGATATATTAATACTATTGTTAAGAGATTTTAAATAGTCATTTATTAAAAATTTGTTTATTGATTTTTACAACTCTTTAAATTTATTAATTGAATATTTCATCATACACTAAAGATATTCCTCTTTTTTTTTTCTCTTTGTTTAAAATTTATTCATTTACTTTTTTTTTTTATCTTCCTTTTCCCTGTAGATATATTTTATTTGTTTTTCTGTTTCATCCTTTCCTAAGAACATTTCTTTTATTTTACTACTATTTGTATTTATTTACGCTCATGATCTTAATGCAGTCTGAATAATGATACCATGTTATTGAACTTTCATATTGTTGTTAGAGGAATATATGTTCTTGAATATATAATAATCCTAACCCTAATATAACAACCAAAAAATATTATTTAAAACAAGATAGCCAGAATTTATAGCAAATTGTGTTGTGTGTTGGGCTTAACGTACTCCAACAAGGGACAAACGGACACATCATCAACTTATTCCATCCACAGTAAGATAGTTGAGATTCGTTCCCCCATGAAATTAATTTAAACACTCCTCAGGCGGATTCGAACCATCGCATTAAAGGTTACGAAAACGATAAAGTGTTTGACACTCCTGTCTTGAACAACATTTCCTCACAACTACTTTTGTTATTAACCTTATTAGGTTACGTAACTTCTAATACATAAATGAGAGTATTTTATTTGTTCATTTGGATTGAGCATCTTTGTTGTTAATTTAACAGAACATAAATTTAAAAAAACATATATATTGTGGGAGTGCGGTATTTCTTCTTAGAAACAAACAAAAGCAACTAAATGCTACAAGTCACATTTTGACGAAAACTAGTTAGACCTCCTCTTCACGTAAAATTTCATGCTGGATCCATGCCCGAGGGCAGATTTTGAATAAATTAAATAAATAGATTTTGTTTTCCATGTGATCTTCCAGCGGTATGGAGGCGCTCGTAAGTTCCTCATTCTTACTGTATTAAGAAAAGCAATAAACCCCTTTTTTTTTTTTTTTTTTTTTTTGCTTATATTATTAATAATAATACTATGAATGAATCAGTTTTATGTGTCTCCTGTAATGTAAGGATAATTTACTTATGGTGTGCGGTTTCTTGAACGACGATATACACTCATTTTATAAATATAGAAATGTTGCATTTTAATTTTAATTTTAACAACGATCAATGTACAATAAAAGAATTGTTGTATATTTCTATAAAATATTATGTTTATTCCCTCAAGACAGGCTTCCTGGACAAGAAAGAAGTCTTTAAGGCAACTAAGAAGAATACTTTCCTCCCTATTCTAACTTATGCAAGCGAGTCTTGGACCCTCACTTCCAAACACAAAAGCCAAATCCAAGCCATGGAAATGTGCTATTTAAGAAGATAGAGGAGAAAACAAGAAGAGATCGTGTGAGGAAAACTACTATAAGAACAAACTTAGACCTGAGGTTTGGAGAAGAAATAATCCAAGAAAACCAACTCAGGTGGTTTGGGCACGTCTGACGAATGGCTGAAGACGAAATCGCTAGAGTTACCGACGAGACCTGAGTAGAGAGAATACGACCACAAGGAAGACCTGGGAGAAAGCAATCAAACAGAAGAGGAATGGACTGGAGGAGGAGAAGGCAGCTGGTGCAAGACAGGGCTTCTTGGGTCAGGCTCTATAAGAAGGAACCTCACACTGCTCAGCGGTAAAAGAGGGTCGGGTTAAGTAAGTAAATAAATAAAATATTATGTACCAACACATTGCAAGTTATTCTAACCGCAGATAGAAAGATAAGGAAAAAATCCTGTTACGTAATCACTCTCATTCATATCTAATAACCGAACTGACACCTTCAATATGTCAAGACTTTGAAGAAAGCGTCACGATAAAATGTAATTTGAAAGAATGCCTCTATTTTTTACCACGCCAAAAAATTCTGATCTTAAACCGAAAATGTTTACTGATAAAGAAAAATACTATTTAATTTTAATTAAGAACACAATTTATTAATTAAAATATATATTTATCCCACCTTTGGCGTATTACACCTCTAAACATAAACAAACAAACCTTCTGCTTCGAAATACTAAAGTGTTAACAAGATTAAGAAAAAGTGAAGATGGACAGCGTTTTGAGTCAGAGTCGTGTTAGGATGAACGGGGGAGTTGTGGGAAGAGTAAGAGAGGAGTGGGACCACGCTCGTGCCAACTTGTGGCTGTAAAATGCTCGGCGATGGAAAATCCTCCGCTTGCGGAGCCTCAGCGGGTGGAAACCCACTCGGAAAAGTTTTAATAATATAACTTGCCATAGACATATTACATTTAAGAGTTCTCCAGGCCCTCCTTCCTAAATCATTTACCTGCACCCCAGCTCCCCGCATCTTCTACTGCCGCTAATGGAATAAGGAATTCACCCTTCCACAACTTTCTTCTTCTCTGCCTGCCTCATAAAGCTCTTACAAAAGCTTGTTTGTCTCGCTTTGTATAAATGTAGATTTATAAGTAGTGTAGTTTAATAGGCAGAATTCTACAGGTTAGCTAATTGACCCATAAGTCATTAAAAGAGAATGTAATATTTATGTGTTGCCTCTAATTTGAAAAGTTTGTGTATAGATGTTCAAGTAGCATAATTCCTTTCTAGAATTCGGCGTATCTTTCTTCATAATTTAATAAGTGGTATGGAAGACCTCTGAAAGGAGAGCAGAGTGGTTCGAGGAGGACTGTATTGGATTGATACGAGAAAGAAATGCTAGAAGAAAAACCAGAACGAGACAAGCATACCATAATTTCAAGAAGCTATCTCTGTTGACGTGGAACAAGAGAATTCGAAAGAAAGAAACATGAACTCATCATACGCCAACATGATAAGAATATTCTTGTCCTCTTTAGAGGAACAGGCATTATCAAACATGGATATAAACCACTAAGTTTTTGTCAAAACCTATATATAATATTATCACGTGGATAATAAGTATTACTTTGTTCTTAAACATATATATTTTTTATAAGTTAAATATACGTTTTATGCAGATATAAGCAAATGAGATAATTGTTATAAGTTATTTTTTCTCAAGCATTTCCCTCACATTTTTGGTGTATCAATAAATCGCGGATTTGGTTATCCGAGCCAATTTCGGTTCGAACCACGTTGGTTAATCGAGTCCCAAGTGGCTTGGAAGGAGAAATTTATTGAAATTTATAACTGTACCAATATACATCAAGGAAATGTGTTAAAAACGCTTACAGTAACATACCAAAACATGAAAAGAACTTCTCATCAGTAGCACTTCAATAAAAATCTACACAAGAAGATGGCCTTGAATCTTCTTTTCAGACACTTCGGAGGATTATCGGGAATCGAGTGGGAAGCAAGTTAAGAAACTAGTGGATTTGAGTGGTTATGGGGCTTACTATGAAAGGATTGGTATCTATCTGGTTTGGGCTAAATCAGCAACATATGTAGTATTAAGATCTTTATGGATAAGTTTATTGGTGACAAAGTGGGTTTTTAAAGATTGGAATTGAAAGGTACTGCTTAATAGGGCTTTCTAACTGCGTAGGAAGGTTGTGATAAAGTGATGGGTTGTAAAAATGATCAATATAATCAAGTATATAATAAATAAATATCTCGTATTAGATCGAATACTAAGATGGGTAGAATGAGCGGGCAGGAAGAAATTAGTCACTGCCGAATATTTCAAAGTATCTGACTTGGTTCCTAATGTTATTCTGGCATCTCTATTGCGAATGAGAGGGACAGGTAGGCTATCTGCGTTGCATATACACTCCTGGGGCTATTGGACCTTATATAACACGCAGGCCTGGTATTTTATACATACTGACCTACAATATAAATTTAGTAATTTCACATATAATTATTGAATAAGAGTTTATTTCTATTATATCATATTATATTTTGCCAATAAATTAATAACCTGTAAATAAACTTAGGACTCGATAAACCAACATGGTTGGGACGGAAATAGGCTCCGATAACCAAATCCTCGATATACGAGACCCAAAAAAAGTGAGTGATATACATATGAAAAAATAACGTAGGACAATGGACTTAAAATTTATACCTATTTAATAACAAACAAAAAAGAGCAAAAAATTCTATTTTACCAACATTCTATTTTCCGCCACAAAAGCCCTCCATTGTGTACAACCTATCAAATCGAACGATGTTGCATCTGTTCTGCCTTCGAGATATTGAAGTGGCTTCTACAACCGAGCAAACTGTCCTTCATGAGAAATTGTTAATGACGGTTCGTTTCCTTGTATTCTTCATCCGCCAGCTTTCTCTTGGTGAAGCTTGTGCAAAGATTACCTAATGTCTTATTCCATAATCGAATGTTGTTTTTTTTTTTTAAATGATATTAAGGTACATAATAAAATTAAATTAAATTAAAAAAAAAAAATTGAAGGCTCGGTTGATTGTGAAATCTACTTATCAGGTCCAGAGTGTTCGATCAATCTATAGGTAAAAGATTTCTCAGAATTTATGAAATTTAAAATACTTAAGCAGACACCAATGATTTTCAATTTCCAAACTATAATGACTTAATGTCTATGATAAAACCGCAGTGATAATGTCTATTGTTAAAACCGCAATATTTTACTATACAGTTTAGATAAATGTTTAGCATTCGAAAGTAGTATTCTTAAAAAATAATCCCAATAGACGTGGCAATTAATTCATCAATCCTAATTGTATTGATCCTTCTATACCATCATGCGTACCTCAAGTAACTTAAAAAGCGTTTTGAGTTTGAATTCAGTGCTTACTGTAGGAGGTACAGTACGTCCCCCGGTTTTGAATGTAATTTGAACAGGATGACTCTTAACGGATAGGTTGTCACCGAATAATGGTTCATCACTTTATGGAGGCTGGGTGTGCCCAAGGATCCTTAGCTTACATAAAATAATAAATAATTACCTGCCAAGGAGTTCAAACATGTTTCCCAAGTCCATTAAAATACAAGGAAGCCTTTTATAATGTCTATAGTTAAAACCGCAATATTTTACTATACAGTTTAAACATTTACGCCTGATCCAAAACTTATGACCTTTTAATCAGAATTTGTATCAATTTCTACCTTGATAGATTATTTTAAAACTCTGCATAATGTATCCTGGTATCATTACACATTTCTTCTTTCTATCCATCCAGTATTTGTTCTACCAATTGTTCCCTGGCCAATCAACATTTCATGTTTGCAAGGAGACACTCTGAAGGCCACTACATATTCATTCTATCATTCTATATAACTCCCTGTCTCTACATTTTTATTATGCATTACGAATTACCGCAGAAAACATGTAAATATTACCGACATATACCTCCACGTTGAAATCTCTTATTAACTATTTTAAAGACGCCTATGGAGGATATGGTTCATTTAGGATCGAGCCGTATTCTGCACATAATAGTTTATAGTTTTACCATAATTATTGATGTAGTGAACGTTTCATCTATAACAGAAGAATAAAAACTGGACATAACGCACTTCTTTTTTTATTTCGTACTCTATAATAAACTCTCAGATCAAAAGTATCGCAACACTTTGAAATATTCGAATTTTATTAAAACGTATTTTTTTTTCATAATAAAGAAAGGTTTTGAAGTCTATAATGAACATTTATAAACTAGACATAAACAATTTTAATTCAACTAGATTACAATATTTTTTCCAATAAACAAAAAAGTTAGAAAACTCATTTTTTGAAATTCGATTTGTTTACAATTTTAGCTTTAAAATTTTTAATTTATATTTAATGGGACATATTGCCCCCTCTGGCTTGAATGACTGCTTCCACTATTCTTGGCATACTTGTAAATAACGAAACGAATGATAAACATAGACTGAAGGAAATGTTATAAACAGGGAAAAACATTGATGTGTCCAATCCTTAATGTCTCGCGTTCAATAAATAATATTAATATGAATATAAAAGAAGTATGGATTATGGTAAAAACCAGGAACATCTCGAGAATTGTGAGTGTTACAATACTTTTGGCCGGGAATTTATTTACAAATAAATAAAAATGTTACTTTTATCGTGCTAAAAACTTACTCAAATTTAAACAAACGCTGTCCGATTCATCCAAAGCAATCCGGGCGTAACACTGGAACACGCTAACAGTACCAGCTGGGACCTGGCTTACGTGCACGAAGACACGTACTATCCTCGCGGGCATTGCAGAATATCGATGAGCGGAGGCGCTGTACAGTTAAGCTGATTTGCATTGCGAGGGACAGAAATGCACGCCCCGGTTAGATTAGGCGCCAAAACCGACTGTCCAATCTGTTTTGGTAGTTACAAAAGGTACGATTCAAAGTAATAATTATTTACAGTACAATCTCTATAATCGGGCTCTTCAATATCTGACATCCACAGGAACCCGGCCCTCACACCAGAACACCTCGCGACTCTCCACAGCCGCTGAGTGCTTATTAGAAGGATTCATTCAAGAACGACGGCGGTAAACAACAATTTTCAGAGAAAGTATTTTACAATAAAATCACTGGAAAAGATGATTTAAATCTAGCGATGAATGGCTAAATGAATATAAAAGTCTTATAGAAATGAGATTTCTGGCTATTACAGAAGAAAAAACTGACATTAGATTATTCAACTATCAAACCTTTCCAAGATTAAAGTGTGTCGAAAGCTAAGGAGTTAGGACCAAAACAAGTATTCAACAATGATGAGAACTAATAGGTCTTGTCTTCTTCCGAACAAAACATTCTTTTGTAGGAATGATCCAAAGATCGTATGACTTTCTATGAATGTATATTGACAGTCAATAAATAAAATCTTAGTTATGAATTATATTTACTAAATATTAGTTTAAAAAATTAGTCATTTCTTGTGTTGTTTTCTTTTCTTTAAATCCAGTAATCCGCCATATTCGGTAATCCTACAGTCCTCTGGTCCTGAATGCATTGGATTATCGAGACTATACTGCACTATATTATTTGTACTAATTGAACATTATCGATCGAATACGAGTTCCCACTTGAAACATTTTGAATTGAGTTTTGGAACTCTTGAAGGAGGTTTGACTAAAACCAATCCTTCTATTTACGAAGTGTAAAAATTTGTATTTATACAGGTAAAAGTAGTTTTGAATCTTATTAAACAATAAGAAACAACACGTTATGAAAACGACAGGACTTGGTATATTGTCTGTATGGGTATAGGTTCGAATATACAGGACGATCCTAAGGCCACGTATGTTGAAATATGGGAATCTGGATCCTGAACAAAGAAAATTAAAATATTTCTGCAGGTATTGAAATGGAAAGTACTTGAAAGGATATACGAACCAGCTTGTGAAGCTGGACAACTCCTGTTCTGTTGGGTACAACACTTCAAAATTAACCCAAAAGAGATTACAGACATTCCAAAACAGAATACTGGGTATGGCAGCTAACGCACCTTGTTTTATAAGGAATTCCCAGCTTCACCGGGAACTAGGACTTGATCGACTCGAAGAGGTCTTTAACAGACCCATGTCGTATCTGGAGCTCTGGAGACCTCTATAACAAGGTTAGTAACGTCGATAAGACTCTTAATGTAAAATAAAATATTTAAAAACTTACGAAATCGGTAAAAAACTATTGAAATGCCGAAAAATGTTTGTATTATGTGTGTTCAAACGTCGGATATTAGGAAGGTTTTTCGTCCTTAAGGATGGTGTTTAAAGATAGCGGAAGGACATCTTTGGGCCACATATATATTAGTTTTCTTCCTTAAGGATAATATATTGAAATATTCCATGATTTAGCGGTTTTTAAGTTATACGAAGGATATTTCGCTATTGTTGTCCTTAAGGATACTGTTTTAAAATATATTTAAGATTTAACGATTTTTTAATGAATTAAAATGACGAACAAGACATTTCATCTTTGAAGAAGAAAATTTGGGATTAGTCTGTTCTAGACACAGCACAATGAAAATATAAAAGTCCGACCATATGATGACTATATTACGAAATCAGTGTTGGTTGGCAGTAAGGGTTTCATTTCCGCCAACGTCAATAATATTTATTTCTTCGTGACTCAAGAAAAAAAGACTAAAATGCCAAAGATTTATTATAATTTTTATTAACAGTGTAAATAAAAGGAGATGATTATTATTTATTGAAATTTACAACTGTACAAAATATATACATCAAGTAAATAAATGCGCTGTTAAATATTACAATAACGTGACAAAACTTAAAAATAACTACTCATCAGTAGCACTTTAATAAAAATTCTACACTAGAAGGTCTCTTCTTTTCAGAAGGAATAGTGGGAAGCAAGTTAAGATACTATTGGATTCGAGTGGGTATGGTGTTTACAATAAAAAGATAAATATCTGATTTGGGCTAAATTTCCAACATATAGAACATTTAGATCTTTATGTATAAGTTTGTTTGTGACATAGTAAGGAGCATTGAAGAATTTACAAAGGATTTTGGATTGTAAGGAGTAGATATGAGAAGCATTGGATGGTTTAGTGGAGCCCCAAAGCTCAACTCCGTATGTCCAGATAGGTCATTAGTGGATTATCATTAAAGGATACTGTAGGACAGGTTATTTTGTGAGATTTTGTAGGGTTTATTTTGATTTTGACACCATTCTTGAAGGGTTAGGATATGGGATTGAAGTGTTTCGGAGGCTAAAAATAAATCCCATTGTTTGATCGAAAAAATACGTCTGCTTGAGTTCTAAAACTATTTAATTCAAGAAGATTTTTTAGCCAACTTCGTTTGAATTTTTTTTTGGTTCCAGAACGATTCTACTGGACGTGTTTCATGATTTCGTGCTTTTTGTCAACAAAAGTTTTATACGAAATTTGAATACACTTTTACTTTTGGTTACGATTACGCAGTGTAATTTTTTTACTGGCATAATAGAGAGATCGAGCTGTATTAATATGGCGTATAAAAAAAAAATGACCGTTTCATCAAATTCCAGAGTTCAAAAGTCTGTAAATATCTTAATGCTATTTATTATTTACCAATACTTAATAATCCCTTTAGAACATTCTCTAAGCTTGTTTACTAACACTGGACTTCTTCAAAAAAAGCCTCAGTTCAGTTATTTATTTCAAAGAAGAAACACGACAGTGTCCTACGCAATGCTCGTAGTTTTAAGACATTACTGGAAAAAAAAAAAAAATTGATAGCCGCTGAAGCAATTCGTGAAATAATTAAGTATGAAGGGGAAGGTGTCCTTGAAGAGCGCCCTGCGCGGCGTTGGTTTGAAAAATTTAGAAGTAGCGATACGACGTTGGAAAGGAAGAAGGGCTCCGGGCGGCCATTAGTGGATATTGATGAGGTTCTGAAGGAAGTTTTTGAGTCAAATCCGTCCAAAAAGTACTCTCAAACTTGCCAGGGCGAGTGGTTTGTCGAAAGATACTGAAGATAGTCACCATATACTCTCCATGAGGAAGGTGAAAAATACCTGTAGACTGATCCCTCACGAACTTACTCTTCAACAATCAGCAGAAAAGCTTACAGAACTTCATGGGTTTGAACTCCTGCCTTATCCACCAAATAGTCCAGACCTCGCACCTTCGGATTACTACTTGTTTCGATCAAAGGCCCATTTTCTTCAAGGGAAAAAAATTGATAATTTTGCAGAAGTTGAAAATGCTGTCCAAGAATTCCTTGACAGCCATCCCAAGGAATGGTATCAGCGTGGCATCGAGCAATTGGCTAGCTGATGGAGTAATGACGGTAGATAACAATGTACTATACTTTGAGTATTAATTGTATTTTATATCAAAGAAATAATAATATAAATATTTGTTTAAGAAACGGTTATTTTTTTTTTTTATACACCCCATTAATATTTTTAGACAAGTTTGTATTATTTTAGCGTGCATTTTCCGTTTATCCAATATGTATAGTTAGTTACCATACGATAAAGAAGTACGATCACCATGTCAAAAATATATTTTATTAAGTATAAAACTGTTAAGTATATATATATATATATATATATATATATATATATATATATATATATATATATATTTTTTTTTTTTTTTTTTTTTTTAATACAAAAAATCTTATTTATCGAAAACTTATCAGTGGTATGGTCCCTTTTTCTGAAAAAAAAATCCTACTTTTACATAGCTTAATTCAAAGCCATATGCTTTGTAAGAATGAATTAAAAATATATATATTTAATAGGACAAGAATGTATATTGAGGTATTTTATATAATCATTAATATTGAAATGGTGTCGAAAGGGCCATAACGATTAAAGTTGTTAATGAAGGACGTGAGGAAATGCCCAACGTGGAGAAACCTTCTGCTTGTGATGGATGTTGGTGTGCTTAACGGTCTACCAAGGGGACTCGGCATTGTCCGTCTCTCGGAACCAATCCAACTATTGTTGGTACCAATTGGATAATAGAAAATAGTTCTATTAATAGGAAATTGTATAAATTTAATCGACGATCTTCGATTTAGTAGATGTATTATAGTATAAAGAACTCATTATTAAATGTATTATGCTCAGTCATACGCTACTCATTACCATTAGTCTTTTCTATTTATTCGGCAGAATTGTATGCTATTAAATTGGCACTAAAACACATGAAAACACTTGACATGGACCAAAAAGAATACTTAATTTGCTCTGACTCACTTTCGTCTTTCACAAGCATTAGCAACAGAAAACGAGACGTTAAAAATTACATAATATCTGAAATAGCCACCTTAATTGATTCCATATCAAAACTCAAACTTATTAGCTTTATGTGGATTCCGGGACACTCACGCATAGAAGGTAATGAACAAGCGGATTTAGCAAGCAATGAAGCGTGATCTCAAATCCTTTTTTAAACATCAAATCAATACAGTTTGGCATGAAAGATGGCTTAGAACCGACAGCAACAACAAACTTAAAAAAATAAGAACCTACTCCAGAACTATGGGAGCAAGAACCAGGACCAAGAAAAGAAGTTATCTTTACAAGACTACGAATTGGACATCCACAATTAATCCACATTTACTTATTGAAAGATAAGCCACCCCCAATATGCAACGAATTCCGGGTAAACCTGACAATAGAACATATTCTTTTTGAATGCAAAAAATACCAGAAGCAAAGAAAAGATAATGATCTGAAGAATCAAGATTCATGTCTCCACACAACATTATTCACTTAAAATCCAGTGACGATCACAAAGTTTGTTAAAAATTAAACATGTTTTTTCCCGAACCGAAAATTGTTACAGTAAAGCATACCATAATCATTCCAGTCTCAGGAAGAGAGATATTCGTTTTCAAGTTATGAGAGATTAGGTCGTTACTCATAAGACATATATTTTATTAGAAATTTCTACTTCCAACACTCTCCTTCTTCTCTACATCTGCGGAGTAAACACTAGTGAAGGATACTTCAATGGTAAATATCCAGTGTCCATTTTGTACTTGTATGAAGGCATTGATGAAAATTATATTACGATTCCTTGAAATTATAGAATAATTAATTACAAATCGTGAAATAATCTTCACCATGCAAAGTGGCAAAATAAACCTCTAAAAAAAACGTACCACTGATAACCCATGAAGGGTCTGGTTTTCAGTACTTAAGTAGACTGTACTGCTTCTGAGCCAACGGTTGTGAAAGGAGATTATTTGGCCAGAAATCACGCTCAACCACCAGGTTTTCCCCCGTTAAGGGGGAAACTTAAGAGGCTGTGTGTGCCCCAGGAGGGTTTCCCGACCTTGAACTCGATCCACGGCTGAAATGAATGAATATAAATTTTCTGCCGTCACTTGGACTCGAACTCGGGCCCGGGAGCATGGTAGTCAAATGCGCCTCATGAGCTGTCTAAGAGATGTTAAATATATGCCAAGTAAAGAAACTATTGGAGAGTCGTAAATCATAGCTAAGCGAAAGCCGTCTACGGTTTTCATGTTCAAAATGATTTCCAGCATGTAATATATTTCGCCTAGAATGATTTATTAAAACATGTTAAGGGCAATAAACTTACATAACCGTTAATTCCTGAACCATAATGGATCATATAATAAAGATTAGGAAAATAAACTAATTCAAGTTTGCATTGAGCCAAGTACTGTAATGTAACAAATAGGTTAATCAGTGGTTAAATAGGATTCTGAAAATTTAAAAAGTGTTTGACTAGATCTGGAAAACACAAAAAATTATCTAAGTTTTTATTGATCTAGCTTCGTCAAGTGCTTATCATCAATACTTCTAGGTCGGTATCAAATTATAAAATAGAACAAACTTTTCAATACTACATATACTTAACATATTAAGTATATGTTACACTGGATGTTTACACAATGTCTACATGGGTCACAACTTTCACTCCAAGGTCCAAATCCAGTCACCCCTACTGTTATTTGTCGATCGGTTGCAGAAAACTATATGATAGAAGGGATATCCATATATAACTCACCAGACCCGCCATATAGATCCACGTGGAGAACACTGGCCCATGGTACCCCTCCTCTCCCCTGGCCGTGGAAGGATACCGGTTGATTTATTACAGATCGACTCCTCAACGACCTACGTGACTCAACTGCCGCGTCCTCACCTGTGCCGAATACTAATTACCTGGGTAAGCTGATTCATCAGTGCCTCCAATCACCGAGTTTATTTTCAGCAGCACTCTGAGATATCCTACTGGCGGATCGGTGTTTAATGTTATCGGAGCAATCGACTACCAACAGTTCTAAGATAAATAAAATATAGTTAAAACAGGATTTTATATACATCTTTATTGTAAATAACGGTTAAAACTCTTCAAAAAAGATGATAAGGCGTATCACAAGATTTTTGAGACCTATCTTCTGTCTCTTCATCGATCACTAAACAGGTAGGTTAGTCATATATAAAAATAAAATATATCCAGATATATTGCAAACTTCATCATGGCAAAATGATTATCATTCTCATAAAGATAATTCTGTGAAAAAAATTACCAACATACCAATATTACAATTTGAAAGACTAAAGGCAGATTTGGTGTATTTTTCTTTAAGCTTGCGAAGACTTATGAGAAGCTGTTATTTTTCAATTGCCAAAATCTATCAGTAAAAATAGTGTAATCTTCCCCAACGAAATTATAACCAAGTGGAATTCCCAAGGATACAATAATCTCACTACTGATGTTCTCTATGTACCCAGCAAATCTAAAAGGAGCCTTTTATTGAGACTGAAGCTCCTTGTTTTATGCAAACAGCATTGATGAGAGAAGTAGGACTATTAAGCAAGAAAAAACAATAAAACAAACAAACAAAATTCATTTAAAATAAAATAAAAAATCATTGAATCGATATGTACCCTCCGTAAAAGAATACGAAATCATATTCTGATTCCTAGAATGTAAGAAAATAAATATCGAAGAAGAAAATCGGTAATGAAGTTAATTACAATAAATAATATACATATATTTAAAAAAAATAATAAATGATAATAAAATAAAAGTTACTCAATAATAGGTTGTCAATTATGAAAGAATCACGAACAACCACGAGCTTTTCCCTCCATTCGGGGTGCCTTTTTTATAAAGAATGGGTTTGCTTTCCAAGCCCAAAAGTTTGGTATAATGTGGGCTATTTGGAAATAAATGCTGGTTTAAGGTTTGAAAATAAAATAAGTAATTTAAAACAGTTTTCAAACATCGAAATAACCCTCCATTACATTCAATACATTTCAGCCGAGTCACTTACTTTTCTATGTTCTGTGAACAGAACTTTGAGTCTTTGGTACTAACGAATTCTAAAATCACAGTTCCTATTAAATTATGAATATTTTCTGTCCTTTTTTATCTCTTCAAACATTGTCCAGGAGTAAAAAAAAGAGTAAATTGAATAAGAATGAGCCTCATTACAAAGCTAAAACGATTTTTCTAAGCTCACACCTGAGACATTGGCGATCACTTTATGCATGAGATAAGTTTTGAACTATTTTACTCTTCTTCTTCTTCACTTGGCGCTACAACCCGCTTGCGCGAGTCTTGGCCTCCTCTATAGATGAATGCCAGTCATCTCGGTTCAATGCCGCCACCATCCAGTTGCGGACACCAAGGAAGCTTCTTGCATCTTTTGCACTGCATCACTCCATCGTAGCCTTGGTCTACCAACTCTTCGTACACCGTAGATATTTTTCTCTCAATAACTTGAGAGGCACATCATTGGGATTCATCCTTCCTACATGCCCTGCCCAACGCAGGCGCCCCAGCTTGATGTGATCCACCACGTCGATATCATTGAATAAAGTTCTAAGTTCTTCATTATTTCTCCGCCTCCATGTCTCCATAGATCCTGCGAAGGATTTTCCTTTCCAACCCAAGGAGGGCAAGCTCGTCGTTTCTAGTGATGGTCCAGCATTCCGAGGCATATGTTAGGACAGGTCGAATGAGGGTCTTATATAGTCTTATTTTTGTGGACCTAGATAACAACCGGCTTTTCATATAGTCCTGTAGACCGAAGTATGCCCTATTAGCCATCAGCATTCTTCTATTAATTTCCTGATGTAAATTATTATCTTGGTTCACTTGCGTTCCTAGGTACGTAAAGCTATCTACCCACTCAAAAGTATGATTCCCGAACCGCACATTATTATCTCTCTGTACTCCAGATGCAACACACATGTATTTGGTTTTGGCCTCATTTACCTCAATCCGATTTCCTTGGCAGCAATCTCCAGGTCCATAAATGCATCCCTTATCGCAACCCTTGATCGACCAATCAGGTCCACATCGTCCGCATAAGCTAGCAGTTGGGTCGTTCTATTTATAATAGTACCATTCATCTCTATTTTAGATTTTTTGATAGCCCACTCTAACGCTAGATTAAATAGGATGCACACGCCAGGCCATCCCCCTGCTTTAGGCCTTTATTTGTGGTGAAAGGTTGTGAAAACTCATTCTGGGTCTTCACCACACAAACCACCCCAGTCATTGTCATTTTAATTAGGCGTACTAGTTTTGGGGGTATCTCCAGCTCCAGGAGTGCATGATATAGGGTGTGTTACGTTGCACACTATCATAAGCCATCTTGAAATCGATGAAAAGGTGATGGGTATTCAATTTGTATTCCCACGTTCTTTCTAGGATCATCCTAAGTGAGTGGATTTGGTCTATTGTGGATCTACCACTTCTGAAACCAGCTTGATATCTTCCAATCAGACGTTCAGCGATGGGGAGCAGTCTTCTATAGAGAACTCGAGATAGGATCTTATAAACTGTGGGGGTAGTAGCGATATGCCTCTGTAGTTGTCACATGTTAAGAGGTTTCCTTTTTTGTGAATCGGGCATATAACCGTTTTATTCCATTCTTCAGGCATTGCTTCTGTCTGCCATACCTGTAGGAAGAGTTCCTGAAGTACCTTCACGAGTTCTGTACCTCCATATTTGAAAAGTTCAGAGGGTAAGCCATCATAACCTGGGGCCTTATTATATTTTAGCCTTTGTACTGCTTCTTCAATCTCGTCCTCATCTGGTTCCAATTCGTCCTCCTCCGAAAACTATTTTACCCTTCCTATTTACTTGAGGTGGTTAGTGACGGTTGATTTGCTGAACGAAAGATTCTTAGCAAATTTTCAAACAGTTGTTTTTGGGTTTTCTTTGATAAAAGCTCTCAGAAAATCAAGTAACGGAATCATTCCTTCCTCGTCTTCATAAATTTTTTAAATCACCAACTCATTACGCAAACTCACCATGTCGTTACACCAGACTTCGTTTCTGGGCGTATGAACTCATAAAGGAAAATTAGGTTAATATCACGCATTGGACGTATTAGAATAAATGGGATCAAATTAAATAGTAACTCCATACTTCAAAAACTCTAAAAACTAGCTTTAAAACAGAAACTTAACATTTATACTTATTAAAACCCATCTTGTCGTACGGATTACAAATTTATGGACCGTTAAAAAAAAGCGTATTACAAAAATACAAACATTTCAATCTAAAAGGAGGTGGATGAGGGATCTCCTAGTCTAAAGCCTCATAATTTAGTATCACGCCTGGAGATTGTACTATTGGGTGCTGACTCCCTCATGCCTGATCAAGTCTGTTGTTTTAATGTAACTTCACATTCACTGGTTGTAAGCAAATTTGTACATTTGTGAATAAAATTATTGTGTTTAAAAAAAAATTAATAAGTAAAGGCATAGCAAGATATTAGATAATAAACATGATATGATATAGAGAGGTGATTTAATAAAAACATGAAACCTTCCATTAGTCTTCGCACAACTCAACAAAAGAATAAACAATTCTAAAAATCTAAACGCCTAAAACCTTAAACGCCTTTGTCACAGATTATTTATCTCTATAGATACTGTACTTTTCTACTGGCATAAATAGTCAATGATCCTTCTTAAACTTTGATGACTCCTCTAAAAGGTGAGGGGAGGGAGCAAAAAACGTAAGAACAAAAGGACGGTGTGGCAGTTGGATATAGGGCAACATAAGTGGAGCCGATTTTCTACCTCTCTCTTCTTCTCTCCGGTTTTTATTCCAATGGATTCTCTTGTGTTTTTTTCACATATGTAATAACAAATGGAAACAGTAAAAAATATTTTCCTTTGAGAATACATCATTGTTAACACATATGATTGAATTAGTTAAGATATGAAGTACGGTAAGGGTATAAATTAACTCCTATAAAGAAATTACGGATATATAAACCTAATACATTCCCTTCTAAGTGTATTTAATAATATATCAAAAATTAAATATAATAAATAAGTGGTACCGCTTGGTAAAAAAAAATAATCAGTAAAAATACTTTAAATTAATTTATGTCTAGCATCTCCTACCGCACCTTCACCCGGTCTAATAAATAAAGAACTTAAATTATTTTAACTAATAATTGAATTTAGTTTGTTTATCGATGAAAATCTTGTATTGAAGTATGGGATTTAGCACTATTTCTTCAATGGTATTTCCACGCATGGCAGTAATTTTAACCTAGTTAAAATTGCATTGATTAGGTGTTTAGAGTACGTAGAAACATAATTAGACGTTCAATTTAGCTGAAATAATTTTATCGATCCATCTGGTTGGATTTTAATTTCTAAACATAAAAGTATATGACTACTTGGCAAACCTCAAGACAATACATTTTAATCACTGTTATACTAAAATTTATTACTATAAACCTTCCGAAAAATATCAAGATGTAGTTAAAATTTGGAACAGTTGGGTTGCATAGTTTTACCATTGCAAACTCTGTAGCATTATGGCCGCATATCGGTCGATTTTTAAACTGCACTGGGATCCGCATGTCACTCCATATATTTATATATTTTTTAAAACAATTGAATTGAAAATAAGTAAAATTTATCATAAATTTCCAGCTCTATATAATACCGTATCTTTGTAACCCCTCTAAAATGGTGCTCGCCACCTATCGGCCGATTATCAAACTTCACTGCGCACCACATATTTATCACTTTTATGGTAATATAATTAAAAATCTTTAAATATTATTATTGATATACCTTCCTTGTACAATGAAGATGATGTGGCTAAAATGTGGTAGAGATTGGTTTAGTAGTTTTCGCGGTTAGTGATCACATACGAAAAATGGCTAGTCCTTTTATATGATAGTATAGATATATACAACTGTATAGAATTTAAGCATCTAATGAATGTGTAGAAAACCTATTACAATAATATACTAATAACTAATAACGTTACCACCATTATCAACGCATTATTAAAAGCAATATTAGAAGGTCCCTTGGCCATCTTTTCAGACGCCTCGGATATATATTTTAAAATGAATGCATGTTTTTTTATTTTTTTCTGTTTGTTTTTGTAATTTATTTGTGCTTGACAGTACAATCGAATAATATTGAATGAAAAAATATGTACAAATATATTTTTGTATATAAAACAATACATTCTTTGATTAGAAGATCTTACTTTAGAATGATTGAAGTTACTGTTTTTAAATTTATTTTATATTTAGGCCTTATTAAAATGTCTTAACTTATTATTAAACTTTTAGTATTTATAAGTGGTATTAGCATTAAGAAATATCATACGTAAAATAACTTTCAAATGAAGTCAACATGTAAATTTGGTGAAAAATACATAATAAATAATAAATATAAAACATGAGGGAGGCCAGTACCTATACCTCCTTTTGACATTATTTTGTTTTTTACTTAAGGAGGTCTCTCATCCAGCTTCGTTTTAACCTTCGCTAATTTTTCTCAGAAATATGTAAAGTAACAAAATGTAAAAAAAAAATCTAAAACGACCGGGTTTTAATATTTCTTCAAAGAAGCGAGGCCACTTCGATGGCCATTAATCGGTGCCAATGATGCGTTATTCATGTTTTTATAAGACCGTTTAAAATTTGATTTAAATAATTTCAGAAGAGACACTTCAACATTATAATAATATAATGTTAACAAAACTAAAATTAGAAAATGTACAAGGCTGGTTTTAGGAAATATAGGAATCATACCTATTTTATGCCCTAAAGTGACAAATTTTATTAATTTTTTAATAAAATAAATTCTATTCGCCAAGCGGTATAGTTTTTGATTTATTAAGCTTTACACGTGGAAATGATTAATGAACTCTTTTTAAATTAATTTTTCTTAAATTATCTTTATTTTCTTTAATAATATTACACATAGTCCCATAGAACCTTCGCTGTTAGTCATTGCGTATTTTTTTTATAATTTACTCCATATCACCAACAGATAAAAATAATTACAAACTGATGTTATCATATGCTCAAACACTGTGACCTTTCTCACCTTGAGACAAAATTGTAGAATGTAATCTCGATGCATAGGATATAGATTTTGCGTTTAGCTTTTTATTTATTTTCCTTTTGTACTAAATTGAATCGCTAAATATATTGTTAATATAATATATTATTATGATATATCTGCGACACTTTTAAATAGTGTGTTTATTGCAAAAATCATATTTTAGAAAAAACGCAATTGAAAGTGTACCATTAGGATTGATGAATTAATTTCCACTTCTATTGAGATTATTTTATTAGAAAACTAGTTTCGAATGCTAAACATTCATCTTGAGTTCTTCGAGGTAACTAAAACAGTTACCTCGAAGAACTCAAGATGAATGTTTAGCATTCGAAACTAGTTTTCAAATAAAATAATCTCAATAGAAGTGGCAATTAATTCATCGATCCTAATTGTATTGATCCTTCTATACCATCATGCGTACCTCAAGTGAAAGTTTACCATTTTTCCCACAATGTTACACTGAGGAATATTCATCTCTTTAACACCTGCCACTTTTTAACTTAGCCCATTAGACACAAATGAAAAAATATTAAGTAAAGTATCTGTTACTACCCACTCAACAGAAATAAAAAAAAATCTATAATTCACTGACCTAATACAATATTCACAGGTGTCACAGATATTATAACAAAATTAAATTAAAAATTATAAGAAAATATAAAATGGTTATAAAGGATTTTCAATTTCATTTTAAATTTTAACAAACTATGACTCCTTAAAATGCTAGAAAGAAGTAAGAGAAGAATGTGCAAAACGTTATAAAAGATTAATAAAAAGAAAAAGCTCCTATGAAAAAAAAAATAAAAAACTTAGATTTTAGTGATGAAGTTAATGTATTTAATATACATAAGTTATACTGGAAAATGATTTAAATATTTCTAATTAAACTTAAATATTTTATAATATTAATTTAATATTACAGTACATACCGTGTCGAGTAAGGTAAGACGCCGGATGAAGTAAATCAGTTGTAATTAGAAAATCATATTGATCATACAATAAAATTGTTTTTTAAGTTAGTTTTTCGTGCAAAATATGTTGTGTGCGGTGTATACCTAGTAATACAAAGTTAACTTCACCTTCGCATTTCCCTTTAAAAAAAGAATGTTTAGTATTTTTTTTTTTTTAAACAAATTATAGTTTGTTATTTTTTTTCACTTTATTTGTTATATCCACACCTATCACTCAATTCGCGACAATAAGCAGATGTGATATGAGAAATTATCTAAAAAGTAAAAGCGGTACCTACCCCAGTATAATTGAAGTATCGTTCAAGATTTTTTTTTTTTTTTTGGTTTTTACCCCAAACTGTTGATGTTTTTATTGGACTCCATCAAAACTATGCAATGGTCTGATTGCTATACGAAGTGATCCTATCGCGGTATGTTATTTTCATTTATAAATCCCGAGCTAGATAATTTTGATATCGAACGGTAACTAAGGGGCCATATATCTTCACCAATGGCCATATTCTTTTCTTCTTCCCCTCCAGAACCATACAGCCCTGCATTACTCTTTTACGACAGGACTACCGAGCGTCGGCCGCATGCCTTTGTAGGGACGATCCTGTTATGACACAGCCCTTGCTACATAATAGGTACTGACGCAGGCCCTTAGTACCTCGGCCAGGTACTATAGTATAGTACCTATACCTGCTAAGATTTATGTATGAGATAGGGCTCCCTTCTACCCGGCCCACCCCCTGCGGGTGCCCCGACAAAGAGGATGGACTCGTCCAATGGCGACTATGGGAACAGAAAACGACTAAAAAACCTCGTTGAGGTACATTATATATACATAAAAATACAATATTTCCTCAGGGATCTCCCACTCCCACCTCTCTTCACAATGGGACTGTCCTGTTAAGAGGCTATATAGAGTTTTTCTGTATTTTTTTCTCGCATCCCTCGCCTTTTTATATATTGCTTTCGTAATTAACACTTTTTTTTTAGTTTTTGAATCTTTTAGTATAAATCTCCATATATCTTACTAAAGGAGTACCACTCCTTAATTTAAAATGTTCATAGTAAAACTAGTATAATCCATCAAAATTAAGCACGAATTAAAGAAATATTAGAAAAAACAAACAAACTTAAGTATCTAGGAGAAACCATCTAGTCTAATGGAGGGGAGAAAGAAGCCATCCAAGCGAGATTTCAAAAGATGGACTTAGTATTCCAGTCAGCTGAAGATGTTTACAATAAAAAAATCACTGTACAGAAACTAAAAATATCGTCATTACAAGACAATAGCAGATTTTAGGGAAAAAGGAAAGAAATATTGTGAGGAAGATATTAGGAAACAGAACAATGGGAGAAAGTGCTAAATTAAGAAGAAACACAGAAGTATACACATATGTAGAAAAAATAATAGATTAAATTAGGAAAAGGAGACTAATGTTCTATAGGCACTAACAAGGAATGAGTTCAAGCAGATTAACAAGAAAAATTCTACATTTTGAGAGATTAAAAGGCAAACCCAATTGGCTCCAGAAGGTACAAGAAGATTTAAAAGAAATTGACCTAAATAAATAAGAGTGGGAGGGCTTCCAAGATAAAACAGATCCAAAAAGGCAGAAGAGAAAATGGACGGAAGAAGAGAAGAAAGAGAAAAGTGAACAGGCGGAGTATTGGAAAAAGCGTAAAGCTAACTTGGTGGCTTAAAGCAATTGCTGTAACGCGAAAAAATAAATAACCAAGTCTAATGTTTTATTTTTCATTTTGTAATAGTCAATAATATTTCAAATTATAAATATTTCACCCAGACCTAATTGAAAAATAATGGAACAAGGAGAAACCTTAGTATCGAACTCTACTTACAAAATTATATATATATATATATATATATATATATATATATATATATATATATATATATATATATATAAAGAGCTTTATTTTACGGAATTTAACAATTTACAATTTTGTAACATATTTGTATAAATACATGTTTTGCTAATAAAACAATTCACACTACATATTCGTTCAGTATAAATTAAACTTAGAATACATTTTTTAAACTGTAGGAAAAACTGACAAATAAAAAAACCTACTAAGAAAAAAAAAATTATAAAAGAAATAAATAAATAATAATAATAATTACTCTTACAATACTTTGATTTGCTAAATTAAAATTAACTAAAACTAATAAATTCAAGAATGTCTTATTAAATAAATTTTATTCTAGTAATATGTGTCTAGTTCGTTTGTGTACGTATCTTCTTAAGGTTAGCTTGTTATATTTGCCTATTGCTTTTATTATGGGATTCCTTGAGTTTATTGTTGAGTTGAAAAAGTTCTGAGTCTGGGTGGAAATAAACTGTTTAGTTGTTTGAAAATCTAGATCGTGTAGCATTTCAGTTATTTTTGTGTATCTTGGGTAGTCGTTAATGTTTTTCAAGCATTGGTTTTGAATTCTTTCTAATTTTTTTGTAATTGGAGTCACATGTGTAGCTCCATACCTGAGAGGCGTATGTAAGTAATGGTCGAATGACAGATTTATATAAAATGATTTTGTTGCGAGTTGATAGTGGGGATTTTCTTCGGAAATAGGATGACATTTTACTGATAAGTTTTTTGGCTTTACAACATTTATTATTAATATGGGATGTGAAAGTTAAACGTTTATCTAATTCAAGACCTAGGTAGGTAACAGTTTGTGCCCAGGGGATTCGAATTTCATTTAGAATGATATGATCTACTATTTTAGGCCTTCTTTTTGTAAATATTATTACTGCAGTTTTATATTCGTTTATTTGTATTTTCCATTTTTTGTAGTATTTATTGAATTTGGAGTATAGTGATTTTAATCTTTTTCCTATTGTATCTGTCCTGTAGGAACTAGTGTAAATGGCGGTCATCAGCGTAAAACGATCTTTCAACTGAAGGAAGAGAAGGTAGGTCGGATATGTATAGGTTAAAGAGAGTAGGGGAAAGGCAGGATCCTTTGGGAAGACCTCTGTTAGGGAATGTTTTGGTAGCAACATTTATTAATAATTTATTGTAATTAGTTAATTTACCAAATAGTTAAATCATATCGCACATGTACCTATTTCAAAAGTGACGCTACTCAAAAATCATTTTTAAGTTCAATAGTCTTCTATAAAATTTTAAAAATGTTTGGAATTACCTTCAATTTAATTCCACCTGAAACGTCTCACCTGCGGTTGGTGTTAAAAGATAATTCAGGTACACTTCCACATTTCATACAAGACTGTACAGTTGTAAAAATCAATAAATGAATTACAAAAAAAAAAATTGACTGAAATAATTCCATTTCTCATATGTATATGATAATATCTGTATATTTATTTTCCGTATTCAAAATCGTTCCATAGGACCGTTTATTTTTTCTGATGTCTATTAATACTTTTAAAAACCTGTTTTAGGATAAATCATGCACTAATGTGTATAACATATAAATTTATTAATTATAAAAAAAATAAAAAATTGAGTCTCCGAGTTAGGTGATTTCATTAGAAACATTTTGTTGATGTTAAAATAAAAATATGTATTTAAAAAAACATCATTAAATTTTTAATTTAAAAGAAATAAACTTCAGCGTTCAGATCCTAAATAGTGTTCCTTCTTACTGAATGGTATATTTACCAACAGCTGGTCCAAGAGTAAGAGCCGGGAAGGAAACCCGTTAAAGTTTTAGTGCGGGTCAGGGTGGAGGTGCCTGCGTCGCTATCTGACGGTGAGCCCCGCTAGCTGGAGTTTCGGCAAGTCTTCATAAGGGTGGGAGTGCGCTGTTGTGCTTTTGGGGGGTGAGTCCATTTCTGCCAACACCTGAGCCCCAAATTTCTGCAATGGTGGACATCAGAATGAATGGGTAGTTGCCATAGCAAAACTATATGGTGTTATATTGGTCTTAAAATGATTGTTTATTTTTCGACCTATTGAAGAAGTTATTGTCAAAATGTTAAATCAAACCAAGTGCTTAAAAAATGTGTTTCATGTTGGTGAAGAGAACACCGCTTCAGGAGAAAAAAAAAAAATGTAATTGTAATTTAATGATGTAAATGTAATTAAACTTACGACAAATGTTATATAAAAAAAATGTTCTCTATTAAATATATGATAAGAAACTTGTCGACAAGTTTTTGATCTCAACAATACCCAGCAACATAGTTAGGGCGTGTTCAAATGTTACATTTTTGAGGGTGAAAACGTTACAACTTAAAAGTTTAGACTCCAGCCAAAAGATATATCCAATGTCAAAATAAACTATTAATAAATAGCTGCAGTAGTCATTAATAAAGGAAGCCAGCCAAAATAAAATAATAGTTTGAATAGCTAATTTATTGTAAATTCAGTACCTCAGCGTTGGTAAAAATATGTAAAAAAAAAAAAAATTGTTTTTTTAGTTCTTAGTTTAAACATGTTCTAACGCAAGACGAACTCCTATGTAAGTATAATCAGATTTTTATACTTCTGCCAGGTAAGGAACGAAAACCATCACCGAAAGAATGGTCAAGCATAGGATCATCAAAAGAAAATATCGAAATAAAGAACGAAAATTATCATATGTCGTTGATATATGCAGTGAATCAATAAAAGACAGATTTTTTTTTTTCATTTTGATATATTAATATATACATAATACTTTTATTTCATTGCCTTTTTAAGCTATGAACAGGTTTGAAGAAGATCGATTATAGGAATATTGATATTTACAACTGTACAAAATATATACATCAAGTAAATGTGTTCATAACTGTAATAATAGCATGTCAAAACTTGAAAAGAACTACTCGTCAGTAGCACTTAAATAGTAATTCTACACTAGAAGGTCTCTAGGCCATCATCTTTTCAGAAGCCTCGAAGAATTATCAGGAATGGAGTGGAAAGAAAGTTCAGAAACTAGTGGGTTCGAGTGGTTATGGAGCTTACTATGAAAGGATCTGTATCTGGTTTGGGCTAAATCAGTAACATATGAAACATTAAAATCTTTATGGATAAGTTTATTGGTGCTTAAGTAAGCATTGAGGATTTTTGGAATAGAGTTTAAATAAACTATTGACACACTATACTAACATTTCTCAATGTTGTTTTAGTTAGTGGAAGATTGCCAAATATGAGGTAGACTATATATGAACATATAGACTCTATCCAATATAGATATATAATTAAACATTTTTTTTTCTACATATTTATTAGATAAAATAATAATTATGATTGGAGAATAGTTTCATTTTCTAATATTTTGTTCTTATAGTTCTATTATTTATTAATATTGCTCGTTAAGATTTGTCTTGCTTCAATTAACAGTCGTTGATGATCAAAAAAGGTTACGATAGTAAAAAATTAATATAGCTACATCATACTAACTACTAAGACTTGAAGTCTGTCTTCATTGAAGTCGAAGATTATCTAAAACCATTATCGTATAAGTTGCAAATGTTCTCGTGTTTTTAAGATATTCAAATATTTTTAAGTAGATTTTGTTCGTTGTGGCTTAACGTCCTTTTGTATTTAACTAGGGAAGGAAGTAAGGGTTACCTATCATACAGATTTGCAACTTATTCTAGCCCAGAATGGGAAAGTCAAGATTCATAACCGTAGGTCCGCATCGAAACAAATTTTATGAAACTACATATTATTGGTAAAAAAACCAAAAAAAAAAAAAAAAAATTCCAATCCTTGATACCGGTGCATATGCAAAAAAATATTTTCACGAATCTAAAAAACGAAACCTAGGTTTAGCTTCTTTTTCTTCTTCTTTTTTTTTTTTATAGCTACTTATTGAAATTTAAAACTGTATACAATATATATAAAATACAACTAGTAAATGGGATGATAATTCTAAACTGACATGTCAATTGCTTGAAAGCAACTACCTATTGGTAGGTCTTATAAATGTTCATTATAATAAAGGAGTATATTTGCAGGTCCCGAGGCCATCTTCTTTTTAGGCGTCTTAGAGGGTTATCTAGATCATTATGGGAAGGTAGTTGTGATACCAATGGACTTAAATGATTATGAAGTTGGCTATGAAATGATAGGTATCTGGTTTGGGCTAAGTCAGAGATAGAAGGAATATCAAGATCTTTATGGATATGTATGTTTGAGAAAAAGTAAGAAGCATTGAGGATTTTCCTTAGGACTTTGGATTGAAAGGATAGGATACGAGATGAATTGGATGATTTAGTGGAGCCCCACAGCTTAACTCCATAGGTCTAATTATTGTTATGTAAATGAGTCTTTTGTAATTAATTGGAAGGTTAGATTAGAACGTTTATCTAGTAAGTGTTGAAGGAGTCAGGTTTATAAGTAAATTCGTAAACTGCTTCTCAGATATCTGTACTTAAATTTATACCCCAACCGAAAACCTAGTTTAGTGAAGCTTTATTTAAAAGATCAAATGAAATGAAGGTAAGTTAGATTTACTTACTATCTTTTGAAATTATTGGTAGCCAGGCTTATGTCATTACAGATTTCGAAGAATTTCGCGAAATTTTAATAAAAAAAATTCAATTCACAGAAATTTATTTAAACACAGCATTTAAAGCGTTATTTTCCTCGCTTCAGAAAAGTAAACTTACTGGTATTCTGAGGTAAGATGGCTTTATCCAACGACGACAGTACTTACTTGGTAATTTTCTTTTCCAACCTTTTAAGTCCAAAAACCTTCATATGTTTTCTACATCCTTGCCCTTCGTTCTTCCTTTTTTGAATACCAGATCTCAGCCTTTTAATTTGTATATCCGTTCTTATCGAACCGCTTCCTTTGAAAACAATTTATTCATCCACCTCCTTAATTATCAATCTTCCAAAATTGTATAATGATGCATTAATGTAAGAGTATTTCTTTTATCTCGATATATCTCGAAGATTAGTTATTAATTTTAAATTTCTATGTTATATATTTATAAGTATATTATTTAAAATTTATTTCATATTTGTTTAATATATACTCTAAAGAAGTTGGTGCCTCATATGTTCGCAGCCAGACAATAACATTATATTATATTGTTGTATTATTCTAAGAGGACAAGGTGTCCCAGAATAAATTTTTTTCTTTCTTTCTATGGCAAGTACAGATCGTGATTATGAAATTGAAAAATCAGTTCCACAGTCCTATACTACATTTATTTAGGTTAACAAAAATAGTTGCAATTATACTGTTGAAATATGGTAACTGCCCCACAGAACAAAATTATTTTCCATTATATGTTATATTTTCCATTAACAGCATTTCTACTTTACTTGTTCTATAAAGCCGATATAAACTATTAGCCATCCTCCAGTAGAAGAGGAACGTGGTGTACTGCTCCCATTACACCCCGCCAATGAATACAAATGCTCTCTGATGTTAATCCGTATTCGCCGATGGTGGGCCTAATCCCTCCGTGACCGGACTACCGAGGGCTTCGTTTATACGCACGCTGTGGATATCCCAGTCGGTTGCAGAATCCAATAGCGATCAATCGCGCTCATAAATTCACCAGGATAGTAAATTTATCAACTTAGATCAAAGTTCAAAAATTTAAACTTTTTTAAAAATATTTTATATACATCCTTGAATTGCAAAAAGGAGCCAAGTAACATTTTTGACAAGACGGTGGTAAGTGCAAACATTGGATTGAATAAAGGTAAAATAAGTGGACAATTCCGAACTGAATATTTACGAAGATAGCACGAGTGCCACGTTAACTGTTTTATGTTAAAGTGTTTGCATTTAATGAGAAAATAAGAGTGAAGAAACCACTTGCCCCTTATGTGCTGTTTTCGACTGCAAAAAAGAGTCATAATAATAATTTTCTAACAATAAAAATGTTATTCAATTTTTGAGTGTTTAAACATAATTTGAAATGAATGGTTGTTTCAAGACCAATGGTTGTATATGGAGATTATGCGGTCAGCATCCTCATTAAATCACAAGGTTTCCCTCTATTTAAGGGGTATTCACTGTATAGTGGTTGAGTGTGAACATAAGGTATCTCTTCTTTCCTGCCTGCACGAAGACTTGATGGGAATCTATTTTAGTACCTTATCTACCAAGTAACTGCAGTAACTCTGATACAATAAATTTCCTCTTGACTTGAAAATTAGTATTTGTCGTCAAGAGCATGTACTTGCTATGGATCTGCTGTACTTGCCAATGGTGAAGGAATAAATTTATCAGACCTTCCCAGGAAAAATAAGCAGAAGACGCCCTAGAACATCCTGGCCACAAGATGTGAGGAAGAACTAAGAGTACCGACTGGAGGAATAAGCCTCTGGATAGGAGCGAATGGAGCAGAACTGTGCGAGAGGACAAGGTCCACCCTGGACTGTAAAGCTAAGAATGAAGAAAGAGAAGAACCCGAAGGTTCGATACCGACACTACCTAACTCGTACAACACACCGAAATCGTTTGTTTCGTAACAAACTATTTTTTCATATTTAAGTCCCATTTTTATGCTATGATATTTCTTTACTCATTGGTTTATAAAAATGAAACTTCAACATAATAAAACAGAAAATAGTTTTACTACGGTAAAAAAAATATAAAAAAAAAAAATTGTCACGAAAATCCTGAGATTTAGACCACTGAGCAAATATTTTTTGATCTGATTCACTGTGGCTCTTATCATCTCCTCAGCAGTCTTAATTTTTTTTATTTTATTTTTTAACTCAATCAATGAATCATGCAAAAGAACACTATGCGGTGAGTGACTCATACTAGTCTAATACCTGAAAGAACGGTTTTACTGTTCACTGAATATGAGAGAAGGAACATATCCCTTGTATCTTCATTGTGGAATCAGTATCTGTACTGATTTCTTTATTTCAATCATGATCTGACATTATGAGTCTTTCAATAAAATAAAATAAACATTTAATTCCAAATATAATAATCGGTCACGGTCGCTTGAATTTGTAGGCAAGGAAGAGGTGGCTGCTGGCGGAAGTGAGTCACATCATGGATTGGTTCCTGATACCGCCGCGTATGTTAATGGGTTGTGGACCAGCCAAAATATATCTTATACAGATCTAATCTATTAATGTCCATTAACATAATTACCTTATTAAAACTTTCATACTTAATAATGCTAACTTCAGAAAATACACTGTAAAAACATATAAAAATGTAAAAATAAATTTATATTAATTTTTTACAATTAATTATTGATCACTTTAATAAAACTAGTCAAAATCAGTGAATTTATAGAAAATTGTGGGATTTTAAGAATGATAGGGACATTCTTACAATAAATGGAAAGTTAACCAGCACTACCTCTTTCCTAGCTTGAATAATGTCCCATTTGTTCATGCATGGGGGATTATCATTCAGGTTTTTTTATTCTTCTCCTAGTTTTAATCATTTCAATTCCAGCCGTTTATTTAATCAAACCATTTATATCAGAGGAAGAGAATTTTATGAATTTAAGTAAAAATAATTTAAAAATAAACACATATTTTGTATATTTTTACACTTCTAATAATGTTTAATTCAAAATGCATAAATAAAATCAAATAAATCTATTCAAAATGCATAAATAAAATCAAAAAATCTATTTTTTAGAGAAAAAAAATAGCCGACTTCAAGATTAAATCTACATGTACTAACTTTAATTAAAAGGTGAAAAATAATATTTTAATTACTTATTTATGATCAATTACTTTTGGAGTCTGTACCAGCCCGTTTAATCATGACTTTGCAACAAACTTTCTGCGCTTCTTCATAATTATCAGTTTTCTTTTTGTTTTGACACCGACTCGTTAAATAACTGATCATAAATTGTGAATAGGTATATGAGTATCGATAATTTCGTTGATTGTTCTTCAAAGGTCTGTGTTTTGAAGTGATTTAAATAATATTTTTAACTTTTTATTTTAAGCTTGTTCGTGTAGGTTTAATCTTGAAGTACAGTGGGAACTCGTTATTTCGTCACTCGATATATTAAATTTACAACTATAAATAACAAAATTAAATGCGTATGTAATTCATTTTTCCCCTTGCCACTTATTTAATCTTTGAACTGCCTCATTTGGTTTGTCACTAAAAAATGTTTGTACTAAAAATTTTGTAAATCATTTCATAGAAAAAAAAAACATATAGAACAAGCCCGGAGTCGATCACTCCATTGATTGTAGTAAGAGATGAAAGGAAGTATGAGTGCAGTTGACGAATTCCCGGAATCAGTTAATACTGGAAAGCTCTTCCTACAAAAACATTAGCATCTGGCTCAGCAACTTCTGCTCCAGGTTATAAAATGAAAAAAGATAAGCAAGAGGTAAGCAGCTGGTTAAACATGGATAGTACGGATGTAGGATATGAAATTTTAATTGACTATGGAATTATAGAACAAGTGCTGAGTGCTCAAATGAAGATAGTAATGAAAAAGATGATGATGATGACGTTTCTGATTCTTCCGCTTTTCCTTGCAATGAAGTTGAGGAGATATTAACTAAATGCGTTGAGTGGTATGAGCAGCAATGTGAATCAGATATTTCACACCTGATGGGATGCGGCAAGTGTTCAGCTTTTTTTGAGTTTTTCGTCATTTTAACTCAAGTCCAATGTGTATAATGTTCATCTGTTTGTCTTTACATCCAATAAATTGCAAAGAAATTACAATTATGTAGTTTTAAATGCTTTTTTGTTACTTTACCAATAAAATTCTGTAATTCTTCATTTCCGTTATTCCGTCACCCCCTCGCCCCCACTCATGACGAATTATCGAGTTTCTACTGTAGTTTTTTTTTGTCTAAAAAATAATTAGTATTTTTTTCATTTTTAGTGATAAGTGAGCGTATTTCGTTTTTGTTTGCTTTTTAGTTCAAATTTGTATTTGTTGGTTTTATCTTGAAGTCGGATTTTTAATGACCCTTATATCTGCGATGTGTAAGTCCAAATAGTAATTGGACAAATTTAAAAAAAATAATACATCAGTGTTTCTGTATTTTGTAATGTCAATTAAAAAAGGGAATATCGAGAAAAATACTGATTGAAACCTGAAAAAGATATTTTTGTAACTATTTTTATGGCTGTAAATTTTAAATGCAATGGTAGATTGTCGTGAGGCCGAGGTACTTGCCTAACCGAATTACCACTCCATAGACCATAAGTGCCTACAAGATGACGACACCCTGGAAGGAGACATAAAGGAGATAAGGACAGTAATAGAAACATAAAAGCCAACAATGAGGCAATCGGAAAATAAAATACGGCCCGGGAGCCAGCTGAGAATTGATGGGGCAGTAAAAGATCTAGTGCGGTTTTTATTACTAATTAAATTACATTTACGACTTAGGTTGTGTGTCAATGGGATCAGGAGGCTCAGGTTTGAACCATGGGGATGGTAAACACAATACAGCCAGTGTGGAGCAATTGATTCTTCTATAAGGCCGTAAACAGTAGAATCGGTTTCTAGTTTTGAATGACAAAACCGTGGATGTTGCTATTACATTGGTGGTTGTGATGAAGAAGTAGATAAGTAAATTACTTAGAAAACCAGTTGCCTTCAAACCTCGATTTAAGCAGATAGTGTTATGAAAAATTGGTTAAGTTGTGCTTCTTAATAAGATCTTAAAGTGTCTAATTTGGTGCAAATGGCGTTTTTAGGGTAGGTGAGTATTTCCCTCACTTCTTTGATTTAAAAAAAAAACCGCAGTTTTATGTTACCATATACCTCAGAGCATTATCGGGAATGGTGTGGGAAGCAAGTTGAGAAGTAAGATGATTTGAGCCGTTATGGAGCTTACTATGGAAGGGTCGGTATCTGGTTTAGGCTAAATCAGTAACAAATACAACATTAAGATCTTTATGGATAAGTTTATTGGTGATAAAGTAGGTAGCATTGAAAATTTTTGGAGTAGAGTTTAAATAAATTAATTATTGACACACTATATTAACATTTCCCAATGTTGTTTCAGAAGGGTTAGTGGAAGATTGCAAAATATGAGATAGACATCTATAAACATATAGACACTATCCTATGTACATATATAATTAAACATAAATTAGTATTTTTTTATTTTTTATTTATTGAAATTTACAACTGTACAGAATATATACATCGAATAAATGTGTTGATATTGATTACAATAACATGTCAAAACTTGAAAAAAACTTCTCATCAGTAGCACCTCAATAAAAATTGTACACTAGAAGATCTCTTGGCCTTCTTCTTAGACGCCTCGGAGGATTATCGGTAGTGGAGTGAGAAGCAAGTTGAGAGACTAGTGGATTAATGTGGTTATGGAGCTTACTATGAAAGGATAGGTATCTGGTTTGGTCTAGCTCACCAACATATGGAACATTAAGATCTTTATGGATAAGTTTATTTGAAACAAAGTAAGGAGTATTAAGGATTTTTCGAAGGATATTGGATTGTAAGGATTGGATACGGGAAGAATTAGAAGGTTTAATTAAGCCCCAAAGCTCAACTCCATATGTCCATTATGACTGATAACTGTCATGTAAATGAGTCTTTTGTAGTAAAATTGAAGGTTTGAACTTGTGTCTAGTAAATGTTGAAGACGTCGAGAACGACGAGCAGTTAACGATTCCAAGTTAAACCTTTTTCCAGTTGGAGTCCTAGATAGCGGATCTTTTCAACCGAGATGAGTGTGATATTATTAAAGGATACTGTAGGACAGGAAGTCGCAGGTTTATGACGAATGGTAAAGGTTGTTAAAATAAAGACGAATTGAGAATCTACTCCTTTTTGAAGAAAGTTAATTCTGAACATAGGCTTTGTTAAATGTAAGTATGTATCGATCGTGTTCTACTGGAAGTTTATCGAGTACAGTATTCCTGCGATTTATCTAATGGGTCATATTGCCGTCTCTAGTGAAAACAATATATCATTTCTAGAGCCTTGGAATTGGAAAGAGCCGTATGCTTTTAAAACATTCCAATACGAATACTTTCGATATTTCTGCCAACATCTCGAGAGACAGAGAGATAACCCCTCTCCCCTCCCTCCCCGGAAGATACTAAAGATCAGCTGGTGGCCAGATAAAGAGCTAATGTTACAGAAATAGTTAGCAAGGCCCACTTCCCGCGGCGATAGGTCCTCCTATTGAGGCAGCCAATATAAAACTAGCGTAAAAAGGATCTCTGGTTTTACTGCTCCTATCTGACACATTTTATCTTTAGTGGCCTTCTTAATTTCAGCCCTCGAGGGGGCTATAAACGGGGATTCCGTTCTTTATCCCGGATTCCCGGCCATGATATTTTCATTCATAAAGAACGTTTATAGTTCTCAGCGTACACCGGGCTTCGACAAAAACAATTAATATGAATCTTCTCATCTCCGTGGACAATAATTGTTTCAATTTAATGAGTAGCAGGTACATATAATTTAAAATATTTAAATTATAATTCACGCAGCGTGCATCTGCAACGATGTCATTTTTATAGTGATATTACAATATGTAAAATAAAAATAACAAAGAATACAAGGATGTTCCCAACTTTCAACGTTCTAACTAAATGTTGAGTTGTCTATAAAATAATGTTGGCTTCCTGGTTTTCTTTAAATTACCCCTTTGGGTAAGAAACTGGATATTAAACCTCTTATAAACTTTTCGTTCCTTTCTTGTTCGATTCTCTCCCCCCCCCCCCCCCTCCATGCATTCTCAATGCTTTTTCCCTTAGAACATTGACACCTTCTTTCACCATCTTCCTTCTCTCCAACATGACGCTCTTTCTTTATACGGATGTATGTACTATGTATGTAATCATCTAATTTAATCACAAAGTCTGTCAGACATAAACTGTCTATTCTATATATAAAGAATATATAATTATCTAGCGTCAATTATCTATTCTTTTTCATTATTATTTTTCTGTTGTTTTTTTTTTGTTGTTTTTTTTTTCTGCCATTTCGTTTATAATATTAACTCCTATATTGTCTAGTTACTTTTTCTATTTTTTCTCTGTATTTGTTCTCAAACATATTTCTATTCGCTATTCTCTATTCTTTTTAAAAGCTCTTTGCCAGTTATTATTTTACTTTGTGTTATGCAAAGTTAATATTAAAGGACTTTGTTCCAGAGTAAAGTTCTTTTTTCTATTCTAAAAATTTTTTTTTTTTTTACCTCTATTTCACTACTATAAAACAACTCTTTACTGTTTACTAACAAGTATACTCTTATTTTCGTATGATTTTGATTTTAGAAATACATCTCAATTGAGATTGAACAGAGCAGAAAGAACAAGAAACATCAATGAAGTGTGAGCTGACGATTGCGTAAGGTTTTAATTTTTTAAACCATTCAAGAGTGGTTTAAAAATTTCTCGAGGGGGAGAAATCAGTCGTGAAAATAAAGAGGTTTGTGGTTTGGTATTTGAAAATCCTAGAACTGTTCCTAGGACTACCATTTTTACCAACACTTTAAAACGATTAAATATATTATTAAAAAAAAAAAAGATGAAAATCAGAAATAGTTCAAAATTCCATGCAGATTATCATGTTGCAACCAGTAAGTAACCACTTTTTTTTCCCAAAAATGTTACCACTAAGTCATGCCCGGTCCTTTCTTAATTTGTTGTTGAATTGATGTATTTTTAATCGTTACTGTCTGCTTTCATCTTTCCAGAGATTTTAATTTTTTTTTTTAATATTTTTACAGACACGGAAATCCTGAGTTTATCCATCACAGGTATATATTTCAAACAATAAATTTATTCAGTAATGAAAGAACATACGATGGATATGGGGAAAGAAAATAAACAGATTAATGAAGGCAGTAAGTGAGGCAATGAAAATCGGGATTACGACCTGACAACGATCGCCGCTGCACGCGAGCCCTATAGCTCCCGCTGCTTATGCAATATCGTGCAACTGAGTGCATGACCTCATGCGACTGCAGTCGTTAGTGTGCCTCAGAGCTTCCGGGACAGCAGCCTCCGTGTAGGTCAGCCTGTGTGAGGTCTATTCGTATTCGTGGCTGCTTAATAGAATATTAATCCAAGTGCGAAATCGTAATTCGCAAGGTCATAAGACTGTTTAGCACGTAGGGCAAGGGATCGAAATGTGTCATGATTGTTTTCAAGTATGTGGCTAAACATTGCTGTTTAAATATTGGTGTTAGGCATCTTCGCAACTTGATTTATGACATGTATAAAATAAAAATAAACTTTTAATATATATATATATTTTTGGTAATAATTATAACTTCTATAGAGTAAATAATACAACCTGCCACAAAACCTAGCAATAAGTAACATAAATGGCTTTATAGCTAAGAGAAAAAAATAAAATAAAGAATCTCAAACAATAAAACAATAACAGTAAAAATAAAAATTAAATTAAATTAAAAAATAAAAATGAACCTGTCTCCCAATTATGAAGTGAAAAGTAAGATCGAAAGTGATCCCAGCCATGCTCTTTCACTGGTGTAAAAACCCAAATTAAATATTAAATAAATATTTATTACACTTATGCATTTTATAACTAATTTATTGAACCATTTATTCACCATATTTCTGGAACTGTATATCTGCCCAGTAGATTTATACATCGAAGTTCGCACAAAGGTATGTATCTACTATTTTTTAATATGTTGCTAGAATTCATAAGGCTAGTTAATATAAGTGTGCAATCTTCAAAAGTTCTTGAAAAAACGCAATATTTTAGCACTATTTTCAGTTTTTGTCTGAATCTCAAACCATGAGATTTTGTCTGATATTGTATACTTACACTATTAGAGAACACTAAATTAGTGACAAATAAACCTCTACTGCTGCTCCGTTGGACATTGGAGGCGGAGATATAGCCCTTCAAAAAATTGTGATTTAAAAAAAAAAAATTGAAATGTTTTTATTACAGTTCTTGGCCGCATACTGACGAAACCACCTGTTTTCCAAAAATATCTTCCGAAAAGAATTTAATAAGCTTCAATTTAAGACCCAAACGGTTTTTTTTTCAAAAATTGAATAAAATTGGAGAATAGGAAAATCGGATTTGGAGGAGAAGTCATTAAATTACCATATCATTAAAAATTTCACGGTTTTTGGGGGACCATAAAAATCGTGCCAGGTTTAGTGTTGCAAACTTAGATATCAACTAATCTATGGGTACTAACAACATATTAAAAAATAGTAGATACAAGCGTTTTTGCGAACTTTTCCTTATATTTAAAAACAAATCGGTAATACAATATATAAGTTAAACCTTATTATCTCAAGTCACATATATGCATGTCTTATGTATACAAACTATTTTTTTTCTATTAAAATAATTTAGCAAATTTAAAATATTTTGTAGAACTTCGAATTTAAAGTATTAAATGCGCTGCTAATGATTAATGATTAACTTATAATTAATTTTGGTAAACTGAATCCTTAGCTTTCTTCAAATTTTTAATACTTGTGGCAATGCTGTCAACCTTATAAGATTCTTCATTAGATATTGAACCGTCGGAAATAAAAATAAATCAGGCTTGGTAAAACTTAAAGCTCAGAAGGATACGGTATAAAGTTTTTATTAAATTGTCGAAGGATAAGAGAAACTTTTATCTAAATTTGAGAAGAACGAGCTGAGAATACTAATTTGTTACAATATCATCTCAAGAACATGAAACTCATTGAGAACACGCCCTGTCGTCGGTATTTAGAGCAGGGATTTCTAAGTTTTAAAGGGTCGAAGGGCACATTGAAAAACTTTAGCCGTGCTTTAATAAATGGAAGAATAGAACAGATGTGCCATTAGAGAATAGTATATATAGTTTAATATAATTCGCTATATAACTATATATATATAATAGTTTTAAAAAACTAAAGCTATGATACCAAGAGCAATATATTTTAAGAACTAAAGTTCTTTGATAAGCATAAACTCAATATATAAAGTTGAAATATTTAAAAATCTCTAAAATAATACTTAAACAAATTATTATTTCAAACTTAATTCCATATAAAATATCAGAGAGCATTTAAATGCCATTGCCTCATTGTTTATAATCTTGACACCAAGAAATGTTATTTAGGTTGTGAATAAATACAGACTCAGAGCATTGGTAAATGTGCATTTTTAATTACTTTTATGTTTATGGAAGACTGTCAATTTAGTTCTTATTTTCACATCAAAACGAGACGTTTCAACCTTTATTGACTTAAAAATTGACATTATGAAACAAAGGCAAATTGTACACGAGTTAAACCGCTCCTAGAGTGTTGTTTAAAACTATTTGAATCCAGGGCCAAAACACGACGGGAATAATAAAAGAACTGGAAGGCCTCCAGGATTTTCCAAGCATGTAAAACGCGCAATTTTAAGATAAATACCAAAAAATTAGTGCATCCTCTGTCCATATTTTGAAGCGAGGTATTTAAAACGCTATTATGAACTTTTCCTGTACGTAACGGAATCTTTCATCGCAATCTTCACCAATGCCCAGCAATTTGATTGAATTGAAAATTTGCACTCGTTTCCAGGACCAATGACAAAACAATAATTGCACAACTTTGTTCTAATGTTTTCACTTACAATTAGTCTAGTTAAACTACCCCCAAAATCGGGGTCTACCTTGCAAAAGGTCGAGTAATCAGTTTTTCTTTTTTTTTTGGTCCTAAGGAATGAAATATCAAAAATGAAACTAAATTTAGTAATGGGAAAATGTTTGGAGGGCAAAAAAACCTTAACTTTTTGAACTTTTTTTGTGATTTTTGAAAAACACATACAGAAAAATGCTTTTAATCGAAAAATCTTTTATTTACAAAAGTAAAGTTTATTAAATTTTGCGTTTAAAAACATCCTTTAAGCTCAATTTGATTGGGTTTAGCCACAATCGATTTTCAAAAATCGACAAATTTTGCACACTTTCAAAAAAAGTTAGTTTTGTTCATGTTTAAGAGTCCATAACACAAAAACGGCTAATTCAATCGAAAAGTAATAAATGCCAAAAGTTGTATATCATTACAATTTGTGCAAAATAGAATTTTTAAAGTAAAAATTTGCCCATTCCTACTCTGAGATATGTCAAAAAAAAAAAAAAAAAATTGTTAGTTGATTTTGGATAAACTGTTAAAATTTCAAACAAATCACGAATAGTACAGGGACTCTCTAAGGGAACTCTAAAAATTAAAAGGTCTGACTGCTGCAAATTGTTTACCACACGTGTTTTTCTAATCTTTTTAAACTTTTTTTTTTATTAATAATAATGTTTTTTAATTATTTATTTAATTGTTTGGTTTGAATAAACATATACTTACATGAAATTCCGAACAACATAATAGTTAAAAAATACCAGGTCCTCCAAAAAGTCCCGTCGTTTTTTCCAAGTGGGCAGTAAAAAGTCAGCTGTGAAGTATGCAAGCATTTTGCTCATCCAAATATGCACTATTACATTCAGTTGTTTTCTCTCAACGAGATGGCAGGTCCAAAATTTTTTTTTTTTTTTTTTTTTTTTTTTTTTTTTTAAATCTTGTTTTATTACGGAAAAAGTTGTCCAACTCCATTTATAAACTCTGACACTTGTTAAAACATTTTTTTCCTAGACTATCATCTAAAGCCCGGAAAATATGGTAATCTGTTGGCGAAAGGTCCAGTCGATCTAAGAGAATTATTCAGAAACCTGTCATTAAAAAAAAAAAAAAATCGGCCATTACCGCATATATTGTTTTAAAAAATATGAAAATTTTACATCACGGGTTTTGATTCTAAACTACTCAATTAATGATTGTATCATATTTTGATACATTTATATTTATATTTCCATGGTTTTAAAATAGAAGCTGCGTGCCTATCAGATCATTTTTTTTCTTATTTTCATAAACTTAAAGTATTTAGTTATTCATTAAACCTCGAAATAGATTATCTGATATACCTAAATTCAGTTGTTTTCTCTCAACGCGATGCCAGGTCCAAAATTCCTTTTTTTTTTTTTTTTATTTTTTTTTTTAAATCTTTTGTTTTATTACGGAAAAAAGTTGTCCAACTCCATTTCTAAGCTCTGACGATTGTTAAAACATTTTTTTCCTAGACTATCATCTAAAGCCCGGAAAATATGGTAATCTTTTGGCGAAAGGTCCAGTCGATCTAGGAGAATTATTCAGAAACCTGTCATTATTAAAAAAAAAAAAAAAAAAAATCGGCCATTACCGCATATATTGTTTTAAAAAATATGAAAATTTTACATCACGGATTTTGATTCTAAACTACTCAATTAATGATTGTATCATATTTTGATACATTTATATTTTATATTTCCATGGTTTTTAAAATAGAAGCTGCGTGCCTATCAGATCATTTTTTTTCTTATTTTCATAAACTTAAAGTATTTAGTTATTCATTAAACCTCGAAATAGATTATCTGATATACCTTATGCGTGAAAGATATAATTAGCAATAATGTTACATAAATTAAAAGCTATTTTTATGGATCCTTACAGATAATTACAAAAAAAAACATGAACACATCCACAAACAATACGAAGGCCTACTTTTCACGACTGAGTGCACTGCAGGAAGCCATAGCGCACCCAGACTTGTGCGAATTAACACAATATCTTTGTTAATTAGTTATATTTATGACTGCAATTAAAACTGCTAGAGCCTAATGCTTACGGTAAGGTAATTTATTTACCAGAGTTTAGCACCTAGCCACTTAGACCATCGTAAAATGTCGGTGCTCCATAAAAGTTCATTAGGAATTCACTGTTTCCTCCTCTAGCTTTATGTTTGCCAATTACTGGAATGTGTGTTCATGCTTTGAGAAACAGGGCAATGTTCTATTATATTTGTTGAAGCGAAATATGTTTAACTTAATTCCGACAGAGCTCTTGCTAATAATAAATATATATAATTGAATTTTTAATTTAGAAATGTAATGCTTAATAAGAGTTATTAATGACTGTGATCCGATATGGAACAAACACTAAGTTCCACATCTGAATCTACTTGTCAAAACATTATATGCAATACACTAAAATGTTTTTTCATTTCTTTTTTTTTAATAGTAATTTATTGAAATTTACAACTAAATCTATATATATAAAAATGAATGTGTGTGTGTCTGTCTGTTCTCGATAGATTCAAAAACCATACATCCAATCGCCGTGAAAATTTGGGAAGTTATTAAGTATATCCCCGGGAATGTTTTTGTAAATTTTTATTTAAATCAGAGTTGGGGTTCAAGAAATATCCCAAAAATATCAAAATAATATTTATTTTTTATAAATACTACTTTAGTGCAGGTGTTTTTAAACAATTACCAACATGGAGAATGGACAGTGTGAAAATAATCATAGATTAAGAGGTGTACTGTTGGTAATAACTATTGGTGTAATTTTATAGATTAATGTATTTTTTTTTTTTAATTTAGAAGCCTGCTGATGGAGTATTTTCTGCGAAACATGTAGCTACAAATGTTAAACAAATAGGAGTTATGTTAAATAAATTCTTATTGATTCTGCCTTTATATATTTATAATATCTGTGGCACCTGGGCATAGTGGGCTAAGTATATTGAAGGAACAATGCTCAATTGCATTCTTCAATACAAGACTTTTATAGATAAACAAATTATTCTTAGTTAATCAACTATTAGTAAAGTTCTTTAATTATGAGAGCGGGCGAAGTCGCTACGGGGAAAGCTAGTCTATATATATAAAAATGAATGTGTGTGTGTCTGTCTGTACTCGATAGAATCAAAAACCATACATCCAATCGCCGTGAAAATTTGGGAAGTTATTAAGTATATCTTCGGAAAGGTTTTTGTAAATTTTTATTTAAATCAGAGTTGGGGTTCAAGAAATATCCCAAAAATATCAAAAATAATATTTATTTTTTTATAAATAGTACTTTAGTGCAGGTGTTTTTAAACAATTACCAATAAAACATATGTTCTAAATTAATCTATATCTCCTTAGTTTTTTATGAAGGTTTTTAGAAGAATAAAATTCCGTAAAACGATTTCAAATTCATTTTGATGTTTAAGGTTTATATGTAGGTATGTTCTTAAAATAACATTTAATTAGTAAACTGATAAGAATCAGTAAGTTCTATCAAGCGTATGATTCAGTATCGTCTCATGTTCTGCGATGGAGAAGATGGGTACAGTATTAACATCCCTCAGCATGACCCAAACACCAATACACCACTTAAGAAAGCTGTGCCTGCAGCTGATTTTTACGCCTAAATGTTAGTGGAGCGAGCAGGTAAAGAACCTTATTTACTTTCATTTCGTAATCTCCTAAACCAATTTATGCTTGATATGTACGCAAAAATAGAAACAGAAAGACTAAACTTTATTCGAAAAAATCGAAGAAGTTGAGAAGTTGAGACTATATTCACTTAAAGTATTCCATAAGAAAAGCTGATGGTCTGGTATCAGAGCTGGGTAAGATGGTAGTGCTGCCTCGAAGCTTCACTGGAGGGCTATCAAAATAATATAAAATTAACTTTTGCAAATTGTCAAATTTACTTACTGAAATTATTCTAAGAATGGAATTCTTTAGGTTTATTTAAGTAATAATAATTATCAACTTTAAGCTTAGCTTTTATTGATAACTTAAATCAATCAAAAAGACAACTTAAGTCCTTCATCCTAATGATATTAAACCGTAGCGGAGCAGGGTACTTTCAGCTAGTAAAAAATAAAATAAAAATACATTCAGTAAATCTGAAGATAATGCTCACAATAATATGTCAAGTACATTTAAAACAAATACCCATTTCTAGCACAATTAATGTTCTATATTTCAAGGGTGTTAGACTAGAAGGGGGAATGTTAAAAAAAAATCGAATCTGAGACTTTATCTTTACCTGTTAGCTTGTCCCATGTACAATCACTCGAAGTGGTTTCGACGGAGGCTAAAAATGATATTTTCATATGTTTTAAAGTTTAAGAACCAGCTCTCAATGAGAAAGAATATAGACTTTGTGATTTTCATTTGAGACCAATGAATGAAAATTATGAGCCATCTTCTATTTAAACGCCGGGAAGTGATTTGAGAGACAAGTGGTTAGTAATGAGCTAACCACGAAAAACATTGGATTTGGCTAACATCATAAGGGATCTTTAGATCTTCATTCATAAGAATTTATTTTATCTGTATATGTATAAGGAGCATTGATTTTTCTTCGAAGGGTTTTGCATTTTAAGTATTGAATGGATTGGATAGTATAGTGGAGCCACAAAACGCAACTATGTCCAAATAAATTTAATTGCTTTCATGTAAATGAGTATTTTTTTGATTGAAGGGAAGCTTTGAACGTCTGTCTTGAAGAAGTCTAAATTTTATTTATAACTATTTTATTGAAAACAACTGTATACGAAATAAAATAAAATAAATCAATTAAATGCGATGATTCATGGTTAAAAATGACAATTGATTGTAACGCAACTATCGATTGGTAGCACTTATACAAATTCTACATAGTAAATGATCAATAAAAGAAACTCCTGAAGCCATCTTCTTTTCAGACGCCTCGAAGGTTATCTTGAAAATAATGGCTGGCAAGCTGATATACTAGTGGATTTGAATGGTTATGTAGTTTATTATGAAAGCAAAGGTATCTGGTTCGGGCTAAATCAATAACATATGGTAAAATTTATAATCAACAGATCTTTGTGGATGAGATTTTTTGCGACAAAGTAAAAAACATTGAGGATTTTTCAGGGGATTTTGAATTGTAAGGATTGGACACGATAAGCATCAAAAAACATTATCATAAATTTATCCTCTAATCAGGAAAATATTTTACTATTTGATGAATTTTATTTGTCACTACAAATATTTTTTTATGAATAAAACATAACTTTAAATAATTGTTCATATAACTTTTTATTTTTAAAAAGATGTATAAGACATCTACAATGATCTGTCTTTATGAAATTTTAAAGGATTAAGCAGGCTGGAATGGTTTGGCCTTTTTGATAGAATAAGCGAAGCCAGGCAGGCGAAAAAAGTGCATTAAGTCCTCGGCTAAGACCACTTTGCTCTATAGCACCAGAAGAAGGGGACAAAATATAGTTTAAAACCATTAGAACTTCTGAGTTTTTTTTTTGTTTTTTTTTATTTATTTATTTTTAAACAGTAACTGCAATATAGAATGATAATTTTTTATAGTATAGAATATGAAATTTAAAAATTTATGATAAATATACTATTATGTGAATAAAATAATCCCTCATTTTCCAGATGGAAAAGCTCTGTCAATGGTTGACGACTTTGACCTTAATTGACTTCGATGCCCAGCAATAATTTGTCACATCGTAGATAATTGAAGTTAACTTAAAACTTCGAATTATTTGAAAAAAAAAAAGATAAAAAAACTTAGTAAAAAGATAGCTGAAACTAAACCTCGCTTGGACATAATTGGCTCCGAAATATATTTGGCCTCATGAACTAATCAGCACGACTCCCATAGGTTTCCCAAATTCGGTAAAACATTTCAATTATTTCTCATTTGGGAAGCATTTTTATGACCCTTGTATCATAAAAAATAATAAACCTTCTAATATCGTATTACTTCGTGATACCTATATAAGACATCGGAATTTAAGTCAAATAGAATAAATAATATTTGTAAACAAAAAAGAAAATAAATAAAAATAATGATAAAATTCAGATTCATATCATTTTAATTACAGTAACGATAAGAACATTTCAAAAAAATCAGGAAAAAATCATATTTATGAGTCACACAAAATACATACTGTCCTCTCCAGTTTTGAATTTTATTTGTTTAATTTGAGTTTATTTCGAATTTTAAAAAATATTGGAACATATCTTTGGCTGTTTTAGGGAATCCAGTGACGAGAGAGATTGGAGTGACACTAGCGGCACCTCTCGGCAAAGGTCTGGACTGCTTCTCACCTAGTGGCAACTTGCTGGACTTCATACCATTCAACAACATAATGCAGAAGAAAAATATTTAAAAATAAGCATTTTCTAGTACTTTTCCACATAAAATTTCCTCCGAATCAATAAAAATATTAATATAATTTAAATCTGTAGCTCACTTTTATTTTTAATCGTTTAAAACTAAATTAATGGAAAAGTTTTGAATGTAAACTGTTTAAGATAAAATATAATTTGTCATATTAAAATTATAAAATTGAGGTTGCAATTGCAAGTACAAAATAAATTGTAATAGGGATAAATTAAAAAAAATAAATAAATAAAAGTAATGTATAATAATCAGTAAAAATAAATAAATAAATATACCCATCTATTTTAAATAAATATTGTTATTTTCATGAACCAATTCTTGCTTTTTTGTCAATAAAAAATAAAAAATTCAATTTTAATACATTAATTATAACAATTACCCACAAACTAAGCGAATATAAATAAATTCAGTTACTATTTATTCTATTTAAAATAGGTTATTCAAATTTAAAAATTATAAGATAATTTTTGACCCCGAAAAAAACAAAGATTTTAATTTTAAATTAAGAGAAAATCTAAAATAAAAACATTTAAAAATCGAGATAAGTGAACGAATGCAGATCCAATAATAATCCCTTAGATTTTTGTTTTAAACTTGACAAATAATTTAAAATATGTACTCATTTTTTAAAGAAATATTTTGGTGTTATTATTTAAAAATATTTACTTATCTCTAATGATTTCTAGTCTAAAGCGAGCTAAAAGTCTCATTAAGATTTTTTTTCGTAAAAATTCCAGTCTTGTACATTTGAATTTCACGATTTCCAGATAATTATGCTTGTTAATCTGAAGAAAATTGTTTTTTTTATTATAATGAGAACACATTTTTTTTTCATTTTAGGATTAGAAGATACAGATTACTTCAACATTTATTAGACAAACGTTCAAAGCTCCCAATTAATTACAAAAGACTAATTTACATGACTGTGATTAGACCTATCTGGACTTACGGAGTTGAGCTTTGGGGCTCCACTAAACCATCCAATTCATCTCGTATCCAATCCTTACAATCCAAAATCCTTCGTAAAATCCTCAATGCTCCTTACTTTGTCACCAATAAACTTATCCATAAAGACCTTAATGTTCCATATGTTGCTGATTTAGCCCACACCAGATACCTATCCTTTCACAGTAAGCTCCATAATCATTCAAATCCGTTAGTTTCTCAACTTGCTTCCCACTCCATTCCTGATAATCCTCCGAGGCGTCTGAAAAGAAGATGGCCCAGAGACCTTCTAGTATAGAATTTTTATTTAAGTGCTACTGATGGGTAGTACTTTTCATGTTTTGTCACGTTATTTATAGTTAACAGCACATTTACTTGATGTATATATCTTGTACAGTTGTAAATTTCAATAAATTGTTATTAAAAAAAAAAAAAAAAAAAGGATTAGAAGATAAAAAATTGCACAAAATTCTCATAAAAAACAAAAAACAGATAAAGCCCTTGGGTTAGACATCCCATAAAATGAATATTTATAGGTAGGATAAAGAATATATTTATATTTTATTTATGAAAATAAAATCCTAAATAAAAATTATCATTATTAAATATCTTTAAAATAAATAAATTAATCTTTCGTATTTTCAACATGATTCCGTATTTTTGGTATTTTGAGAATCCACTATGTACGTGAATCATAGCCTATAGCCATCTGGAATTTTAAACAAATACAAATAAAACAGTGGCTCATATATCACATCTGTAGTGTTATTTATTTTATTTATGTTCTTTATTTATACGATACTTGTTAGAACTATACTGAAACATAAAATCATTAAACCGAAATTAAATCCATCATTAGTTTTTTTAAATAATTTAAAGAAATGCTGTCAGAGAAAAAAAAAAAATGAAATCTTTTTGAAACATTTAATTTAACTGAAATTAAGTAAAGAATTAAGAAGGGTTTGAAACGGAAGAAAGACCTGAAGTTGATAAACTTTATCAAAAGATTTAGGAAGCAGACAGGCGATTACTTAAACAGAGGAAACTCTAGACAATGTTAAAGTATAAGAAAAGATGGTTTTGCGTGATCTTATGCTTCATTCTCCTCAACAAAAAAAAAAATTCTCGTATCCCAAAAATGACTTGTTATTATCTCCTAATAGTTTATTTTACTTCAATTATATTTTATAGTAACATTACTTGAATACGATGAAAATATTCATGTTCTATCCTCATTTTTAATGACAGGAAAGACTATTTGTACGTTTTTAAAAATACAATATTGTAATCTGATAATGTTACTGATATTAATATTGCATTAAAACATGATACAACAACTTAAATAACAAAATTTAGGAGGCGGGATCTTGCTCAGATATATGAAGGATCCCAGATTCGGACCTAACTGGTACCTAAAGGTATTTAAAGGATATATAAATTTAAAATTAGATTTATTTCCTATTGATTGGACTTTTCCTATCACTCCTCACTTTATATAACAGTTCAATAGTTCAAGATGTCTTCATAGACAGGGAGCGACCGATTAATTTTTGAAATCAAAGTCGATATGGGTACTAAGTAAAGCAAAAATAAAAATTTTCTATAATTATAATGTTAATAACACTGATTTATCACTTGAGGTACGCATGATGATATAGAAGGATCAATACAGTTGGAATTATTTTATTAGATAACTAGTTTCGAATGCTAAATATTCATATTCATTTCTAAAACATACAACATATTCAACTCATCACCACTATGTTACATGAATTAAATCTGTACCATTTGGGAAAAACTGGATAAGTTCATTTTTGTCAACAATAAGATCAATATGTTGAGCACCCCATATTGCAGTCATACTCATCATGTATAAGTAGGCAAGTTGTAATGGCAATGGTAACCTTTTATATGATTGATATTACAACTTGCCTACTTTTACAAGATGTGTGATAATTTAAATTTATTATTTAGGATTTAATTTTCATGATAAAAATATAAATATATTTTTTATCCTATCTATAAAAATTCATTTTATGGGATGTCTAAGCCAAGGGCTGTATGTGTTTTTGTTTTTTATGAGAATTTTGTGCAATTTTTCATCTTCTAATCCTAAAATGATACATTCAAATGAAAAAATGTATTCTCATTATAAAAAAAAAAACAAAAACAATTTTCGTCAGATTAACGAGCATAATTATCTGGAAATCGTGAAATTCAAATGTACAAGACTGGAATTTTTACGGAAAACAATTTTAGTGAGACTTCTAGCTCGCTTTAGATTAGAAATAATTAGAGATAAGTAAATATTCTTAAATAATAACACCAAAATATTTCTTTAAAAATGAGTACATATTTTAAATTATTTGTCACGTTTAAAACAAAAATCTAAGGGATTATTATTGGAACTGTATTCGTTTCCTTATATATCTTGTTTTCTAAATGTTTTTATTTTAGATTTTCTCATAATTTAAGAATAAAAACACGATTTTTTTTCTTATTCAAAGAGTTATCTTTTAATTTTAAAATTTTTATAACCTATTTTAAACAAAATAAATTCTAATTGAATCTATTTATATTCGCTTTGTTTGTGGATAGTTGTTATAAAAATATATTAAACTTTGTAATTTTTTTTTCTTTTTTTATTTATTGAAAAACAAGAATTGGATCATTAAAATAACAACAACAATATTTATTTAAAATAGATGGACATATTTATTTATTTATTTTACTGATTATCATACATTAGTTTTATTTATTATTTTTTGTAATTTATCCCTTTTACAATTTATTTTGTACTTACAATTGCAACCTCAATTTTATATAACAAATTAGCTATCCATCTAAATAAAAATAACCATAAATTCAATACAGACTCGGGAGTAAAAATAATACATCAAATAGAAAATAGCCTAAAATTAAATATTTATGAATCATTGGAAATAACAAAATCGTTTAAAACCGATCCAGATTTTTTTTTTTTTAAATGACCAGATAAACAATTCCAATAGCCCCATTTTAAATTTATTTCCAATAGAAAAATCCAATGAGTCATAGAGTAAATCTCATGATAACAATTCCACGATGGATATATTTCAGATATCTGTTAGATCTCCTCAGTTGAATACCAATATTTTATTTCTTGTCTTACATTTTTGAAAACTTTAGTATATATCATCCATGTAACATAGTGCTGATGTGTTGAAAATTTCGTATGTTTTAGAACGGAAGATGAAGGTTTAGCATTCGAAACTAGTTTTCTGATAAAATAATGCCAATAGAGGTATAAATATTATAAGTATGTAATATTATAAGTAATATAAATAAATTTTTAATAAAATATCGAAGGATAATATTGCTGGTTGAGTATTCCAGCCTGAATTAAAATAGAAGAAAGATCTATATAATATATTTAGGCCATTGCAATAAATGAAATAAGGAAATACTTCTTAACAAAATATTTAGATGGAATTACTGGAGTGGGGCTAACACCACAAATCTGCTTTAATTGTAAGCTGTATTTAAAGCAAAGCATTCCTCACGACCACCTACTTAAGGGAACGGTTTGTATACAGTACCAAACTTATTTTTAAACTTAGAGTAGCATCTCCGCGGCAGGCAGAGAGAAACGGTAATGTATATTCCCGACTCTTCGCCCGAGAAATTAGTTTAAACAATAATTAACTAAAACAAGGAGCGTTATCACGTTTCTGGAAAATTGGTCACGACCGTCTCACGGAGTAAAGAATTCGGCAAAATTGTTAATAAATACCTCTTGTTACTTTCAGGGTAAAGTTTTGGAATTACTTCCCACAATATTTTATCGGAAGCCTTTAAAAAAAATAGAAATTGAAAAATATTAAATTATTTCTTACATATGCTCATGTATTGTTATAATTCTATTTGTTTCTTAAAAGAATTACCTAGGGTTATTCGTGTCTTATCCTTGCCATGTACCTTCATAACGGTAAGCCATTTAATTTTTTTTATTTTTTATTTCTTGATATTTACAACTGTACAAAATAATGTACATCAAGTAAATGTGTTGACAGTGAATACAATGGCATGTAAATAACTTGTGAAGAACTACTCATAAGTAGCACTTCAATAAAATCTACACTAAAAGGTCTCTAGGCCATATCCCTTTTAGACGCCTCGGATGAGTATTGGGAATGGAGTGGAAAGCAAGTTGGGAGACTAGTGGATTGGAGTGGTTATGGAGCTTACCATGAAAGGATAGATATCTGGTTTGGGCTAAATCAACCATATATGGAACATTAAGATCTTTATGGATAAGGTTATTGGTGACAATTTAAGGAGCACTGAGGATTTTTCCAAGGATTTTGGATTGTAAATATTGGATATGAGATGAATTGGATGGTTTAGTGGGGCCCCAAAGCTCAACTCCGGACATCTAAATAGGTCTAATCACAGTCATGTAAATGAGTCTTTTGTAATTAATTGGGAGCGTTGTACGTTTGTCTAGTAAATTTTAAAGTGGTCTATAACGACGGGCAGTTTCTTGTCATTTTAGTCTTTTTTGTGGATTCTAAGTAAGACGTTTGTCCAAGTGGAGTCCTAGGTAGCGGATCTGTTCAACAGGGATTTGTGGAATTTCATTAAAGGATACTGTAGGAAAGGAAATCGTAGGTTTACGACGAAGGGTAAAGGATATTTCATGGGATTTGTTTGGATTTATTTTAATTCTCCAATTTCGACACCATTCTTGAATGTATTTAAAAAATAATAAGAAAAAAGTAGGGTCCGGCGGTTCTTCCTTTATTACTTCGTTCTCTCTTAGACTTGTTTCTATTTTGTTCTCTTGTACCTCTGTTGTATAAATTGAAGTAAGAGACTGAAACGACAAGAAACTGCTCGTTGCTTTTTTTACTATTCCAACATTTACTAGGCAAGCATTTAAAGCTCCCAATCAATTACAGATTACTTAATTATATGAGAAATTAGACTCATTTAGACAAAGGGAGCTGAGCTTTGGGGCTCCACTAAACCTTTCAATTCATTTCAAATCCAATCTTTTCAATCCATAATCATTAATGCTCTTTACTTTGTCACTAATATTTTTATCCATAAAGACCTTAATGTTCCATATGTTGCTGATTAAGCCCAAACCAGATACCTGTCCTTTCATATTAAACTCCATAACTATTCAAATCAACTTGTCTCTCAACTTGCTTCCCATATCAGAAATTAAATAGTAAAATATTATTGTTATATAACATTTTTCGCAACAAGCAAGAGATGTTCTGCTGCCTTGAAGGTTCTTCTTAGAAACTAGCTGTTTTTCAGATCCAAAGCCCCCCTAAAATGAAGAAAAAATCATAGGAAAGCACAGTCCAGCCAACTTTAACTTATGCTTGCGAAACATGGCCAATAAATCAAGAAATTGTCAGGAAACTACGAGTAACGGTAAGGGGAATGGAAGGTTGTTCCTTACAGACAACAAAGAGGGACAAAAAATGAAGAAAGTGGATAAGACTTAATTCCCAGTTATAGCTCTGATAATTCGCAAAATAAAATGGACCTGTGCACGACACCTCAGAAGCAAAATCGATAAATGGTCCAAGCATATAATAATTGTTACCCCCCGAGATAACAGAAGAAGCAGAGGACGACCACCTACCCAATGGGATCAAGAAATGAGGACTACATGTGGAGGAGCAGCATGGCAAAGGGTGGCTGAAGAAAGAAAAGAATGGAAAAGACTAGAAGAACCTCACGATTTGGCCATAATAAAACTCTAGCTCTGTTGGTGTTACTATGTATACCCATATTTTTTCTCAACTTTGTTTATTTCGAAAAATCTATAATTTTTAATTTAATTTTCATAATTTAAAATCATACAGGCAAGCGGAAAAAATATAAAGAATAAGCCCTTATGTTCTTTATTTTTTCCCTTTTTATTGGGCCATTTTATTATTTATTTTTATTAAATACTGCTTGCTTTCATTTAATTAATATTTTTAATGATTCTAATAAGTTTTATGTGAGTTCATTTTCATTTTAGGAATGAAGGACAATAACCTATTATAATGAGAATTTAAAAAATCGTAGGAACCCATTACAGACCGAAGAGCCCACTAAGTCAGCCCATAGTCATTACCGACAAATCTAAAGTGGAGAGGAATGGCAGTACTGGAGGAGGAAGGCTGTCGAAACAAGCCGTTGACAGATAGCCACTATCTCCCGAAAAAGCTTTTAAATGTTCTCGACGACGTTGTTGTGCAATGATGGCGCACTTTATGGCCGCATCTGCTGTCGGTACACCTCTTCTGATAACGAGGTCCCTTATCACTGATAGGGAAAAGGATTTTCTATGTACTCGTGGGTTCCATTGACCATGGTACGACCAAGTGTTCATCTCTTTGGAAATGGTTGCTTACAACAGAGGGTCGAACATCGCCTGAGCACTGTGGACAGCATTCCGTATTTGTGACCACTCATTCAAGGTATTATTCAACTTCAGTAGGACCAGGTGTGTAACAATGCTTCGAGTTTCATTTTAGGCTTATTATGTCCCAAGCAACAATTAAACTACATCTATAGATTTTTTCACACAAAAATTGACGTCAGATTCTAATTTAGCACCCTCAAGAGTATTGAAAAACGGTTATTCAACAAAAACAAAAAATATCATTTTTTTCACCCTCTTTTAGGAAAATGAAATTTTTAAACCGATCATTGGTTACTTTCCTTAAAATCGCCATAAAGTTGTCACGCAATTCATTGGTTGGTATCGCTGGAAAGAGAAGAGCCTCAGCTTTCTTTTGATGTATATTATTGCAAAATTCGATGAACAAAAACCTGCTAAAAAATTTGCAAATCCGAAAAACCTTTTGATTTTTAACTTGAGTTTAAAACCAGATTGGATGCTGAAACCAAAAACATTTCAAGCGTCTTACCACCCTATATATTGGGTAAAAAAAAAAGTTGATATGTTTAACCGGCTAAGCGTAATTCATGTTTTTGTCAATTTAAACAAAAATTGCCTACCATTTTTTGGTCAGGCTAATTTTGAAGCTTACGAATTTTTATATATAAAATAAAAATTTGGATGAAATTTTGTATTTAAGGATTCTTTTGAATACCGAATTCGAATCCGATGTCGGTTCTTGTGAAAAAAATATATTGAACTTACTTCACTTGAAAAATTTTAGCTTTTACACATTAAAATGTAATAGAAAAGGTTTTTATCCCAAGAATTCCATTTCAATACCCTCAAAAACTTAGGGAACGTTTGTGTATATATATATATATATATATATATATATATATATATATATATATATATATATATATATATAAATTTGATATAGGTATATAAACGTTTTTCAATGTTTTTGAGGCCGCTGAATTAGAATATGAGATAAATTTTTGTGTGAAAAAATCTATAGAGGTAGTTTGCTTGAAAAACTAATCATTTTCTTAGAATTTAATTAACCTAAACCAAAATCTATGGAGCGGCTGTATTCGCAATCAAAACTAAAAACCTTGGTGCAAGAATCATGTCGATATCATTTTTTAAACTCGAGATATAAAATAAATTAGTTTAATGCTATTTTTTTTTTCTCGGCTTCTAAGGTCCATTGTTCGGAACGGCAAAATACTTCTCTGATATTTTTTGACCAGGAACCTCCGAAAAATTGCCAACAAGATCCGTGAGAGACTGAGTGTGTAACTATTTAAGTAGGTAGGCTAGTTTCTTATAAAACGTGTTATTTTGTGGCTTATAATCGGACGTCTCAATAGTTTCTTAGGCATTTAACATGATTTTTGACGGAGATCTATGGGAGAAATAACTTCTCCAACATTATTTCTTTAACTCGTACGTTCCAAAAATCAGAATATACAGCCTAATCTTAGACTAAAGTTTATTAGATCGTGAAGTTCCTCAGATATCTTCCTTGGGATCAGACGGAGTTAGGAAGCGAGTTGATCACGCCGCTGTAAGAAACGACCCCATTGGCTAATTGGAAAGGATCTAATTGACCAATTAGGAGAATACACTCACATATATCTGCTACTTCCATTAAGTCGGAAGTCCTCAAGTGCTACTTTGGGACCGGTCACTTTAATTTAACTCAGTGTCTCTGAAGGTGAAGAATCATCATTTTGATAACTGAATATGAAATTTGAAAAAAATCATCATAAAAACACTACTTGAAAGTCTAAAACGATTTCTTGGAATCTATTCAAAATCTTATTTTCTTAAAAAAAATATTGTATTATTTATTATTATAAGTATTAATGCATTCTTCTTCTTTAGGCTCTATTCAATTCTAGTTAATTATCTGTCATATACTGCATAAAAAAAAACTAAAAAAAACTTAAAATAATTCCTCGAGTGGCAGATTGTTGTTGTGTAAACAGACAATGAAACAAAACTTAAACACTGAAGACTTAGATTCATGGAATGGATTCATGTCTCAACATAAATCTTTAAAATTATTAGTATATACTTATATTGTACTTCCGAACTTAAAATACACATTATGACGAAGTATTAAGTCATAAAAATAACAAAAGAATTAGCAGATGAAATTGTTTAATAAACTTACGTTAGTGGCTAGCATTGAAATATAACCACCGAAACTGGAGGATTCTTGAAATGACATACCTGAAAAAAAAATTATATAGTTAGTAAAATAAAACATCGAAGCATTTTAGATTAAATAAAATTTGTCGAAATTATAGCTGGTAAATTTCAGTGATTTTTTTATTAATACTATATATTTCTTATAATACACTATAATGAGTATTTAAAGCGATTTTTATAATTTAATTTTACTGATATTTACAACCTTTTTATGTTACTTTAATAAAAGTTCTATGTTAGAAGGTAACTAGTTTATCTTCTATTCAGACGCCAAGGATAGTTATCGAAAATTTAAAAGGAAGCAAGCTGAGAAAATAATGGATTTGAATGTGTCAATAAAACTTATGACATTAAAACTAATATCGATAAGTTTATTTGAAACATAATAAGAGGCATTGAGGAATGACTTTTATTTTAAAAAGATCTTCTTTTTTAAAATTCTTCTAAGTGTGTTCAGATTTTAATATTATTATACTTCATCAAATAACTTTTTTTTTGTAAAGGTAGGAATTTATTTGTCCTGGGTGCCAGACTTCAGTTCTACACGAGAAAGGCTCCCGAAAGTCCTCCGAGACGTCCATTTCATTCAATACCCGTCGTATGCTAAATACATAATGAATAAGCCATGTAAAACCTGAGGGAGACCATAACCTATTTGTACTTACTCCTGTCATTATTTTAGATAGTTTTTTACTTAAGGAGATTCCTGATCCAACTTCTTTTTAGCCTTCGATACATATTGTAGAGAGTATTAGGTGTAGCAATGTTTTGTTCGAGACAGTTAAGATATTCATAATAAAAACTCAAGTATTCAAAAAGCCAAAAAAAACTTACAAATACAAACTACAAACATTGATCTTTGAGCAATCGACTGATTGCAGGATCTCCATGGTACGTAAGAGAACACTGTTTCCAAATTGTTGAAACAAATCTCTTCCCAATCTTTATACATACTATAAAAATTTATCATAACTATTTGCTAAAAGTTTTTAATTTACCCGATCACCGTTACCCTAAGATACTTGCTATAGAGACAAAAAAAATACTTTTTGGTTTTAAAATATTAAGGAAATGATGAAGAAATATAATGTGGAAGATACTATTTCTATTGGAAGTTTTCACAAAATTGGGTAACTGTTTTTGAAAAAATAAGAAAGGCATTAAAACTAAATTTCAAGTCAGAACAAGTTTTAAAGGCTGCAACATCCACTTCCTCTGTTTTATTTAAAAACTTGAATCGTAATCCTATTTGCAATAGATATATAAATTGTGCCTTGCAATTCAAAGATATTTGTTGGATTATGAGAATCGGGGAAACTTTTAAATTTGAACTAAGGCACAGGTATAGGAATATGTTCATTATGTAATAGATCCGAGAGAGAGGGTGTATATCATTTCCTAGCGGTGTGTCCTATCTTGAGGGAATTCAGAATAAAATTTCTGGGAAAACCGTTCCTTAATGAAGCTGAGGCAGTGAATATTTTAAATGGTAAATGTTGGCTATATTTATCAAAGTATTTTCAAGTAGCATGGAAGTACCGTTTAAGTTTAGTCCAAGAATTTAATTGTAGTTAAGTATTTGTTTAAAAAAATGTAAAATATGCTTATAAGTAAAATGTTATTTTCCAATTTTTTTTTCATAGTGCTGTATTTTATTAATCTAACATAAAATAAGTTAATTTGGTTTTTAATGATTTATATTGTATTCAGGTTTCCTGTGTTCAATAATATCGTATACTTAAAAAGTAAACCCATAAAGGTCAAAATCCTCTCAAAGACTCCTCTGAGGGCAAATACCAAGAGTAGCCATTATTGTACTAGTATTATTACTAGAAGTTCATGTATGTATATATTATATTGTTCAATAAAGACATTATTATTATTATTATTATTAATAGAACACTGCATGGAGACTTTCACTTAACCACTGTACTAGACCATATCTAAATAAAGTAAAGGATATTTTACGACTTTATTTTATATAAGCATTTTTATTTTATTATACTCATCCTCAAAGGTTTGAGATTTGCAACAGAGAATTTTATTATTAAGGTGTTATTATTATTAATTTCAGTTTATTATAATATTAATTATCAAAGAATTTTTTTTTTCTATGCCATTTTTAGTCGGGTAAACAGTGAAATGAACAATAAATTAATGAAACAAATTATTCTTATTGAACTACTCAAATAAATAAAATTAAAGAAATATTTTTAGTCAGGAATAACCTAAAATTAACTGTAAGACACCCCTAATATTTTTGATTTTGTCTAAAGAATTATTTTTCAACATCAATAATAATTGCGAACAATCCAGACTTGTGGAACCAATTTCTCTTAAAAAATGCTACACCTCTGTGAAGGCCCAGGCAATGACCTCAACCCTACCTGCCCAACCCTATCTTCCTCAAGGTGCCACTCCTTCAACTTTATTGCCAAACTCTCACCTTCATATTGTCCTTATTCTCTTATATTGTCCTCTTGTTTACCTGCCTTCAAGGGCATTCGAAGGTGAAATCGCCGAGGGTGTCTCCGTAACTTTCGCACGTAAACATAAACCCCAGTGTCTAGTTGAAGGGTGAGAGTGGACGCAGCAGACAAGACAACGCTTCTAAACTAAGGTAAGTTAATATTATATAAATTAATAACATTATTTAAAAAAAAAAAATTAAAAAATCATATTAAATGCTTAATTCATAAACATTGCTTACTGAGATAAATTAATTTGATAAAATGCTAAACTCTGTAGCATGTATAACACTGCCTGTATATATATAATAGAGTTTGTACTTGAAAAATCAAAGCGTGGTTTTCGCCTAATCTTCCAAGTTTAGACTTCGGTCGGAACGTAGCCCAAATATCAAGAAACATTGACGTATTATTTTTATGATGGAAGTATGAAACCGCGCCGCGTTTAACGACTGATTTAAAAAAATTGAGAGGGAGTTTTCCGCCTTAAAGAAAAGGAAGGACTCCATGAATGAAAATATTTTATGAGCTTATGTCCCAAGAAATCTCAAGACCAACTATTCGAGAAATTTCAAGAAATGAAGAAATCCAGAAGTACAAGTAGTTTGTGTGTTGCACTAAATGAAGTGGGTGTAGTTATAATACTTATAGTAAATACAGTTACTTAGTAATAAAAATAAACACAAACATAATAAATAAGCATGTTAGTTTAAAATACATTAATTTTAGTAATTAAAAAGGTATTTACACTACAGGAAAGAATAGGTGAATTAAATTATTTTGAATTTAATAATTTTATTTGGAATGTATTGTTGAAGTGTAATGAAAATTGTTTTAATAGGAAAAAATGTAAATTTTTCAATCTGATGATGGGATATATCCCGAAACATGTCGCACATTGTTGAGTGAACATAAATAATAATTTGAGTTATGCCTAAAAAAAGTGTATATAAAAATAAATTAAGTAAATGCAGTGTTGAATCGGCCAGAGTTTTATTTTATTTTATTTTTTAGACCTCAGTTGAAACAATGTTTTTAAAGATAAAATTGTATTTTTAGATATCCAAAAAAAAAAGAAAAGAAAAAAGAAAAAGAAAAAAGTATGATAAAATAAAATCTACGTAAATCTGTTATAATACATTAGGTTGTAGGGGTTAAATAAGTCGTCGGGAAAAAGTTGTAACCAACTTAAAATTTAAGTCATTTACTTTTACGGTATTAATTTACTTTTGATTAGTTTACATATCGGACATGTATATCAAATGTGAAACAACTCAAAAATCTGAATTAAAAAGAAAAAAAATCATACAGCCTTGCAAGAAATATTTAAAAATACTTAACTTTTATTCGTAACCGCAAGTAAAGTATCAGGTGGAATTCGAAGTTAATTCAATACATGTTTTTTTCCTTTCATAGAAGACTAATGATGAAAATTAAAATATACATATTTTTAAGTTGTTTATGTCTTGTAATATATGTGTGATATGGTATTTAAGTTATATTTAATTTTAATTTCTTAAGGCAATCTGAAAAGTAAAAAAAAACTGAAACCTGAGTTTCTACTTCATGTATTAACGGACTGCGAATGTTTCACCTATGATCTCACGTTGAAGTTTGGTTAAGAGACCCTGCCTCATCCACCCCACTCTCCGTACCTCTAGCCAACTAACTATCGTTTTCTTAATGATATCTAAGCTACTTCCTATGAGAAATAAGTTCATAATCTAAATTCAATGTAAAATACGTTTTTAGAATTTTTTAATTTCAAAGACTCAAACTTCTATTCTGTTCATCTTCGACAGTAATATTTTTTATTAATACATCAAAAGAATTTACCTACAACATTTAAATTATCTGTGATTATTTATAATAAAATGATGATGAAACTCATCAAAATTGTTAAGATTAATATTTTATACCTAGATGATGTATATGATAAACAGACTATTCTTACATTTAGTAAGCATCTCAAAATCACGTAATCTCTAATTACGATCGTTTCTTCTTCTTCTTCTCTCACTATCTCCTGAGTGCTGTTAAGCGTGGAGTAGCATCCTCTGACCATCTTGTCCAACGGTCCCTGTCCTGTGTAAGCCTTCTCATCTCCGGCATGGTGCTTCCTCTTGCTGCGCCAATTCTCTCAATCAAGTCTGCATACATGAGCCTTGGTCTGCCTTGAGGACGCCTTCCTCCCGGTCTTGCTTCTAATAGCCATCTGGCCTTACGGTCATCTCCCATTCTGTTAACATGACCAAACCACTTCAATTGTCTTTCCTTGATCGTATCCAGAACGGATCTAACTCCTAGTTCACCTCGGACCCTTTCATTCCTTATTCGGTCTCGCCTGGTTTTTCCTAATATTTTCCGTAGGAATCTCATTTCCGCAGAAACTATTCTGCTAGCATGGCGGTCCAAGAATGTCCAGCTTTCCGATCCATACAGTAGTACTGGGAGAAAAACTGATTTAAAAAGCAGAATCTTTGCTTTCCTGCTCAACTCCTGTTTTCCAATAAGTGTCATGGATATTTGGTAGAATATTCCGTTGGCTTTTGGACTCTATTCATAATCTCCTGGTCTATTCTTCCATCCTTATAGATCATTGTTCCCAGGTAGCAGTAAGTATCGGTTTGCTCAAGGATCTCTCCATTGCAAGTGATTCTTAGATCATTGTTCCTTCGCCCATCGATCGTTTCTCAGAGAAAAAATGTCAGAATAAAAGTTGCAGAGCATTAAATTTACTTTTATTTCCAATATACGTTTCTGTAAATAATAACGTATATCTCGAAAACCGTGGGAAGTTCGACAAAGATGTATGTAAACAATTTTAAAAGGAATTTAATTAGCTTTAAATTTTATTTTTAACGTTCGATTTCACCGTTTTCGAGAAATAACCGAAAAACTCAGAATGGGAACTTCCCCTCCTCCCCAACGTTAGCTCACCCCATAGGGGCGGGGAGTTTTAGTGAGTTTACCTTTTAACTACTCCTAACGAAGCTATGAAGTCAAAAATTATCGCATATTTCATGCACTCTACATTATGTGTATTGACTGGACTAGTATGGCTTGGGGCCACTGCCGTTTTAATCAGCGGTCTGGGTTACAAGGATGTAAGAAACTGGATAATGAATGAGGTAAAGAGTTAAGCTGGTTGGAAAGGTTTTGATGGAATTTGAAAATTCAAGAGGTACGAATTCAATACAAAAGATTTATTGAGATAAATATATAACGATGGTAAGGCGTCAAGTTTTTTTTTTCTTAGTAGTCGATTTAATTCATAATTAACCTCTGCAACTAAGGATTTCTATCATATGAATAAAGTTTTTATATTTTCCGATATATATTCGACGATTCCTGATACAACCATAAAATGAAAAATATCAATCTACCGGTTTCAATTTGAAGATATAACTTTCATAAACGATCCTACGCCGAAGGAAGACTTAAATATTCCATTTTGGAGTTGCGGACACGGAGCTGAAGAAGGAGATAAGAAAAATATGAGTTATATATCTGACTGACCGTGGCAGATCCCTTGTTATATTTTATCGCCAGACCTTAGCGATCTAATATAACAAAGCCCAAGACGTGAGAAGGGTTCGGGCCGGACCTCGCAGCTGAGCCGAACTTTATCCCGGTCGATACCCACTCTCTTCCTTCCTTCTTATATCGCTCCTTCCTTGGAAAGAAATATTTTATTTCAATAGTTTTACAATTGCGTGAATTAGGCGTTCAGAAAGCAATTTATTAAGCATTCTCCATCACTGCCAGCTTTCATAAGTAAAGAGCTTAGATAATTTTAACTAGTTATTGAAGTTTTATTTTTTTATTGATAAAACTCTTATATCGAAGTACAGTAGAAACTGGATAATTCGTCATGAGTGTGGGAGGAGAGGTGACGAAAAACGAAAATGAGGAAATATAAAATTTTGCTGGTAAAGTAACAAAAAACATTTTAAACTATATAATTGTAATTTTGTTTTGCAATTTATTGAATGTAAAAATGATCAGAACATTAAAAACTCTTTCATTACACATAAATCAGATATCTGTTTTTGTACAGCCTTTTCCCGTCCTTTCTTGCCGCATCGCAATCAAATGTGAAATATCTGATTTAAGTTGCTGCTCGTACCACTCTGTGCACTTAGTTAACATTTCCTCTAATTTTTTGCATGGAAAAGTGGAAAAATTAGAAACGTAATCATCTTTTTTATCACTAGCTTTACTTTGAGCACTCAGCACTTGTTCTATAAATTCATATCCCATATCCACTATTGATGGCCACAGCTTATTCCAGCTTCGAGCAAGTGTTTCATGGGAAACATTGTTCCACGTATCAGCTACATTGAAAATGGCATGTTTAATTATGTATCCCTTAAAAAATTCATTTAAATTTTTTTAAAACAGAAGCAATAAAATTTTGCAGAAATGTCTTCCTGTAGAGGCGTTTCAAATTTTCGATGAATCCCTGATCCATCGGCTGTATAAGAGATCTAGTATTTGCTGGAAGGAAAACGCATTTTATATTTCCATCCACATCATCATTTAGAGGATGGGACGGAGCTTTGTAAATAATTAATAAAGCTTTTTTAGGAAATTTTCTTCATTTCAAATACTTTTTTACTTCAACAACGAATACATTTTAAAATCAATGGAAATTTTATGATTAATCCAGGAATTATGAACTGGCTGTCAGAAAGATAAAAACCAGAGAAAGAAGCTTTTTCTCAGATGAGGTTTTAATTTGTAGAGTTTTAACTGATTCCGAGAATTCTTCACTGCACTAAATACTTCCTTTTATCTCTTACTACAATCTATGAGGGATCGACTCCGTGTTTCTTCTCTTTGTTTTTTCTATAAAATGATTTACAAAATGTATAAATAAAGGCGTATTTTTTAGTGACAAACCAAATGAGGCGGTTTGAAGATTAAATAAGTAGCAAGAGGAAAAAATGAATTACATAGGTATTTGATATTTACAAGTTGCCAATTTAAAAATTAAAAAAAAAAAAAATACACCAGACGAATTACAGAGTAAGACGAATTATCGAGTGACGAAATTACGAGTGTTCCACTGTACTTAATTTTTTTTTTTTTTTTGTATTTGTATTTTTGTCACTTAATTTTTTACTATTTTATTTTATTTTATTTTTATTATTGTAATTATTAGTTTTATTTTTAGGATGATTATTTGTTTTAGTTTTATCTTTTATTATTATTCGTGTGTGTATATATGCATTTGTATTTACAGTATGAGTGAATCCATCATTAGCACTGTTACCTATTGCCCTTCATTGCGGCAGGCTGTACATATATTTCAATAAAAGCTTTTAGTAATAATAAAAATATAGAAGAATGAAATGGAACATTATTTCTTAAATGGTATTTTTACGCATAGTGGTAATTTTTAACCTGGTTAAAATTGCACAGATTAGGTAATTGAAGATTACATAAAAACATACTTTGAAAACTAATTATTAATTATAGTACAAGAGTTGGTAATCTTGATGGATTGAGAGTATTAAGAAACTCTTGCGAATAATGGACTGCATTATCAGAGCATACAACTAAGGGCCCATGAATCATATTTTTTCACTTCAATCAATTTTCAAACTTCAATCTTATCTATATATTATATCTTTTCTAATACTAAATAAACTGAAAATGAGTAGATTTTATTATTGCTAAACCTTGCTGGAACTATAAAGATGATGGGGTATAAAATTTGGTGCAGGTTGGTTCAGTAGTTTTAGTGGTTAGTGATCACAAACTAAAAATGGCTTGTCCTATTATATAATTGTACAGATTAATAATCCTCCAAGGTGTAACTAAAATTTAGTTTCGGCCACTCTAAAGAAGATCTGCTATGTGAGTTGAAACGTTGACATTGCTCTAACGATTTTATTAGAGACTATCTTCTTTATATATAGTTGAGTGTTATTCTATCCTTCTTAAAGAAACTCCAAAAGCAACTTATCAGAGACAATAAATCTTTTTTTTTTTTTTTTTTTTTAATAAATTAATGATTACTCGGCACATTCTAATATTTTTTATAAATAATTCTTTAAAGTTCTGTTAAATTAAATTTATGCATATATCAGAGTGTAAAAAACGATATTATTTAATTATTATTAATAATTTAATATTTAAGCTAGCTTTAATTTAATTATCAAATCCACTATTTACGTATCAGATGCCTTTCTTTTACACAAATTATGAACCCATTTTTGAAATTTCAGACGCACGTATGTAGATGCAGCAGATGCAGACACATTATTGAATTTTATAAAACCTACAAAAGGTCCAAACTTTTTTTTTTTGTTTTTTTATATATATGAACTCAATCATTATGGTGCATTTTTCTTCGAGATATTAAAACAAATAAAGTTATAACTTTTTTGAATCGGGTAGAAACTTTTCTCTGAGAAGTTTTAATCAATATTTTTTTTTTTTTTTTTTTTTTATGTAAGCTTTTAGATAATGAATTTAGATCTTTTAATAATCAAAATTAGGTAGTAATAGTAGGGAAAAGATTACGGATGGTAAAAGAAGATATGATGGTGGCAAATATACAACGGGATTCAATGTGTAACATGGACAGCAGTCAACAAGATCAAATTTTCAGAAATAGTTAAAACATAAATTAATAGACAGTGGTCTGATGAAAAGAGAAAACATCAGAGGTGATGAAGAAATATTAGAAAGAACGGTAGAGGAAGGAATGATTTGTTGAATTTGGTCCGCAGATGGCCGAATTCCGAAGAAGAAGAAGTAGGGAAAAGACACAAAAAAACATAATTTAAAATTTATTCTATTGGCTCTAACTGACAGCGAGCCAAAAATCAATACAGAAATTTCGACTGAAATAAATTAAATGATGAATTTAATTAAAATTAGTTATTAGTCTTAATTGCTTTTAGCAATATGTATTTTATAATTTTAAATTTTATCATACGCAAGCTTCTATGTTATAATGAAGTGGACAATTGTATGTGGTGACTTGCCCAGAAATCACGCTGCGTTCTCCGCAAGCAATTCACCATGTGGTTTTCTTAAGCTTGTAAGTCGTGCATTCTATGTCCACATGACTTGATAAAAAAAATTTAAATCACAAATTTACTATTCTTATTACCGTTTATAAATTTGATGATAAATTTGAAGGGTTTTTTTCTCCCCTTTCTTAGTAATACCATTAAAATATGTGTATTAACAATTCAAAAATAATACATGATTAGGTTTACTGTTGTAATATAACTGAAATTCTGTTTTAAAAAATTTAAAATAATCCCAAAAAAGCTAAGTGAATCTCCAAGCCATTAACTTATGAGGTCTGTTCTATACGCCGTGAAACCTTTTTAAAAGAGATCCTAGAGAAGAGCGCTCCTAGATCGGCCGTTAGATCCTATTTATAGAAGATCTAAAACCGAGAGGCTATGTGGCATTAGGCTATTTATTGCGGATACTGGCACTAACAATATCTTAGGACACGCTGAGCGCCCAATCCCGCCGATGGATGGCCTATACTCCCTGTCGGCTGACAAGAATATAACCTGTTATAAATAACCTAAATTGAGTACGTTGGAGTGAGGATGGCCCTTGTAGGTGGTATCCAACAATACTATGTAATTTATATAATTAATGTAAGTGTAAAGCTATTATTTTGTCTGGGATGTTTAATAAATTATATTTAATAATATCTCTGGTTGTGTACTTTAATTTCAAAAAAATAAAAAAAAAAAATAAGAAGAATATAGTTAAATTATAGGCATTCATTTCTGCATCATATCCGCTACATGTTTCGGGATGAATTTTGAATTAATTTTTTTTTTCTCTTTTAAATTTTTGTTCACATCTGTTATTGGAGTAATTAGCTCATAGTATAATAATACATGCCTTTTAGGCGTGTGTAAAACTAGCACTCAATAGTACCTCCTCCTGGCGTGGATTAAAAAAAAAAAGATTTATTTGAGCAAATCTCTCATCAGTTTCTTTTAAGCCTTCTGAGAGTATTTTAAGTTTGTCCGTAATGAGTATGATGTTATATCCATGAAGTCTGTCTTGAAATTATCTTCAAAGGTTACGTATATGTTCCTTTACTGTGGGTAATTCTAAATCAGTGTGAAGTGTGTGGTTTGAAATGCACCAACGTGATTTCGTGATTAGTCTGAGTATTGTTTATTGGAATATTTATATTTTTTTAAGGTGAGTATTTTTTGTCGTCCCGTATGTCCATTAAGTTAGTAAGTGTATGTATTCAGTCGTTGTCGGAGTTTTAATGTCGACCGTATATGATGAAGTATTGCATACAAAATTTTTTATATGTGGGCCTCAGGTCATTCTTCTATCAAATGAAAGTCCTAAGTAATGAATTTCGTTTGTTTGTGGTATGAGTTGATTGTCGATGAAGACAGGTGGACAAGAGCTATGTCTAAGTGTAAAGGTTATGTGCTGTGATTTGGTGTAATTTAGTTTCATTTTCCATTGTTTGAACCAGTATTGTAGTATTGTTAAGTGGTGTTGAAGAGTTAATGATGGTGGGATCTTTATGTCTAGTTAATATTGCTGTATCATCAGCGTATGTTGCTGTTAATGTATCAGGGCTAAGTGGCATATCGTGAGCGTAAAGGATATATAGCAGTGGAGGTAGTATTGACCCCTGTGGTACTCCGGCTGTTAGTGGATGAATAGAGGAGATATAGGATATGGGTAGGCATAAAGTAGATTAATTTTGATTTGCGATTATTCCTGATGTAGTATTATTAATATAAATAATATCCTTTGCAAAACCGTGGGTCTTGTTTAATAAATGGATATATGTATTAACAATTACGATCATAGAACTCAAAATTCAGAAACATCAAAATATTATCTATTCAGCTGAAACCTCAGCATTATCAAATATAGCAATTGGGCTGTTCAAAAAAGAAATCATGATCCTGTTTTGGAGCAAATAAATATTTTTGTTATTATCATTATTTAGATTAGTGAACTAGCTGAGAGAGCATCGCTGGGATCTTGTTTAGCCTGCCTTGTCCACCATTAACTGTAGTCCAGTCAATAAACACATAGTAGAGTGCATGAAATATGCGATAATTTTTGACTTCATAGCTTCGTTAAGAATAGTTAAAAGGTAAACATACTAAAAGTCCCCGACCCTGGGAGGGAGGGGAGAGTTCAATTTTTTTGGTTTTTCGATTATATCTCGAGTTAAAAGTATTAAAGCTAATTAAATTTCTCATAAAATTAATTTTCTATAAATTTGTCGAAATTCCAACAGATTTCGAGTTATTCGTAATTGAAAATCGGTGATTTTCGGGAAAAAATAAACGTTACCTCACTTTTCGTCAAACATTTGCTTCTAGTACCTTCCACGATCGTATCTCAGAAAAAAATTCAAGATTAAAATTATAGAGCATTAAATTTGCTGTAATTTTATATATACGTTTCTGTATATATCGAAAACCGTTAGAATTTCGACAAATATATATGGAATTAATTTTATAGGAAATTTAATTTCGTCTGTAGCATATTTTTCTAATGTCCACCATTTTCGAGATATAATCGAAAAACCAAAAAAATTGAACTTCTACCCTCCCTCCACTGTTTTGTGTTTTGATAATATAATTAAGAAGTCGCATTCCGTCTCTGAACATCAAAACAAATGTTGAAATGAGTTATAAATTGACTGAATTCATGCAAAACGCAGCAATCTAGCCTATAAATCTGCTCCACTTTATAGGAATGTTGAGTCATTCCAAAGTAATTTTAATTCCTCCAACATTGTATGTCTGGAGGGTTATATCTTTTTTATGATGTTTTTTTTTTTTTAATCGTAGATAATTTATAAGTTAATAACTCTTGAAGCGTTACAAATAATACTGCAGTCCTTGGGAAAAGAAAAGTTTTAAAAATCAGCGCCCTGCGACAATCGGCAGATTATTAAAGGGCGTATAAAGAATTCAGGGGCAGTGGGGGCGGCGATATTGTTATGAAAGTTTGAAGGAACCGCCCCCAGAGAGCTCTGCCCCCGGTGGCGATAAAGCCCCGTTATCACCTGCCACTGCACCTTTAGTTTTATTTTCCTTTCCCCGCCGAGAAAAATTCATAAGGATAAGCCGAACCTTCCACCATCGACATCAGATAGCAGTTGTATATTTCTGCTAGGCGGCGTTTATTCTGGATTATATCCCCGGCCTGTGTGTTGGGGAAAGGTGAGAAAAAATCCATCTGATCGAGTTTTATTTTTGTTGTCATGGAAACCGGTTTCGGGTTGTAGAGCCTTTCGAACCCTTCGCTCCAAGCTGACGAGGACTGGCCAGTTCTATTTCCATTCGGATCCAACCACCATTAGTAAAGAAATAAACTCGATTTAATTTTATTCCTTTAATACGTTACAGTATACCATTTCGAAACACATTGATCATTCAACATTAGAACATTATCAATAATAACTATATATAATTATTAATAACTAGCTACTATTATTAATAGCTATAGATAGATAGATAAATGCATTTATTTCAAAAAAATAAAAATTTACAAGTACTTTTAGGAATCAAAACAGCTAACTTCAATAGTCCCTAAAATGTTTTTTTTTGTTTCAATTTTTTTTTTTTTTTTTATAACACGAATCGGATAGCTAAGACCACGCGAATATCATTTATTCTTCTTCACACTTTCCGCCTTCCTTCTCCTCCAATACTCCCTCATCCTCTTGGATTGTTCCTGTCGCTCTTCCTTAGTCTATTTTCTCCTTCGTTTCTCCATTTTCCTCATAAGAACCCTAATTTTTTTTTATTTTTCTTCAAAAAGTTCTTTATTCAAGCATTATTTGTATTATTATTTTTTTTTTTTATTAGAAACTCTACATTATTCGGATTCATAAAAATTATTATAGCCAAAAAGGGTACTAGTTTATATTATTTTTAAAAATATCCTCAAAGGTATCAAAGGTATTATTATTATAAATATTTAAATATTTATTGATGATTGGAAAGTTAGACAGACAAAAAATATTTATGTCCATGTGACAAAAAAAAAAAAATGGTGCTATTATTTTCCAATACATTCACCTCCTAGATCTAAACGCTTGATACAGCGCTTTGTCAACATATCTATTTCTTGATAGTTATATATATATTTTTTTTTTGCTTTGATTTGGACCTATCTAGAGGCCACGTCAGGGTATAGAATGAACGAGAGATTCCTTTAATCCCACATCCCTTGAGACAGTTTTACAAATTAATGCTGTAAGGACAGAAACATTGAAGAAGCTGAACACCTCTGCTCTGATGGAGCTTGCTAGCGGTGTAGTAGAGCTACATAATATTCGCCATTAACTATGGTTTTCCATTCCTTAAAATCTATTCACAATATCCTAAAAATAATTGTAACCATTAATTTCTTTCGTAGCGGGTCATTCATACGTTCTTTCCGTGAATTACACAATTTTGTCCATTTAGATAAAAATTAAATAAATAATAAATAATAAAATTGTTAATATACAGTTTTATAAAAATAATTTAAGAATTAGCAATCAATATATTTACAGGTGATTGGTAATGATATTTTAATTTTGTTGAAATGTCATAAAGACATATTTTAACTCTCCTTTATAATCGTACTCAGGAAGAAACATTTAAGTAGAGAAAACTAATAAATTAAAAGAAATAACCAATAAACGAAATCAAACAAATAATAGACTATGAAACTGAGAAGAGTCCTCAAAATCGATGATGGGAGGCTGAAGGTGGTAAAAGAGGGGAAGCAATGGAAGGATAAGGTGGCAGCCAGCATGGCCGGCTTTGGATTATGGAGAACGGTTGGTGGTAGATATGGAGGAATGGATGAATAGAGGAATGGAGAAACAGGCTAAAGAGGGAGTTTGGTTCAGAAAGCTTAATAACAATTATTATTATTATTTATTAAGGGCAATAATAAAAAATAACATTCTAAGTATTGGAAAATCAAACTTATCAAATGTCTAAATAATATCAGTCTTTTTTTCTTATTGCTTCTGTTCTCTTTGTTATGATATGTTTCATCATAGTCTCTTCATTCAATTTTCAGGCTTCCTTTAGGACCTAAAATCGTCCTCATAATTCTTCTCTCCACTATTTATAATTTATCTAATTTATAATTGACTGCAAGGTATTCACTTGTGTAGAATCATTTTTATTTTCTAAATTGAAGAATATATCAGAAAGTTATTGCTCAAAAAATGTCAAGAAAACAAATATATAATGCTAAAAAAAAACCCCAAAAATATAGTAGTTTACTCCAAATATCAACATCTAAAAAAATCTTTTCAGAAAGTGTATCAGAGCTGAAGCAGGAAGGACACTAAAGTAAAAGTATCTAAGGGATACTAAAGCCAGTACATTGGCACAAAAGGTATTGGCACATCTCACAAATGGAATTCGAAGAATGCTGTTAGATGCTGTTAACATCTACGAAGAATGCTGTTAACATGTTAACTGTTATATTTCTTTAATTTCCGTTCTACGATTGAGCTCTTTCAGTGGCCTATTTCAGTTTATTATCGTCAAAATATAATATTTGAATTAAAAAATATTCAAATAATTTACAATTAAATGCAATAATGTTTCACAAATTTTTATTTAAAAAGTTCTACTGTTACTGGGTCTTTATTATTATTTACGAAGCGTCTATTTTTTATAAATTAGATTCTGAAAAGAGGCATTGCTATCAAAGTATCCGGCCGTTTTTATTCATCACTGAAGACGATGATTAATTTATAGATACTAAAAGCTGTGAATAGTTTTTTTATTGGGATAGTTTTCTAGTTATTTAACAGAGAACTATTAGAGTAGAAGGTCCCGGGCTAAATCCCCTGGAGTGATTAACAACCAGCGACTGACAGCCACTGCCGTGTAGGCCCTCTCCAGGACTCGATTTTTTTTCCTGCCCTAACTCTGTCTTACTAAAAGTAACTCGACAAATATTTATGTCATGAAATCGGAAGCTATTTTCGTCAAACATTTCATTGCCATTCCTTAAATGAAGAAATGGAAAACGAATTTATATATATTTTATTCTGATTCACTATTATTTAGCAATATGAAGCATTGAAGCTAGCATTATTGGAAGAACAAAATCAGGTTTGGTAAAATAAATCATTGGCTATAAAATCACCGCTTTTCACCCTCAGTGAATTTTTTTTTCAGATTTTCTCTGGAACGGAACGCCCGATTTTCAAACTGTAAAGTTTTTTTGTAGATTTGATTTATATAGAATTCACATTACTAAGCGTTTTATAAATTCAAAAATAAGAAATAAAAAATTAAGATAATATAAAACGTAATTATTACAATCTGCCACAAATGTAGGCAATAAGTAATATAGATGGCTTAATGATAACATTTACACATTATATACTTAAAAAAAAAGAAAAAAATGAGAGAACAGAATCGAACTATGCTATACATAAATAATATAAAATATACAATATACATCCGGGTGAAATATATAAATTAAAAAATACATATTTAAAAATTAAAAAAATAAAATAAAATAGCAGGAAGTACATAATAAGTGTTAAACATTTTTTTTTTTTTAAATTATAGATTATACCCACTTATAGAAAAGTTTATTGTAAAGAAAGACACATTCTAACTAATTATAGCATGCATATTGCAATCCACTTGGTATAAATCACTTTTTGTGCAAAATTAGTTTCTTCACGTAAAAATATCTGCTACATCCAATTTTGTCTACATGCCACAAATGAAATCCTTTATCCACAAGCTACAACTTAGCTTTTCGTGCGATACACCTGCGAACTGATGGCACTCATAAGTTTCTCATTTTTTCTCAAATAAATTAAAGCAACAAAACTGCTTTTTTAGATAATAATAATAATATGAATAAATCATTTTTAATTGTCTCCTATAAAGTTGGGAAAAATTACTTATGGCGTGTGGTTGCTTAAGAGATGATATTAAATATTATAAGAATTTAGAAGATTATGATACAGATCTGTGGAACATACATGGTAATAAATGAATCTTTGAAATTAATCCATAAAATTATAACATTAGAAAGAAAGGAATTCTTAACACGATATTCACACTGAAAAATAGGGAACGCCTCAGAAGCTGACAAAGAAGTAGGTGGAAAATTCGTGATTGATTTGACCTTGACTTTTGGCAGACTGTTGGGTTATGGGAATCGAACTTTAGGGTCGTTAGTATCGTATTATTATTTAGTTAATTAGTGAATGTTAATTTTTTTTGTTTATACGATATAAAAATATAATACTGCAGATAAATGTGATAATAGTGCTATAAATGATGCGTCACTTGTTTTTTAAAGAAACTGCCCATTGGTAGGACTTATGAAGGTTCTATTTAATGAAGGTCCCGAGGCCATCTTCTTTTCAGGAGCTTCGGAGGGTTATCTGGAATGGAATAAGAAGCAAGTTGTGATACTAATCGATTATAATTGTTGTGGAGATTGCTATGAAAGGGTAGATTGTATCAAGTTTGAATTAAATCAAAAACGTAAGGTACATTATGATTGTTGTGGATAAGTTAGTTTGTGAGAAAGTAAGGAGCATTGAGGATTTTTCTAAGTATTTTGGGTTGGATATGAGATGAATGGGATGGCTTACTAGAGTCCCAACGCTCAACTCCGTATGTCCAAATAGCTCTAATTACTGTCATGTAAATGAGTCTTTTGTAATTGATAGGTAGGTTTGAACGTTTGTCTAGTAAATTTTGAAGTAGTCGAAAACGACGGTCAGTCTCTTGTCTCTTTAATCTTGTATGTGGATTCCAAGTGAGAAGTTTGTCCAGATGGAGTGCTAGGTAGCGGACCTGTTCAACGGGGATTTGTGGAACATCATTAAAGGATACTGTAGGACAGGAAGTCGGAGGTTTACGACGAAGGGTAAAGGTCATTTGATGGGATTTATTTGGATTTATCTTATGTGTTAAAATACACTCAACAGCAAAAAAAAAAAAACCGGTCACTCGGATTTGGTCTCATAATTTTGTTAAATACATTAATCTTTTTAATTTATGGTAAGAAATGGTTTTATTTATAAGTTATTATACACACAAAATCTGCCACAAATGAATATTTTTTATTAATCAATAACAAAAAATAATAAAATAAAGAAAAAAATAAGAAATCAACGCATTTTTAAAAAACTATATTCTTCATTTTGATCAGGTTTTCTGTCAAGGGATGTTCTTCTAATAGCGGGTTTTTACTCTCTTCTACGAAGAAAGGCGCTAATCCTGTCAGGCATTAAAACAATCCAATAAATAACACAGAAGTAGAATTTGCGAAATTTCAGTTATAGGAATTATTTTTAAAAATCAATTCCATATTCTTTCATGACGGGAATGTATGTATTTATCACAAAGCATTTTTTCTGTGCCGTTTCACAACGTATTTAATAAAATTATGAGACCAAATCTGAGTTTCCTTTTTTTTTTTTTTGCTGTTGAGTGTATATTAAAAAAAATCAGTTATGTGTGTGGCACGGTGAATGCTCATAGGTACATCTCCTCACTTCAGTTGAACTTAACAGATAAGGAGATATCTCATATTTTTTTAAATTGATAATTACAAATAGAAAAAAATCCACTTTACAATCAGTAGCCTCCTCCAAATTTGATAGAGAACATAAAATTGCGTCTATGAACAATAATTTGACCATGCTGAATAACTCGAAAATTGGCTTACAGAAATCTTTTAGAAATATTTTTTATCAGCTTAATTACTTTCTAAACCACGTTCACACTCTTTGAGCAAAATCGACCAAATAATATTTTAACTGGAGTTATTAAAATTATTATTTAATTATCGCTTTAGAACCATTGAAGCTGATTGGAAAATAAAAATAGATTCCTCCTTGTATAAAGGGTAAACATTGTTAATATGGATAAAAGGAGTTTAAAATATTATTAAAACAACACTAAAATCACACTATAAATATATTTTGAACTAATTCCGTTAGTATACACGGTATACGATAATGAGTGAACTCAGGGGATCGCCATGCCACAGACCCCACAATCTATTTGTGTCGCCTTCCCTATTTTTACACCCGGCCTCTGAGACCATTGAGCACTTTACAAGCGTTTTCCTTTAGCTACTAACTAGTTATTCCTAGTTCCAAATAGTTCGATTCTGTAAGTACACTAAAATTCACTAGATTGGCTGTCTTCGAATAGTCCACATACACCATATAATGGAATGTAATCCACATATACTAAACAATCATGTTAAACATGCTTAGAATAATATTTGATTAATATTTTAATATCACTGAAGTGAGTTTTAAAATAATACGCAAGAACAGACCGATTTAAAAAAAAATATATTCCTAGAGAAGTACATATACTCGTACATATAAATACAAAGAGTGACATGAGTGGTAATAGTTTAAATTACTTTATGACGCTTTATTAATATATAAACATACTAATACGCTTCTCTATTTAATCACGGTCAATTAATCTACATCATTATGAAAATAATAGTAATAATGAAGGTAATAATAAAAACATTGGGTTCTTTAATCTCTTAATCCTAATCATTTTTTTTTTTCAAACCTTTTCATTAAAATTTACAACTGTGAAACTAAATAAAATCAAGTTAGTCAGATCTATTCAATTGAAAAGGAACTTCAATAAAAATGCTATATTACGAAGTCCCGATGCTGCTTCCAGGTAGCTTGAGAAGCAATCAGAGAGTGACGGGCTTACTGACGGTGATTTTATATATAATTTATTATGAAAGGATAAAGTCTATATCGGATAGATTAGTTCATTTGTGACATAATAAAAAGGATTAAATAGTTTAAGAGGAGTATCGGATTAAATAAAGGGAGGAGGTTTTACGGTTTCTCTACAGTTTTAATTTTAAAACGATCGCTTACATGCAACGAGACTTTACATGCTTCAGCTCTCATATAACCCTCATTAGGAACAATTGTTCTCTGAAAATTACAGTCTTAAAAGAGAGACATAATATTTTTAAGTATGTTTTTACTTGACTTTATTCAAAAATTAGTAAAATAAAAATAAGAAAACAATGTTCTACATTAGAAAGTCTTGAACAGAATGCGAAGCAAGCTGAGAGACTACTGAGTTTGAGTGATTACGGAGTTTACTTTGAAAGGATAAGTATCTGGATTGGGCTACATCAGCAACATATGTAACATTAAGATCTTATGGATATGTTTGTTTGTGACTTAGTAAGGAGCATTGAGAAATTTTCGAAGGATTTTGGATTGTGATGTTTGAATACGAGAAGAACTAGAAGGTTTAGTTGAGCCCCAGAGCTCAGCTTCATATGTCCAAATAGGTCTGATAACTGTCATGTAAAAGAGTCTTTTGTAGTAAATCGGAAGCTTTGAACGTCTGTCTAGTAAATGTTGAAGAATTTGGAAACGACTATCTTGTTTTTTAAGTCTGGTATGTGGATTCCAAGTAAGTCTCTAGAAAGTTAAAATTTTAAATCAGTGCAGTTTTCAAGCATTCTGATTTTTTTTTTTTAATTTATAATAGTAATACTTATTGTATTTAAATATGTTCCAGTTTTTAAGATTCCAAACTCTAATTACTCTTACTCTAGATTTAAACTCTAATGTGATATAATGGCCTTAACCATTTATTTAATTTTATGAATTATTTTTAATCTGGAATTAAACAGTTTATGGTATAATTTTATAAAATTATCAAGAAATTGTAGATGAAATCAAGAATTGCTAAGAATGTGATCATCCAGAAGGATGATGGATGAAAGCACAGTATTAATCTGAAATTTTTTTTTTTTTTAACATGCTACATGTTTTTACGGAGACAAACATTGAAAAGAGTAACAGTGCGTTGTCTCGTAACATTTATTATTGTTACTCATTAATAACAGAAATTAACATTATTTTATAAATAATATTATTGAGGTGTGACTCATTAATAACAAAAAATACACTATTAGTGGTTCTTGTATATACTTGGTATTGCAAGTAATATCATCCTCACCAGTAAGATCTACATCATTTACATTACTTATCATAAACCTATATTAGCTAAAACCGAACAAATTATTGTACATACTGATCCTACCCGAATGTGAATACATAACTATCCGAATTGTAATTGTAAGTGATATTGTTTGAATTAGTATCATAAAAATAGACGGCAGTTTTGAAACATGATTAGAGCTAAATAAGTGTCGTTGTTATGTCATTCTTCATGTCTGAAACAGTGTAATCCGTTTATATCGGTTCCAACTATAAACATATATACATCGAGATAAGATTTATACCCTACTTGAGGCTATCAGCAAACATATGTGAATAGCGATGGATATCCACATCAGATGTAGGATAAGTAGGTTTGTTCGGCCGGGCGGTCCGAGGCGAGGCAGCAGGGAGGGGGCTGGGGGTCGATACTCCAATATGGCCGACCCGACGACGTCACGGCGGGCTTTTTATACCGGTGGGAGTGAGAGGGGGAGATTGGCAGAGGGAGAGAGGAAGAGAGAGGGAGTGCGAGGGGGCATTGAGGGAGACAGAGAGGGAGATAACAACAAAAAATCTCAGCCCGTGTATAGGGCCGTTTTAAAAGAAGGGCCATCGTCTTGAGCATTGGAAGAGATATTCCGTGTCGATGAAGTGGGGATTACCTCGGCAGTGAGGGGCAGTTTTCGAATATTTGCCACATTTTTTTTCTGACCGCGAAAAGTTCAAGGGCGTTCCTTTGATTTACGTCTACGAGGTTCATAAACGGAGGCACTCACTCCCATTTCTTTGCAATAGCAACTGAATGCATTTTTGAAATAAGATAAAACTTTTGTAACACATTCATTGAAACAATACTAAAACGATAACAACCAAAAAGACAGATTTAATATGTAGGGGAAGGTGCTGTACCTAAAGCACAGTTGTACCAGTGGACTTTTTAATAAAGATAGAGTGGGAGGAGGGAAATTGAAATTATTAGATTGGTAGTGCTGTAAGCATCTACCTGCAGTTGCTCGTGTGTTTTCAAGATTGCCAGATCAACAGTTTCGTAGAAATTATTATTTTAAAGTTTTTTTCTTCCAAATCCTGACCAATCCGGCCTGTGATTTTAAATTTTTGAAGACCTACACTTAAAAATTTTCTAGGCGGTAATATTTCATTGGGTTGTCCGATAAATATATTATAACTTCATATGTTTTCATATCAGTTATCACTTACGGGTTTTGTGAAACTGAGCTTTCCGCACAACATGGCGTTCAGTTGTACCTGTGGACTCCATTACCAGCTGAACCTGTGGACAAATGGTTCAAGTGTTCACAGATTTTTCTCTTTGTTTATTAATTCATTATTTCAATTATAAATATTGCGGGAAAGTTTGTAGGCATTCCGCGTGATATAAAATGCCTAAATTTGGATACCTACTATTCGTATAACCTTTTTTTTTAAGAGGAGAAAACTCGCCACTCACTATTTATAACAAACTATTTAACTCATGAAGGTGGTGATTTCACAAATGTGATCTTGGCTGATTTATCAAGCTAAGATTGTAATTTTTTCGATGAATTAATGAATGATTATGAACAAGGTAAAGAAATTGAAGGTGAAGAAATTTATGTTTTGTGTTGTAAAGCATTTTCTAGCTTTGATAAAAGAAAATGTAGAATCATTCACGTAGAACGCTAAAATTTATTCTTCCGGACATGGCTACTGATTATGAAATAAAAATAAGAGATATCAAGATATTACTACCACCATCATTTATAACTGGCACTGGGAGATTATGTAAACAATTACATTTTCCTACATCTTTTCATGGAGACGATCTCTAATGATTCGATTTTTTCCATTAAAACGCCTGTGTCCACAGGTACTAAAAGATTTATTTTTGTGGGTTTAAAAATAAGGTTTTTTACCTATGGACTTTATTGTTGTACCTTTCAGTAAGTTACAAAAAATCAAGTATTTTCTGTAAAAATAAAAGTACTTTTCAAAATAAAGACACCAGTGTTCGATAGCCCCTTATGTTTTCTTATCTAATCGTATAATAACCACTCAGATAAATAAAGCACCGAAAATTAGTAAACATTTTTAAGTGAAAATAGTCCACAGGTACAGCACCTTCTCCTATACATTTATAGAAATCATCTTTCTGAAATTTAAATGAACTTAGTAATGAGATAGAAACGGTTACCCGTGCTTCACATATATCATTTCTAATATTTTCTATCACAATTATTTAAATACTAGCATCCCCCATCGCGGCTTCGCCTGCACTCACAAGAAAAGAACTTATATAATTTTAACTGATTAAGGTTTTATGTTTTTATAAATAAAAGTCTTGTATTAAAGTATGCAATTGTTAATCATTTCTTTAATAATATTTTAACGCATAGCTTTAATTTTTAACACGGTTCTATTAAACTAATTAGGAGGTTGAAGATTACGTAAAATCATAATTGGACATATAATTTTTAGTTTTAATACATGAGTTGGAAATTCAGATGGACAGAAACTATTAAGAAACTCTTGCGGATAATGAAATGTATTACCAATGCTTACAACTGAAGGCTCATGAATCATATTTTTATAAAAGATATCAAAAAGAATTGACATTGTGATTTGGTGATAAGGCAAAAATAATTTAAATGAATTCATTTGTTGAATTTAAATTTCTAACCTTAAAAGCCTATGACAGTGTGACGAACCTCGTTTCTGCCACTTGACACTGTGAATTTATTTATTATTATAGTAAACTATTATAAATCATCCTAGAAATATGAAGATGATGTAGTTGAAATTCGATTCAGATAGGTTTAATAGTCATAGAATGGCGCTAGCCCCATATCGTTTGATTCTTAAACGTAACTGAAATCCACATGTCACACCACATATTTATAGCGTTTTTGATAACAATTTAATAGAAATAAGCTAATTTTATTATCAATTGCTAGCTCTATGCAACACCGTATCTTTGTAACCTCTCTTGAATGGCGCTCGCCACCTACCGGTAAATTTTCAAACTTCACTGGTCACCAAATATTTATTGCTTTTTAACAGCGACTTAATGGAAAATATAAAACTTTTATTATTGCTATACCTTCCTTGAACTATGAAGATGATGTAGTTCAAATCTGGTACAGATTGGCTCAGTAGTTTTTGTTGTTAGTGATCACAAACGAAAAATGGCTTGCCCTTTTATATATTAGTGTAGATATAAGATAAATGCCACTACAATGACAATAGAAATATCCATTTTGGTCCACTCGTCGTTTTCGACTACTTCAAAATTTACTAGACAAGCGTTCAAAGATCCCTATATTACAAAAGACTTATTTATATCACAGTTATTAGACTAATTTGGACATGTCAAATTGAGCTTTGGGGCTCCTCTAAACCTTCTAATTATTTTCGTATCCAATCCTTACAATCTCAAATCCTTCGTAAAATTCTCAATGCTCCCTATTATGTCACAAACAAACTAATCCATAAAAATCTTAATATTTTATAGCAAACTCCATACCCACTCGAATTTTCCAGTCTCCCAATTTGCTTCACACTCACACAAAACTTATTGACGTGCAACCAGTAAGTAGTTCTCAATATGTTATTGTCATGCCATTGTAATAATTATTATCAAATTTACTTGTTTTACATAATGTAAACGGTAGTAACGATCAATAAATAGTTTAAAAAAAAAATGCTTTTATGATTTTTGTATGTTTATATCATTAAAAATGACTCTACAACTTTTCATACAATTTCACAATTTTAGAGGGAAAGGCAAAATATTATAAGTTTTTACTGAATGAAAATGGAATTTTTTGGAGTAAAAATCTTCATGGGTATCATAAAAAAAAGGCTTGTGATCATTTTTTTTTCCCCCAATAGTTAATAATGCTAATAATTCAACTATTTTTGGAACTTTCATTTGGAGTTTGAAAATTTAAACACCTTAAAAATGATAATAAAAATAAAAACAGTTACATTGATAATTAGTGAAGTCAACAGATATTTATCTTCTAATGTTAAACACAATTTTTATTTTTATGTTAATGACGTACATTACGTTCATATGAAATATTATCTGCAATTCTTTCTTGAAATTTTTATTTTATTGGTATTTATTTATCTACAAGAATACAAAAAGTTAATAAGTAGAACTGTGAATTGATGGTATGCCAATGACTTATGGTAATAATTCTTAATTAATATCTTCGTTATATATACACATATTAAAATATCACATATCTTTGTTTCAGCTAAATTTAATAATGTTTATAAAAACAATACTAACTCTATACTAATATTAGTTTTAATGAGTCCTTTATGTACCTTTCGGTATTATTCATTGTATCAGATAGACAATATTAGTTGAAAATTTCAGTGGTGTTGAATAAAATGAAAGACGAGCCCTAATATAGGAGAAGGCAGGACACAGATCCCTAGAACAACCAATTACATAGCACTAGGTAAGGTGTAACGAGGACCAGCAACCACCTGGTTCCTGCATTAGAGGGGAAGGAAGGCAACGCTGGCTTTGTTTGCTGCAGCTTTTTAAGGAGGAAATAAGCTCGCAAGGTTCTCCGGAAAGTTTTTAAACTTGAAACCAAAATAGACCTATGAATTCCCGAATTCAGTTGGATCTTCTCGAACTTTAAATAGACTATTGGTGCATATTATTTTTTCTTTCATCTTATAAACTCATTCAAAACATGATAACAAAGTTTTAGAATTTACAGAAAAGTCTATTTTGATCCTTCATATTTTTAAAAATATGGGAACTTTGACCGTGTTTTTATCAAACCTATACATACAAAAAAATAATAATCAAAGTATAGTCAAGTATTCTCTACCATCATTAGCCTTATTCTTGCCTATTGCCAGATCCTATCCTGAAACCACTCGATGTCTAAAAATGCTTTAGAAGAACTCTTAAAATTCCGAAAAATTATCAAATCTTTGCAATTGAAGTAATCAGATGGTGAGAAGTTTGGACTATGTGGTGTGGAAGAAGTTCAATACCATCAACATTTTAAAACTTTTTCTTTGGTCTGATTGGACATATGCTGGCGGTTCTTGTTAGAACAAAACTATTTTGTGGCTGACTAAAGCTAGATACCCCTGCTAAATTTTCAAGTAGATTCTATCTAACTGTTTGCAATCAAAGTTGGAGTTTATTGTGCGTCCATCAGGAACAAATTCGTGATGGATTACTTCAACGTAGACAAAAGCGCAAAGCTTTGATATATGGACCTTTATCTCCTAAACAATATTTTAAACAAACGAGGTTTGCTCGTCTTTGATGTCATAAGTCACTTCTGACCCATAGTTGTTTAAAAAGATTTTTCCCAGCAATGTCCGAAAATAACGAAAATTTTCTAACTCACTGTCATGCTGCTTTTTCAATAACAACTTATGAACTATCGAGACAGTTCGTTCTTGATAAATAAGTTTGGGTTGGTGTTATAAAAAGTAAATATATTGTTTGTAAACAAGGTCTAAGTTCCTGGGATCAAGCGTTCATAGATATTAATGTGACTTTCCAGGAGCCTTCCGAAGAACAAATATTGATAAAAAAAATCTATATAAAGTATAAATAATATTGTCAAGGCTAGAGAAAAAAAAATGCATAGAAACATTGCTTACAATATAAATTGAACACTGATAAGTTGTGTATTAGAAATCACTATAAATAAGGATAAAAAAAGGCAAGTATGTGACCTTAAAACACACTATAAATATGTATTAATCAAAATATTAATTAGCACGTATTTATGAAAATAAATCAGTTTGGATTGCATATAATAAATAAAATTGTATGAAACAGTTTTAAAATTTATCAGCTCTGTTCAGAAGAGATGCCTTTAAAATAAACATTGACCCTAGAGACTCGTCCTTCCCCCTCCCCCCCCTGGCTTGTCGAGGGTGCTCCCTCCGTAAATTTATGTAAATTCTGCTCCTCGGCCGTGGTGAAATATGAAACTGTTTATAAGTCCACCTCCCATTCGGGCCATATATCTGCCTCTCGGGTCGCCATGCTCTGTCCAAGGCCCTATCACCATCTATCCCATTCCGCCTACAAACGATCCAGTTGTTTTTTTCCATCTATGGTGCTCATAAGTCCTAAGCTTAGGTTTTTTGTTGTTTTTTAATTATACATTAATTTATAGCTCTACTTATAGCCTTCAGAAACAAAGTATAGTAAATGCAAAATTATAAACATTATACACAGTTTGAATATTTATACTTTATGTTTGTATATGTTAGAACCACCTATTCATTGATGAATGTTTTATACCGTGCCAGTTAAAATTAAGAAGATATTTTAACCTATAACTTTATTTTTATAACTTTTAACCTATTTCTAAAGGTTTATAAAGGGGTCACCTGTGGTGTAGTGGTTAGCATAGCAACCTACTAAACCCAAGATCGCGGGTTCGCAGCCCGGCAGATGACCTTAGGATTTTTTAAAGGGAGTAAAAAATCCTTAGCTATGCCGTCCTTCGGAAGGGACGTAAAGTGGGGGTCCCGAGCCTGTGCGATGTCAGGTACTCGTTAAAGATCCCTATCCTAATTATACCTGGATAGGCAAAATTTAGGACTCCCACCGTAGCATCGTCCGATTAGCCATAGCAGCATAAAGTGACGTTAAACGAAATAAACAAATAAACAAAGGTTTATAAAGCATACGTCTCTAAGGTATTGACGGCACAGCGTGTTAGATTATCTAGAACTTCAGTATTTTTTCTTCTGAGGCACCCGTTCAAATCTGGTCTGGAAGGCTCAACATTTCTTTCTTGACAATTCCACGGAATAAATCTCGATCTTTCTTCATGTATTTCTACATGCACTTACATGCTGCAAGTCACTTTATTGCCAAAATTAGTTTGACCTCATTCTTTACTTGAAATTCGAGCTGTATCCATTTCCGAGATCAGAAATTGAAAAAAACAACAACAACAAAAAAAACCGAAGGCAACATTGTAACAGTTATTAATTAATATTTACTTATTAGTCGGCATGCCACAAATGGAATCCTTTGTCCTCATACAACACCTCAGTTGTTTTCCATGTGATACATCTGTGAAATGGAGGTACTAATAAGTTTCACATTTTTTTCTTATAAATTAAAGAATCAAATCTTCTTTTTTTCTTTATTTGTATAATAATAATAAAATCTGTTTTATGAAACTTCTTTAAAGTTGAGGGGGTCACCTGTGGTGTAGTGGTTAGCATAGCAACCTACTAAACACAAGATCGTGGGTTCGCAGCCCGGCAGATGACCTTAGGATTTTTTAAAGGGAGTAAAAAATCCTTAGCTATGCCGTCCTTCGGAAGAGACGTAAAACGGGGGTCCCGAGCCTGTGCGATGTCAGGTACTCGTTAAAGATCCCTATCCTAATTATACCTGGATAGGCAAAATTTAGAACTCCCACCGTAGCATCGTCCGATTAGCCATAGCAGCATAAAGTGATGTTAAACGAAATAAACAAACATTAAAGTTGAGGAAATGACTAATAGCATATGGTCACTTAGGCTACGATATGCACTAAACATAAGAGAATCGTTTTAGTAAAGTAACTTGTAATCTTTTATAAGCGATAAATAAAATATCGTACTAAATCGATTGCATGCCATAATCGATTACAATGTATTTTAGGCCGGTCCAGGTATTGATCCGGCAAAGGTAAAAAATACCAAATATTATTTTATAAACTATATTATCCATATATAACTTAAAATTAAGTAAATACTGTTAAAGAATAAAATAAACAATTTGACTTATTGTCTATTGAAAGAGGTTATATGGCAATGCTAATTACGGCACGTAAAAGATATTAAAAATAAAGATAATAATAAAATAACATTTCAGATACATAAAATAAAAATCTAGCGCCATGGTGGACGGGACAACTCCCACCCGACCGGTTTTCTACTTAAGGTAGCGGCCAAGTTGGAATTCAAAATGCCGTTAAGACTCATTCGAAAGGAGCATTCCGGGAACCATCTTAGGCCATCTCCCGGCCATCAACAACAAATCAAAGTGTTGAAATCTCTAATTTAAGGCCTCCAAACCATTTCTTACCTTTTGGAGGATGTTAAATTCTTCTCGAAATGGCTCGTACGTCCCGATATATAGTGACTGGTTAATATTATTGTGATCTATATGTCGTCTGCATGAGATGCTAACCTGCGAAATATATTGACGGTTTACTGTTTTCATTCAATTCGTTTATTAATGATTCTGTATAGTTATTCATTCTTCTGTAATAATACAATTATAAATTAATCTAGCATTATTAATATTTTTTTTTAATATTAGAGGAAAAGGTGTAAGTATGTACACCCTTTTTTGTTATTGATATAAAAGTTACTTTTTCATTAACAATTATAACAAACGCGATAAGGCAAAACAATGATTAACATCGATTATTTCATTTCAAAAACGAAGATTTATAAAAAGTTTTCAAAATAGCTCCAGAACAATTTGGGTGTAAATATAGGCCTTCTTCAAAAAAGTCACCAAAAATAGTTTAAAGAAGGATAATACAATTCCAAAAGGTAGAGAGTTTATTTATTATAGGAATTTTTTTTTTTTTACTGAAATCGCAATCATAACTCGCTCTTTCAGCCTCGGTACGATCTAAGTTCCCACATTTAGGAACATTTTACCCACACCCTTCACCGAGTGTCTCCAGAGAACTTTCCATAACAAAAGATGCAAGTTGTGATCTCTAATAAGAGATGTGTCGATACTGACACCAACTCCACCTAAGAAAGATGGCCAATACCACATGTAACCAAAAAGCTAAAGGTATGCTTCAAAAAGTAACTTCAGATCTCCGCTTTCCAGATATCATTGTGAAATTATTTTTAAAAAATATAAGAACGTGATACGAAAACGATTGCACATGTCTCTCAAACTTTTACACCCCAGGATACCCACCAATTTGCACAATAACTCAAGCTGCAACCACACTAGTTGAAAGAATGGTTCCAACTGCTCACTGCTATCTTATATTAGCAAATGGCTTGACAGACAGTCCTTGCCGCCAGTTTCCACAACTCCCTTAGCCAATAGGGAGGGGTACCCATATTTACACCAGTGCTCGTTTTTACACCTTTTCTTCTACTACTTGTTGATTTACAGCAGTATACAATATAAAAATCAAGTAAATGTACTGATAGTAATTACGATGGAATGCCAATATCTTCTAATGAACTAATCATTAGTAGCACTTCAATAAAAGTTTTACATTGGAAGGTCTCTAGGCCTTCTTCTTTGCACATATCTTGGAGGTTTATCGAGAATAGAGCGGAAAGTAAGTTGATTGACTAGTGGATTAGAGTTGTTATGAAGTATACTATGAAATGATTGGTTTCGGATGTTGCTGAAGTATTAACATATGGAACATTAAGATCTTTATCTCGATGTTCGAGCGAGTTGGGGCGAGGGTCTCAGCGCACTTGGTACTGAAAGTCCCACGATCGAATGCCACCTGGGCGGATTTAAATTATAGCGGAGAATCCACAAGATGAATCTTGATCCCTCCCAGGTTAGAATAAGTTGTTAAGTTGTTAATAACCCGTCCTTCCTGCCCTAATTGGAGTACATAATTCAGTTCTTGTCGCTTTAGTCTAGTACGGGGCACCAGTAGGCGGATTGTCATGGAGCAAAGACTAATGGATCTGTTCATCAAAGGATACTGTAGGACAATTATACAATTTTAGGTTTAAGTGTAAAGGTTATTTGTTGAGATTTTTTTTAATTCTCCAATTTCGACACCACTCTTGAAGGATTGCGATTTGGGATAAGAGTGTTTCTTATGTAATCAAGGGATCGTTATTTACCGATAACGCACAAGTGAGAGAGCTGCTAGGATGAGTTGGGTTGTTAGCTGTTTATATCTTGTAGACAATGGGAGATGAATGATTTCCTTGAGGAACACCGGCAGATTTATTAAAGGAAGAAGAAACCGAAACTTGTTTTGTGACGAAAAGCAACAAAGTATATATTTTTTTCGTTTCCTTAATATTGATTTTTAGCATATGTCCTCATCTGTTCTTTGCTATTACTAATTTTCAACGTTTTTTTTTTTTTTTTTTTTTTTTTTTTTTTTCCCCATGCATGGGTAGTTTCTGTTAAATATAATTAGTTTTTAGACCCATACATATATAATTGTTCGTGTTCCTTATCTCGAATTTGTCAAATTTATGTATTCTTTTGTTTTTGACTTTATAGCTTTCCAAATTTTACTTAATAACAATGTTAAAAATGTTATATCAATCATAGAATATTAATTACGGAGCAGTTAAATTACGTTTCTCTCATTATTACCCTGATTAACATATACTCAGGGGTCTGTTGGTCATAAAGCTGTCCTACTTTCATTGGAGGAGGTAACATTCCTTCGTCACGACTATGACGTTCCGTGACGACCCCAACAGTCGGAGACAACAAAAGGTCTGTTGAAGTGGGTCAGTTATGGGGACGTTGAACTTAATAGACATTCACATTCAGCGAGGCAGAGGGTATACGAGGGTTTAATTCCAATAGATCACCCATTCCGGACCTAGGCCAACTCATTCTGCAGTCCATCCGGCTGGGATGGGCGAAAACTGCTTTCCTAGAGAATGGCTTTGGGAACAACTTAATGAGTAAAGTTCTCGCATTCTTTAGTTCGCGCTGGAGGAGTCCTGTTCAAAAGAGTATGGATAAGCATATTTAGACGGAAAATACTGGAATTCTAAATTCTTGGAAGAAAACAAGATTTTCTTGGACAAACGAACAAAGAACTTTTTTTTACTGGCCGAACAATATATCAATTTTACTTTTAAACAAAATAAATACAAATTCAAAGGATTTAGATCAACTGAGCGGACCATCTTTTATAAGTTTGCAATATACAGAGCATCCAAATAATTATACCCATCCCCTTGTTTTCCTCAACCCTGAAATAGGAAAAACATTCAAACTGTATTGGCGTCTCCTTAAGAAATTATACCAAAACCATAAAAATCAATTGAGAATTTGTTGAGAAGTAATAAATTAAACAAGTAAATGTAAAAACTGTCACTAAGGGCCACTCCTCATCAAATGGTTTTCATCCTTTTACAGATAAGAAATTTCTTTTTGATTTTAGGCTGTTTGTTAATACTTTCTATTTCCCATATGTTAAGAATCTAATTTTCAAATTCAACATTATTATACTTGTTGAAAAAATACACCATAACCACAAAAACCATTGGGGAACTTTCAGAGGTACGGATAATCACAAACAAATCCAGGAATATGGATAATTGTTTACTATTTGAACCCCCTTTAATTATTTGTTGGCCATGGAATAGTTGGAAAAGTTACAGTTCTCGGATATGAAAAAGTTATAATCGCCGTATTTTTTCCAATGTCTTAATAGTCTAAGGCTTCATGGGGACAGAGTCAATTGTTTGTGGGATTTACTTTATTCTTTATGGTAGTGCGGGGAGTACTCCAACTTTCAACGACTGTTGTCAGGGTCTTGTTTTAGGGCTGAGTGCACCCAGAAAAAATTTCCATCATATAGTTCCCACTTTTTAAAGTAAAGTATTATAAAGAGAAAATTTTCTTACTATTTTTGTTCTTGTGAAGTAACAGTTCAGTATACCTATTTAAGCATTGATTACTCCTCTAAAAAATCATATAAAATATCTGTAATTCAAACAGAAAGTAATTTTTCTTGATATCATTATTAGCTTCGCCTTCAGCTGTTGGTGACTTCATTCATTTAAAATGTTTTTAGAAGTATACTTCTGTTTCATACATTTTTTTTTTACAGCTTTTATTCAGGAAATATGTATTACAATCTGCCTCAATTAAGGGCATAAAAATATACGTATATATACAAAATACATATAAACAGCCTCGGGATCCCTGAATAAGTCTATCCTTATAGAGGGACAAATCAGTTCTAAAGAGAACCCAGCGCTGCTCTCTCAGCTGCGTCACTGTTGTAAAAACCCAGTGGCGGCTGAGTGAGAGAGCTATAGTACAGTCCCTCTGGGCATGAGTAGAGAAGCTGGCAATTATCAGGGCTCTATGTCAAATTTTACAATAGCTTTCGTGGCCACTGCCTTTTTAACCTGCGAGGAGGATTATGGGGATGTCTGGAATTAGATAAGGATTGGGAAGATTGGAAAGGTTTTGGGAGAATTATAAAAAATTGACTGATATAATGGTCCAGGCAACGAAGGATTTTTAGAGGAGTTAATTCATGTAGAAGCCAATTTTGGAACAGTTGTAGGAGGAGGTGTCCTTAACAACATAATAAACGTACTGGGGGATGGGGGTGGAGCTAAGGGTGGGGGGGGGCTGCGCTCTAAAGGTTGGTTTTTTCAGTTTTTCGTTAATAACTCGAAAACACTTGCCTTTAGCGAAAATATGTTTATCTACTAAATTAATTTACATAAAATTGTTTACAAAAAAGAGTGTATACATTTTTTTTCTGGGATCAATGCTTAAGAAGATATAGTGGGGGGAATATGGAAAATGTAAAAAAAAACACGTTTTTAGTGTTAAAATTTATTACCTCGCTGAATTCCGCGTACCGTTGTGAAATCCTTATTTTTTCGGAACATTTCTCTTTATAACTCCAAAAATATTTGTTCGATTCCGAATTTATTTTTGCCATCTCATAGCTGGTTAAATTTTCTATTAGATCCTATATATCAAATTTTGATAAAATTCTGATTAATACCCTTGCCAGCACGCTAACAACTGCGAACTGTTATAAAATTCTAGTTTTTTTTTTGGCATAATTTCCCTATACCTCCTAAACAATTTGTCCGATCCCAAATTGCTTTATTTCATATTAAAGATACTTAAATTATCTATCAGCTCCTATCTACGAATTTTGATTATATTCCGTGTTATACCCATGCTAGCACACTAAATGTGTACGTTTTGGCCAAACATGACATTTTTTATATGTTAAGTGGGCTGGCGTGGGTGTTTCACGGGCTTTAATCAAAATTTGATATATAGGATCTAATAGAAAATTTAACCAGCTATGAGATGGCAAAAAGAAATTCGGAATCGAACAAATATTTTTGGAGTTATAACGAGAAATGTTCCGAAAAAATAAGGATTTCACAACGGTACGCGGAATTCAGCGAGGTGGAATGGATATTTCACGGAACGTAATTAAAACTAAATATATGGTATCTGATAATACATTTAACCAGTTTAAGATGAAAAAAAAAGAAATTCGAGATTAGACAAATAGTTTCGGAGTTATAGCCAAAAGAGTGCCGACAAACGTGTCTTTGAGGAAAAGTGCGACTTATCGCAAGTACTATAATAAGCAAATTAGGCTTAACCACAATAATTTTATTTTTAGCAATAAGCATTCAGTAAATAATAATAAACTATTCATTTGTAACCATAAACATTTTAACAATAAATATATAAATTTTAACACTAAAAACGTGTTTTTTTTACATTTTCCATATTCCCCCCACTATATCTTCTTAAGCATTGATCCCAGAAAAAAAATGTATAGAACCTTTTTTGTAAACAATTTTATGTAAATTAATTTAGTACTTAAACATATTTTCGCTAGAGGCAAGTGTTTTCGAGTTATTAACGAAAAACTGAAAAAACCAACCTTTAGAGCGCAGCCCCCCCCCCACCCTTAGCTCCACCCCCATCCCCCAGTACGTTTATTATGTTGTTAAGGACACCTCCTCCTACAACTGTTCCAAAATTGGCTTCTACATGAATTAACTCCTCTAAAAATCCTTCGTTGCCTGGACCATTATATCAGTCAATTTTTTATAATTCTATCAAAACCTTTCAGATCTTCCCAATCCTTATCTAATTCCAGACATCCCTATAATCCTCCTCGCAGGTTAAAAAGGCAGTGGCCACGAAAGCTATTGTAAAATTTGGCCAAAATTGGCCTCTACATGAATTATGTCCCCTATTTGGCCTTTTTTGGTCTTCGTTGCTTGGAATATAAGTTTCAAAAGTACAAAAACAAAGTATAAGAACAAATGGTATATTAAGGTCACTAAGCAAGGTGTTGTTAGCATGTTTAGGTGCGTCCATTGTGGATCTCAGGAATTCAGATTGGCGGGATTGAATAAATTTGGTCGGATATTTTGCTGTTTCCTAAAGTTCAAGTTCCTCAGCCAAGATAGGCTTTAGGATAGTCTTGTAAATTAATACCTGATATTGGCTGAAAGTTGTGAAGTGTTTCATAATTACACTCACAATATAGTTACACACAGAAAGTCTCCTTGTCCTACAACAAGAACCAAAAACAGTAACAACTATCTCCGCTACCAACTTCAGATAATAAAACGGTCTTCCATAAATAAGAGGCTTTGTAATCTGGCAAGTAGATTAGTCGGGAATGGATCTGAAACCCGCTTAATAAGGTGAATAATCTCCCGTCCGGTTTATAACAGAAATAATCCAGCGGTGAAATGTATTTTTAAATATAAGACGGGAGGGGGCAAAATAAAAGATAGCCACTGGTCGGGCTTAAAGTATAGGATTTAGTACCACTGTCAGATCGGCGGTGGAGGGGTGTATAATGGCCTGGCTATTATATAACATATAACATATACCCCTCTCATGGGTGGTTCCCTGTTTAATTCTCTGCTTTATTTCTTATGTATAATTAGGAACGAAGCCACCTGCGGTTAAGAGAGAGATTCCTTCGGTACGGCGTCTTTTTTTATCTCGGAGCAGGACGAGGATATTTAGCTCTTTTATAAAATCCTTTTCGAAACGATTTAATTAAAAATCGATTGTAATGTATCATTTCCTGATCCGGTTTTTGGCTGCAGAGAGAAGACGTCGTTCAGAACAAACGGGGGAAAAAATCGGACTTTATCTGGACATAAATGTGAATAAATTTCCGTTATTCCGACAAATAACCGATTAATATTATCCCAAGAAATGTTTTTATAAAAGAGCTTGATGCCTGAGTGTTTTAGAGCGCATTACAAATCCAGCTTCTATTTTTTGGCGGATCGTGCCGTGAATCTTGACTATAACACTATAAAACTTTTTTTTTTTTTTCTTTTTTTTTATAATTAAAATAATTATAATCCAATATTGGACAGAAAAACAAATTTTTTATTCCACTTCTTTTGTCATTTCTGCTAATACGTTTATATTAGTTATATAAACAATAACTTACCTCTACAAAACATACGCTTCGTTACGACTCACAGCATTTTTTTCTGACTCAGAACTATTCAGTTACTAATTTTTATTTTATTTTTTTTTTTATTCACAGGAACGACCAACGTAACACCTTCATTCAAATTTTACACTAAGCCCACAATAACAGAAACATTAATGATATATTTACGAAATAGATGTATTATACAGTTGCTACTTATCCGATCTTCCATCGAGATGTCAAGAGACATCTGCTAATATGTTTATAACTGTATGAACGATAAAAATGGTTGTCCCGCATGAGGTACTGGGAGCCTTGTATGGTTAACCTCTTATAGCTCCTTTGCTAGAAGAGAACCATAAAAAAATAATTAAGAAAAAAACCCTCAGGTTAAATATAATACAGAAATTGGATATGTAGGATTGTATTTTAAACTTTTAATCTAATTATTACAATTATTATTTTTTTTTTTTTTTTGTTTCACCTTATATATTTTATAGATTACTTTTATACACTCTATGATTCTGTATGCTATTAATATATTCTGTAGTTCTTATTCTGTTTTCTTTTTTTTCCGTTTTTTATTTATTTCTTATAGTGCATGTTGCTTGAATGGAATCATAAAGCCATCCATATCACTTCCTGCCCACATTTAATTGTTGATTTTTTAATTTAAAAGTGTTCATTATATTAATTGCTTTAAGTATAAAAATTAAAACAAGAGATTTTGCCATGGTACAAATATGCATGCATATTTTTTTTATTTAATGATATTTACGGATGTATAACAAATAAGCTAATTAGCTTAACAGTGAATTCAATAACTTGTAAGAAAACAAGAAATCGGTTTTATTTCAATATTAGTTCTATATTAGTAGGTCTCAGGGCCATCTTTTCTTCGGACATCTGAGATAGTTATCGGAAGCAAGTTGGAAGACTATTCGACGAAATATGAAGTTTAAGTTTATTGGTGACAAAGTAAGGAGCATTAAGGATTTTTCGAAACATTTTGGACTCTGTTACAAGAAAAGCGAGATACTGAAGTGAAATATTTTCAACCAACATTATTAAGACAAACAGTTTTCGTATAAACTTTTGGATTGGCCAGGCTTAATTCAGTCGATGTATTAAGCTTTTGGGAGCATTTATGAAGTTTTAATCTTAGTAATTTTATTTGTACACAATTTCGCAGTTTTGTCGTTTCACAGGATAAGCGATATGTTCTTACTAATACCCAATCATTAATCTATGTATAATTATAATTTTTAAAAAATACGAAAAATGTTTTCTATAAGGGTAAACAAAGATAAGATAGAGACGTACAATTTCATCTAACTAAGCATATAAGACTGTACACGTAATGATTTTCATGAAAAACTTTTTTATTTATTATCGATATCAAAGTTGGGCTAAAATTATCCGATTGACAAATGAAGACTAAGTTAAGTTCAGTTGCTAAGCATTAATCGTGATTGAAGAATAGTTTTATAGTCGTTAGTGACGACTAATATAAAACGATTAGGATAAGCAAGACAGTTTTTGACAACCTATCTTATAAATAAGAAGAAAAAAATATTTAGCGAAAAAAAAAATCCTAAAATTCCTTTTAAACCCTACAACTCAACTGTGTAAAAGTACTTTCAATTATGTCCGTATTCTAAAAGATATCCATCCATAGGGTGTCAATAACTAATTTCAACTTATTTTTGTTAGTATCTTCTAAAATACATTCCAGGAATAATGTTTCGTGTGAACTTTCTTGTTTAGCTTAAAATATATTATTTAAGGCGAAATGACTGAAAATTTTAACTTGAACTATTCTTTCTGTGATTATAGTACCGATATTTGGAAAATTTGTAGTCACCTGACATTATTATTTGCGAATAACGACTAAACATTTTGTCAATTACTATTCACATTAGGGCATTAGTGTAGAAAACTAAAAAAATATTCGCCATACGGTTATTGCTTAGCAACTAAAAATGTAGTCACCATCCGTCAATTTGATAATTTTTGCCCAACTTTGATGGATATATTTAATTGTGATTGAAGGGATTGATGGATGAAGGAGCAACGTAACTCAACACATTTTTGAGTAATTTATGTTTAAAGTTATTTTTTTATAATCTTCCTTTAGCAGGAAAATGTTACATAGCCCCTTCATCTTTTTGTTTTTGTTGTTTTGAAATATTCATATTGTCTCACCTTCTGCACACAAAACCTTGTATTAATGACTTCCGTTATCCGAAGCGTTTGCGGTCTTGGTAATGATAAACAAATTAACTATAGCTAAATATAGCTTCAAACTACATAAGTCACTGAGGCGATATATTTATGGCTGACTTTGATTTACATATAGGTGGCGAGATAAATCTATAAAAAAAACAACTAATAAAATAAATCCCATTTGTGAGTGTAGTTAAAATAGCGTGTTAGAGGATATAATAAACACTGCATTTAAGTACCGTTGAGATATATTTCAAACTAAATAGATTGTAATTAAGAATGATTATTTAGCTTAATACACCTATCAGTCGGGACTTATACAGCCGAGCCATTCTCGGAAACAAATGGGTAAATGACCCCATAGGCAGTACATCATTTAAATATATGATCTAGTTATAGCTAGGATCGTAAAATAAATCAAGTTAAATAACAATATTTACTATTGGTCGAGTAGTTACAGTGCACTAAGCTACTAGCCCCGACCTTGCCCAACAAAATCAAACGGGCTGTCGGTATTTTTGACGACCTCATAAAACAGTTTATTGCTTGCGCTACCCGGCTCCTCAGCGATAAAATCATCTGTATAAACACAAGCTCCATTCAGGCCTTGGTACGTCTGTGTCCTCTTCTCTGGGTCTAATAGGTCAGGGATTTCTGTCAAAGAGGATTCAGGAATAGTATAAATACTTGGATATAAAAATTAACTAACTAAAAACATTTTTAAACATAGTAGTGTCCAGCCAAATTTTATATGTAGTAAATTCCTCACTATAGAGAGAGAGAGTGCAGCAGCTGGTCTAGTCTTCGTTAGACTAAAATTGTGTACATAAAATAAAGAACAGACCGCTACCTCTTTTTATCAACTGAGTCGTCAAGATCCAAACCCGTTAAGTCCATTTATTTAGATTTTTTTTTTTTAATGTAAGATTTTTTCTATATATCCATTTATTGAAATTAACAACCGTACCAAATATATACATCAAGTAAATGTTTTGATAATGATTACAATAACATGTCAAAGCTTGAAAAGAACAAGTCATCAGTAGCACTTCGATAAAACTTCTTAACTAGAAAGTCTCTAAGCCATCTTCTTTTCAGGCGCCGCGGAGGATTATCGGGAATGGAGCGGGAAGCAAGTTGAGAAACTAGCGGATTTGAGTGGTTATGGAGCTCACTGTGAATAGATAGGTATCTGGTATGGGCTAACTCAGCAACATATGGAACATTAAGATCTTTATGGATAGGTTTAATGGTGACAAAGTAAGGGGCATTTAGGGTTTTTCGAAGGATTTTGGATTGTAAGGATTGGATACGAGATGAATTGGATGGTTTAGTGGAGCCCCGAAGCTCAAACCCGTTCGTCCAACCAAATAGGTCTAATCAAAGTCATGTATATGAGTCTTTAGTAATTAATTGGGAGCTTTAAACGTTTCTCTAAACAATCTTAAAGTAGTCAGTAACTTCGTTGGAATAAAATTGCATTCATAAAGTGAACAGTCTGCTACCACATTTTATCAATTGAGTCATTGAGACATCTATGATCAGAAGCTGGCAAGTCTACTTTTTAGATTGTTTTGCGCCTTTACCTATATCAATAGATCAAAAACCACTAGAGCCTCAAAAAAAATCGAATCTTAATTGGTCTTTATTGCATAGTTTGTTTTCAGTGAATTCTTTGAGAGTTTGTGATTTCTTTATATTTATATATTTTCAAATAAGTTTCTTAATGAACATTCATCATCAGTTCTATAAACATAGAAGAATTTCAAAACATCAGCGCTTTGTTACTTAGATTATATATATTTTAATGTTACATATTTTATATATATAATCTATAATAAACAAAAGAGCTATGCAAACGAGATAAGCAGCAAAAAATTATCGAATAATTTTTGGGCCGACTTTTTAAACTAAACCCTTTAAGCCAAACACAAAATTGAAATATTCTGCTTATACAAGCATGATTTAAAATTGAAAATTAAAAAGTTTAAGACCGCTTTAAGAACACAAAATAGATAGGTTTAAAGTTTTTCTTCCGTCCAAAAATTATTATTTTGTGATTTTTGGCATAATATTATTTTTTTCTTAGTCCTAAAAGCTGGATAAAAACCCAGGATTTTTTTTTATTTTTGCAACCTCAAAAAGAAAAATGATCAAAAATTTCAATTACACTTAAATCTTAAGTGTCCGATCACAGCAATTTCTATTTCCTTGACTTGATTTAGCAAGCCTTTAAAATGAAATGTTTCCAGTTAATAATCTTTACAACTTAAAAATAAAAACAATATTACAAATTAATAAGAGTAAATGTCTAACAGGAATGCTAGAATATAAGAAGATAAGGAGCCTCAGGAAGAGGTATAACCTGCTAGAGAAGTGACTAATAAATGACTTCAACTGATTTACGACTCGGAACTAAGTGGAAATATTCCGCCCATTTACACCAAGTTGTTATCTCTAGTTCTCTTGTAATTAAGCTATTAGTAGGAATCGCTATCTTTAGCAGTTTAGCAGTTGCTAGATAAGAAGTATTTGTTCAGTAATTTGTAGCGAAAAGATAATAGCCCTGTAATTGTTCCCCTTAATAGCCTCTTTCTTTACCTCCAGAGCCTTAATGCGGTTTTTTAAACATGCGTCAGATCGTTAAAACGCATTGTAAAATTTGTCTAGTTTTTCACAATATATTTTCATGTTAATTTAAATTTTGACATGGATCTGCATATACTGGGGATATATATATATATTTTTTTTTTTTCATACTCATTTTGACACAGTCTAGCTCTGTAGCTCGGCGCGAAAAATTAACGATATTTTCCTGACCAGAAATTTAACGAAGAGTATCTTTTATTATATAACATTTGCCTAGGACCTACCGTTTAGGAGCTTTATTAGTTTAAATTAAAAAGTCACGTTTAAAACCACTATTATCTCTCAACTTTGTTTATTTCGAATGACCATTGATTGTTAATTTTTAATAATCATTCACCTGCTTGGAGGTAAAAGTCACTAACTGCAATTGTTTTCAACAAAAAGTTATGGTATGTTAAAATTATCATTTCCCGTAAGTATAAAAAGTCACCAAGTGAATATAACTGCAATACAAGGTGAGTACCTCTTAGTGTAAAAGAAAAAAAAATTGGATGAAAAAGTGTGTGTGCTCTAGACCACATGGTGGAAGTGAAAACTTCATTGAACGTTTGATAACGTTAACCGAACAAAACCTTAGTTCTTATATACAATCTAAATGTTTTGGTTAACTTACTTGACCAATTTCATTTTGTTTTAATTCCAGGAACAAGTCGTGAGTAATTATTTAACACAATAGAATACGTTTTCCGGGGTTTCAAATGAAAAACCGATCACGAAAAGTAAACAAACGAAACAGGTTACAACAGCACGCTGGGATGCCGGGAGTCCTCAGTGTTGCCAGCTTATTACACACGCATGATTTTTCCGATTTGTTGTATGCGCTGATTTGATGTATAGCTGATGATTTGATGTATAGCTGATTGTATTCTAAAGTAGAGTTGCGTATGATGCGTCATAATAATATTAATAAGGTTTGGAATTATTTTGAATATTTTGAAAAGACTAGATAGCGCACTGTACTCCGGATTCAGTGCCGAGTTCGCTCCGGATTCAGTGCCGAGCTCACGCTTAGTCGAGTCGAGCCGATTCTACCCGAAACAGCGTTACATATTCGGGCGTGACGGCTCAATCTCATTCACACCTCACAAAAAGTTTTGCTGAGCCCTCACAAAAAAGTTTTGCTGAGCGCGCCTAAAGAAGTTTTCACTTCAACTAGATCAAAAATGTAGAATGCCGCAAACCATCCTTTCTTTTCTAATCTGTTGCAGATGTATGATAAATCAAAGACCCTTTGGTCTGGTGTCGCTTTATTTACATTTTTTCTTTATTTTTTATTAAACAATAATTTTTTCTTTGCTTTTTATGTCAATAAAGAGTTTTATTATGTTTAAAATGCACTTTTCCATTAAGGGATTGCCATAATGTTTTATTTGCACAAGTACATGAGTTTTATTGGTATGCCAAATAAGAACACCACATTTTTTCGGTTTTAAAAGTAAATTTCTCCATGAAATCGAATCATTACCTTCAACTTATCATTCGAAAGCTAATTGAATTAGCAAGTTTTTGTAAGATTTTCAGTTTTGTGAATAGTTTTTTTTCGATAAACCGTGAGCGTTAAAGTAATATAAGACATAATGTAAGAACCATTAAATAAAGTGAAGATCAAGCTGTTCTTTTGGTCACAAGTTTGTAAAATTCTAGGTTACATGTACTTATAGAAAGTTTAATGCTATGTCCAAAAATGTGTTAAAATGTATATGCTATATGCTATGTTAAAATTTGAAAAATATTTAAACAAAATGGAGATATTACAGCTTTGTTGTACAGGTCTACGGCATTTTTCTACATTTCTGATCCAGTTTCACAATTTTTTTTTTTTTTCACTAAGAGGACTCACCCTGTCTATAGACATTAGAAGATGCAAAAAAACTCTAATTTTTTTTTTCTTATATTCCATTTATTAATATAAACAAAACAAGCAAACAATAATGCTGAATAATGCGGAATGCAAAACTAGATCCTTCCATTCCGATTATTATTTGGGTTTTTTGTTTATATTAATAAATGGAGGATAAGAGAAAAAAATAGATGATGAGAAAATTCACAAACATTTTTTATTTCGTTACTTAGCAAGTAACTCATTTATTTATTTATTTTTTAACCTCTTAGTTTTTATTTGTAAAAACCAATATAAACTACAGAATGCAAGGAACCCTTCTTTGGCCACAAATATTTCGGCTGTTACAGTCTTAATATGATTTATTGCCCTTCAGAGCCCTTTCTAGGTCAAGCGGGAAAAAAAACTCCAGTACAATAGCCCTTAAAGACGTATTAATGCTGTCTTCCGGGCAGCAGGGTAGATGTTACGCTTCAACAGAAAAACAAGTTACGGTCAAATTGTAAATGGTTTTCGTAAATTTCATGTGATTGTTGAGCAGAATAACATAGTATATATATAATAAATGTAGATACCAGTTAAACTCATATATGATTATATGTGCATCCATTAGTCAGTTTATTATTACTTTTTAAATCATTACCAAACTAATATTTCACAGTTTCGCTAATTTGCTTATTGTCTTAGTTGCTAAGCATAGTAAACAACATTAAATAAAATATTATAAAAATCCCCGATAAAATATGAAACATGGAAGTCATACAATTTTTTTTTAATGTTTATTCACTTTACATACTAAAATAACCAACATCTATAAATTCAAATTTAAATTAGTGTCTGCCACGGTTTTGGTTCTCCTGGAGGTAAAATTTGACAGTACAAGGGGTTTTAAATATTTTTTAATGTATCGACAGTTCATCTCGTATCGAATCCTTCATTTATGTTTCTCGTTTCTTCTGTAACAGTCCAAAATCCTTTGAAAAATCCTCAATGCACCCTACTTTGTCATAATGTTCCATACGATGCTGATATATTACAAACCAGATACCTATCATTTCATAGCTACCTAACCAATCAAATTTACTAGTTTATCAACTTGCTTCTCACTCCATTCCTGGTAACCCTGCGAGGCATGTGAAAAGAAGATGGCTTAGAGACCTTCTAATTAAGAATTTTTATTGAAGTGCTACTGATGATGATACATTTTTGTATATATATATATAACATTTGTCACTAGGACCTAGCGATTCGGAGCAATATTGTTTTCAATGAAAAAAGTCCCATAACCACTCGATTTGTTCTTTTCAAGTTTTGGCATGTTATTGTAATCATTATCAACACATTTACTTGATGTATATATTTTGTACAATTGTAAATTTCAATAAATAGAAATAAAATAATTTAATTTATTTATTTATTTTTTTTTTTAGATTGATATATCTTTTGGTTAGTATTCTATAGTTTTCTTGTGTAACGTTTTTTTTACCATCATAATGTGTAACGTTTCATTCACACTCAAAATTGTTAAATTTTGACACGCTCTAGCTGTCAGATTGTTATACCTGAATATTGGATTTAATGAATAGATTTTATATGTATTCGGATGTACCTTATGTAGTTTTGATTTTATTTTTAGTTTGTTGTACATATACTTATGTGTATATAAGTTTGAGTATATATATGTGTGTGTGTTTGTGTATATATATATATATATATATATATATATATATATATATATATATATATATATATATATAGATAAGGTTTTTGAGGTTCAGTCAATAAATAAATCAAATATTTTGGCGACATTGTGAGACTCTATTGTTCTCATAACCATACCCTACAGTGAAAAAACAGGTTACAATAAAATTATATAAGTTATACAAATTGGTGTAGCTTGATTCGAAAATTTAACGAAATTTTTTAGATCAGAAATTTAATGGAAAACATTTTTGTATATATTATTAAAATATATATATATATATATATATATATATATATATATATATATATATATAAATAACATTTGTCACTAGGACCTAGCCATTCGGAGCAATATTGTTTTCAATGAAAAAAGTCCCATAACCACTCGATTCCACTAGTTTCTCAACTTGCTTCCCAGACCATCCCCGATAATCCTCCGTGGCGTCTGAAAAAAAGATGGCCTAGAGATTTTTTAGTGTAGAATTTTTATTGAAGTGCTACTGATGTGTAGTTCTTTTAAAGTTTTGACATATTGTAATCTTTTCAACACATTTACTTTATGTATATATTTTTAAAGTTGTAAATTTCAATAAATTGATATAAAAAACATTAACATGTTACAAAAAATCCAACTTTACTCAACTCATTAATTTTTTTAAACTGCTAATTCCTCAAATATTTTAGATGTTTTAACCCATTGCAGTTTGGTGCCTTTAACAATTTTTCTCAATATTCCATTTTGGAATGATTGGAACACCTGTACCACTTACAACCCATGAAGGGTCTTCTCGGGTTCAGTACTTAGGTAGGCTGTACTTTTTCTAAGCCAACGGTTGTGAAAGGGGGTGATTTGGCCAGAATTCACGCTCAACTGCCAGGTTGTTCCCCCCAATTAAAGGTACCCACTTTTTAGGAGGCTGGGTGTGCCCCAAGAGGGTCTCCCGAACTCGAATTCGATCCACGGCCGAAATAACAGATAATAAATGTTCTGCCTTCAGTCGGACTCGATCTCAGGCCCGGGAGCATGGTAGTCAAGTGCCTTACCCACTGAGCTACCGCGCCGAATGATTATAGTTGGTTATAATTGTTTTCCCTATGTTTGAATATAATGGTGCTTCTTACAGCAGGGTTGGACGGACCACATATTTATATATAATTTATTTTAAACTTATATGTTTGATATTATTATTTTAAAGATATACGTTTGAGGCAGTTAACAAGCGATTGAGCCTGTAGGATTATAATCTCACTTTTCTAATTTTATCACGTAAGTATGTTGAAAAACACCAGATAAACAATATTTTTTGGAAGTTTGTTCTCAAAATTATTATTAGATGTACAGATTTCTGACCAGAACAGGTTGGTTACCTGTTGGATAACCTTTACAGGCTCTTTTATGTGGTGTACTTAAGGATGCCAAGCCCCGAAACAGAACATAAAACACCATTGATAAAAAAAAATCGGATATGATAATTACTTAAATATTTCAGTTCATTTTCGAAATTAAAAGACGTTATTTATGTTTTGGGGACTAATTTTCACCAATATTGAGAATGGTGTCCAACGATTACGAAGTTTTAAATGTTTTAAATATTTAACCTGTCGTATCGATAATTAACTGCAATAACAATAAATGAATCGAAATTTAAATATTTTAAAAACCGATGAGAAACAATAATCTATTCGCTGGAGCGGAATAAAGTATCCCTATGCCAAGACCCTAAAAGTTGTGAGGGCGGTATGGCAGAACATAAGGGCACCAAGACTCTAACTTATAGGAAAATATAAGGGGCGAATTTATGTTCAACCCCTGGGATTAATAAACGGGGGAAGGAACACGTGGGGTAACACACCCTACCCGCAAAATTATTTTTCCAGGAAAAATGTTTATTTATGTTTTTCCAATCGAAATATAGGTTCATAAAGGTAGATGTATGTCGATAGCTTATCTCGGTTCAATTATTTCTGATCATTAGAGGTTTTCAGAGATTAGACCTTCAGAGAAATAAAATTAAAATTCTTCTATAATATTATAATTTTAAATTACTTGAGGTATGCATGATGGTATAGAAGGGTCAATACAGTTAGGCTTGATGAATTAATTGCCACTTCTATAGGGATTACTTTATTAGAAAACTAGTTTCGAATGTTAAACATTCATCTTCAGCTCTATAACACACAGAATTTTCAACACTTCAGCACTATGTTACATGAATTATATATACTAAAGTTTTTAAAAAAGTAAAACAAGAAATAAAATATTGGTACTCACCTGAGGAGATCTATCAGTACGATATATCGTGGAACGGGAAAGGTAGATTAAATTTTTGGGGTTTACCTTAAGATTTCTCCAATGTAATTGGATTTTTCCGTTTCTATTGGAAACAAATTTAAAATGAGGCTATTGGAAATGTTTATCTGGTCATTTAAACAAAAATCTGGATTGGTTTTAAACGGTTTATTTCCAATGATTCATAAATATTTAATTTTAGGCTATTTTCTACTTGATGTATTAATTTTACTCCCGAGTCTTTGTTGAATTTATGGTTATTTTCATTTTGATGGATAGCGAAATTAGACCCAAAATTCCGATTTCGCTTACCTTGGGTGAATACCAACATTTGTTTTCTTGTCTTAAATTTTTGAAAACTTTAGTATATATTGTATAATTCATCTAACATTGTGGTGTTTTGAAAATTTTGTATGTTTTAGAACTGAACATGAATATTTAGCATTCGAAACTAGTTTTCTAATAAAAATAATTCCGATAGAAGTGGCAATTAATTCATCAATCCTAACTTTTAATTTCATTAATCATAATTTTTTATTTTCAATTTTAATTTTTAATAGGGCCTGAAGGATGGCAAATAGTTCGGCTTGGTTATTGGAGCAATAAGCTCCTTAGCAGCACCCACTCTGTTTTGCTCCTAGCTGGCATATGTGAAAATATTAATTGTTGATATTCGGCTAATAATGGGGGTCACATTGGCGGTTATAAGTTCTTTTGGATGTATCCATGTTTTATAGTTTGGTACTTCATCGATTTTAATGTGCTCTAAATTAACTATATTTCCTTTATGGTTACATTTCTATATTTGTTTAAAACTTCTATATGTAGTAAAGAGATTGGTGTAATGTAATAGGCTATTGTTCGGTAGCAATGATTCTTTGAATGGATTCTAATTGTTTCAGATTTCTCTTACTGTATGCCTAATCAACTCAAAATATTCCCTTTTAATATTAATTAATTTTCATCGTATATTTACAGTCAAGTCCCAGCCCTTTCGAACGCAATTAAAAATACCTTCCGTTATTCCGGGGTTGTAAAAAAAAAGGACCACTTAAAAATGCCGGAGAGGATAAATAAATAAATAGGGGAGGAGTAGAAGCAAGGACCCCCACAGTTTTCACGTCATAAACTGTTCTGCTTTATTCATGGCGGGGACAAGAGGTCGAGGAGCTCGGGATAACAGGATACGATACACAGTTGGGTTTATACTCCGCCAAGATCCTTTCTCAATCCTGTCTTCCCGCCTGTACTCCAGGTCTTCGGCGTTTCACTTTATGGGGTGTTGGCTTTCCTTTATCTCAGAGGATATCGTAGCGGGGGGAATTCGAAATCAACTGGATGTCTGGTTGGAAACAATGATATGATACAAAATATTGGTAGAGCGTATACAGAAAATTATACATTGGAGGGATGAGTTGAATATAGCCTTATCAATTAATAAACTATTATCTGATTTTACTATCAATGTAGAAAAACGCTCATTTACATTAGAAAGATAACATTATAATTCTAATAATTTATTTAATACTTTCAAATTTATTCATTCTTCAAGACCAAATGTTTTCAAATGAGAAATTATCTTTATTATGGAACTCGTAATTCAATACATTCCTTTACATACAAAATATTAAGTAATGGAATCTATTATACTATGAATGAATTTAATGGGTCCACAACTTTGAAATTTCCACTATTAGCAATTAGATCAAACATGACCAATACTTGGAAAGGATGCAGTATTTAAATTTAAATTTTAAATTTTAAATGACATAATCAAATGAAGATTCTATTTTTTCTTTTTTAGCAGAAAGAACGTTTATAACGAATGAAAAGTGAGACGGATAGTGGTGAATATAAATCGTATCTCGAATTTTTACTAACCTGTTATGGTCAGGTCAAAACTATTAATAATTAAAATCAGAGAGTCCAATAGCTTGTATGGAAGCCTGAATTCTAATGAAAAGCTACACAAACTCAAAATTAACGAAGCAATTTCACAATAATTCCTTAAGAATCCTCACTTTTAAAAACGATCTTAAAAAAAAAAAAAAGAAAAAAAAAAAAAAAAAAAAAAAAAAAAAAAAAAAAAAAAGAAGAAGTGTTTTGGGACACTATTTTACACCCTTTTCAGAAATATTCCACCTGGTGATATCACAAATAAGTGAAGTTAAAAAAAAAAAATACAGAAAAAATGTAATTCATCCTCCATTAACAATGAAGTTTCCTAGAATAAATATGTAATAGGCTCATACATTCATCGATACCTACTGAACCTAAGGCTGAAAAAATAACACGTATAAATGAGACCATTACCGAAACATTTACCTTATAAAGTATTAACATGTTTTCAGAATATTGATAGTTGAAAAGGTGAAGAAGAAATGGTGTTTCAAAGAAGAGATGAAACTTCACGAATCGAAATCGATAAAGAATTAAATGGAGAGGCAGCTCAGATAATAAAGGAATTTTAGATTTTAAATAGAATACGGCACCAAGAACTTTTCTGCAAACTAAAGACGATACTCCCACCACAGTACTATTTTATCATGCTTTCCTTTCAAGGCTCAAGGTTTTTACTACTAAAGTTGGCGTCAGCAGGAGTACCACAAGACTCCGTGCTTGCTCCACTACAATACATCATATACACACACGACATTCCAATTATCTTTGACATTCTTAGAGCAACAGATGCAGACGACACAGCAATTTTAACAAGAGATAAAATCCTACTCGTGCTTCATAGGCTCTACAGCATTACTTGTTAAAATTACATGACTGGCTTAATATCTGGTAAGTCCGTATAAATTACCTCAGATCGCATCATATTTCTTTTACTCTTCGTCGTAAAATATACCCACCAGTTTTTCTTGACAACATACCGATTCCTCAAACAGACACTGTACACTACCTTGGTCTGACGTTTGACCGAAGAATAGCATGGGGTCCTCATATCAAGAAAAAAACGAAAATACTTAACCATTAAACTATTAAATTCACTCCTCTCCAAACGTTCAACTCAACTTAAACATAAATGAACACTTATAATTACTGAAACCTATTTAGAGATACATGGTATAAGAAATATTTAGAGATACGCAGATATATGGAACAGCTAAAAAGACACATATTAACAAATTCCAAATCTTGCAGGCAAAAACAAAAGCAGCCTGGCACGTAAGCAACATAACGTTAGATCCTGATCTACGACTGCCAATAGTAAACGTCCTAATACACTTATAAACGAAATTCCCGATAACATCCAGAGAAGGCTAAAAAGGAGCTGGATGAGAGACCTCCTAGACTAAAATAAAAAAATAAAGACTGGAGGTGTCACTGGGTTCTGCTTCCTCTCATGCCTTTCACGCCATTTTCTTTCTCACAACAGATTCACTGTCGGTCTAATAGTTGTTAGCAGGTGTGAATAAAGATATAAAGTAAAAAAAAAAGAAAAAAAAAGTATAAAGTATAAAATTGGCCATGTTTTATTGTTTTTATTATTTTTATTTATTAATAATGAATGCAATTATTATATAAATTAAAAGTGATTTTAAGTTATGTTATATTATATTCAGGGTCACCTGTGGTGTAGTGGTTAGCATAGCAACCTACTAAACCCGAGATCGCGGGTTCACAGCCCGGCAGATGACCTTAGGATTTTTTAAAGGGAGTAAAAAATCCTTAGCCATGCCGTTCTTCGGAAGAATGGGCGTCCCGAGCCTGTGCGATGTCAGGTACTCGTTAAAGATCCCTTTCCTAATTATACCTTGATAGGCAAAATTTAGGTCTCCCACCGTAGCATCGTCCGATTAGCCATAGCAGCATAAAGTGACGTTGAACGAAATAAACAAACAAACAATATTATATTCAATACCTGTAATATTCACGAAAGTATTAAATGTTAACTTGATTTAAAATTGCATTGATAAAATTCTTTAAAGACATGAAAAATAACAATTCATTTACAAGTTATATGTTTGTGAGAAAAAAAATGTCTATAGGTAGTTGCACCCCGGAATTACTCTAAACGGGCTCTGTTTCATTTAAAGTATAGGTAATACCAATAAAATTAAAATAAAACGAACCAAATATTGAATAAAATAGTGACCTGAATGCTCCTTTATAAGAAAAAAAAAAAAAAAATCTCTATTGATAAAATAAGTGTCCACTTTCCAGTCATCACTAGTATTTCATAGTGAAGATCTAGTGTTATCTCTTCTCCTTCCACCTACTTTGAAACCATAGAAGGGTTCTTTCGATTTTTTTTTTTCTAGTTTAATTTACGGTCCAACTAACGCCTTTACTTTGTTTTAAAATATTTAATTCTCAGATTCTTCCGTTTGTCCCCGAGCCGCCAGAAGGGGCCAAATTAATTGGAAGAAGGACCGGTCTTGTCTCCTGCGGGGGATAAAATCACTTTCTTGTCCACGGTCACTGAACCAACCACATCAAATCTCGGGATCGTCTGGCTTAGCTCTACTGCGAAGAGTGTAGTAGTAAATACGATGGAGTATAATATTATTCATTCCGTTATATTAAATAACAAGTAAATTCATTAAAATTGTTAACTTCCATCGCACTTTAAAATATTTATTTGCAAATTTTCATCCTTTAGAAGAACTCCAAATATCTTTTAAACATTACTTATATCGAAGTAAGGTGAAATGAGAGTTGAGTAATTTTATTAAAGATTGTAAACCATTGAACTCTGTATTTTCTATTTATTTATTTTTTTAATCTTTATAGTTATTCACACCTGTCAATAACACTGATAATCAGGGATTTTGATGATGGATAAAAATACATTCTCTTCCTCTCCTTATTTTTTCTCCAACTTAGTCAAGGAGGTCCCTCATCCAGCTCCTTTTCGGCCTAGTCAATATATTATCTGGTATGTGTTTAGTGCTCAAGTCATTTAAGAGTGTAATGCAATGTCCTAGTAATTTTAATGGAATCACTCATTGTGGATCAGTATTTGTTCGTTAGTGGTTAGTATGAAAAAGACAGTAGAGATATGTTTCTTATGAACTAGTTTGATTAAAGAATAAATATAAAAAGGGATGTTTTTTTTTTTTTTAATAACCTTTTTATTTGAGTAATTACAAGCTGCCTCACTCAAAGGCAGTGAGTAATATGGATGAAAAAGACTCATTCATACAATATATGTATTGGTATAAAATAAGGTAAAGGAAAGTAAGAAAATTAAAATAAATATCCTCTAAATATACAAGAAATAAACTAATATGCTAGTAATAAAATAAAACATCATAATATAAAATAGGTAAAAATTGTCGAAACCAATAAATAAAAAATAAAAATTAAAGAAGAAAATAAAAGAATCATAGATACATTCATACTCTATATACAAAATTTACAAACATTCCGGGGAATACTTCTAATTTGGAGGGCAAGCCAGACCCCATAGTTACTAATAATAATTACTACAGATTTTTTTTCCAATTATTCCAATTCCTTTTTTTTTTATGCCATATTTAAACATATTTTAGATAAGAGTAAGGTATCTTCAGTTTGTTGTTGGTTCGTAAGTAACGAAAAATAATAAATTTTTAGAACTTAAATGAAACACAAATTTTCAATATTCTTCAGAGGTTTCATTTGTTCAAAATGTTTTTAAAGAACGGACTACTTTCCAAGTTCGTTCGGTCAGCTATCAGCTGCATTTAGATAGCCCCATCGGAACGGGCAATAAATAACAAAAGGGAAAAGTTTAATAAGTAGCAAGAGATAAACTAATTCAAGAAGGCAGGGGTTTACTGCTCAGCAGAGAATTATCCCCGGCGGACAAACAACTAATTCTCCTAACTCGAGATTAGCCCAACTCTCTCTTGACTCTATCTCGGCGAAGGCCCCGTTCGGAAGTCTTCTTTAGGATTTTATTGTGGCCGTAAAACTGTTCGCCTGTGTCGATCCGGGGTGGGTGGGGCGCAAGGTCGCGCAAGTCGAGTGCGCATCAGCGCAAGGGTGAATGTACCTCAACAAAAGGGTAAGGCTTTTCGGGAGACCTTTCTCGATGTTTCCTGAAGGTTAGCTCCTACGGTGCGTATAAAACGGCTCGTTATCAACGCAATAGTGGCAACTCATTACGCAGCTTGCCAACGTTCTTCGCGCTATAAAGCTTGTCGAGAGGCGACGGAAATGTCACCTCTTTCAGATATCCCTTGATGTATTTTTAGTTTTATTTGTCTCACGTAGATAATAGCGTTATTTTGATTCTTCAGTAAAAACTGCTATTTTTTTTTTTCTAAAATAGTGAAAAAAAATTTCATTATTAATTACTCACCACCCAAAATCTCTCATTCTTATAATATATATTAATTTAATTTAAAAAAAGGTCGTCTTGTTTTTGTAAAAACCATTTCTTCCGTTCATTATTGTATACAATGTAAACTGATACATTTAAATTCTAACCAAAGAAATTATGACTCCTGAATTTTTTTATTTTATTTTTTTAAATTTTGTTTTATCTGTTTTCTTTATTCACACCTATCAATATTGTAATTGACCGATGTGGATAAAGAAACAAAGTATAAAAAAATACGAGAATTTTAAAATAAATAAGCCAGATTACCTATTAACATTAAGTTCCATCAAAAAAATTCAGAGACACGGAATTATTTTCTTTCTAACTTATGTCAAAGAACATCAGTAGCAGCTGATATTTTAAATATTTTATTTAAAAATAAATTATGTCTCAACAGTTCTATTGGCTGAATCTATATCAGATTTATGATTGTTACACGAACAAAATGTAAACATATAAATGTTGTTAATTTCTAATTAATAGATAAATTGCAAATTTGATATTGGTTTTTAATCATTTTCTTGATAAAACTTTTTTTTAAAAAAATTTAAGATTTTTTTTAATACAATAATGTTATCTAAAAGATTTCTTGGGTATCATATTGAATGTAAAACAACACATTGAAATTAAAATAAAATATTTACTTGTTTTTTGCGGTAGTTGTTAAAAAATCATAAATAGCGTAGGTATTTATATATTTAAAAGAATTTTGTTGCTTCATTTAATTTAATTATTATTTCATTAAATTTATCAATAAAATTTAACAGTTCTCATTCAGGAGGTCGAAATATCTGAGGCCTCTGAAAAGAAGATGGCCGCGGTACCTTGTAATATAGAACATTTATTGAGGTGCTAGCAATGGGTTGTTTCTTTATCAAGTTTTCTACACAATTACTGAACGTATATTGTCTGTATAGTTGTAAATAGATATTTTTATTTTATTTTATCCCACGTTCGGGAAGAGTAAATATGAAAAAAATCCTGTCTGTTCCTAAAGAAATTCATTATTAGGTAAGTGATAAACAATTTATGTTTTCATTAATAACAAGCACACAACGTCATAGCTTCGCTCACTCTCATAAGAAAAGAACTTAGATTATTTTAATTAATTGAGATTTAATTTTTTAACGATAAAAATCTTGTTTTGAAGTATGCAATTGAAAATTAATTCTTTAATGATATTTTCACACAAAACTGTAATCCTTAATCTACTACAATTCCACTGATTAGGTGGCTGAAGATTACGCCAAAGCATCATTGGACAAGCAATGGTAAATTTTAACTTATGAGTTTGTAATCTAGATGGACAGATACCCATGCGGATAATGAACTGCATTATCAGGGCTTACAACAAAAGGCCTATGAATCATATTTTTAAACACAATATCAGAAAGCAAGGGTTCGATATTTTGATTAGTCAATAATTTTTATTACGACAGAAATAATATTATCTATTACATCTGGTTAAGATTTTATTTCTAACCATAAAAGTTAGTTACGAAAATCGTTTCTGCCACTTATCAAGGTGTACCTAATATTATCATAGTAAAAATTTCTCTTGTAAACATTCCTAAAACTATAATGATGTAGTTAAAATTTGATATAGTTGAGTCCAATAGTTTTGAGATTTGTAAACTTGTGTTGCATAATGGCGCTGGCCACATATCGGTCGATTTTAAAACCTCACTTGAATCCAGATATTGTACCACATATTTATGGCTCTATTAATAGCAATTTAACAGAAAATATGTATATTTCATAACAAATTTCTAGCTTTATATAAACCGTACCGTTGTAACCTTCCTTAAATGATGCTCGACACCTATTTGTCGATTTTAAGACTTCACAGTGCACCACATATTTATTGCTTTTTAATAACAATTTAATTGAAAATATTTAAATTTTATTATTGCTAAACTTTCCTAGGACTATAATGATGATGTAGGTAAAATTAGGTGCAGATTGGTTCAGTAGTTTTCGCGGTTAGTAATAACAAACAATAAATGGTTTGTCCTTTTATAATATATTATAGATTTTTTTATTTATTCATATAAATAAAAATACAAAAAGTAAACAATCGCTGGTCAGAAATGCCCCAGTAAGAGAACCACTCCCTGCTAATGTGTAACAATCGCCTTTTTTTTTACGATTCAGGTCGAGTTACGGCCTTAGTTGCTCCTTCCACGTAAGGTCCAGTTCCATTACGCCCAACGGAAAACAATGCTTTAAAAAAAAAACCATAAAAGTGTCCGAAGGGTTGTATTGTATGACGCAAGGGCTTAGCCCAACCCTTGCAGGACAATTGCGTACAAGGTCACGCAGTTTTTTCTCCAGGTCTTTCTGCACAATAGTTGTCCTACGTAAGGTCTATCCTTATTTTTTTACTGTTTAGTTTCAGTTGAGTCAGTGTCGGATGTGTTCGCGTAGGCGGAGGAGGTTAACTCAGTGAGTAAGCAACAATTATTGTTTTTTAGACTCTTAACATTATCAGTGCAATTAACAACCAACAATTTTTTCAAATTATATTCTGCAATTGAATCGTGAGTATTTATTAATTTTTATACTTATAATACATAATTTTAATAAATAATATATCATTTTTTCATATATAATATATATATATATATATATACGCACAAATATCTACATAAATGGAAGTAGATATGTGAATATATGTTTTTATTTATTTGTAAATATTTTGTCTTATTAGCATACAAATACTTCTTAAATTTTTTCTATATATCTTTTCTTATCTATTCATAATTTTTATTTTATTTTATTGATTTCATTTCTATATTTCTTTCTTTTTCCTGAACTCATTGTTAATTATTATAATAGCATATTGTTATTATATCATCATATTATCATTTTTTTCCTCTCTTCTTTTTCTTATGTATGTATTTATCCCCAAAGTTCTATTTTCAATTGTACGTGTATCAACTTTTATGCAAATTATTATCTTCGTTAGTAATTAAAATAGCCAGACAATGAAACAAATTTATTATACATGTTTGTTATTCTTAGGGGACAATATGTCCCTGAATAAAGATTTTTTTTTCATTTTCTTTTAATTATGTGAATGTTTTAATTGAAAAGGATCAGAATCGTCCATCAACACTGCGCTAGAACTATGCAAAATCATAATTTCTGCAACGTATACAAAAATTGAAATATCTTCTAGATTTTATTTAAATTTCAAATATTTATTTAAATTTTAGTCAACAATTTATTTCTACATCAAATAAATTTTGATTATTTACAAAATGAAGATTTTTTTATAAATTAATGCAATGGTCATAATTAATTTTGAGTTATAGATCATTTTAATTGTATTAATATTTATAACAATTTTTTTTTATGAAGAAATGATGATCATTTTTTTAATATTCGTTATAGTATACTTTTTTTTCCCCCTTTCAATTTTTTTATTGACATCTGAAAATTGTACTGTGAACGGTAAATATCAATTGTCTGTTTTGATTGAAATATTTTTCATTAATAATTCATAGTATTTAGTAATTTTATATTTTAATAGAGGTTACAATTTAAGAAATATTTCTCAGTATATAACGTTAAAATTTAACTATTATAATAGTCTGGTCCAGAGGAAAAAATATTTATGTCCATTCGTATGTATTTTGTGAAAACATCAAAATAAAGTTTACCATTGAATGAAGGGTCATGAAAATTTCAATCACAATTATAAATCAAACAAGTTACAATATCAATTACTTATTCCAGAATAGTCAATTTATCAAAATTGTATTTCTTATTGCATTACTTAATTCTTAAAAGAAAGAGACGTCTGCATCTCATAAGAAAAATATATTTCTTTATAAATACTGAAAACATGAATATTTTCTTTCATTCCTTTTATTGCCTTTTTTATTGATATTTAAACCATTTCAATCTGAAATATTGTACGTAAATTTTTAAAATTTGTAAATTCCTGTTACATTTATAATTATAAAAATGTACGTTTATTAAGTAAAAAATTTTCTGTAAATAATTAACATTTTGTTCTATGTCCAATATTTGGTCCAACATTACAATGGAATAAAACTAATCTGACTCAAAATAAAAGATTTTTGACTGAATCCCAATTATATTTAAATTGATCAATTTATCTAATCAAATAACAGCTACGAATTGCTTCATCTTCACTAAAAAAGTCATTACAGATTAATCATGCAATTAATTGCTGGTTTTTTTGTTTGTTTTATTTTTGTGAGTTTAATCTTAAAAGTTCAAGGTTTTGTAGTTTTTTTTTTAAAATAAAAAACAATTATAAAGTGAGAAAGGTTCGAAAATTAGTTTTTACTATTTTATACTAAAGTTATTAAATAAGATCAAATAATTGTTAAGTAATTTTATTAATATGTATTTATATTACTATGTATTATCATTAAATGAATTTTAAACTTGTTTTTTATACAAATACCCGTACTAATCCATTAATATAATTTTAATGAAAAAAAAATTCATAATAAAAACAAAATAATGGTTAATCAGAAATCCCCAACCCAATAGATATTTGTTTAACTTTTAAGAAAAAAATAAGTTGATCCAATTTTGTTAACTAAAAGTTGTGAAATAATTTTCTAATACGTTCGTTAGAGACTAAATTGTAACGGAGTTTAATTGTGCCTCGGAGGATTATCTGGAATATAATGGGAAGCAAGTTGAGAAACTAGTGGATTTGAGTGGTTATGGCGGTTACTATGAAAGGATTGGTATCTGGTTTAGTCTAAATCATCAACATATGAAACATTAGGATCTTTATGGATAAGTCTATTTGTGACATACAGCTTTGAACATTTGTCTAGTAAATTTTGAAGTACTCTGTAATGACCGGCAGTTTTTTGTAGTTTTAGTCTTGAATTAATAATTTGAAATTCGTAAAACCTGGACCTACAATCATTAAATTATTTCTTGTGTATATAATATACAATGTCATCAGTTGTATACATACTTGATCTGTAAAACAAAATGTGACCATCGGTTTTTGTATGAGTTGGATTCGCTTGTCCGATTTACTAATAGTCTGAATCAGGTTTTTTTAGTACATTATCTTTAAATTAGAGGCTAATCGTAGAAAAATATATTAGAATGGTTGAACCAAAATTTAATATACTATAAGAATATAAATGATACTATATACATATATATTTTCTTATCTTTTTTTCCCTTTTATAATGATTAAATAGGTATATAAAGAAAAAATCAAGAATGAAATTTATCTTTTTTTATGGAAATAATGAACTAATTTAAAGTAGAAAATAATCGAGTGCATTTAAGATCAGAGATACGCGCCCATCAATTTAATTGTTAACTTAATTTATTTTTTTTATACAAAAAGATTTACGACCACTTAAATATATATTTTTATATCCTACTTATTGCTAATATATTCATAATTAAATATGGTAATGAAGAGATAAACTATTCCGAGCAGACGGAGGTAGCGGGTGGACTCATGTATTTTAAAAGCGGTACCCATTTTAATACGAGGCCATAAGATAGTCTGGTAGACATTTTGTAGGATGTGCTGGAGGCTGAGATACCAGGTGAGACCTGGGTTTTTTAAAGGGTTTTTCTGTAGACTCCAGCTGCACTAGAGAAGCTAGATCGATTTTTTATTATTGATTTACCGCCCGCCTCCACGGCAATGGCGATATATATGAGGGCGGAAACTATCCCATCTATTAGAAGAAAAAAAAAAATACAATCGTCTTTTTTTTTAGTCATAAACCATGAAAGTGTTCGTATAAATAATTTCTTCTGTAGATTAAAATATATAGCAGAGTATCTTAGAACAAATAGGTTTATTCAATAGTTATGGTCATAGTTAAGGGACTTGTCGATTTAAAAGGAAATTTCATTTATAATATTTTTGGCAATATATGTACTTAGATTCTCGTATATACGTGTACACGAAATATTTTTTTTTACTTCAAAACATCTTTATTCAAAAGGAAGATAGTACATTGATACGTATACCATTAAAATATAATGTATCTAAACAGAGTTATATTATATTTTAATTATATATGTATCAATGTACTATTTACACGAAATATACAACTTAAAATTATAATTATTATAACTCATAAACATTGTTTGTACTTGGGTATTATGTTTGACAGACACCTTAAGTTTTCGGCCCACTTACTTAATAAAATAAGAAAAGCGAGATTAAAATCTTACTAACTGAACCACTTATTATTTGCTACAAATTTAGCTTTACGTTTATAATTAATTATATAGATAGAAATTTTATTTGTCTTTGTGGGCTTCTTCATAGAAATAGAGCCTAGCTTGGCTATAAATTACAATATTGTGGTTTTAACAATTTATGTACATATTATTTCAAAAAAATAACATTTACTAACACATTCTGGTTTTCAAAACATAAATAACAGATTAAAGAATAAACAATCATTGGTGCTATGATAGAAACAATGAAAAATAAGTAAACAAAATATCACTATAAAGATTTTTTTTTGATTTTTTAAAAAAAACATTTATTGAAATTTACAGCTGTACAGAATGTATACATCAAGTAAATGTATTGACAATAATTATAATAACATGTTAAAACTTGGAAAGAACTACTCATCAGCAGCACTTAATTAAAACTTCTACACTAGAAGGTCTCTAGGCCATCTTCGTTTCAGACGCCTCGAAGGATTATCATGAATGGAGTGGGAAGCAAGTTGAGAAACTAACGGATTTGAGTGATTATGGAGCTTACTATGAAAGGATAGGTATCTGTTGTAAGCTAAATCAGCAACATATGGAACATTAAAATCTTTATGGATAAGTTTATTGGTTAAGGATTTTGGATTGTAAGGATTGAATACGAGATGAATTGGATGATTTAGTGGAGCCCCAAAAAATTGTCTATGATAAACAATTTAGCACTTTTGGGACTCCCATAGCGTAATAATACAATTTATGTAACTTATCTACACTGTCGATATTGAGTACAGCTTGGATACTTTGGGATACTTGGATATTTTGGTTATCAGAAGATTTTAAGATTAAGTGTTGAAGAAATTGTTGTTTTTTCAATAGATTCTGATCTGTTCTGAATTAACATCTCTTAATTGGCTGACACATTTCAAAAATTAATTATATATAAATGTGTAATCCGAACATCCTTGCTTTATGGGGCACCATTATTTTCATTCATTTGAAAAAGTGCAAACAGCAAACTTTAATCATTCCAGAATGGTATAATGAGAAAAATTGTAAAAGGTAGTACAATGTAAAGAGTCAAAACTACAAAATATATGAGGAATTAAAAGTTTAAAAAATCAAGGAGTTTTTGCCGATAGAAAAGAAAAATTTTTCGATACCTTAAAAAACCCAATAGGACCAAAGCGATGGCAAAAATTATTTTAAATTTTAAATTATAAATATAAGTTACTTTAGAGTGAAAGGCATATACACATAAATAAACGGTGAGCCCAATCACCTAATTATTAGTGTAATTATATTAATTGATAAAAAATTATGATAAACCATCTAGGACTCTTAAAATGCTAGAAGAGGAGAATGTTAAACAAAAAAAATTATATAAGATTAATACAATAAAAAAGGGGTTATAAAAAAAATGTAATAATTATAATATAATAAGATAAGCTTACTTCTATTATATTCTGTTATAAAAACTATTTAAAGTAAAATTATATTTAAAAAAATACGTTTCCTACTATTTTTTTTTTAATATGTCATAGAGAAAATGATTAATAGCGAAATACAATAAAATCTTATTCTTGGCTAATATGGGTCGTTCCAAAAGAAAGAAAAATTTATTTCATGTTCCTATGACATTTACGGCTTCTCATCTGAGATCTATTTCGGCAAACGGCCTCTTGGAACATTAAACGGGAGTAAAATAAAACCTGCGGAAGCGTCTAGTTTGAATTCGTAATATTTTTTAAGGAGCATTTGACTGTCATTGTTTTATTATCTTCATAGATAGCAATAAAAAAAAAATTATGACCTCAAATTTGAAATACTGGAGCAGTATCCGGTTTCCCAATTGATGTATCAACTGTTAGATACAATAAAAAAAATATATATAATTACATTAAAAATTTTTGTAATACTAGATTTATACTACATCAGTTGCTTATGTTACATACAATTGACAGTTAATAAAAAAATAGTTTTTAGTTTGATTTTTCAAAATTATTAATATCATGCTAATAGCAGAAAGATTATACTTTTATAACGTTGATTGTAGTAGTTAATATTAAATCAATATTGAAAAGGAGTTTAAATTTTGTAGGACATATTTATAGTTTTTTTTTCAGTTTAAATTATATGTTCATAGATTTCTTATTTGGCCCGAAATATGTCTTCTTCTCCATATTCTGCAAAGGTGTCGAAAGAAAAAAGTAATTGGATTATAAATTTTTCTGAGCGTCAAGTTAATTTTCTTTCATTCGTTCTATGAAACAATAAATTCATCTATGTGATATTGACATAAAAATTAATCCAAAAAATTTCATCCGAGTCTAAGACAAACAATAAAATGAGTTTTATCTACAATAAAAAAAGTTCAATATATAATTTATTATAAATACGATAGAATTTAAAAAAAAAATAAGAATCGATCAGTTCAGTCGTAACGTTTTAGTCAGCAGTTCGCTACTTACTTTCGAAAACTTTCGGAAACTTTAATGTTCTCTTAGAATCAGTACCGTTCAGAAGAAAAAGGAGTTTCGGTTTTCAAAGAAGTAGATTTTTTATAGGATTACATTCGCTTTCATGGAATCAGGTAATATTTCCTTTGAATGGCGTACTTTGATTTATTAAAGTTAGGCCGCTGTAAAACTATAAATATATAAATAAACAAATGTTTTGTTTATATATCTATATAAATCAAATATAGATATAACTAACAAACTATATATAACCAACCCAGCAGTTGTAAGAAACTTAAAGCATTAAAATATCAATTTTAAACAACCGGAAAGTGTTGATCATACATTCGGTACATCTCCATGTCCCTTCACGGTCAATTAACTAAATATATTTTTTTCAATAACAGCTTTTTCCCTAATGGTTATATACTGCCAGGTAATTGGGGGCCGCTAAACCCACCGTGACGTAGATAAGAGAATACAAGTTTTATTGTGACACTTGACAGTGTGTAGGAGCACCTTGCGCAATGTTACATTTACATGTCATACATGTTTATGGCGTCACAGTCTCGAGAGGGGACGTAACAACTTTTCACAGCCGGCCGAATCACGGTTTGAACATTTAGAGGCATTTTTGTTACGGGCAGTCTTATGTTATTATTAAACAGGCGTAACCAATGTATTAATTATTCTAATGACAATTCCAGAACTTTTATTTAGTTCAAAAGAAAATTATTTACATGGATTAGTGAAATAATCTTAATCCTTGGACACATCAACCTAATAATATGGTACATCTGATTGCATAAATTTTAGATAAAGACATTAACAGACATTAATAACAAGACACTTATACATGTAATTTTTTTTTATTTAAATTTTTATTGAGTATTATTGTATTATAAATGAGAATGAAGTAATACAAATAAAATTAATAACCTTTACGAGGTTTAAAGTGAAATTTAAAAAAAATAACAAATGTTAGAAAAAAGGAAATTAAAATAAAAGTAAAAAATACAATCTCATTCTACATGTAACATATAATCAGCCTAGGAATTTCCGAACCAAACCTGTTTATGAAGGGACAAGTCAGGTTCGAAGAGATCCTAGTGCGTATCTATCAACTCACTGGTATAAAAATCCATTTGAGGCTGAGTTTAAAAACATTAAAACAGATTTTCAATTATATAAACAACAAACTTCATATACTTAAAAGAAGAAAAAAAATATAAAAACAAATTTTCGATATCAGTTTAACCAAATTACTACCATATTGATTAAGATTATCCGGCATAAGTAAATTTTATTTCTCGTATTCCATTATGCATTTTTAGTTAAACGTAACTCTATTGACGTAATTATTCTTTTATATCGGTTATTACTCAGTTATGCTTTGGTTATCTTCAACGACGGCATAAAGGGGAGTGAACAGTAACATAAAAATAAACAGCCACTTTCAGAAACTTGAGAGTTTTAATATCAATAAAGATTTTTATCTGTTTTTGATAGAGTTAAGAAACCTCAAAGTTTTTTTCCCCTTTTATTCATTCATATATATATATTTTTTTTTTGTGTAGGGTATGTATATAACCTACCGTTGATTTAGTTGTTTATGTTTGTAGTTTGTTTATATATGTAGGATGTATATATAGGATATTATGAATTAATTAAAATTTATTTCTTAGCGAATACTATAGATGAATTTCAACCTTCCAACTCTGACAAGAGCTTGTGAAATGTAAAATTACCCGTCTTTTTTGTCATGAATGTATTATAAAAGGACATTAATTCTTAGCAAACTAACAAATAACAATTTATTGTTTTTTATTGAAAGATGGAATAAAAATTAAGGAATATAAAAGAGTTTACATTGATTTATTATTAATTACCGTTTATACAGAAAAAAAAATTAAATTTTATTTTGATAAATAACAGTATAAAAACACTAATATAATAACTTAATTATAATTCTAGAGATAAAGGCTTTTACGTTAGTCAAGAATCGCACTTAACTTCCAATGGAATTTATTATGTATAATTAATTTATTAGTTGGGCAATAATTTAATTTTTCTATTAAAAAAAAAATTCTTTATTTATTTTTAAATTGTTTGTTTACAATTGTTTGGTGTTATAACCTTACAGGTAATCAGAAAAGGCCTTACATCTATTTCCAGAAATGAAGTAAATAACATTAAAACTATATTTTATGGAAATATATTTTAATTCTAAAAAATTATATTGTGATATATAAAAATAATATGTGAAATTATATATAATATATAAATATATATACAAATGGTTATAAAGATATATTAAAAATATATAAATTGACGTTATAAATCAATACAATCAGTCTTTTGTAGAATGAATGAATGAATTTTAATTGTTTATGGAATATACTAAATAACCATTATTATTTATATGTAATATTAAATATTACACTAATATTAATTATTTAAGTAAAATTATATATATATATATATATATATATATATATATATATATATATATATATATAAATTGTTTTAAAAATATTATGTGGCAGCCATTAAAAGAAGCAGGGGCCGCCATGTCGGCTGTATGGCCGGGTGTGGAGCCATCGCTGGCCGACAGCACACTTCCCTCGTTCCCCTGCTCAATGGCAGCTAAACTACTAATGGCTACCAAACAACCAATATCCAAATTATATATATATATATATATATATATATATATATATATATATATATGAATTTATTATTATTATACATTTTTAATGATCTTTTTTTATTGGAAAGAATGATATGATACTTCAGTAATAAAAATTTAGTAAAGAACTCTAAAGAAAATAATCAATGATATACGCTCAAAAAATATAAACAAAGTTTAATGTTAGAAAAAAAAAACCCTGTTCATTTTATTTTAATTATTATAATATTAAATTTATAATTAAAACTATATATTTTTGTTTATGCTAAAGAGTTACTAACTCTTAAAGAAATATTTAATAAATTATTATTTAAAATCTAACAATTTTACGAATTTTCTATTGTATTTATTTAGTTGAAATAATACTCATAATAATTTATCAATAAAAAGATTTTTCCGCTGCCTTCTTATTTGTTATTAATTTTTAGAGAAATATATAATTAAATACTTCATATAAAAAATAGAAAATCATATAAAATAAAACGATTCTTAATTATTGTTTTTTAAATAAATTTTAAAACAGTATAAACTTTACTAATATAAATTTTATAATATATAAATCTTTTAATCGTGTATGGAATATACTTAACTAACCATTATTATTTTAAAATAACGATGAATAAAAAAGCTTTAATTTATTCTTTCAGCATAATTTGGTTACTAGAAGAGTTCTCAGGGGAAAAAACAACATATTTTCTGTTCTATGTTCTTATTATATTTTAGCTATATTAATTATTATATTAAATCATAATATACCTAATCCCATCACTTTTAGTGAATATTTCTAAATAATTTATCACTGAATGAACTTCACATTCTCTTTATTTTAGACTTCCGTAATGGCGGCAACCGTTTGACATGCCCTATTCCATTTTATCCTCAAATTTTGTTTAAAAAATGAAATAAATATAACAATTATAATATTAATATAGTCGTTTTAATAGAGCATAATATAAATTTAATTAGAAAGGCCGAATGTTACAAAAATTCGAATACCCATCAATTGATTCAGATAACTGCTCAATAATGATTAAAAAGTTTATAAAATTTAGATATATAATTTCGTTATTGTTGAAATAAAAGTTTTAAAGAGTATATTTAAAAAAATAAACAAATAAAGAAAACTTCATTTTGTTGTCAAATAATTATATATTTAAACCATTATTATATCTTACAAACAAAAAAGAAAAGTTATAAATAAGTGTTTGATTTTTAAAGACATTGGTTGTATTGAATTTTTTAAAAAACATTGTCATATTTTCGTAACTCATTATTATTTTTAATTTAAAAAAAAATATAATTCAACTTATATACAGTATAGTTTATATTGTTTATAGGGTAAACCAGGCAGTTATTAACACCCTATCTTAAAAATTAGAAAAAAAAATTATTTAGCAAAAAAACAAAAAAATGCTTTTCAAATCACACAACTTAACTGTGTTAAAGTACATTCAATTCTGTTCGTATTTTAAAAGATATCCTCAGGGTGTCAATCCATAACTGATTTTATTTTTTTTTTTTTTTTTTTTTTTTTTTTTTTTTTTTTTTTTTTTTTTTGCCACTAACTTGTAGAATACATTCCAGTAATAATGTTTGGTGTAAATATTTTTGCTTAGTTTAAAGTATAGTAATTAAGGAAAAATCACTGCAAATTTCAACTTTATTGAACTTCTTTTTTCTATATTTATAGTATGAATATTTCCAAATATTTCCTTAAGGGTGTCAATAACTGTCTGGTTAACGTATATATTTGTTCTGTTCTCTTTTTTTTTTATCATTTTTTATTTATATCTTACTGAACATATTGTGTGAGTGGAATCATATAGCCATTTATATTAATTGTTGCCACACATTTTATGCAGATTGCAATAATTACTCCATGAAAGTTCTAAAAAAAAGAAAAAGTCAGATAGAATAAATCCAATTTTGATAGATTGTCAATTTCTATTTTAATTTATTTATTTATTTTTTTAGAAGAATATTGCTTTTAATGAATTGCATAAATAATACAATAAGTTAGCTAAAGGTCTGTAATATGGATGGTAAAGAATTTATTCATACAATCTGCGCAATGATAATAAATATGTTGTCAGACCAAACAACATATAAAATATGAATAATAAATAAATATAAATTATAATATGAAAAGAAAAATCATAATCATTTCATATTTTGTTACTGTTTTATTTTGCTTTTTTTACTGATGCTTGTTTCGTTTTTAAACCGTTATTTATGAAACAGATATTATCGAAATTTCGTATTATCTTATCCCGTAACTTATATATATTTAAGGTTACTTGTGCTCAACGGAAATGACAAACTCTAAGTTATACTAAATTGTAGGTTGTTTAGAATTGCTAATAGAACGATGAGAGGACTCGTATATTGGTCCGGAGCAAACATCTTATACCGCTCGAAACAATTTAATGGCAAGGTTTAGGTCCCGGAATGAAATCTTAAACTCAGAATAAACAGCTTTCGGTTTTAACTTGTGTAGGAAGCAGTTACATCCTCTACTTTATCCCCGCGGGTCCGCACTCTCCGATAATTCTGTTCGGAATATTTATACCTCGCCCCTCCAGGGGTAAATAAACTTGTTGTTCTTAAGGATCTGTCTATAGAAACAAACCGGAGTTGTGTTTGGAATGGTCTGGACACTGTTAGGGCATCTCATGGCTTCTGGGGCTACCGAAAGGGGATTTTGAATGTAGGATTGGGCAACGATTTTGGGAACCCAAACACGGCTTTATGGTGGAGTAAATATTTGTCTTCTGAAGTTCCTGGAACCGAAGAAAATTAGGATATGATACTGTTTATATAGATGTGATAAAAATTTAGTTAATTATTTTTTTATCCCATCTGTTTTTAACAAGGGAAAAAATACCGGAGCTCATTAAATAATTCTTATAAAAATAATCTTTTCCTCGAAAGAAATTCTTTAGCTTTAGCGAAAAAATAAACAATACATACTAATACTATTATTAATTAAATGCTTTAATGAATATTTTAATTTTAAAAAACCAAAGATTGATGATACTATAGCATTGAAAGCTAGGAGTATAAATATATATATATATATATATATATATATATATATATATATATATATATGAAAGTATATATATGGAAGCCGAAGGATAATCTTGTTCCGTTATTTTCTTGTCGAATTATATAAATAAATTACATAAGTACTAAGTACCAGCAAAATATTTGGAATCACTACAACTATGTAGTTTTTCTCCATTTTGATAGTTATTAGGATAGGAGCTTAACGTCATTATATAAGTCATAAGACAATGTGTGTACCATGATAAACACAGATCACAGGCGGAATTTCTTAACTTAAAAAGAAGTTTTTTTAAATTCTTTTTCTTATATGGTACCCCTATATAAGGATTTTTTATGTGTATATTTATATGTTTCATGCCTTAGAGGCATATTAAATGTATGAATATAACAAAACATATATAAACAAAAAAGATAAAATAAAGAAACATAAAAAAATCAAATAAAAAAAAAAAATCATCTAGGCAACAAGAAACTAGCTCCGCTGCCCATTATTAGTCAGTGTATCAAAACCGATCTTTCTTATAAATGTAAGCCAGTCTCAAATTAAGAAAATAAATTTTGTTCTGTCTCTAGCAATGTTCCATGTTTGAGAATGATTCTTTTTATTAGATCAAATCTTTATCTTTCAAATCATTTACAATGTATCTTAACTTATGTTGTATTTTCTATTAATAATAAGAAAGATACAATTGTCTGTATACAATTTTCATATAGCTTTTGTATTTTGCATTTTCATATTTATTTAATATATTATGTTTATTTATATAATTTTAATTTATTAGCATTCGATTATGCGTCGTTAATTATCTCTATTAATACAACTATGTTGTGTCTACATTTGTACATCCAGAAGCACTTTTTACGTCAACACTTAACTATATAACCTTTATTGTTATTAGCATTTTTAAATTCAATATATTTTAAATACAATACATTATGTTACTTTATTGATATAAATTACATTTTAGCAAATAATTTACCATAGAGGGATTTATTTACATAATAAAGTTAAACATTGCTTAAATCTCTTTATGTATTTAAAAGATAAAACGTATTTCATGGTAATAGGTTTTTCATTAAAAATAAAGAACAAAAATTAATTCATTATTTAATCTCTTATTTAAGAGTCATGTGATTGAATAAGATCGTCAACTTTTATCTTATCATTCAATTTAGCATGTTAAATAGACATGATTAAAAAAACTCGCATGTGATAAGGAATTGATAATATCAGCAAACCGTTCAAGAGATAATATTCCACATTCATGTGTAACGCATGTAATCGATATAAATATATAATTTCTGATTTTAACGCTGAAGTAATTTCCTGGACTAACTCCATTAAAATTATATTACTGCTCAAACCTTTCTGTTGACAGCAGTAATTCTACTCCTGACAATGGGTGTCAATTCTCACCTGTCTTCGGACCTCTTGACGTGATTAATATGTATGTCGTCGTCAGGAAATTCCTGTTTCTCAGACTCTGATAATGAAGGATATCGTATGATCAGGCAGATATATATTTTTTATTCAGCCAGTCAACTTCCTGAAATAAGAAAGTCAACGGGTTCTGTACGAGATTTTCAACAAAAGATTATAAATTTACTCATTACAGCAACATGGGAGAATTACAACATAAAGTGGGAAGAAATTAACAATAAATGATTGAATAGTATTTTTATTCAGTTAATCATAGTATATGTATTCCATAATATAAAAAAAGGAAATGAAAAATATACTAAAAACAAAAAAAGAGAAGAAAACAATAAAGTAATTTATGAAGTCAACCTTACGGGTTTCCTATGAAAAAAAAAAATTAAAAATTAAGATCATCATAAAAATATTCATATAATACATTTTTTATGAGTAATAATGGTACCCTCCTCTTGATGTCCAAAAAAATTTATTATTCAATAAATTTAATTATTGTATAAAATTTTAAATAAATAAAACCTTTTTCAAAAGTAAATAAAAAGATATATTATGTAAAATACAATATACATTATATATTATACGTATACCGGGATATACTTATATCTTTTGAACAGAAAATGAAAACCATATGTTATAGTATATCCCTGGCTATCTTGAAATGGATAAGTCAAAATAGTAAACATTCTGATATGACATTTTTTATATATGATTTTTCCTAAATCCTGTAATTACTCTGGGAATACAATTAGTGCCAAAATAGATACTAATATTTTACAACGGAGATATTAAAAACCCTGCTTTGATGTTTAATAATGAACTCGTTTTAAAGAAAATTTTACCTATCTACAACTTCACGACAACCTCCGATGTAATATAAATTATATCTTATATATACTTTGATATATTCATGTAGTATTTATTTAAATTGATTACAAATTGGCAATGGTTTATATTTATTTAAGAATATATATCATGTAGTTTTTTTACATCTTTTTAAATAATTTTTTTTATTTCTTGATCCGCCAAGGGAAACTTTAATAAATAAATTTCCTTATACTCATTTCTAAATATCATATTACCATAACTTGAGTTGGAACAAAAAAACATATATACTACTATTTATTTATTTATTTTATTTTATTTATTTTTTTTTTAGTATTTTCCGTTCTGCAGTAACCCTATTGGAAGGGATTTTATTTATTTATGTATAAACCATACTTAAAAGTATACAATGTACATGTAATTTTTACTTTTTAATTTATTAATACAATATTGAAATTCAATACAACCAAGCAACAATCTTATTCCATAATCGGAAATATTTTTTAAAAAACTTTATAGAGAAAAACTAAGGAATTTCAGATCTAATTGAGTGTTTCGTATATTCTCATCTTTCTTCTTCTTAGAATAGACTCATTAAACAATCATAATTAATATTATATTCTCGCAATAGAAATTAAACTACGTGAGAAACATGTCATATTAAAACTAATTTAGATAATTAATATTTAATTATAATTATAATTATATTATAAAGTGCATGGACAATGTATTAGAATTAATTGTAATTCCAAAAATTCGTTCCATGATTTCAACTTAATGGAGCATATGCCCATTAACATTTCATTAACTATTTATGAGTCCCTCCTTTTTCTTTTTAACGACGTGATAGTAATGGTAATTTCAGAGTAGTATTTTTTAAAATACATCTCACTAAACAATAAAATGCTAAGGGAAATTTCACTGCGGCTATCGCGAGAATAACAGATAAAGTTATTTGTATCGCCCGTATTCAGAATTCAAATTAGCGCTATTGGAACCTCACAACAGCTATCACTATTTTTATTGCCTCCCGCTATCTCGAAAAGTTTATGATTCTTCGGAAAAAGTCGATATTAGAATTTCCTTTTGTTTTCCAGTATCTTTGTAAGGCTTGTTTATTTTACTCATTTTTTTTTCTTTCTTTTTTTGTTTTGTTTGTATTTTGCGGCCTCTAATAATAGTTATTTTATATGCAGAGAATTCGTTATTTTATAAAGCAGAGGCTGGCCTGTAAATAAATTCTACAAATGCCAGTATAATGCAAGAATTACCATAATGGAGACGGCAATAAAATCCGAGGATTGAGATGGTGCACTCTGGCGTTGCACTCTGAAGTGCACAATCTGAGTGCATATTTCAACTGCATCTCGAGGTGGCAACTTAGCCCAGGTGTTTGGTCTCACCTGCCCAACATGGCCACTTCTGTGGGATGGGATCTTTTATGGTTCCGCTGGGAACATTTTGACCTTCATTACTGTTCCTCTAAGTGATATGAAGGCAATTAAATTAGGCGCTTTCGGAATGTCATTAAAATCTGAATAAAAAGGTGATAAATTAAGAAATAAAGATGTTAATTAATTAAGTGAGACTGAATTTGTTTTTTATTATTAAAATTAGTTACGAACTATTTTAACAAGATACTGTACTGAGATAATCAGGAGTTTTGCATTTTAAAATATAATTCAGTAAAACTAAGCAATTTTTAAATTAAAAAAAAAAAATAATGATTCCGATCTTTTTATTTACCACACGACACCAACTGTTTTTAAATGAGTCGTTTCGAATCAAAACACGTTTCGTCCATTTAGGGAAAGTTTACAGGAGGATAAAAAAATCTAAAAGAAAATTTTTTCGACAGATGAAAAAATTTGATCACATTTTAAACCCAGTTTCAATGTTTGTTTTTGGAGTAGGCTTAATTTTGTGTTGGATTTAAGGGTTTTGTTTTTAAAGTTGCCCCAAAAATTGATCTCTTTATCGAGTTATCATAAATATTTTTTTTCTTTTCCGAATGGGTCAACAGAAGACCTCGTGCCAATTTCAATTCTTTTTTTCTTGTTCCTTTCTTTTCTTCCATTATGCTATCATCTGTTCACCATGTTTCCTCTTTCTGTCCTTAGACCATTTTGCACCAGTCTTTTTCACTTTCCTGCCCTGGAATCCCCTCATTTTCAATACTTTTCGCTGAAAGTTTTCTTTAATGTTTATTTCCTCTGTTTTTTTCTAAATCCCATTTTACTTCATTGACCCAGATTTCTTACCCCACAGATATCTGAAAATCTTACTTGTCCATCTACTATCAGGCATTCGATATAAGTGACCAAAAAACATAAATTTTCTTTTTCTCATTACCATACATCTGATATATATTCTGCATTTCGATATATTTCAGCATTACTTCGTAACTTCCAACCTTCTATTGTGTTTTGTGGGCCTTCCTCATGATTCGCCTTTCTACTATTTCCAATTTATCCAAATTATAGTTTAATGCCAGACATGCACTTGCATATAGGCATTCCGGCTTCAATACTGTGTTGTAATGCCTTTTTTTTTTTCATTTTTGGATAGGCATTTTTTCATTTTAATTATAAATTATATATTTGATACATTGCACATAAATATATATATATATATATATATATATATATATATATATATATATATATATATATATATATATATATATATATATAATCTATTTATTTTATTTAATAGAAATAGTTTTGTCCACCTTCTTCATAAAACACGTTAAGTTTTTTTTTTTCATCTATATCCCCTACATGACATTATTAACCAAATGGAAATTCTCCATCTGTTTTCCCCTTGGCATGACATCAATGTCAGACGCTCCTGAGGAAGGGGTTCCCACGGACTGTGAAGTCGACGACAAAACTGGTCTCCGTAAGTCACAGACCTGGGAGGGGGCAGTTATGGAGGATTATGTAAATATTTGTTTTGACGATGGCCTCCGTTTAAAAGAACATTACTGAACGCGCCATTTAAATTTTTCGCACCGCTGCCTTAGGCAAGACTTGAATTTGATTTGTAACAGGGAGCGAGGGGTGGAAGATGTACAAAGGGGAGACATCTCGACTTGTGTATTCAACGACGATCCGAGAAAATGGGGTGTTTGCACAACGGGCTATTGTCGGCTCACAACAGGCTCTTACCATATTTGTTTATTCCTGTCCTGCGTCCTCTCGGAGGGTAGCTGACGTGTCGAAATATTCACGTCCTAGGACACCCCTTCGAACTTCGTTCAATAAATTTAGTTTCAGGATCTTGTTACTAACAAGATAAAAAAAATAGACATATTTAGTATTCATATTTGTATTTCATTCATAACGTTCTCCTAAATATTTAAGTATTAATTTCAGAAGTTCACTTCTTGATGTGTTATAAACATAATAACAATAATCATGAAATAATAACTAAATTATTTTTTTCAGAAATGAAAACTGCCCGTCGTTTCCGACTGCTACAAAATTTGCTAAACAAGCGTTCAAACCTCTCGATAAATTACAAAAGACCTATTTACATGACAGTAATTAGACCCATGTGGGCATACAGAGTTGAGCTTTGTGGCTCTACTAAACCCTACAATTTTTCTCGTATCCAATCCTTACAATCTAAACTCTTTCGTTAAATCCTCTATGCTCCTTATTGTATCGGAAACAAAATGTTCCGTAGTTGCTGATTTCTCCCAAACCAGACACCTCCCTTTCATAGTAAACTCCATATTTACTCAAATCCACTAGTCTCCAAGTTTGTCTCTTACTCAATTCTCTATAATATTCTTAGGCGTCTGTAATATGGCCAAGAGACCTTCTAATGTATAACTTTTATTGAAGTGCTACTAGTGAGTAGTTCTTCACATGTTATTGACATTTCATTGTAATCATTTTCCCAAAACTTTCTTGTTATTCATAATGTATACAGTTGTAAATATTAAAAAAAGTTTTAAAAAATAAAACAAATAATAAAAAATAAAGAATTTTGACTACACGTTTAGATTAATCTTTTTCACACTCAACAAGTGCTTCTTAGTGATAGATTATTTATATTTTCTTAGGATTACAAGGAACGAATACGCTACTGTAACTCAAGGGGTGTGTCCTTAAGCGAAGTGTCCAGACACATTATGAACAGGTGATACTTGACTGTGAGTGCTATAAGAAATTTCCTTCCTATATTTATTTTTGTATACAAATATAAACAATATAAATAATATATATGTGTGCGTTTGTAAATGTGAACTTTAGTTCCATTTATTGACACAGTAAGCATATGGGTGTGCTGGTGTATGTGATGGGTTATAGTTTATTCACTACGGTTATAGTTTATTCACTGCGGTTTTAGTTTATGTAGAAAATTATGGGATTTATAATCTGCTCTATATTTTTATTTTAGGTAATATTTTATTTTTTTTATTCAATTAAACAATAAGATCGTCAGATCCTGGCAGATCGTACCTTTTTAGCAAAAAGAGTAAACGGAAGGGGTCGTTAGCGTTGAAAACTATCTCCAGCCTCCCGTAGAATGCGTTAACAACGAATGGATATCCTTCCGCCATCTTAAAACAGTTAAATAGTCTAATATTTAAAAAAAAGTGTCCTTTTAAGGTCCGCCATCTTAAAACCGTTAAATATTTTAGTCCACTGTTTTACAGACCTGCCAGGATCTGACGATTTTTTGAGGCCGAAGGACATCCTTGGCCACTCTCTCCATCCACAATTAGATATTAGTTTTCGTCCTTAAGGATCGCTGTTTTAAGATGGCGGAATTTTATTAGTTTTTCGCCCTTAAGGATTGCTGTTTTAACGGTTTTTAAGTTATCCAAAGGATAACTTCTGCCATTGTTGTCCTCCAGTAACGGTTTTAAGATGGCGGACTTTAAAGGGACACTTTTTTAAAAATGTTTAACGATTTAACTGTTTTGAGATGGCGGAAGGATATTAATTCGTTGTTAACCCATTCTACGGGAGGCTGGAGATGGGGGGGAATTAAGAGATGGCTCCTGCTATAAGGACACTGTTTTACAGATCTTTATAATCTTTATAAATATTATAATTTTTTTATATTTTAGAATAGTTTATTCGTCCATCATAAAAATAAGAAAGTTATATATATGCCGGTTTATAGCGTTTGTCTACGCTGTCCGACCTCTAGACTCGTTCTCCATTGTTCACGATTCTGGCAATGATCATCCGTGAGGTTCCTTTCATTCATTGCTTTTCTTATTCCTTCGCCCCACGTTATATATTAGTTAAATATATATATATATATATAATATATATATATATATATATATATATATATATATATATATATATATATATAAACATAGAAAGTTATATATTAGTGTAAATTAAAAATTTTAGATAAATAATTCACATGGAATTTAGTGAAAATAAAAATAGCTAAAAAAAAAAAGCATTAACATTGTTAACACCATAATAACATCTTGTATAATTGTAATACAAACTATGAAGTTGTAACACATTTATTAGTATATTTATTATATTATATATATATTTTTTAAATTACACGATAATAGCTTTGCACAATTTCTAAAATTTCAAATTCTAAAAATTTACTCTAAAATACGCAAGGTTTGTCGATTGAAGTTTCAAATTGTATTACAGGCACCACTCATTTTAAACGAGAGAGCTACAACAGCGTTTTTATTTTGTTATGAAAATGCATTTATTCATTAAATTTATGTATATTAATAATTCTAAATTTATTGTTTTATGTTTATAAAAAAATTCTTTTCACCTTAATTTTTTATTAGGGTATACCATTGCCTATCAACTTTGGATTTTCTACTTGAATAAAATGTGAGGGGTGAACAACGTGTACCACAACAACGCATGATGGATTTTGGGTTTAGTAATTTATTAAGGTGAATTGTTACTAGGGCAACGGTTATGAAATGAGGTTCAACTACAAGGTTTTTTTCCAAAATTTAAGATACCCATGTTGTAGTAACAAAATAACAGATGAACTCGGTTACGTAAGCAATTTTACTCCCTGATAAAGTCCGTTAAACAAATTTAAGGTTAAAATAAAATGTAAGTATCTAAATAAATAATTTTACATCTATTCAAAGAAGAAACCAAAATAAACAGTACTAATAAGGAAACTATCTACATAAATAGAATTTCTTCAGTAGATAGTATTTAGTAAATTTTATATAACCGTGAGATGTGAAAATAAAATAAATTTCCACACTTGAAATAAAAACAAAATGTAATTTCAGTGAGAATGTCAGTATAATAGATAGCGCTGTTTAAAAAGCTATTTCTCTAAAAATTTTATGAAAACTAAACTAAACTCTATAAACTATAAACTTCCAGTTGGCTTATGACAACTGTTCGACAGATTAAAAAATGGTTTAAAAGCCAAGTCATGTTATCAAGTGGAACAAAATATCAACAACGCTTTTTTCACATTTGGTCCTTGCGAAATTCGAAGAAACGGTATTCGTTGGCGCCTAACCTCACCCCTCGGCGTCGCACCATCTGACTGTTTTCGGTCAAGGACACAATTTTTTCGGTTGGACACTAATTGAAGGGACAAAAACTGTGTGAAATCTGGAGCCAAGATGAGAAATCTGGATAAAAAGTGTTTTTTACAAGGAAAAGTATAGCATAACAAACATTAATTACAACATAATGACGTGTGAGAGCATTAGCGTAACTAGAGCCGACCCATAGGGGGAGGGGTTTACCTTGCTACTTATTCGTAAAAAGAAATGAATGCCAATCACAGATTTACTTATAATTTAATGTGAAAGTTTGTTTTATGGAGTTACAATATAATTATAATTTACGAAAGTAAAATCTTTCGAAGTTAAAATTTAAAAATTTACATCGATTTTTTCCTTTTAAGCAATGGTAGAAGGAGGGGGGGAGGTTCGTATCTACAATAACCATCCCCCCTGGGTACGCCAATGTGTGAGAGTGTTATAGGTTGACAAATCATGCTTCGAAGCGTAAAACCCATTTTAATATTTTACAAAGTAATTTTTCTTTTGATTTTAGCTTTGTTAACTTTTTTTTTTCTTTTCAGTTTTTGTTATTACTTGTTTCGTGATCACAAGAGATCATAGTGACCTTAGTGTTTAATGTTTCATTTTTTTATTTAGCATCATAAAATATACTATTATATAAAAGGACAAGCCATTTTTCGTGTTTGATCACTAAGCGCTAAAAATACATAACCAATCTGAACGAAATTTCAACATCATCATGATAGTTCAAGGATGGTTTAGCAATGATGAAGTCTAGTGAATTTCAATTAAACTGATATTACAGAAACGATAAATATGCGGCGCATGAAATTTCAAAATCGACTGATAGTTGGCAAGCGCAATATAAGAAAGGTTACATTGGTACAGTGTTATATACAGCTAGAAATTGATTATGTAAAATTTCAAATTGTTACTAAAAAACCTATAAATATGAGACACGTGAATATCAGTGGAATTTAAAAATCAACCGATTTGTGGCTGGCGCAATTCTCCAGCAGATTTTTCTATGCTATAACTATTGAACACGTATGTACTAAATTTTAAATAAACTATCTCCTTAGTTGAAGGGAGGTTTACAATAATAAAAATTTAAATGTATAATGATGAGTGGCAATAAACCATGGCCGTATTACCTTATAATTTTATGGTTAGAAATGAAAATTCAATCGGATTAAATCGATAAATTTATTTTTGCCGAATACAAAATTATGGTCAAATCAAAGATCAATCCAATGCTTTTTCATAAAGTGTGTAAAAATATGATTCATGGGCCTTGGGATGGATTTAATTTGATATCTTGATGCATGAATAACGGTAGAAATTCAAAAAATTATCTTCAAACAATAAGTTAATAGGCAGATTTCGGTAGAGTTTACCCCTGGTTCCAAATGGTTCTCCAATCTTCAATGGTTCATACGTGATCAGTACAATAGTACCAAGTTAAAAATTTAGACACAGCTAGTGTAATACGTTTTGTGAATGAAATGAAATAAAAATAAAATAAAAAAATAGTGTTTTTCACTACTTCTTCTTTTCCTAAAAAAATTAGGGTTAATCCATAAATTAGATTAATCCACAGATAATCAAAATTTCAGTAAGCATTAAACATAAATTCTAAGTTAGAGCTGAAATCGAAAATTTTAAATTTTGTTTAACGCTGAAATTCGAAAAACTTCACTGAATTTATTTTTTCATTTATCAATTTTTTTTTTTTTTAAGGTAATGAATTCCCCATTTGCTTTATCCAGGGCATATTAAATATTCAATATATAAATTAGACATGGCATATTTTAATGAAGTATCAAAAATTAAAGAAATTTAAAATTAATAATGTTTGCATCCTTCTCTTGCTTTCATAACATCAGTTGATAGGGTATAGTTCTTATAGGATTTTGAATGCCATTGAGAGATATGCCACATCTAAAACAAAACTAAAGATTATTTTTGTTAAAAATCTACTAACTTTATTTTTATTTACTTTTTTTTTTTTTTTTTTTTAGTACAGCTTGTTTTTATTTAATTTATATTTTAAGAATCCTAATATATTTCATATGCCTTAGTTAAAGTATATGGGGGCACGAAATAAAAATCCGAATTCAAATTTAAACGAGAAAAATAAAAAATAAAAAATTGAAAAATATTTCCAAATGTTGAAAAATAAAATATCTTCAACAAGCTGAATCGTCTAGTAAGTATATGTTCCATTGGCAATGAATGGCTCACTAAAGCTCAAAAAAAAATTATTTAAATTATTATTTATGATGAATTAATAAAACATTATTTACTACTAAAGTATCTATATTACTCGTTTTATTCCGTCCACTGTATTCATTATGTCACTCCTATGTTCGGATTACTGGATCACATACACTCATCAGGTACCCAGCGGGTGATACCAATTTCGAATGTAAATCCAACTAGCTTAGAAGGTCGGATATTTATAGCTGTAATCTTTACTGGCATGTTATTTCATCTTAGCAGCTCTCTTTACTATCAGTATAACAACCTTTTATTTACAGACAGGAACCGAAATGAGGATTTCAAAAATAATATTCAGATCTCTAAAAATAAAAATAAAATGGAAACATAAACCTAAAAAAGAAAACTATTGCTGACTATTTTTAATTTGGAAATTGTGAAAAATAACCTAGTTATTTTAAGCTACTATTTTATATTTTAAATTAAATTATATTTCAGATTATAAATTGCATTGAATTTTATTATGATTGGTTGAGAGGTTAATATTTTGCTTATCATTTTTTTTTTTTTTTTTTTTTTTTTATAATACGTTTCTTTTTTTTTTTTTTTTATTATACGTTTCGGGAAAATAAATGCCATTTTTAGCAAATAGAAATTATTAATATTTATCTAAAGTACACACTTATATATTATTTAGAAACGAATCAATGAAGCAATACGTAAAGGCTATTATTTATTTAATAAAACAAAAATATAATTTTTTTTTTTTTATTTCTTAACAAACAAATCTTTTCTCCGAATTATAATTCCTCATACTTTAATTGACTAATTATTATTATTAATTTATATGGTTTCATTTATCTTAAAATATTTAACAATTAATTGATTTGTTTTTTCTTATTTTTCTAAAAAATTATAACATTTCTGTGTACAAAAGTTTAAAGTGTTTAACTGTTGATTGTTTCCAATAATATGAATTTTTCGCTAGCTATCAGAAATTCTTATCGTTTTTGAAATTATCGTTTTTTAAAGTTTAATATATTTTATTTAATTTATTTTCATCTTTAAATACTACCTAAACATGTAAATGTATAGTTAATTTTTAACTATGTTTTCCATAGCTTGATTTATATTTAATGTATTTATTTCGTTTAAAACGTGGGTATTGTTAAATATTTTCTACTTCAACATTTTTTTTTCTTGTTGCTCTATCTACCTATGAAAATTTTCATTTTCATTGGTTTTTTTTTTTTTTTTTTTTTTTTTTTTTTAATAGCACTGCTTAAATTTATAAACCTATAAAGGAAAAGCTGTAAATACGGGCACCCTTTTTGTTTTTGATTTAATTTACTTTCAACTTTTCATCAAATACTATAACAAGTTTCTTAAATTCGAGAATGCAAAACAATGATTAACATCAAATATTTCATGCCAAAAACGACGATTTACAAAATGCTTTCAAAATAGCACCAGGAAAATTGGGCTGTAAATATGGGACTCTTCAAGAAAGTCACCAAAAATAGTTTAAAACAATACAAAACGGAACAAAGTTTATTTATTACAGGAAAAAAAATACTGAAATCATAATCATAATCGGCCCAGCCGCAATCAAAATTCAAAAAAATTAAATTCACATTTTTACGACAGTAATTTTATTTATTTATTATTTGCTGGATCTGTATTTTTTTTTTAAAGATCACCATTTCGTATTAATTAAAAAAAATAGAGTTTGATCTTGGAAATCTGATCTTTGCTTTTATATATTATTCTGCTACCTAAAGAAGATGGCCAGAATCAGAAGCACTAAATCGCTTGTTTTATTACATCTGATGTAGTCAGTGCCATCTGGCTGGGAACACGATAGGATCGAGGATTGAATATTATCTATTCGATAATATCCTAGTCGTGCTCGTTGTAGTCTTGTAAAAGTGGAGGAGGATAAGATTAAATTGTATAATCACTTTTAAGAAGTTGAGTGATCGAGTTAAGTGTTTATTTCACGGTGTGGAGCAAATAGATCTGACATACCAGGTGTCTGTATGTTAAAGTTCGAGGTAGATTATGAACATAATATGGTGAAGTTATGTATTCAACTATCACATTTTTCCTATTTTTTTTTTTATTTCCGATGACTCTTATCTATGTACTGCGAGTTTTTTGTGTAACATGAAATAATTTAGACTAATTTTTCAGTCGAACCTAGATATGTGAAATCTCTTAGCAACAGGATTCCGATCATACTTACAGAGGTATTCCACTTAAACAAGGTTTTACTTATCCAGGTTGAACTGTATTTATTTTTGTTCAGGTAAATTCATCACTATATAGTCTTCTCTCTGCTTCTAGTTAATGAGATATTTCCCAATAATTCGGTTTTTGATCTCGTGTTTATATGAAATAAGTTTGATAAAAATATAAATAAACTAAGAATAATAAAACTAACAGAAGAATAAAAGATAATCTGACTAGAGATTTCTTGGCAAGATACGGGGTATATCTTTACCAATTTAAAGAGATAGAGGAATGGTCTATAAGAGCGAATAGGATTTTGTTCTATAGAAATGTGAAAATTGTTGAATTTTATGTTTACGTAATGTTGTAGAAATGGTATTTTTAAACAATTGTGTGTTGCGTAATTTAAAATGTTTGATGATGCGAGTAGTATCATTTTAATTATTTTGTCAGTTCTGTTTCTACTTTATAAATGTGTATAAGTTTTGCAAACCACAACCTTTTCTCCATAGCTCCAAATGTATTTCAGTAATATGTTATAAATTAGCTTTTTATAGTTGTGATAAATTTAGCAATTTATAATACGTAATTGTAATAAGTTCTTGTCGTTTGAGTTTCGTACGTATGTTCCAAGTTAGCCTACTGTCTGGGTTTAATCCTAACAGTCTTTCCTCCTCTGAATGAACTTTATGTGGTTTGATTTGAAAATATGAAATCAGATGTCTCTTTAGGAGGCTGCATGTAGTACATCACCTATTTTATTTAAACTATTTTTATTAAAAAAGATTGCTATCCGACAAACTCAAGAGTAATAAGAAATTGATTCGTTCAATCGCTAAAAATAAAAAGTTTTAAACAAACACATAAATAAGAAATAAATTGGAAGCCTATCTCCATACATGATTTAATTTACAACTGCCATCATTTGATGTATAATGGTGAGACATGAAACTATGAAATAACATTTTTTTCGATTGGAAGTAATTATTTTTTTTACGATAAGAATTTGATCTGATCAATGTACAAATGTACACCAAATCTTCATCTAAGGTTTTTTTGAGATTTTTTTTTTTTTAAATATTTCTATTTCATACTTTTTTTTAGGTTATTACAATATATATGTATGTGTGTGTGTGTGTGTGTGTGTGTGTGTGTGTGTGTGTGTGTGTGTGTGTGTGTGTGTGTGTGTGTGTGTGTGTGTGTGTGTGTGTGTGTGTGTGTGTGTGTGTGTGAGTTTGTGTTTATATAATAAAAATGTTAAAGATATTTATGTCAGTGCATTCATATATCATTTTTATAATGAATTATGAAAAGGAAAATAAATAAACTTAAAAGGTTATAGGTCCAATAAATTTTAAGTGACAACGGTTTATGTAGCGCATTCTGGCGGTTAGAGCCTGAACTACCTGTTAGAATCGATTACTGGATGGGTCCAATGAAACTCGCCTTAAATAAATATCTTCTTTGAAATATCCTTTCATTATTAATTCGAAATTAACATTAAAAATATATAACGCATTATTTATGTGCTAATAGCAATATAATATAAAGTAATAATTAAATATAACTATAAATTGGTAATTTAAAATTAAAATATTCTGAACATCGTAAGGTTATAAACTAGAGGTAGTAATTAATTTTTTATTTTTTATAATAGTGAAACATTTATTAAATATCTTTGAAATCAATATTATTTCATTGTTACCATCTGCGCTTTGTATGATTTTTAGTGCTGACTCTGACTCTAATGTTAGGTGTATTTTTATAATCAGATAATTATTAAAATACATACATACGTATTTTTATTTCTTTTTTTTCACTGTCCAAAAATTTTAAAATGTAAAATTTATTTTTACACAACATAAGAGGTGTAAAAAATATGGTCACCCATAAGATATGGAGTGCCCTTTCCGATACCTGGAAAACCCTCCAATCTGATGTTGGGGTGGCGATGGTACAACCTTCGTATAAACCTATGGAGCATTTATTGGATGAGCTGTGAAGGGGAATAAGAAACCCAAGTCTGAATCGCTTCTAGATTTTTTGCAAATAAAATAAAATTATGCAAAAGTTAACAATTATAAAAATTGTTTTTATATTTAAAAAATAAAATTAGGGTATTTACTTTTATTTTTTTTTAATCAGATATCAATTTACTCCTTGGTTTGACGAGAACATTATAAAAGTCTACATTTTTTTAAATAGCATACCTCGTCGCCGCTTCGCCCGCTCTCATAAATAAAGTACTTATTTTTAGAAATACTTAAATTTCCTTTGTTTATCGATGAAAATCTTGTATTGAATTATGGAATTTAGCACTATTTCTTCAATGAAAAAATTACGCATGACAGTACCTGGTGTTTAAAGAGTGCGTAAAGTCAACAAATTTGGCAAAAATAATTTTATCGATCCATCTGGTTTGATTTTAATTTCTAACCATAAAAGTATATGGCAGTTTGGCAAACCTCATTTCTGATACTCAAGACTATACATTAATATTATTATAGTAAAATTTATTATTATAAACCTTCCTAAAACTATAAAGATATTGTAGTTTAAATTTGGTACAGTTGGGTTTAATAATTATGCCATTACAAACTCAGTTGCAGAATAAATCGGTCGATTTTTAAACTGCTCTAGGATCCACATGTCGCTCCATATATTTGTAGGTTTTTTTAATTTTGCAACATCGTTTGCAATGGTAAAACTATTGAAACCATTTACCAAATTTCAACTACATCATCTTCATGTTTCTAGGAATGCTTACAATAACATTAGTAATAATTTAAATGTACAGTGTTGATTGCCAGATACGAGATTTGCCACACTGTCGTATACTTTTTGGATAGAAATAAAATCAAACCAGACGTATTCAATAAAATTATTTCTGGTCTTCCTATACGAGATTTTCATCGATAAACAAATAAACCTTCAGTTATTAGTTGACACATTTTTTGTGTTAAATCGGATAGGTCATACGGTTATTACAGAGATGAGCAAATATTCCATTGTGAGTCTTGTAGAAACAAAATCTTAACTTCCAGTTGCATTTTTCCTAAAATACGGTTTTTGCACTTGGCACAATATTTAAAGGTGCCAACGAAACAATGATCTGTTCTTTTTTCCTGCTTTAAAGTTAAACTTATCTGACTGATGAATCATAAAGTAAAATTTAAAATATCTAAAATAGATTGATCTTTAAGAAGCTCATTATAATCATGGTTATGCGAGTGGACAGTTAGACCTCAGTTTCAGGAATGATAGAGTATGTAGTTATGAATTTTCAATTAACATTCCTAAACAAAGCCACATAATGAACATTTCACATACAATAATTTCTCCAGTGTTTCCAGGCCTTACTAGGGCCTGGAATCCAGCATTGCAAAGCCGAGAGCTATTAACCAGTATTGTCCAGGCCCTCAGAGAAACCACATCCTTTGATGTGCGCAACCACCATTTTTAGAAGGGATTTATTACACCATAACCCAACGACGCAGCTCGCCCTAACAACCCTTACAATTACCTTATATTGCTCCTATTACTACGGTTTACGACCCTTCGGTCAGAGAAAGGTTAGGTTCAATACACAACTAATTCCCTCTTTATTCCCTCGTCCACGTGGTCCTGCGATGGCTGCGCAATTGCCACGTTTCGCCCTGGATTGCCTCGTTTATTCGGCTATTGTTAGAAAATAGGCCCTTTTGAAAGGGCTCTTGTAGTTAACAAGGGATGATCAGTAACAGGAATAGATATTGTATTCCCTAATGGTTACTGCTCAACCCTTTCAACGTTAAATTTTACTGTTTATTTTTTTTTATTTTTTTTTTAAATTTAGTTTACTATAGAAACACTGGGGAAAAAAAAACAAAATTTCTCTATGACTGGAAAAACAATGCATCATAGATATGTCCAGCTATAATCTACTACCTTTTCCAATTTACATTTTAGAATAAAAAGGACCAATTAGCTAAAACTAGTTCAAACCAATACAGCTCTTAAACAGTAGGTCCTAGCGACAAATATTATGTAACAAATAATATTGTGCATTAAATATATGATCGGGACACTGTCGTACAATATTCGATCACCAACAGAAGAGCTACATGGAGTATACACAACAGAGGATAAAAACATATCAATGTCAAAATTGATTCGTTACTATATGGAATGTTATATTTACTTTAAAATGTGTTTTGTTCTACACTCATTTATATTTTTTATTTTTTTTTATTATAAAGTCTGTCAATGTTTCTTTCAGCATATCTTTTACTCTTTTATTAATTGAAATTTACAACTGTATTAATAAAAACACATTTAGTAAATACCCACATTTAGGAACTACCCATTGGTAGTAATCTAATGAAAAGAAGATCACAAAAGAAGATCACGAGGCCATCTTCTTTTCAGGCGCCTCAGAGGATTGCCAGGAATGGAATGGGAAGCAAGTTGTGCAACAAGTGAATTTGGATGAGGAGTACGTTTATTATGGAAGGAAAGGTATCTGGTTCGTGCCAAGTCGGCGACAAATGGTATATTAAGGTCATTATGGATTAATTCATTTGTGACAAAGTAAGGAGCATTAAGGATTTTTCGAAGGATTTTGGATGGGAGTGAGTGGATGCGAGAAGAATTCGATGGTTTAGTGGATCCCACAATTCTATACCGTAAGTCCAAATAGGTCTGATAATCGTCATATAGATGAGTTTCTTGTGGTGAGTCGGGAGATTTGAACGTTTGTCTAGTAAGTGTTGTAGCAGTCGAAATCGACGTGCAGCTTCTTGTCTTTTCAATCTTGTGTGAGGGTTCCAGGTCTCTTGTCCAGATAAAATCCCAGGTATTGTATTTGTTCCACATTATTTAATGGTAAACCATTAAAGGACACAGGAGGACAGGATGAGGTAGGTTTTCGACGGAGAGTAAAGGTTATTTACTGGGATTTGCTAGGATTTATCTTAACTCTCCAGTTATGACACCATTCTTTAATGGAAGTGATATGTGACTGGAGTGTCTATGCAGCTATAGGATCGGCATTGACTGATAACACGCTGGTATCATCAGCATAGGTTGTAAGGATGGTATTAGGATGAGTAGGGATATCAGCTGTATACATGGTATAAAGAATGGGACCCAAGATACTACCTTGTGGAATACCAGCGGTCTGAGGAAATATAGATGAGTATGTAGAATTATCAGCATATTTAAAATATAAAAAAATAATTTAAATGAATCAAATTAAAATTAAAAAATATTCAGAAAAATAAGTAAGCATAAAGAAATGTAATGAACCAAAGTAATTTTATTAATTGTAGTTATTTCATGTTTAATACATCAAAACTGAGAAAAACTCAATTCATTATTTGTTATTGACGAACCAGGGTGATTTTCGTAAGGAGACCTATCCTGCTTTTTGAACAGTTTTAGTATGTTTAATTGGAACATCGTTAACGTAAACTAGGGAGCATTTTTTATGTCGAAGTGTAAAAGTGATGCACTGTAATTTTTTGTTGTTGTTGAGTTTAATTTTTCATTTTCTGAACCATTCTTGTAATTAAAGTAAGCAATTCAACTATTATGAACAATCGGTTTGCTAGGAAATTATAAGAAAATATTATTATAAGAAAGCGTTCTACTTTTTAAATGATGTTTTGTCTGTTTATTAAACAGAATAGAAATAATATATAAATAAGGAAAATAAGAATACATGGAATCAATGGAATCTATTTCCGAAATCTTGGCTATAGAATCTAAAACTTCTGTACTTCAGTTGGCTGACGATCTAAGATAAAGGTCTTTAAATTATTCATAAATAGCTTAATTTTAGTTTTAGTTTCTAAAACTCTAAAATCTCTTATTTTTATAAAAATAACATCAATGATTTTTTTTTAATCACAGTTTCCCGGAAAATCTTTTAATATCACCGAATATTCTATATTGTGGGGTTAACACTGAGTAAAACTTTTCTGTAGTCCAATTTTTTTTTAATCACAAAATCATGCTTTTAATGGTGAAAATCGCTATATTATTATTATGTATGAACAATAACTTAAATTATTTATTTATTCTCATTTTTTTTAATAACATGGAGAACTTTGGTGTGTTCCGATTGGAACCACGATGTACTAGAAACTATCGCAATTATTATTAAAATATTAAGCACAAGACCTGTTCCTTCGGGGAAATCAATTATTTTTTTATTTTTATTTTTTTTCATCTCTACAAAATAGACCACTTCACGAAAAGCCATCTGAAAACATCCTGCTAAATTAGCTAAACATATTAATATAAAGCCGTAATAAGTAAAAGAAATTTTGACTATTTACGAATATTATTGGAAAATTTATAAATTCATATAAATGAACAATGCTTATAATGTGAACTCATCATTGTTTTCTCACATATCCAAACCCTTAATCTATGGAGTAGACATTTTGTAGGGTGATGTAAAATTAAAAATGGCTTAAAGAGAAATTGTGAAAATGAAATATCATTCATGCTTTATTTTTTATATTGCTTCAACGCCAAGCCATAATTATACTCGTAAATAACCATTACGAAATATTTACCCAATCATATTAGCCCATTAAAGTGTGACTCACAAGTCGTAAATGGGAGGATAAGATTTATTCCAGACGCATGATGGACAGTCAGTGGATAGAAATTGATCTGTTTAGCCTTCTGTCATTTTAAAGATGAGCTGTTTCTTTTCCAACAGCAGTGGCGTAACAATATTTTTTAATCTCTTATATACCGGTGTGCATTTAATATTCTCTAGATTAAATCACATGAGAGATTACAAAACAATAATTGAGTGAAAACATAAAATATAATTATGAATAAACCGTGGTATGGCTACGAAGTCGTTTTTCCGTTGCTTTCCTTGCAAAAAAGGAACATAATAGTTACTTTGTAAAACGGATCCACATAAAGTGGTTTGCCATCAGACTGTAAAACGTAAGTAGTGTTATTGATATGCAAAATATTATGCACTTACGCTAATTCCATTCTTCACCTGTTTCCTGCTTTATGGTTGACATATAGCTAAAGAAAATAAATAATTAGATGGTCGAAAATATCAGATATAATATAACTAACCAATTAATTAATTTTCGAACTTAAATATTTTTACAAAGAGAAAATACTTTTATTTTTTATTTATTTTATTTTTTTACAAATCCTCAACAGTATTCTTGTCATTTAAAAATTAATGCTTCAATTATTATGAAATTAACTTCAGTAGATGTAGATAAATAAACAATTGTATTAAGACACTTACAGTATACACTAATGTCTGCTAATCAAATATTAATTATTTAACAAAGAAACTTATTTCCTCTCAGCCCAATATTAAAAAGTCAATATTATATATAGTAATAATAAATAAAAATATTATTAACGACAAGCCACATCAAACCCATTGGGTCCATTTCGAAAAAAATGGAAATTGCTGTCGACATATTTCCCTTCACTTTATCCTCCCACCTACGTTCCACATTTGTGGCAGATTGTAATAATTGCTCAATAAATGAAAAAAAAAAGTGAAATTCAGTAACATCAGTATTTGGCGAAAAACATGACGGCAACTGAAACATTTTAAATTATTTTTAAAAATCACCATATTTTGCAGAGCTCTATCTCCACAGTAGATCTTCAGAGGTTAGCATGTTAAATTGTCAAACATGAAATGTTTTTTAATAGTGTAAAATGCCTTATCACCGATAATCACAAAAGTTATGAATCACAAGAAAAATACTGAAATTTCGCAGTTTTTCGAGAACTACTAATCACACCAACAACATTGACATTAAATTACAACAAAGTTGTAAATATCAATAAACAGTTTTATAAAATTTTTAATGTAAATTTAAATGCATTTTTTTTTTTTTTTTTTTTTAGCAGTAACCCTGTAGGAATGGATTTTATTTATTTTTTTTCTGTACACACCATACTTGTAAAAAGTATACAATGTACATGTAATTATTATTTTCGATTTGATTGTAATTTTGCATGTGTTGAAAGGTTAATATAAAAAAAAACAAGATAATGAAACAAAATAAAGAACAAGAAGTTATATATCATAAATAATTCAAAATTCAATAAAATCAAGCAACAAAGTTATGTAGAGAAAAAGTTATGAGTATTTAGTGGTTTAAAGATATTTCATATTTATATACTCTATTTTAATAATTGAATTTTTAAGAAATATTTTTAAAGTTTTAAATAAATTTTTCATCAAACATTGACCATCCACCGGCCAATGTCCTAGTTTCTGCACAGTTTTTGTCTGTAGAATAGTTCTGTAGTCAGTGAGTAGTCTGGATCCATATAAGAGGTGTTGTATATTTTGTTCTTGAGTGAAATCACGAGGACATAGGAAAGAATCAGTTATTTTAAATCGATAGAAATAACTGTTTATTGCCGCATGTCCTTGTGTAATGTAAAAGTTAGTCCATTAGTTTGATATAATGTAAGTCCGTAAGTCTGGAATGAAGTTATGTAGATGTCTTCCCTTGTGTGTTGTGTTTCAACGTGTCTGCCACTGGTCTACTGCTTGTGTTTTTAGCGTGTGTTTTAAGTGTTCCTTAGATATTAGGGAATATGATATCGGAAGGGAAGGATCCATTGATGCCCCTTTCGCAGCCTTGTCAGCTTCGATTCGTTTTCAGCCCTTTTACCCACTTGAATGAAATTTGATTGTTACCGTCAGTTTGTAGAAGTCTTAGAAATGATCTTTTATTTTCAATGATGGTATTGTGACAATGTCTGTTTTTTATCATGTATAGAGTACACTGACTGTCCGTTAGTATTGTAATAGTTTTATCTTCTGTCCTCATATTTTGAAAGTATTCTAGAGATTTAAGAATGGAGAATTGTTCTGCTTGATTATTGGTACATTCTGGGCCTAATTTATACTTTATTGCATCTTCTAAAATTTTGTTTTTAAAAATGAGGGGGATCATTTTGGCCAAGACAAAGGCAGCTTCATCAGAGAGTGTTCGGAATCCTTTGGCAATTTTGAGTGCCATTAGTCTCTGGACCCTTTCCAGCTTTGCCTTGTACTTGATCTGAATTCCTGGATACCATGTTTCAATGCTATAAGTAAGAATAGGCAAAATTGCGCCTTTATACAAAACCTCCAGAGCCTTCGTTCTCAACCCCCATGTCGCTCGCGCTGCTATTGAAAGAGAGTTTATTAATTTTATAAGTTTGTTTTGTAGTATGTCACTATGTCTGGTCCACTTTAACTTTTCGTCAATGGCTATGCCTAAATATTTCAAAGTACGTATTCGATTAAGGTTTTTATTTTGTATTTTCTCATTTAAGTACGGACTTAGTCGTTTTTAGTGATCACCATATAATTATATTTTTGTATATTGAATGTCAGTTTGTTTAAGTAAGCCCAAGAATTTATTTTGTCTAATACTATATCGACTACTGTCTGTAAATGTTTAAAATATTTTGATGTTATAATTGCTAATATTTCATCTGCAAAGGCCAAAATCGTTGCATTGAAGGTAATCGTTCTTTTAACAGTGAGTCAACAATTAGGTTCCATAAAATTTATGCAATGTAAACGTAAATAAAATGATTTAAAAAGGAAGAAAAAAAAACATTGTCCTTAATTTAATGTTTTAAATTTTTAAATACATTTTTTTAAATTAAATCACGTGAGTTAACGATTAATAATTTAACGGGATGCATTAAGAGGGAGAGAATATTTAAAATTTGATGCATTTTAGATCTCCTAGTATTGTTTCAGTAGAATTAGGAATGAGCCTCTTACTAACTCTACACTTACTAGCCATTATTAACCTTTAATAATCCAGACTCCCTTAGATCAGGAAGTGACAAATCGCTGTTCACCCCAAAACCCCAGACCCGAGACACCCCCCTAAGATGGCGGCTGTTAGTCATGATGAACCCCCGTTTTCATGGCACTCACGCCTCCCGATTTATCGGCCTGCCGGGATATCCCTCCAGTGTGGATCCACCTACCCTTCGCCATATAGTTCCATTACCGAGACCTTTCATTTGTTACAGCTCTATATTACCCCAAGTTCTTTCCTTGCATATTGAAATTTGATATACCCGGGGCGTAAGCTAACAATATTTCATGTGGAACTAAAGCGATATAGTCTGGTTTCTTATGTGGGCATAATATTGGTTGGCAGTACTACCCAAGCTTCCTGGAGCAAGATTCCTTTTTTCTTGGATAACTTATTTTCTCTATATATAACACCTTAATTTATTTTTAATTCAGATTTTATCAAATCAAGAAATCAATTTCTATTCCCTTATTCTTACTTCTGAAAAAATAGATTTTTAATCTATCTTATAAGCTAAATCTGATAATACAGAAATAAATTAATAATAACAAGAAAACAAATCGTACAATTTTACTTTGACTCTTCACAAATCGAGGAATACCTATGTGTTTTGAGAGTAATTTCTTTAAGGAAGTGACCCAATTCCATCCGCAATATGCATGTTATAATTATTTGGAATGGGTCATTCGTTTCAGTAAACGTTTTTACTCGTCTATAATCTCTATAATCTCATAATTAAAAAAAAAAAATTACACCTATTTTCACGTTATATTTTCATAATTCGTGAATTTGATGTTTATCAAATACGCAAAGAATTTTACTGATTGAAAATTGGACGTTTCGTTCCGGAGAACATCCGAAAATAAATTTTACTGTTTCGAACGCTTCACTGAAGGCGGTGTATTTAGCCTTAAGCAGAAATATATCTGCAACATAAACTTTATTTATAAGTTAAGTTATATATTGGGGAAACAATATTCTGTGCAGTAAGACAAAACCAAGACTACCGAATCTAATAAAACATTCATCGAATAGGATCTACTACCACAAAACTATTTGTTTGAAACAGGATATCTTTAACATATAAGCCAGTTTGGACTTACATGTCAAAGCGTGATTTTTGCCTAATTTGAGTGATGACAGTGTCAGGTTTTGTACCGTTCAATAGAAATTTAACAAAAAAATAAAAGAAAAAAATGGAAAAGTAGATTCAGCCTTGAAGACAATATAAATCGTGGAAGAAATCCGTCCCTCGGTGAAGATGTTCTGAGAGCTTATGTCGAAGAAACCCAAGACCACAAGTTCGAGAATTTCAAAGAATCTCAGCAAATTGTCCGTCGCTGACCACCTCATGAGGATCGGAAAAGTAAAAAAGCCAGAAACACTTTCAAACCTCACGAAAAATGTTTATCTTGGTTTTTAGACCCTGCCTCCCTATGATCTATTATCCACATCTCTCGCTAATCTACTTCTATTTTTTTAGACATCTCGGGCATTTTTGAAAGATCAAAAAATCGAAATAGAAATTCAAAAGAAAATACGTTTATAGAATATGTTGATACCAAAAACACAAATCGTGCTAAATCAAAAAAAAAAAATTCTATTTAACATTTCTTTAAAGATCCTTTATAGGATCCTAATTTCAACCTTAATTTTAGAATAAAAAAAAAAAAAGAGGTGAATACATCGAAGACGGCAACAGATCTGAAGGGCTCGTTTATCATAAAGAAATAATTTTTTTGTGCAGTCAATAACGAATACGTTCCGGTCACCAGTCTTGAATTAAGTGAGTAAGGACAACTTTCATATTGTAGATAATTTAAAAAAATAAAATTAACACAAAAATGGGAAAGTACTACTTTTGTAGACTATTCAAATTTTATGACATGAAGATGTTCTCCCTGCCTACATTGTATGAGCATCGACCGCAAGGGAATGATAACATTAACATAATTTCCAGTTCGTAGTTAGATTGAGTTCTTTCCGTTTTCCTCAAATCTGCCAAGGTTCCTTGGCGTATATCTATTTATTTGAATAATTCCTTACCCAGCCTATGTATATGTATGTATTTAAAGTTCGATGGAAAAGGCTTTCGGTTGAGAAGCAAACATATTTACAATGTTGGTTGGAAACATTGTCATACTCATAAATAATTTAAAAATCGAAGTAAATAAGTATAGAGAATATGCATTAAATTATTAGCAATTAGCATATGAGTAAAAAGTTGATATAAAAGGAAAAATTGAGAGATTAGTATACATAAATATGCACAGTGATACTTGGGCCTACGTCCAGAAATGACAGCACTCGTCGATAAATCGAACTTTTTGTATATTTGTAACATATATGTTTTTCTTTCCTTATCGAATATGTTAATCTGAAAATATAAATAAACTATCGGCCTGTGAAGGAAATCTAAAAACAATTTAGTTATAAATTTAAAATATATATATATATATATATATATATATATATATATATATATATATATATATATATATATATGTTCAACACTCTATGAATAACATTATACTCTGTTTGTATTGCCTTACAAAATGAATAATTTATTTACACTACCCTCTGTCGAAAATGTTTTGCTTTTAATGTTCCACCTTCTTCTTTCCAGGTTTATTTTCGCAATTTTTTGGTGTACCTATTAGTTTTAGTGCCATCCATTAAATCGTTTTTGGTTTTATTAATGTTTAATGATTTCCTTAGTAAGAAGAACTTTTTTTTTCTTCTCGAAAGTGCGCAGTTTATATCAGTGTAGAGCCCAACCAATAGTCCACTTGCTCACTGAACTGTCCAGCGTCATGACTTAAAATCACCACCGGTTCAGAAGCTGAAGACGCCTCACTAGATCTAAAATGGCGAATAACTCTCCTTTCCTCTTTATCGCATTTTTTTTTTTTTTAATCAAAAAACAGCGTTAGTTGGTAAATGAAATTTTTAGTTGGCTATCAATTCTCTGTTTTCTTGATTGAATTATGTTTAACTCCTGGGCGACATATCTTGTTAATTTTTATTTTTAAGAAATTCTACAAAAGTTTTACTAATATTCCTAGAAATCAGTTTCATATTCTTATTGGGAGGAAATGTATTAAGTTGAAACATTCAATGCGCAATATCAAATTATATTGAGCAATAAAAATCGACATTGCTTTTTTTACTTTAATCCAGATAAATAGAGGCCCAGTATACTTAAGAGCAAACCCATATTTTAACACTGAGCAAAAGTGAGTAACCAATATTAAATATCTCAATATTTTAAAATATAGCTATCAGGTATTATTTATACGGATTAAGTAAATAGTGACTTATAGTTTTAGAACATAATCCATATACATTACATAAAATACTTTTGATAAATTTCATTATATTCGATATAACCAAAAATGTAATTAAATTGACTCAGTCCTGCATCTGACTATGGCAATTCGGTTTATCCTTTGAAATACATTGGAAAAAAAATCCCTCGATTAAATAAATGTTCCAGCAAATGCTCAGAAAAGATCTGATTTTTCTATAAAATTCCAATATATGTATAATCATTCCTATAGGTTCAATAGAGTATGCATGATTCATAATACTAACAAAGAATTGAATGGGTCTGCCGAAAAACGTTCTAAGCGACAAACATAAAATTTTGAGTAATCACTGAAAGAAAATCATGATCTAATGTTTTCGTTGGTTTTGTAGGTTAGATTTTATATTCACACATTAATATGTTATATTTACATGTATAATGACATAATGGAGTACCATATCATACTGTGACGTGCTATTATACATTTTAAACACTTAAAAATCGTCACTTTGGAAATTTTGTCGCTTAGAACGTTTTTCGGCGGAGCCATTCAATTATATTTTCCTTTTTAAAACAAATCTCTTATTTTATCTAAAATTTATAACAAATTTTCAAAAGATATTTTACAGGAGACCTTTGATCGGAATGACCACGAATGTCTTAAGGATCGATTTTAAAATTACTACCAAACATAACATGCAAGCACGATTACTTACCACTGGCAACGTAACAGCCACTCATGCATAACCATTAACGAATCTTACGCAACCTCCACAGATATGACATTACCTGTAACAGACAGATGTTTTTCGTTACCTGAAATCACAAATTTGTTACAGAGTGCACCAGAGGTAGGGTTATAGTCTAACAGCAATAGAGATAACAACTTTTCGGTAACCACAATTAAGCATAAACAAATTTATAATATGAGAATACTGTCGTTTCTTCTTTAATGTCATAAGAACTATTTTCGACGTAAAACACCGAATAAAATAGAATGAATATATAAATTAATACAAAAAAAAAAAAAAAAAAAATTATCAAAGGAAGCACAGCATATCTTACACTTTGCTTCACGCCCTACTGTTCAAAGCAAAAATTCTTGTAAGTTAAGTTTAATGAACTTTGTTTACAATTCAAATACCAACTAATTGAAGATTCAAGGGAACATATACTTACTCACCAGAAATTATTAGTTTCCCTACAAGAACAAAACTTCACTAGCCAAATTGTTCACGAATTATTAACAAAAAAGATAAACTTTCCGTTTATCCATTTGACGAACAATGACAAATGCTTAAGAGATTGCATAATAAATCTGTACCTCAGAACCAGAAGAGCCTAAATCGAAATTTTATAATTTTCAGATTATTGCACCATTGTATGTAGAATTTTATATTAAATTAAGCTATAACTACCTTCAAAAATCGCTTTTTCTATTTTCTAAGGGTTGTAAGAACGTAAGTTCTTACCTATAATTAAGCCAGACAAACGTGACGCCCACTTACGTTTTATTCTCCTGAAAAGTTATACTAGTGTGACTTACGCTCTTCTGGTTCTGAGGTACAGAAATATAAAATCAGCATTGTCAAATTAAAAAAGGACAGTGCTCTTCATGAGGTTACACCGTACCCCACTTAACCCTATTCGAAATATTTAAACAATTCTTAGCGGTAACTAGTTTAATGTTAATGATTTGTGGACAATCACTTATTCAAGTTTTGATATAAGTTTTTTTTCATTTTTAGAGATATATCAACGAGAGGGCACCTACAAATGAATCAAAAATCCATAAATTATTTTCCCAGTACTTCCACATGGTATTTTGAAATTCCTAATAACTACAGTATTTCTTCTTTCATGATTGGTTACAAATTGAAACTATGCTTTAGAAAAATAAATGGAAAAAATTTACATATCTCGAAAGGGTTAACAAAAGCGACGACGAAGGCCAGTAAAAGGGAAATTGAAGGCTGGAGAAGCCCTACGTGACTGGAGTGTTATCTTTACTGCCTGGAACGGGAGCTGGGTCTCCTATCTTCCTCGCTTCTTCCTCCATACAGCTTATCTCCAGGATATCTCGCCCTCTCTCTCTGTCGATGGCAATAAGGCTATCTGGGTCGTACCTTGTTAATTTACAGAAGTTTACTATCGGGCTGCCCATGTAAGCTATGGTTATTGTGTAGGCGAAATAATTAAGATCTGATATAATTAATGTTCAAGGAATTAAAGAAAATATATGCGAATTGTTATACAGTTAAATGTCGTGATAATAATACTTTTCATTGCGATTTCCCGGTTATAACGCTTGTCTCAAGGAGCGTTTTCGTTTTTACGCTCAAATGCGGAATTATTTTATTTTCATTTATATTTAATTTATTGTTACTGAATACTTCAGCATTTACTAGAAAAACGTTCAAAGCCTCGATTAATTACCAAAGACTCATATATTAGACCTATTTTGACGTATGGAGTTGGACTCCACTAAACCATCCAATTCATCTCCAATCGAATCCTTATAATCCAAAATCCTTCGAAAAATCCTCAATGCTCCTTACTTTGTCACCAATAAACTTATCCATAAAGATCTTAATATTCCATATGTTATACTTTTATAATAAGCTCCATAGCCAATCAAATCCACTAGTTTCTCAACTTGCTTCCCACTCCATTCCTGATAATCCTCCGAGGCGTCTGAAAAGAAGACGGCCTAGAGACCTTCAAGTGTAGAATTTTTATTGAAGTGCTACTGTTGAGTAGTTCTTTTTAAGTTTTGACATGTTATTGTGATTGTTATCAACACATTTACTTGATGTACATATTTTGTACAGTTGTAAATTTCGATATAAAATATTTATTTATGTTTTTTGAATGGAAGTGTCTTTTGGCTGAGGGTCTATAGTTTTTTGTGTAAGGTTTTTTCACGTTTCTTTCACACTCAATAATGTAATATTTTGACACGCTGATGCTCTATTGGTGTTGCTCAGATCGAATATTTTACGACAGTTTCCAGATCAGAAATTAAATGGAGAACATGTTTTGTTATATAACATTTGTCACTAAGGCCCACCGTTTCGGAGTAATATTGGTTAAAATGAAAAAATGTCACGATTTGACCTTATTTTTTAGGTGTTGAGGCTTTTTTGACACTAGATCACTTAGTGTTGATCGGATCGAAAATTCCTGATATAAACATATCAGAAGCTGGAGATCAGTATCAGTATGTAAAATCAGTAGATTACAGATAGTCATGTCCATGATCTATTTTTTTCCCCAGTCAGGGATTAATTTAACATTGATTTATATTTCGATATTTTCTTATTTTCACTTCATTACACTCTTATTTCTCATTTTAATATCAGAAGATAAACCGGCCCAAAAGATATCCGTCCCACGACAATGGTTTGTAGTTATGGACCAATTTTACTTGTACTAATTATTAAAAGAGATTTAAGATGCTTATCGGTTAACAAAGTTGAAGTTCTGGGGCTAGTTTTTCAATGTCGGTATTAAAAGGATTTTGAAAAATCTTTATTTTGTTCTCAATGAAATCAAAGACTAAGAAACGCGTATCAAAATTTATACTCAGAGCATGCAAAGCTGCGACTGCAAAATCTGAGTTTCAGTAGTGTGGCTGAATATTTTACATGTTTTGAAATGTGTGAAACATATTTTACGCAATTGTGATTGAAACAGTATTATTTTCTGCCGGAACGGTCTGATATAAGTGTATAAATCAGGTACTAGCTGGTTTTCTCCTTGCAATATCAAATTTAGTTTGTTTACATGTTTTGTTGAATCGACGTAGGTAAAATGCTAACTTCCACAGCCATTCGCTGTTTTGTAATTCGGTTTGATTACTATTCTTTTCATGTGAAAAAAATTCTATCACTCCTCGAAACTCAAAAAAATGTCTTTGAAGTTCAAAGAAAACCTATTTCCGCCTGTAACCACCAGATATCTTGATGTGTCGTGGTCGTAACACAGTAGTGATTGAACTAGCGAATTTAGCAAGCGTATGCTCGTTCAGGGCGCGTACTCGGCGATCAGTCTAGAAATTATAGACCCTTGCAGGAAAATTAAAAAGGTGTTCGCCCTCGGAGCTCTTGGGAGTGATTAGTATGGCCCGAAGGTTGAATAGTTTGGATACCCTGATCTAGACGATACCCTCTTCTGCATCAATCAACTTCCTTAACTATGATCATAACCCGTGATTTACCCTGTACGATGGTATTTCTGAATATTAAAAGGCAGTTGTTATGATAAAGGAATCTGTATTTCAGATTGAGATTCGATTATCAGTTCGTAATATAGGAAGCTCTTTACATCTGGCAAGTAATATCCCTGACAATGGACACTAGGCCTGCATTAGGACAAAGTGCTCGAATAAAAAGTGCGCCTTCGCAATAAGGAAACGAGGCAGAGAGAGGAGCGCTACCGACACCTGCCCTGCTCTAAGACAGTCCTAATTGGATCGTAAACTGAGAACTAGCAACGCCGGGTACTCAGCTCAGGGTCGATTCTCGAATACTAAACAGTCAGGGAATTTCAATTTATAGTAGCCATGTCGGCCGGGGCAACTCCCAAACTGCCTCCGCCAGCCCGCCCCGCGAATAAACCTAGCCTCGTAAATATGTTAATTTGAACTGACAAATATAATGTTTAATGTTTCTTCTAACATTTAGTCAACTAAACTTATTTTAATTATAAATGGATCGATATGTTTAAAATAGGCTAGGCCAGATTTTAAATTCCATACTAAAACAATAAAAAAATAATGAGAATATCATACTTAATTTACGATATTGATTGTAAAAAACGTGTTAATGTAATATTGGCGAAACTAAGCGGAGACTGGAAAATAGGATCAAACAACATAGTACAGATATAAAAAATGTTAAAAACATAAATAAAACAGCATTAGCACAACATAAGTGACAGTCATTCATTTTATTAAAAAAACAAAAAAAAAACTAAAATATTATTGTATGATAACTATAGCAAAAGAAATAAAATTTTAGAATCTCTTTTCATTACATAAAATATTCACAAGATAGTAAATTTTAAAACAGACTTTGCAAAAATTGAAGAACATTGAAGAACATTGAAGAACATGTGTATTATTAATTAACAAATTAAATATATAATGGACGAAAAGAAATAAATTATAAAGATAAAATAGTAAAAAAAACTTAAAGATAAATTAATAATTACAGATAATATGATCCTAATCAACCTCTGCACCCTTAACTTACAATAACACCTTGCACCTTGAATTTTAATAAAAGTTTTTTCTTTTAACATAAAAATTGGTTTTCCACTATCCAGCAATGTCATTGCGTGGTGGACGTGGTCTCCTCAGCATACTGCACCGTAGCCTTTCTCGACGTAGAGCAAGCTTTTGACCGAATCTGGCACCAGGGACTGATTTACAAACTCCTTAATTTCTTCCTTAACTCCTTGCAAATTCCTTTCTTCCACATACTTCCTTACTGTCCGCTCCTATCTCAGTGATAGAAACTTCAAAAAAGTCCTCCCTCTTTGTCCAAACAACTGATGTTCCTCAAGGTAGTATCCTAGGTCCCACCCTCTTAACGGTGAATACAGCTGATATCCCGACCCATCCTATGCTAATGACACCTGTGTGTTATCAGTAAATAATGACCCCATTCACAAACACTCCAATCTTATGTCATCAACCTTCAAGAACAGTGTTGAAATTGGAGAATTAAAATTAACCCAAGCAAATCCCATCAAATAACCTTTACCCTTCGTCGTAAACCTACGACTTTCCTACGACATTCCTACAGTATCCTACTGTATATTAGCCTATTATACTATCAGTATCCTACTATACTGATTACTGTTGACACTAGTACTCCAACTGGACAAACGTTTAACCTAGAATCCATATACAAGATTAAAACGACAGGAAGCTGCTCTTTGTTTTCGACAAACCTTCCGATTTACCACAAAAGACTGATTTACATCACAGTTATCAGACCTATATGGACATATGGAGTTGAGCTTTGATACTCAACTAAACCTTATAATTCTTCCCGTATCCTATCCTTACTATCCAAAATCCTTAATGCTCCTTACTTTGTTACAAACAAACTTATCCATAATGATCTTAATGTACCATACGTTGCTGATTTAGCTTAAACCAGATATCTACCCTTTCATAGTTAGCTTCATAATCTACTAGCATCTCAACTTGCTTCTCATTCCATTTCCGATAATCCTCCTAGGCACCTGAAAAGGAAATGGCCTAGAGATCTTCTAGTGTAGAATATTGAAGTGCTACTGATGAGTAGTTCTTTTCAAGTTATGCCCTATTATTGTAAAAATGATCAACACATTCACTTCATGTATATTTTATATATATATATATTATATATATTTTACAGTTGTAAATTTCAATAAATGAATTTTTTAAAAAATTAGTCATATACGTTAAGAATGTTCCCTCGTTTGTGAGTGCTGGTTAAGGGAACGTTCTAGTTAAGAGAACTCTTCTAGAATCTATTCTAGACAGAAATCATTTTTTCTATTTTTTTTAAATTTTGAATAAACTGTTCCGTAAAATATATATATGATAAATGAAGTAATCTTGTAGGAGTCCACAATTAGAAGAGAAAAGGCAATAATTCTTTTGTTTTTCGTTTTTTTTTCTCTCTGTTCCATTATTACATTGTGCTCTAATGGATTATCGCCATACATAAATTACATGGGCAAAGTGCTTTAACTATAGCGCTAAATAAGCAAGTAAGTTATTTACTAAATGTGGAGGGGTTGATAGAGTATAATTAATTACAGCACTATCCAGGCCCACCTTAACGTAATTAGGAAAGGCTCGTAAACTATCTTATCTCCCTTTACTGCCCCGGGGCTTTTCTTCTTACCGGCAATTTACTCCCTCCTTCGAATATATCCTTCGATCCAATTAGATACGGCTGTATTTACCGAGCCTCTGTAGGTTTGAGTGAATTAGGAAGAATTAGTCCGCGGTGTCCTTAAAAGGAAGGGGTCGATTCGGTTAAATGTGTCTGCCATTTATGTAGAAGTAAAATTAGCATTTAGGAGGTATTCAGTATCCAGATAAGCGAAATTAAAAAATAAAAATAAAAATGTGTCGTTTAATATAATAATTAGAAAATCTAGTTTAAGACATTTACAAAACCAAGATTATATTCATAAATGTCTTCTGATAGATTGATAAAATAATTGCTACTACTATTGGAATAATTTAATAAGGAAACTAGTTTCGGATGTTAAACATTCGTCGTCTGTTGTTAAACACACATAATTTTCAAAACATGAGCACTTAATTTCATATATTATATATAATAAAGATTTAAAGAACAGAAATCAAATACAGTGACATTCCTATTATCCGGATTAATTGGGGACGAAATAGACCCGGATACGCTAAGATTGATTTATCGAATCAGAGTATTGAAATAAAAAATACGGACAAATCTAATGTTTAAACTATGTATTTTATTGAATAATTAAAAATGAGTGTTTTTTTTTATTTAATAACAAAGTTTAACAAAGTTAACATGTCGGAAATTGTGGATGCTCCGAAACAGAACATCCCCTAATTTTTTCCAAGATTCGCTGTTCCTGAGACGTTCTATAATGGACAGTTTTTCGGACACAGTTAATACAACACGTTTTCTCTTATTTAAGTTTATAAAGAGATTACTTGCGACGGAAATAGGGTCCAGACTGAGCAAAACCTGTCTAAGATGGATGTGCTAGAAGTTAACTCAGAACTTGTCTGAAATGAGGTATTTAGACTCCGCGCCTAATTCTGAGATGCAGTTTCGGCCTATTTAGTTTTAAGTCTTTTATTGTGTTATGAAAAGTAATAAGTCGGGACCTATTGTATTTTACGTGAACTCCGAACAACGGCCACAATGTCTGTTAATAACCAATTAAAAAAAAAATGTATGCAGGCAATAAAAAATATATACATTTTTCCTTCATATCCATTCGGATAATTGGAGTAAGTGAACCGTATATTGGTACTCAACTAACAGGCTTAGGTAGAAGGGTAGGTGAAAAGGTAGGTTAAATCTTTGGATTTTTCCTATGACAAGTTGTTATTATAATGGCACTATTGTAAATATTTATCTGGTTATTTAAACAAATATCTGGATGGTTTTGATCAATTATATAATTTTTAATGAATCATAAATATTTAATTTCAGGCTTTTTTTCTACTTGATGTATTAGTTTCACTCCTGGGTCTTTATTTAATTTATGGTTATTTTCATTTAGATGGATGACGAAGTTGGAATTCTGAGTCTTCTGAAGGAGTAAAGTGAGAAAATCATTGTTCCAAATCATAATTGAAACATTTTTCCTTTTAATACTAAATATTTAAAAAATTTCTAAAGCATATCTTGGTTACTACTAATGTCTTTCCTCATGAACACAACCCTTGGTTCCAACTCTCGTAATTAACCCTATAGATATTTTTTGTTCCTACTATTTATTTCAATGTTTACTTTGAGTAATCTTCTTATTACTTATTATATGAATTCATGGGGTCATTTACATTTTTCAAACGTGCGTGCAATGTACGAAGAAAAATTAAAAGGGTACTAAGGGGCCTATGCCTAAAACCAACATCTAAAAAATTGTTAGTCATTAAAGTAACTAAAGTCAGTTATGAATCGAAATACGCAGAATGGAAGAAAGAACATTATATGAAACACATTCTGTTGAAATCAGAGACTACGGAAAATATTTAATTTACCTCACATAATGTCAGGTAAAAGTTTTTCAGACTTAATTTTAACAAATTATTCCGTATAAACATTTCAAAACATTTTCACGATCAAAATGATAAATTACATTCGTACTTTTACTATGATTTAAAAACAAATTGATAACATATTTTATCATGAATTATATTCGCTACAATAATATTTTATCCAAGAGGTTCCTAGAAATTCGGAAATTCCTATTTCTCCAAACGGAAACAATATAAATTCGAAGATTCCTGTAGCATTAGGTTTCTCGATTATTGGGCCATAGGAAATACTAGCCATAGTAAAAGGGAATGTGGGTTTCCGATTCAAGCGTTAGTGGTGTTATAGGATGCGTTTGATAACGTATTTCTCAATTTAGGTCTTGGAATATAAAAAAAAAAGTTATTAAAAAAATAAAATAGAAAAATAAATTAGAAACAGATAATGTGAAACTGGATTCACATATTATTTAGATTTCTTTTTTTTTACATTTTAGATTTCTTTATATATATATATATATATATATATATATATATATATATATATATATATATATATATATATATATATATATATATATATATATATACATACATTCTAATTATAAACATTTTAAAAAAAAGTCTATTCAGTCAGTGTTTATGTTTCCTTATTTTTGATTGATCCTTGATTTTTAAGTTTCCTGGTTCTGTTTTGTTTTTTTTTGTTTTTTTTCCTAATTCGCCTTATTAATGCTACAAGTGAAATATTTGATATATTTATTCAGTCCGAAGTTAAGAAAAGTATCAATTTAAAAAAAAATTATTTATCGATAATTAAATTGTTAAAAAGATTATTCTTTCAGAGAATATTTGAAAAAACTATGACAATACAGAGGGTCACTAGGCCATTTCCTTTTCAGTCACCACAGAGGGTTATCGGGATTCGAATGGGTATGTAATTAATCATGAAAGGATCTGTGTATCTGGTCTGGGCCAAATTAGGAGCATATGGTACAATTATATCGTTGTGGATAAATGTATTTGTTACACACTAAGGATTTGGGAATGTGAGGGTTTAATACGAGAAAAATCGGTATCTTGGTGAAGACTCACAGATCAACTCCATTTGTCCGAATATGTCTACTTACAGCTTTGTTGTAATTTACTAGAAGATGGCCACGAGACGTTCTGCTATAGAACTTTTTATTTAAGTGCCACCAATGGGTTATTGTCGTGTTACCGTATTTATTTCCTTCTCACTTGCTAGATGCATATGTTCTATACAGTTGTAAATATGCATAAAAATTTGAAAAAAATAAGTAATTAATTAAAACATTAAAATTCAAGTAATAATGTGGTAAACAAAACTCAATGCTTCGGGCTTATATTCGATAGTAGAATGACCAAGCTTAAACAAGATACTAAAATTCATGTATCCAATACTACAAAAACGGTAGGCATTAAAACTCCTAAAGCGACTAAGCACTAACAGTTATTTATCCAAAATCGTATAGGCAGATACCATTCAGATATGGGATTGCGAAAAATACGAATATTACAATCAAAAATATTAATGTTAATCACGAAATAGCCTTCGTTCATCACAAACCACACATTTCACTCAGATTGGCATGTACCCAAAGTCAAAAGAAAATTTATAAACCACTTCATAACAGACTCTTGGGACATAATAGCATACCCTTTACTATCGGAAATACTATCAGAAGGCTGAAAAGAAGTTCGATCAGCGATCAGCTCAATATATGTTGATTCTTGCCTGGAGGAGGTACTGATGAGTGCTACCCTCCCTTAAGGCCTGTATCGTTACATTTATTGTCAGAAGATTCACTGGCTGGCATGTTTATAACAGGTATGAATAAAAAAAATGAAAGAGAAAAAAAATTACACTACTATTTTACAAGTCACATATATTGTCTGATACCCTTTCCTAACCAGGATCAACAACCTTAGACATTGATTAATGTTTGAGAAAAACAAACGAAAATGCTCTAAATTGGGTGGTGGTACTAAGATGGACACAGACAGAGAGGTCCTGCCCACCCACCATGTGCCCCTGCTCCATATTGGCTAGATTGGCGACTCTAACAGCTGCAGTCTGGCCACACAGATGAGAAAATTCCTCTGCCAAATCTCCTTTACTGGGATCTTCATGTTCCGAACGAGACTAAGGATTTACTGGGACTGTGTTGTCTTTCGAATTTGTCTTACCACACCAAGAAGGTTAAATTGTCATTCAACTTAATCACAGATACATTCCAAACAAATATGAAAGTTACTCACTTAAATGAAGTTTTCATTGTAAATAAAGAATTATTATGTTAACTGGAAAGTTTCTAAGCAACGTGAAAAATAGTAAAAAATCTACGAAATTAGTAAAAATATTATTTGTTAGCTTTAAAATTCTTATTAACATATATAAATTGCTTTTAAAAAATACAGTTATAACATAACTAACTAATAACGAATTAGTTATTGACCTTCAAATCAGGATTTTTTAATGCCTACTTTGTTGTAAAAAAATGTTTAAGTTCTTCTTAAAAAGACCTTACAACACTTACTTTGGCGCAAATGGCATTTTTAGAGTAATTACAGGATTTTTAAAAATGACAAACTGAATTGTGCATAATTTTAATATCGATATCTTCACGAAAGCCAGTTATTTATAATTTATTTTCTGATACTTTGTAAATTATTCTCTTATATAATTAATAATACGTTATTAGCTATTTAAAATTTTTATTTAATTCAATGTTGGAGAATAATTGTTTAGTTCCTAAGTTTTTATACCTTCGAAAATATGCAGTTTATTTACATATATACTATATATCTGTAAATATATATACTATATATATATATTCATATATGCATAAATATATATACTATATATATATATATATATATATATATATATATATATATATATATATATATATTTACATATATATGAATGTTCCTATCCTTCCAATCCAAATACGGTTTTATCTAAAAAAAATAATTTTCCGTTATATAAATAAACCTTATGAAACATATAAAAGCAAGCCAAATCTATTAAAAAGAATAATTGTTTTAGAAATAACTCGTTACAATTCAATGTAATTAAAAAAACCAGTTCATTTTATAACATTTAATTTAAGATAAATATTCCAAAGATGCTTGGTTTGTTGACTTAAGGAATCCCAAATGTTTGTAAAATCCTTTGCTGAAGACAGTTGATAGAGGATGCAATAATTCTTTGGAGGTTATTTTGATCTGGTATTACAGCTCAAGAACCATTATGAACATTTAATGAAATAAAAAATAGCCTTTGTGATTGAAAAAAAAAACAAACCTTACAAAATAAAATAAAAAAAGCAGTGTTAGAAAATTGTGCTTTTTCCTTGCTGCAGGTATTTCGTTAGCACTTCAGTTCAGGCAGTTTGAAATTATAATCCTGTTTCTACATATTCAGATAGTTTATATCATCCTGAACAATACTTTATTTTAAATTTCAAATCAAGCAGTGTTACCTAGTACATGAAAAATGAGTCAGTTATGAATGTTCCTATCCTTTCAATCCTAAAATTCTCAATGCTCCTTATTATATCACCAAGTTATCCATTAGGATCTTAATGTTCCATATATTGCTGATTTTGCCCAAACCAGATTCATTCATAGTAAACTCTATATCCACTCGAATCCACTAGTCCCCAACTTGCCTTATATCCCATTTCGATAATTCTCCGAGGCGTTTGAAAAGAAGATGTTCCAAGAGACCTCCTAATGTAGAACTATTCAAGTGCTACTAGTGAGTTATTTGCATGTTATTGACGTCATTGTAATCATTTTCCTCAAAAAAAGCTTTTAAAGTTAAAAATATATTATTATTATTTATCAATAGGGAGAAGGATCCATATACAATAATTGCATTATTGATATCACAAACCATCGTTGTAAGCAGTAACGATTGGTTCCTAGGAATTGGATCTGGATCATCGATTCTCAATCCATTTTCTTAAGAATTCCTTGAACCAAAGACAGGGATTTGGTATCAACACATAACGACTTTAAATGGACAATTACGAAACCATAACGTTTACATTAGTTATGTTAAATTACATAAAAAATATTTATAAATTATTTATTATTAAGTTCAATTCTGAATATTACTGACTATTAACTGGATGGGTTTGCCTCTTGGTAAATTTAACAGTTCCTGTAGTGTTTATAGTTTAAACAATGTGGGATTAACCTCAGGAAGAACTCCGAATCACGACTTGCTTACAAATGTAAGCGGTTGCAAACAGCTAATTTTTTTCTCGTTGACTAAATAGGGAACCTACTGCACATGAATGCCAATAGGCGTGTTGAACTCCGGGCTAAGTCGACGCTGGTAACCTTGGCCGGTTACTAACGCTCGGGGAATTTAAATTTGTTTTATTTTTATTTTATCACTTTGGAATATTAACAAGGTACAGTACGATAGGGGAACTAACGCTTCTTAAAATGCTTTCGATTCACTATGAATGTCCCACGCAAGCCTTGAACGATGTTTTATAAACGCCTACCTAGCGCAGATTGATTATTCAATAAGCCTGTTCTTACATATTTGGTTCAAGGGAGTCAGAGATCTGTCGTTTGTAACCAAATTAATTGAAAATTTGAATGAGGTTCTATTTTGCTGTGGCGTATTTAAATTAGAATCTGTTGGCGGCTTTTTAAATTAGTTTACTGCACTTTTCCACACCTGATTAAAACAATAAAAAATATTTATTTACGTAAAAAAAAAAAAAAAATATTGATATTTAATATGGTCACAAAATTCTGATGAGATCCTCGTATTATCTTGATTTATTAAAACTAGAAAGGTATCGATTTCAAATGATCATTCTCAATTTCACCGATTCTTGAGAAGTATATATGAATAAAGAATGGATTATCTAAAGTCGATTCCTAGGAACCAATCGATACCAATTATGAAATTATCATACGTCGATTCATATCTCTGATCATGAAAATTAAAAAAAATATTTCTTAATCGTTTATATCATAGCAATTTTCATTTACTATATCAACCCTGCTTGATATATAATTAAGAAGAATTACCTTTAAAACTCAAGCATTGCTACTGCAAGCCATATTGTTGAAAATATGTATAGTAAAATGAAATAAATATTTTTACAATATCAAACTATTAAAGCTTAAGTACTAACAAAATAAATACTGTCATACAATAACATTATTTATTGTTTAGTTACATTTATTACACTTTTCTATTGTTCTTCGAGGATTTTTATTATTCCAGAATAAGGATTATTTTTTATTTTATTACATGTAATATATACTATTATATAAAACGAAAAGCCATTTTTCGTTTTTCATCTCTTTCGTTTGTTTAGCAATAATAAAATCAAATGATTTCCAATTATTTTGTAACTAATAACTGACAATAAATGGATAACAGTGAGGTTTGAAAATTGATCGATAGGTGGCGCGCGGCATTCAACATGAGAGGTTAAAAAGGTACGGTGTTATATAGAGCTTGAAGTTGATAATAAAATTCAATAAAATTATATTAAAAATATTAAATATTTAGTAGGATATATGGATGCCACTGAAGTTGAAAACTGACTGACATGTGGTTAGCACCATTCCGCAATAAACACCACCACCCCATGGTAGTACTACAAAACTCGCCTGTATCAAATATTAACTACATCATTTTCATAGCTCATAGAATTAGCAATAATAAAATTTACTGTAATAAAAATTAAAATAAACAATTTCGAGTGACCGAAAAGAGGTTTGCCACACTGTCATATAAATTTATGGTTAGAAATTAAAAATCAACCATATATATATTTATTTACTCCTGCCATATAAACATTATTACAAAATCAAAATGTCGATCCTTTGCTTTTTTGGGGATCTACAATTTTTAGTGAAATGTTTCAGTAAAATTTGCAATTCTTTAACTAATAAATTAAAGCCTAATAAATGAATGAATGTAAAATTAATTCTTCTATGTACATTTTAATGTAGTTAACATATATATTATGTATTGAGGGTAATAAATGATATTTACTGTTTACTAAACTATTTATTGAATGATTATTGTTTTCTTTTAGCTTTCATATGGTTACTATACATTACTACTGTGAGTAATAGAAACATATTTTGAAATCGAGATATCGAAATGGAGAACTAAGAATCGATTTTTTTGTAGCAGTATCGAGATTAAAGCAATTTCGGTAGCGCAAATTATAAATTGATAGTTTATTTCTTACATTATCATACCAATAAAAATAATGACTAAACAATATTTAAATGTTTGTTTTTGTGTTATTATTCCACATTGTCTAATTTTATTACATTGTATTCAATTTTCTTGAATATAATGTATTATGACTTATCTTCAAGTAATGTATTTTTTTTTTTTATGTATGTATTTATTTCATATTTTTTTATTTAATATGCCTACAACTAAATAACTAAAATTACTTTGTTTTTGTTTCTAACATATTTAATTCATATAATTTTAAAATATAAAAAATAAAAAGAGATCGGATTGAAGTATAAATTTAAGATAAAATAATTTGTCCATTAATAAATTTACTAGATCTTCAAAATTAACTTACATAAGTATATTGTAATTAAAGGACGTTTTTTATTAATTAAACTAATACTTTGTCTCTTTATTTATTTATTTTTTATTATAATAGCTCTTTTGGAGTAATTGCTATCAAGTTCTAACCAAAATGGGGGAAGTTTTGAAAATATAAATAAAGATATGCAAAACATTTGATTTTAAAAAACTAATTATTTTAGAAATCTTATAATAATAAATGATTTTTTATTTTTTTCCGTAAAAAAGTTCAGAATTTTTTTTTCAATGTTTTATCAACAAAGATATATTTGTGAACTGTTTCATTGACTGTTTAAATTTTAAATAAAATTATATAATAATAATAATAAAAGTTTTATTCAAATGATTAAACAGTTTACAATTTCACATATTAAATATTGTTACATGTTTTGGTAATAAATCAGTTTACACTACATAGTCAGCTTAGCTAAAATGGGTATAATTTGGAATGCATTTATTTTAACAGTAGGAAAAATACTAAAAAACCTACAAAATAAAAAAAAAAAAAAAAGAGATTGATAAAAGCAAATACATAATAAAATTTACTAAACTAAAATGCATAATTTATTAAATTTTTGTACGTTAAGTTAATCACCATTATGGATAATTAACTTATATATTATTTGTATTCCAATAAATTTAATTTCAAGCTAAGACAATAACTTTTGGATGTCTAATTAGCGAAATATTGTTATAGTACAAAATAGTGTGATTTGTACGTTTGTGTATGTATCTTCTTAAGGATTGGTTGTTATAATTGCCAATTATAATTATATAAACTTTTGTTTAGTAAAATGGTTTTTCATCATTCTATTTTTTATTCTACGTTACAAGACCTAAAAAAGATAGATTATCTTCAAACTTTTATTTTAAAAAATGTATTTGTTTTACGAGTAATTACAAAGGTAATTACAAAATAAAAGATAGATTATCTTCAAACTTTTATTTTAAAAAATGTATTTGTTTTACGAGTAATTACAAAACTTTTCATGTTCTAATTATTTCTATTCTTGTAATATACTGCATGCAATGTATTTTTAATTATTATAAATTAACTTTGGGTACCTATAGTTAATTTATGGATCCCTTTATTTACATATGTATAAATAATAACTAGAAACATCATCATAATGATAAATAACTTTTAAGAGTATTCACTCTTATATTGTTATACCATCATTCTAGAATAACTGTGTTTTGAAACAAATAAATGTTTAATGACTCAAAATCATGTGTAAATATGCAAATGTTTTTTGTTTTAGGTAACCCTTTTTTTTTCTTTTTTCCCATAAATTCTGGCCACTTTTAATAGTATAGTATTTTAGTTGTAGCTCTCTGTCCTTTGACTTTTTAACGTTATAAGGATTTCCTGTTCAGAATTTAAATATGAAAAAAAATAATTAGTCACTAGACCTCTTCAAAAAAAAAGGTGTAGCCGATCATCTGGTAATAAATTATTTCATCCAATCTCTTTAAATACGCCTACTCTCTTATATATTAAACGATTAGAAAATTTTAACAGAATATTTCTAGTGCTCCTCGCCTGTCAAATAATATTAATATAACTATACTTAATAGCAACAATTCAATTTAGAACAACTTCTGATTCTTAATATGTTTAAACTTAAGAAGCTTTATGTGCCAGCACTTGGGCCGGAGTTGCCTAAATTTAGAGACCGAGATTTTGAACTTAAGTCGCACTCTAGCTCTCGGCAGTGGAACTACTTAGACTTCGCATCAAAGAGCTTCATTAAAAGTTTCTTGGCTTAACTAAATTAATTAAATTTCAAATGTCAAACTTTTTGATATTAATTAAATTTTGATATTAATTCTTAAAATTAATGAAGTGCTTAAAAAAATGAATTATTTTTAGAAAATATTAATTTCAGATATAATTTTCATATTTTTAATTTATTTACATTAAACGGAATTTTCAGATATAATTTCAATAAGTATAATGTAATGAAAATAATTTATCAGTAAGATATATTAATTTATATAAATAAAAAAATTAATATATGTTGTATATTAAAAAAAAATAAATTTATTCAAATTATGTGAGTATCAGAACTCATATTAATTGCTTAGTTTGTGTTTATTAATTGAAGTTAACGGACAAGAAATATTATGCGTGTTTAAATTATAGAAGTCATTATCTAACTCTTTTAAAAAAATATATAATAACATTAAAATTAAGTTAAAAATAAAATAAAAACCGAAATTTAGTTAGTATTATTTATTATTTTTTTAATAAGAAATATCAACAGGATTAACATATTCAAGATATCTCTGTGATTTTCATCAATATCTATCTATTTATCATAAACTAATGTATTTTTAAAGCTTAATACATAAACATATTTTTTTTTTTTATTTAAGGATTCAAACATTACCTTGATATTATATTATATAAACATTATTATATTATAATTCATTAAAATGTTACTGCTAATAAAATGAATTTAAAACGATTATTTTTATAATCTTCTTTTAATATTCACTTATTGCTTTTTTTGTAATTATTAATTCAATGGGGGGAGATTCAAAGGTATATTATTATAAAAAACATTAAATCAAATATTGAAATTTTTTTATTAACGATAATTGATATTATAAAATAATAATGAGTATTTAATTATATTTATCAATTAAATGTAATGATTTTTACAAAAAATTGTAAAGAACTATAATGTAATAAAAACATTTCATAGAATAATTAACATTTCCTAACAATTTACTTTTATCAGTTATTATCCTTACGTTTTCTCATTATTTTTTTAATATATTTTTTGTATTTAAATATACTATTTATATATGGGCAGTAAATACTTCTCCACTTTCTCTTTAGTTAAACATATCCTGCTTTTTACTATTTTTAAAGTCTGGTATTTCTATAACATATATAGGAGGAAGAAATACAGAATAAAATATGGTGTTACAATTAATTTTTTTTTCCATGGATATGCCTTTTGGCTGGGTCTATAGTAGTCTTGTGTAAAGTTTATTTCACCCTCAAAAATGTAACGTTTTGACACGCTCTTGATTGTTTGGTGTTGCTTGGATCGAATATTAGAAGACAGTTTTCCAGTCAGAAATTTAATGGAAAATATATTTTGTTATGTGACATTTTTCACTGGGATCTACCGTTTACGAGCTATAGTGGTTTGAATGTAATAAGTCACACTTAAAACACCTATTTATCTTGACTTTGTTTATTTCGAATAACCATTAATTTTTATTTATTTTTTTTTTTTTTTAAAGTATTTAGATCCTTTTAATTCTAAAATGTAAATCGATCAAAATAAGGAAAACGAGAAAGATTTTGAAATAAAACTGACGGTTGAAGAAGCTCGTAGGGAATATTCTGTTTAATTCGCCACGCATATCAATAATATTTAAATGATCAAAAATATTTTGGTTTTCAATATTTTTTTCGTGATATTACAAATATTTTGATTTTATTAAACGGTAAGGGTTTTATTCTGCCACGGGATGTTTAGCCTTGTTTATGTATTTTTAGTGATATAATAGGTAAAACACAAATTGTCAATAAATATGAATTTTTATGTGATTTCAATGAAACAAATTAAGTCATACAATATATTTCTTTTGATTTAGTCAAGGAAATAATCTTTAGGTTCAACTGTTACCGTTTGTATAATATAATATATATATATATATCAAATATATGTTTTATATATATATATACATATAATATAACGATCATTAGTTATAAAGATATATACTATATAATATACAGTCAAAATATTATATATATATATCGTCATCCCAGAATTATTTTGTGCTATATCCTAAAACCCTTGTTTTGGGAAATGAGATTTGAAGTTTATTTCTTAAAGTACTTTTTTATTTCGGGATAATATGTAAATGCATTTGCAGTTAAATATTCCCAGTATATTAGATAATATTTTACTACATCAAACTTACATCCTGATTGTATTGATTTAAAACTAAAACGATTTTATTCATTTAGATATAGAACAAAAATCGCTATTTTCGCATAACCTTAATGAAATTTGGGATATAGACCATTTTTAGATCAATAAATTGTCCTATATCACTTTGAAATAATTTCTTTTAATTATTTCTTTTTAATAATTAGGACAAAATTATTTTACATAAATTTTATTATTACAAATAAAGTAATAAAGAAGTAAAAAAAAAAAAAATAAGCAAATGTAAATAAAGTGTGAGTATATAATTTATTTTATCTCTTTCGGTTTTGCCTTCCTTGACTTTGGAGTTGTTTCTGGTTTATTTTATGGATATAGAACAAAATGAACGATCTATAGAACACTATAACTCCTCAAGCTATCAACAGAACAAGATAATTCTTTAAAGTAAACACAAAACTTGGGTAATAGAACATTTATTTACTGAATACTCGATTATGGGCTAAGATAATACTGTTATTTAAATTGATATAGAACAAGAATATTTTTTCTAAATTTTTGGTGTATATAACTCTATATACCCTAAAAATGGACTTAGAACAAGATAATTCTGGGATGACGATATGTATCCGTGTCAAAATCATATGGTATCTCCTAATTTTTGTTGGTATTAGGTATTTGAAGTGAGGTGTACTAATTTAGTTTGAATTATATTTTTTTCCTTTTCTAACTTTACGCTCTTTTTTTTTTATATCATTTTTTAAATGTTTAATTCATGTTATGGATTAATCAGTGTTACATCAACATCGTTATAACATTAATATCTTATCACAGTAAGAATAGTACCAATCAAGGCTGCAATGATTTGCTTCAATGTAACAATAAAATAAAACCATTGTGGTTATTGCTTCCCTGACTGTTGAAGACATCGATGAGAGACCTGTAGGAAGACATCAGTATTCTGTATCGCTTGCTTCCGGCTATTATACTCCTGGGCATATCCATCCTCCATACTTCATCCTTGTCCAGGAAGTCGAAGGTGTGATTTAGTATATATTATTAATTACTAATTAATATGAAATGGCTCTCAATTTGATGGTATTATTTAGTATTTTTACTTAATGAATACAGCCTGTTTTTAAAATAAAATAAAATAGATAAAATTCGAATTTTTACTCCAGATATTATGAGAATTTTATTTTTAGGGATTCAATCCTGGAACGTCGTACATATAATTTACCGAGAGCGAAATAGTCACAGATAAATTACAACGTGTTTGTAAGTCTGGCCTAGCAATAGCAACTATTTGTTAATTGGAATAGAAAAAGGAACGTAAATTGAAAATTATAATCGTATTAATTAAAATGGTAGATTAGTAAAAATTATTAAGATTGTTGAAATAAATAAGATGTCCTGTCGATTTTATTATTGCTAAACCTTCCTGAAACTATTAAGGTAGGGTTAGTTAAAATTTGGTAAGATATCTACTAAGCTTAGGTTCTTTATACTAATATACTTACACCACATTATTATTTCGTTTATACCATTATTTTCACAGCTGTCAATTACAATTAGACAACCAGTGAATCTGTTGAGATGAAGAAAATAGGATAAAAGACATATGGGGGAGCAGAACCCAGCGGCACCTCTAGACTTTATTATATTTTAGTCTAGGAGGTCTCTAATCCAGCTTCTTTTTAACATTCTCTTTGAGTTGTCGGGAAGATGTATTGTGGCCATATCGTTTATAAGTGTATTAGGATGTCTATGTAATTTTTCGTGGAATCGTTTGTTCGTTAGCTGTTGGCATTTGTTGTTGTTGACTGGAGTTTTTTAATATGTGTCTTTTTAGCTGTTCCGTATATCTGAGAAGCGTATTTCCAAATAAATTTCATTTTTATATTTTTATCATAAAAACTATTCTTTATTTTTATTGAATGAGAATGGTTGATTCTTAGCTTATTTTTGTTATATGATATTATAATAACGTAATTATTCTAACCTAATATGTATTTTAATATAATACATTTCTATGCTGTTTACGAATGAGTGTTATATTATGAATATTTTTACCAATTTATTATTATTATTTTTTTTATGTCTCGTTCATGGTATAGATTTGATTTTATTGTTTGTTTTTTTATATGGATTTACAACCATTATTTTCACAGCTGTCAATTACAATTAGACAACCAGTGAATCTGTTGAGATGAAGAAAATAGGATAAAAGACATATGGGGGAGCAGAACCCAGCGGCACCTCTAGACTTTATTATATTTTAGTCTAGGAGGTCTCTAATCCAGCTTCTTTTTAACATTCTCTTTGAGTTGTCGGGAAGATGTATTGTGGCCATATCGTTTATAAGTGTATTAGGATGTCTATGTAATTTTTCGTGGAATCGTTTGTTCGTTAGCTGTTGGCATTTGTTGTTGTTGACTGGAGTTTTTTAATATGTGTCTTTTTAGCTGTTCCGTATATCTGAGAAGCGTATTTCCAAATAAATTTCATTTTTATATTTTTATCATAAAAACTATTCTTTATTTTTATTGAATGAAAATGGTTGATTCTTAGCTTATTTTTGTTATATGATATTATAATAACGTAATTATTCTAACCTAATATGTATTTTAATATAATACATTTCTATGCTGTTTACGAATGAGTGTTATATTATGAATATTTTTACCAATTTATTATTATTATTTTTTTTATGTCTCGTTCATGGTATAGATTTGATTTTATTGTTTGTTTTTTTATATGGATTTACAACACTCTAATTACACTGCATGTACGAATCTTTCAAATGGGAATTAAAATAATCACTCCATAACAAAACTTGGAAAGAATGGAAGTTGAAATAATGGTCATGAATAATTCATTAATGGAACTATTAAAGTTGAGGGGGACATTAACTCAGTGTCACCAGCTCAAGAAAAAAAACTCGACGAAGAAATGACACGCAAGTTATTTATCATAAAGAGTGTAGTATATATTAAGATATAATCGTAATTATACGGCATTTTTAGAGTGTCGGCGAACTTACATTACGTGTTATTTGTAGAATCTGAAGATAGACAAACTTAAAACACGTTATAGGGCAGAGTTGGGCAAAATTTAATCATTATTAAATCTTCCAGTTAATTTTTAAATCAATTATTGATTTAGTTCGATGAAAAATAAACTGAAAGAATGAACCATGATAAATTAGATTATTGATCCCTGGAAATTACTTGTCAAATATTTAATCATGATCAAATTTTACCTAACTCTAGATATAGGATAAATGTAACGGCAATGTTCCAGTAATGGTCGTTTGAATAATGAAATTGTTATAGTTTATAACTCATTTTGTTGTGATAATTTACCCAAAGTTAGAGGAAGTGAAATTCAACTTAAGCTTATCACGGGACCACCATGTTGGATACAGCAATTGATGACATCTTTTAGTATTAAGAAAGTTAAACTTTCTTATGAAAATAGGCAACTATTTTAATGATTGTTTTCTACGATTAGTCAGTTTTATATAAAAAAAAAAACAAAAAAAAAAAAATTTTGTCATACATATTTTGCGAGTTGAGTCTGGTATATTTATAAGTTTCCATTATTAGTGCTAATTTGAAGTTTAATAAAAAAAAAAAAAAGAAAAAATATTACTCACCTTACATTAACCTTTGAATGACTATAAACTTGATGCATGATAAGTCTTAGAAGTAGGTACTTAAGGGAACCATTTACTCAGAAACATAAAATTTTTTTTGATGTTTCTAATATCTTTATTTTAATTACAGATTTTTACAATTTTTAACATGGTTATAAAATTAATTGAGTTACCTTTATTATTTTAATTTACTAATTGATAATCTTGCGTCATAACATTAGTAATTATTTCATTAGTAAATACATAATAAATGTAATAATTTATATTAAATGTAATTTTCAGATATAATTTCAATAAGTAAAATGAAATGAAATGAAATGAAAATAATTTATCAATAAGATCTATTGATTTAGATAAATAAAAAAAAAATATATCATTTAATGTTTAATAATTAAAGTTAATGAACAAAAAATATTATACGTGTTTAAATAATAAAATTGATAATGTAACTCATTTTAAAAAATATATAATAATATTAAAATTAAGTTAAAAATAAAATAAAAACCGAAATTGAGTTAGTATTATTTATTATTTTTTTACTAATTATTTCATTAGTAAATACATAATAAATGTTGTAATAATATAATTTTCATAAATTATACATACCATCGTCCAGCTACGAATCCGGAAATGTTAGTATCTGTTGATTTTTATTATAAAACCTTGTTAATTATAAAATGCATTAAATATTTAGAATTCAATTATGCAATACTAAACAAATTCAATAACATTAAAATTAAAAATGTATTTAAAGAAGTTATAATTTTCTGGTTTAGTATGTCTAATTTTTTTTCTTATTTTTTTAACATATGTAGTTCTACACATTTACTTGATGTGTCTAGTTTATGCTGTCGTAAATATTAATAAATAAAACTCAAACGAATACACAAATAAACAGTTTGCAATAATTCTACCTCCTTTTATTCTTAACTAGCTGAAAATAATCTGCTCCGCTACGGTTTAATATCATTAGGATTAAGGACAACTTAAATTAGTAAAAGTCAAGCTTAACGTTGATAATTATTATTACTTAAATAAACCTAAAGAATTCCATTCTAAGAATAATTTCAATAAGCAAATTTGACAATTTACAAAAGGTTATTTTATGTTATTTTGATAGTCCTCCGGTGAAGCTTCGAGGCAGCACTACCATCTTACCCAGCTCTGATACCAGACCATCAGCTCTTCTTATGTCATATTTATATTAAATATATTTATAAATAGTTGAGTTCTATTTAATAGAAACCATAGACTCATCTGTACTAAGAAAAAGGTATATCCTAAGTTCAACGAATGAAATTCAGAAATGCTAGGTACTTGTAGAATGCAACGTGGGCCTGGTTGAGAAAAGCCGATTATATTGTGACCGGAAAACTGAAGGAAGGGTAGTTGAGGACGAAACTACTGGTGAAGCAATGTTGGTGGGTTGCTCGTAAGGAATATGTACATTGAACTGGCCTTACATGTCCCCACCAGAGAATAGAAGTCTTTTAACCTCCTCTTTAACATAAGTCTTTTAATAGCTTCTCGTCACGAAACAACTCAAACTTGTAAGGGTCCACCTCTGCAGCCACCATGAGTTCACCGAAAGTACCATATTATAAGGTTACGACATCGATCGTATTTTTGTTTGATTACAATTATAAGAAACTTAATTTGTGGTCAAAGTGTGTGGCTTAAACATCTAACCTATTTTTGAACTTAGCTTATCTCCAAATACCATATGACAATTAATCTATTATTATTCACTCAATGAAAATTGTAATCAGATTTTTCGCGAATTAGCCGCGATCCAGGCCGATTTTTTTAAATTCCTTTCTTAGCGAGCACCTACGGCCCTAGAGGAAGCTACATATCGAATTTCATTCCAATCCGTTCGGTGGTTTCTGAGATTTTGTGTTAAATGAGTGAGTGGTATTTGACAAATATATAGTAGATTATATAATTTTAGTATAAGATCAAAAAATCCATACTTACTAAAAAGTTATTGTTTATTATTTTTATGAGGATATTTATGCATAATATTTTTTCTGTTATCTTTTCAACATTTTGTTATAATCATTAATTAAATTCTTTATCCATTTCATTAAATATTAGTTTTCATTTAATTATTCAATGTATATTTTTCTTCTATTTATTCTTTATTTTCTATTTTATTTACATTAAACATTATATATTTGTATAAATATGTATTTATGTATACATGTGATGGACCCAACGCAGGGTTACTGCAATTCCAAAACCTGGAGAAAAACATGGATATTATTGTTAAATCAAAATTGGTTTTTGAGGTTTGGTTACATTTTTAGTGGATATTTAAAATCTTTAGTGTCATTATTGAATCTACATTCCTTTCTTTCTAGTTTTGGGATTTTTTAAAAAAATTTATTGAATATGCTGTTATTAAAAAAGCTACTTTTTATGGAATTCAAATATTATTATTATATTGCTACTATTTGCACCAAGAATAGTTGGGAGGTTCCTTTGTAATCGTTCTTCCTTAACATAAATATCCAATAAAGAGCAGTCCTCTAGAATGTGTTTATGTTTTCTATTATTGCATGATACGTACTACGGTGGATTGTTCTTTGCTATAAGATAATCATGATAAGTCTTGCATGACAAATTCTTTATCTAGTTATTACAATTTCTCTTCTGTTGTTGTGGTTAGAACTTTTCCATATCTTTTTTTTTTAATAGTTTTTAATTTTTGTTCTTTTATGTTTTCTCAAAGCTGGTGCCCAAACCATTTTTACTCTATATTTTAAACTGTGATAAACGTCTACTAATTCCTTAGTAAATTTTAAGTGTTTAGAATTATTATAAATTTTGATACCGATAATTAGAAAAAAAAACTAGTTGAATCTTTGATTGTCGAAAAGCCATCATTCTAGGAAACCATTCTGACGACCGTGTAAATTGTGGAGTGATCATCCAAGTGGCCAATAGAATGCAAGATAGGAAGGCTAGAGGGTTGGAGTGTTGGAGGGTTGGATATCCAACACCCCCTGGCATGTGTTAACCCAGCATCAGCTCCAATAATTACAGAGGGGACCTGACCCTCCGTCCTCCACCCTCTCCCTAAATCGTAAATATGGAAATCCTCCCCCTCCATATCCCAGGTCTTCTCTTTATCGCCTCTTCTAATTCTCTAGGTGCTTCTCTCTTTGTTGGACTGATTAAAATTTTATTAAGGCACGTTGTATTTTTTTTTTTTTTTTTCGCACAGGTGGAGTACGAAAACCAAATTAGAAAATGTTTTATTACTTATTTATTATTTAGTTGTTATCAGTATTTATTATTAAGAGAAATACACATATAGAAAACATATTTTATGCTTAATATCACAAATAGGCAATCAATTAAAAATAGGAATGGGTTAATTTAATATTTGATTAACTATTAAACATGGATTATATTTTACTTTGCACTCTATTTTATTTCTTGTATATTTAGGGGCTGTTTATTTTAATTGTATGACTTTATTTCTTTTATTTTATTTTATATCATTGTACATATTGTGGGAATGAGTCTCTGTCATCCATATTACTCATTGCCCTTGAGTCAGGCAGCTTGTAATTATTCAAAATAAAAAGTCAGAAAAAAAATTATCTATGGATTAAAATAATAGTTATATCGTAGATGCATGTGCCAAGTATTGTATGTGAAAAAAAAAACAGTTTTTTTTTTTTTATTCGATTTTCAGCGAGTCTTTATTGCTTTAAAAAATTAGCAAATATTTTACATAATTGAAACTTTGCTCAGATGGAGTGCTAGGAAGCGAATATATACAACCGAGATCAGTGGAATATAAAGAAAAATCCAAATATTGAATATTGGATAAGGAATATTTTTTAAACAAAAATCTTGTTACTATCTGTGGCACTTGTGAATAGTCTGTTAAGTGCAATTTGTGTGCTAAATGTGTTCATGAATTTATTATGTTTATGAAGTTATTGGTATCACGGGAAAGCTATTTTTTTTCTCTATATTTGTTTTTAATGGACTTAGCTATGAGCATATCAGAGATATGAATATTCATACGTTGATCATTGTAGGTAAAATTTCGTGTTTTCTAAACTAAGATGTGCCACTGAATTTACGGATATATGTTTCAATGATTTAATTTTATACCTTTTTTCAAAATATTTTAGGATATTATACTGCGTAGTTTAATTTTTAAGGAATGAAATAGTGAATAATGCAGAACGTTTTTAAGGAATATTTAAAAGTTTTTTGTTCAATATAAATTCGGATGAGCCTAAATAAGTTTAACATATGAGTTGGATTTTATTTTTTGTTTTATCTTATACACTCAACAGCAAAAAAAAAACCGGACACTTAGATATGGTCTCATAATTTTGTTAAATACATTGTGAAACGGAACAGAAAAAAATGCTTTTTGATAAATACATATCTTCCTACGCGCTAAAAAAACATCCCTTGTCAGAAAACCTGATAAAAATGAAGAATAAAGTATTTTAAAAAATGTGTTAATTTCTTATTTTTATAATTTTTTGTTAATAGCTAATAAAAATTATTTATTTTTGGCAAATTTTGTGTAAATAAGTTATAAATAAACCATTTCGTAAAATAAATTAAAAAGATTAACGTATTAAAAAAAATTGTGAGACCAAATCTGAGTGTCCGGTTTTTTTTGCTGTTGATTGTAGAAGATAAAACGAAAACTAATGTCCAACTCATGTGTTATTGAGAAAAAAATATCTTTCCCGTGATACCAATAAACCAAAATTCATAAACACACTAAGCACACAAAATGCACTTAACAGACTATTCACAAGTGCCACAGATAGTAACAAGATTTTAGTTTACAAAGTATTCCTTATCCAATATTCATTATTAGGATTTTTCATAATATCCCATGGATCTCGGCTCCCTAGTACTCCATCTGCGCATAGTTTCAATTATGTGAACTATTTGTTATTTTTTAAAGCAATAATGACTCGCTGAAAATCGAATAAAAAAAAACTTTTTTTTTTTTTTCACATACAATACTTGGCACATGCATCTACGGTATAACTATTATTTTAATCCATAGATAATTGTATTTATGTCTTTTTATTTTGAATAATTACAAGCTGCCTCACTCAAGGGCAATGAGTAATATGGATGGCAAAGACTCATTCACACAATATGTACAATGATATAAAATAAAGTAGATGAAATAAAGTCATAAAATTAAAATAAACAGCCTCTAAATATACAAGAAATAAAATAAAATATGCTTGAAATAAAATAAAGTGCATAGTAAAATATAATCCATGTATAATAACTAATCAAATATTAAATTAACCCATTCCTATTTTCAATTGATTGGCTATTTGTGATATTGAGCGTAAAATATGTTTTCTATATGTGTACCAGGTATGCAAGTTTAAAATGTCGTTTATTTCTTAAAATATATACACAGTAATTTAAAAAAAAAGTATAATATATTTTATTCAAAGTACTGACCCTCGCTTTCTACACATTTTGTCCATCTCTCGGGCAATATATGGATACCATTCCAAAAGAATGCTTCATCTTTATTTGAAATCCATTCATCGAGCCATTTTCGTACGTTTTCGAAATTGTTGAAGTGTTGCTCCGCCAATGAGTGTCCCATCGATGAGAAGAGGTGATAATCAGAAGGCGCCAGGTCAGGTGAATACGGCGGGTGGGGTAGGAGTTCCCAACCAAGCGAAGAAATCGTTTCCTTAGTCAATCTGGCTGAATGTGCAGGAGCGTTATCATGCTGAAGAATGACTTTGGCGTGCCTGTGAGCCCATTCTGGGCGTTTTTTTTTTCGATCAATGCGTGACTCAAATTGATCATTTGTTGTCGGTAGCGCTCGGTATTGACTGTTTCGCCGGGTTTGAGAAGCTCGTAGTAGACTACTCCCTTCTGATCCCACCACACACACAGCATTGTCTTCTTCCCAAAACGATCCGGTCTTGCACTCGATGTGGATGGTTGTCCTGGCGTTACCCATGATTTTTTTCGTTTGGGATTCTGAAAATAAATCCATTTTTCATCGCCAGTTACAACTCGATGCAAAAAACCCTTTCTTTCGTGGCGTAAAAGCAGCATTTCGCACACAGTTTTTCGTTTTTCCATCTGTCGTTCGTCCAATTCATGTGGAACCCATTTTCCAACCTTTTGAATCTTTCCCATAGCTCTCAGGCGATCGGAAATGGCTTGCCTAGTGACATTCAACTGTTCTGCCATCATTTGTTGGGTTTGGGTATTGTCTTCGTCTAATAAAGATTGCAATTCGACGTCCTCAAACTTTTTTGGTCGATTTTCTCGTTTTTGATCAGTAACATCAAAATCACCACTTGAAACTTTGAAACCAACGTTCACATGTCCTGACGGTTGGAGCAACATCGCCATAAGTCTCAACAAGAATTCGATGACATTCAGATGCCTTTTTCTTTTGATTAAATAAGAAAATCATGACATGCCGCAAATGCTCTTTATTTGGCTTAAAATTAGACATTTTTAACACCAAAGAAAGGTATGATACGTCCACGTAAACGACTTAAAAACAACTGACTTTTGTAAACAAATGACTAACAAACAAAATAGCGTTTAGAGATAAGCAAATCCTTCAATAGGCTAAGAGCGCATTCTATTGGAATTAAAACGACATTTTAAACTTGCATACCTGGTATTTGTCTCAATAATAAATACTGATAACAACTAAATAATAAATATGAATGTCCGGTTTTCTTGTTGTTGAGTGTATTTATTTGATCGAAAATTATCGCATTTGTTTTGTTTTTTATTTAGGGTTTTGTATTTTAGAAAGCTTTTTAAGTTTCAACGGACTCCATATATTATTAAATTTCTCTACCCCATATCATACACCTAACAAATGAAAAAGGTGTTTCTACATAAAAGTATAACGCTTAAACATAAATATATAAGATAAGGAACTGAGTGGTTTCTAGTGTGTAACAGGGGCAGAGTTTAGAATCAGACGACTGGAACAAGGACGAAGTTATACCCACGAACCACGCAGCTTGGCTCTATCATTTATACATTTTATTCAGCTAAAGAGGACTAAGATGGCCACCTAAATCCGGCATTAAGATGATTCTCCAAGATAGTCCCAGTACTGGATCCATTAAGATGGTACCTTATGGTGGATTCGGCGGCAGCTTCCTGTGACGTCCTCGCGAGATAAGTGGACTAGCAGTCTTATCGTTGGGAGATCGCTGGGCTAAGCCTCTCGTATCTTGATATTTTCTGCTACCTTCTTCTTCATTATGTATATTTCATAATTAGCACTATCACAAAAGAGTTATGAATTTGTAATCTATGAATGGAAAAAACATGGAGGAATAGAGGGCGAAAACTGGTCCAAGGATGGGAATATAGTTTAATAATTATTATTAAAACAACAATTGAAATTTTATTGAAATTTTGATATCAAAATGTACACTTACCTTACTTTCTTTTTGTTCTTGTTAAACTTTTTTCTTGGCTAATTTGTAATTATATCGTGAAATATGTGATTCCTAGAAAGCACCAATTTCCAAAAAAAAAAAATGAAGTTTTGGAACCATTAGTTACATAAAAAAATAACCACTTCGATTAAGGGAGATTATAAGAGAAATAATAATTCAAAATGTTATTTTATTTTATACTGTTTTTTGTTCCTCCTGTAAAATCAGTATTTTGCACAAACCAGGTATTACATAGTAGCCGACGATGTATAAGCTTGGGTTGGGATATAGTCATGCCTATCGTAGATGTTTTTACCCTCATTTTTTGAAACTCTAGGAATTATGCTGATCTGTCTCTGTCCAGTGTCGAGTTTTTTAAAAATTGAATTCGGAATTCCTAGAGCTCAAGGGTTCTCTCAAAGATTAAGCCAAAGGAAAGCAGAAATGCTAGTTTTTCTTTCGGGTAATATGTGGCTCAAGGAGCAAACTTGACTCTTGAAATTAACAATTTTGTTATTTTTCTTTTCTGAAGATTTAATTTGTTGATTATTATTGTAACCATGTAAATTGTAAATACTTTTTTTTTTTTTTAATTAGTTTTCTCTCTCATCTTTATGATCTAATCTTATAATTAATAATCCTGCAAATTTTAAATAGTAAGTAGATAATTGAATTTAATTAAATTAGTTGAAATTCTTTATTGAATAGCTTTGGAAAAAAAGGAAGCAACTATCGAAAAACTATCGATAGCAATCGATAGTTCTCAACAGGTAGTATCGGCCTATCGATAGTGCTAACTATCGGCTATCGTCCAACCCTAGTATAAGCATGAATGAATCACTTATTTTGGTTGTCAGATGTTTCTATTTGGATTTCATACACTATATTTTTGTTTTCATTTGTAAGTATTGTTTGTGAGTGTTTTATAGTAGTTAAAGCGTTGCTCATTTTTTAAAAAGCTATTTAATGACTAGAAACGTGTTTCCTTTTGAGGTAAAATTATTTGTTTCTATTTTCTCAAATATTTTGTAACTTGTAATAGAAAATATAAACAAATTTAAACAAATCGGTTTATATATACTGAGTTCATTAATCAAGATCCCACACATTATAAATTAGTTGTTTTTTTACAGTTATTTAATAGCATAAAAAAAAAACTAAGGACTTATTAAACTAGAAATAAAAATTTGAAAAACAAATAAATGTTCACCTCAAATTGTAATTAATCACGATTACATATAAATTCGGTTTTAGGATTAATGCTAACAAAAAAAGTAATAATGCAGTTGTTAATTATTAATTTAGAACGGAAGATGAATGGTTTAACATTCGAAACTCGAATTTTAATAAACTAAATATTGTAAAAGTGACAAATATTGCATGAATCCTAATTGCATTGGTTCTTCTATTCTATCAGGAGTACCCCAACTAATACAGACAATTATTAACATATAACAAAACTAAATATATAAATAATTTATTTTATTTTAATGTATTTATTATTTATTACTATTATTATTGTCTGTATGGATCACTCATTGTGTGTAAAAACAGATAAAAACAAAAAAATTGTTACTTACTAGCAATTATAAATTGATAATTCATAGAGACCTCAATAAAATTTAGTTTAGTGTAAAAAGATGGCCTTGATTTGTTTTGGAAAAATTGTTTCTGTCAAAGAAGAAAAAATATTAAACACATTTCATTAATTTCCTCTTCCAGCTTCGATAAAATAAAGATTTCATATCATGTGACACAAGAATGTTTTTAGATTATCATGGTGGAGAGGTAGAGTGTAAAAATGAAATAATTTAAAAACTCAATATATTTTTAGTTGAAACTATTTATAATTTTTAGTGATTTTCGACTACCTTCGATTTTGAGATGTGTCGTTTTCACTAGCTGATAAATTCCTAGAGCCCAGCATATTTTATTGTTATTTTATGGTTTATTATTTTAAATGGAGCAGTTTAAATAGTATTGGAAACTATCAAACTAAAAATTTTATTTCAATACCTATAATATACTAAAGTTTTTCGTGAGAATGTAGTGTTGAAACGGACACAGGGTTCCTGACGGAGTTTCATTAAACACTAGCTCATTCAAGGCAGTCTTATCCCCAAGTCATAAAGTAACATTTTATTAAGACTGCAGCATCCCCTTTCACTCTCTCTCTCACTCACTCTCTCTCTCTCACTCTCTCTCTCTCTCTCTTTCTCTCTCTCTCTCTCTCTCTCTCTCTCTCTCTCTCTCTCTCTCTCTCTCTCTCTCTCTCTCTCTCTCTCTCTCTCTCTCTCTCTCTCTCTCTCTCTCTCTCTCTCTTTGTCTCTCTCTCTCTTTCTGATTTTGTCACCTTATGCATATAAGAACCTTATCAAACTTCTAGAGTAAATATATAAATAGTGTTTATCAGAGATCGAAACAGTTAATCCTTTATACAAAAGAGTTATAAAATCACTGTTAAAAAAAAAAAAAAAAAGTATATTCAAAAGAGGTTGAAATAAAAGTTCTGAAATAACATTTAAATAAAAGTTCTAGCGATTAATATAAAAGTTCCAAAAAAACTTTTATTTTTAACACTTTTATATAAAATGAAAGCTTTTACTACTACCATTTAAGATAAAAGTTATAATAAATTTTGATTATTATACCCATGCAATTGGAAACTGATAAAATTTAACTTTTTAGTGGTGGGGAGGGGGTTAAAGTAGCACTTAAGGATGACACATCGGTTGTTGATCAAATTTAAGAATCATTTTTCTTATATACTTTTTAGCAATTTATAAGAATGGAAACAACACTGAAATATTATTTTTATTTGGAGGGGTGGTGTGGAGGTGTAAATTCGTATTTTAAAATTACCGCTGATTTCCATAAAATTTGGTTATCAGGATTCTTAGACATCTAATAACAGTTCTCAAAGGATCGAAACTGGTTCAATTATGATTATTCACATAACTGTTTATAAAAAACTTTTATTCAAAAGTGGTCGAAAATAAAATTTCTGAAATAACAGTTAAATAAAAGTTCGAGCGCTGAATGAAAAAGTTTCAAAAATAACTATTATTGGTATGCACTTTTATATAAAAGTTAACTGTTATTTTCGATCCATGGTCTTTATCAATCAAGGTAAATTACAAATTTTTAGTTTTTATTCTAGTTACATTATGTCATAATTAATTGGCCAATTTATGGTGTTGTCCAAAACTTGCAATATTTATCTTTTGTAAATCAAAAAATATTTTTTTAATTTATACACAAATATTTTGTTACCATAAAATGTACTATGATTTCTTAAAGTTAATCGTGTAATACTTTAAATTAATACATGGCTTAACAATCTTATTTATATGCTGTATAATAATATACATTGAGTGTCCCTTAGTAATAGAACAGTTATATTACATAATACATTTTATAAACACATATTAGATTAAATATTAAAGTTCAACTACGTAAAATAAAGAATTAATTTGTACATATTAAGATTATTTTCTGTTCGTTAAGAAAATTTTTGTTTAAATTGTATAGTAATTATTTCATAGTCATTATAATTGTGAATAATTTAGTTTCTACCAAAAGATGTGGTGCTTGTCTCTAGGTGGTGTGATTATAGTTCTGAATTAACTATTCCCTCATAGAATCATTTTATATATTAAACATGCACTCCCAAACTAATCGGTACAAACTGTGGATTAGTCTGATTTTTTTTTTTTTTTGAAGTGAGATATTTTATGTCTAGTCAGAATATTAGTGAGTCTTAAGAGAAAAATAAATACTGTAAACTCTTTATTATCCGGCGCGTTCCCTTAACCGGTGCTCAGAACATATTCTTTGCGCAGTGAATGAAGAAAAGGTGAACTTAAATAGCTGTGTATTAAACATGTCGCAAATTATGAGCTTATTATGAAGTAATTTAATTTGTTGAATCTACAGTGATGATTTGCAACTTCAATAAATAAAATCTATATTAGAAGGTCCCGGGTCCATCATCTTTTCAGACGCCACGGAGGGTTAACAGGGATGGAACATGTAGCTCGGTGTGATACTAATGGATTTGAATGGTTGTGGAGTTTGCTATGAAAGGATAGATATCTGGTTTGAGCTAAGACGGAAGTATAAGGTATATTAAGATCTTTGTGGATAAGTTTGTTTGTTACGAAGTAAGGAGCATAGAGGATTTTGGATTGCAATGACTGGATACAAGATGAGTTAGATGGTTTGGTGGAGCACCAAAGCTCAATTCCATATGTCCAAATAGGTCTGATAACTGTCATGTAAATGAGTCTTTTGTAGAAAATCGGAAGTTTTGAACATTTGCCTAGTAAATGTTGAAGAAGTCGAAAACGACGAGCAGTTTCCTTTCGTTTTAGTATCGTATGGATTTCTGTTAAACGTCTCATATAATAATTTGAACACGATTTTAGATTTTTCTTTTCAACCCTTATAAAATAATATTTCTAAATTCATTAGTATAAAACAATGTTTCGAAATTTTACTTTTAGAGCTTGAAATGTAAACGTAATAAAATCGTAGTTTCCATGGTAAAATTTCATATGTAAGAAAGAAAAAAAATGATTTTGCAATAGAAGCAAAAAACTAACAAACGATTTAATAGTAACAATTACGGATACACTTTGAGCAATTCAATGCATACAAACGCAATAAAAGCTGACCGTGTCTTGGAATTATCACGTAGGTGATTTCTAGTGGTACCTTCTGCGCATGCAGTGAGCATATTGTAGGATTCTTTTGAGTCAGATTGGATTGTGTTACGATTTTATTACACATGAATGCTTTCCACTAGCACTTAAAAGGTAAAATCTTGTTTCCAATGAAATCAAAATCACGTTTTGAATTTTTGTTACACAGCAGGTTTTACCGTGGTAAACACGATATGTTGTTTAGTATATGTCAAGTTAATCAATTTTAACAACATATGTCTTGATCATTAGTTCGCCTAATTATTTTTTCTTATCGATACAATTTTTATAATTATAATTGATAATTTTCAGTATCCGGTATTCTACCTTATCCAATGTGGTTAAAGGATGCGGCAGAGGCGGACAATGGAGTCTACTGTATACAAATTCAGTCTATCCAGTACATAAAGCCACATTATCATAACTATAAGAGGAAACCCCTAGTACCGTGGACGGAGTCGACTCCGAAGCCGAAAAGGACTTGAATCAAAGCAGTGGAGGGATGAGCACTAAGTGACCATCGACAGCCCTTTTATTAAAAGTCCTCCGTCACTGTCAGTCGACAAGAGATACATATTTAATAGAGATTAGGCTGCAATAGAGTTAGAGGAAGGAAGGAGGAAAGGCAAGCGAGGATTAGGGATCGCAGGGGACAATGTGCAGCGAGGAGGGGGATGAAGGGGGTGAAAGGGGGGGCGATAACATTTAAGGGGAGGGGGCTGGGGGGGAGGGGGTGATATGATCAATACTCGGCCTCGCCCCTCTGTCAGCTCCTCTCTCCCGAGTGTAATCTCCGTCTCTTTCTGCCTCTCTTCTCCGGCCTGCGGCACTCTTCCTCGGCGAAGAAAGGAGTTTTAGGACCAAATCTTAAATGTCATTCAACGCTTCCGATAGGCCGTCTCTATTGGAGTATCTCACGACAAAGCCACGATCTGTGATCCGATTCTAAATCCGCATTACGATTTAGACGGCTGTATATAACTCAACTGTAGAAAAGCATACGTGTTTCCATTCAGTACAAAAATAAGTCATGAATTGTGTCTTCAAATAAATAATTCATATAATTAGTTTTAATTCGAGATCTCCAAATCAGTAAAAAATCAATAAATATAACTTTGTATTTAAATCAGACTTCTTCTCCTACAGTTCCTTCAATAACATTCCACTTATCCCCGTTGAACAGATCCATTATCTAGGACTCCAACTGGACAAACGTTTAACTTGGAATCCACATACAAGACTAAAACGACAAGAAACTTCTCGTCATTTTCGAATTCTTCAACATTTACTAGAGAAACGTTCAAAACTTCCGATTTTCTACAATAGACTCATTTACATGACAGTTATCAGACCTATTTGGACATATGGAATTGAGCTTTGGGTGTTCACTATACTATCTGATTCATCTCGTATCCAATCCTTTCAATCCAAAATCCTTCATACAATGCACAATGCTCCTTATTGTGTCACAAACAAGCATATCCTTGAAGACCTTAATGTTCCATGTATTGATGATTTAGTCGAAACCAGATATTACTATCCTCCCCTCTTGACTCACACTAAATTTCTTTCTAATCGAACTTTAATTGAAGCACTACTAGTGATTAGTTCTGTACATGTTAAAATGTACATTCACTTTCAAATATCAATTAACATTTAAGAATATTAAAAAAACATTTTTTGATGCACTGTTTTTGCCTCCATCTAACCATCTAACTCATCTCGTATCCAATCATTGCAATCCAAAATCCTTCGAAAAATCCTTGATGCTTCTTACTTTATCACAAATAAACTTATCCATAAAGATCTCAATGTTCCATATGAGGCTGATTTAACCCAAACGAGATACCTATTGTTTCATAGTAAATACCATAACCATTCAAATCTAGTATTGGGCGAAAAATACCGTAACTGTTGAATTCCCTCAAAATAATTATAACTAAGTACCTAATCAAAAATGACAATAAAATTTTAATTTTATAAACGTATTTTTTCGTCGTGCAATAACTGGAAATTAAGACATAATAATTTTAATAACAAATTATTATTCATGACAACTCTGTAATGATATATAATAATATTCCAATGTGAAATAAATTAACGGAAATATGAAAGTATTTATTTTATATAAACAATAGCTTGCTATAAATAATTTGTTTTTTTTCATCTAAATTTTTATCATACAGTATAATAAAAAAATTATTCTGAAAAACATATTTCAACTCAATAATTTAAAAAATATTTACAAAATAAATTAAATATCTTCCTTTTTTTTATTTTTTATTTTTTAAGGCCTCCATTGAAGTCCTATACTGCCCGTCCTTTAATTCTAATGCAGAATTTACTCATATTTGTATAGAACAAACTGCTAAAAGCACAAGCTGAAAATTCCATTCCGCTAATAATTTTTAATTTATTGTGAAAGTGGCTTATAATTTTTACTTATTAAAAAAATAAATATATTAGGTGGTATTAAAAAATAAAATTATTCTCAGTATTTCAAGTAGGATGTGCCTGCTACAGTGTAAATAAAATAATTAAAATCTACATAATAATTTTAATTTTTAAGAATAACTATAATTCATAAATTTTTGTTTTTTCATTATAACAAGGGTTTCCTTATTACCGACTGAACTAAAAATTATGATTTCTCGGATTAGAAGCTTTTCTAGATGGTTATCTCAAAACTTTCCCAGTGCCGCTGCAAGCTCAAGAAGTTCTCAGCCATCAAAAGAAAAAGTTCACTAACTGCTTGATGAATTTGTTAACAAAGAGTGTTTTAGGGAGCACTTACCTTTATCTACTTACATGCTTCGTTGAGTCTGACGCCTCAAGCGCTCGTTCTTTTCATTGTTCATTCTTTTCAGTAAAGCAATTAATTTATGACGTAATTAGTTTTCCTTTTTTCCTTTAATTGAAGTAATTTATTATTTAAAAAAAAATATATTGTATTTCTTCCGTTTTCTCACTATACAATGTATCGTGATAGTAAATAGAACTATCAAGTATACTATTTTACAAATTGATGACATGAACTATTTACAATATTTCCTGCATATAGATTAAACCTGTAATAAAATCTTATAAAAAAAAAAAATGCAATACATACATTAATTTTAAAAAATCGTTGTGGGTACATTGGACGATGGGTAATCCGGCTCAACATTATTAACAAAAAATATAATATGATAAGTTTTAATTAAATAACATGCAATTTCATGTATGAAACTAAATTTAGTTAGAATATGAAGTTTCAATTTGATTAGTTAAATAATAATGTTGAATATTTCGCCATTTTAGGGATCATCAGGTCTGAGAAAAATATAATTCACCAATTCAGTTTAAAGGGTAACAAAATTGAGATTACATCACCACAAAACTGATCCACACACAATAAAAGAAAGGTATTATTAAAAACATATTACTTTACATAATATTTATAACATATTACTTTACTACTAACATTTTTTTTATTAATATTACTTATTGTATTAGAATGTAGGTATTGGTATTTTTATAGTGATATAGTGAATATGTTTTTCAAGACTGCATTTATATTTTTGAATGTAAATTTAAAGATCTATAAAACATAATTTTATTTAATGTATCTTTAAATGATTCAGAAAAAAAAAATGGTCGACTTGGGGTGGAATTTTATCAACATTAATATATATTTTCCATATAATTTAAATGGTTTATGTTGGAATGTGTTCTCTTTTTGAGGTATCTTGGCTAAACAAAATAAATAAAATACCTAGACAAAAGACTTACTTAAACCCTCACACAAGATCTAAAATTCAAGAACTTCACGGACGGTTCAGCCTATTTAATAGAACACCGCATTAGACATCTCATCTTCCTGTTTATAATAATAAACTCCTCATATAAAAATCCATCTCTAAACCTTTAAGAACTGTGGACTTGGATGTATGGGGAACAGCTAAACAATCAAATTTTCTCCGCATTAAATCCTTTGTACTATTGTAAATGTTCTATATTATGTCTCCAACAAGACTTTACATAATGACCTCAATATTCCTTTTCTCCTTGTACTATCTTTGTACCCCTTACATTTTCAAACTTCCATCAAAACCTTTCCAACCACCCTGACCCTCTGGAATATATCTACTTCCACACACACTTATAACCCTTCTCGCAGATTTCGGCAGTATTCCCAAAACCTGCTGTAATTAATATTTATTTTATTGGAGTTCCGGCAATGGATAGCATCTTCATTTAAGTCCTGGGACAAGTGGGAGAATAATCCTGGTTCAGAGATTCCCTGGGATTTTCATTTATATAGTTGGTGATTGTGATTTTTTATTTTATTTGTTCTCCCTTTATTATTATTATTATTATTATTATTATTATTATTATTAATTGGTTTATTTATACTATTAATTTCTGATTTATTTTATATTATGTTTACTATATTTTGTATCTTTTTATCCTGTATAGTTTAGGATTTTTATTTATTATCTTTGTAAATATAATCAATGGATTTTCAATTGGATAATTCTTTTGGATTGTCATCCAAATGACTCATTGCTCTTTAGAGAGGCATCTTGTAATATTCATTGTGATATTCATTAAAAAAAAAAAAAAAAATCGATTGTTATAATCAGATAATAATTGAAATGTAGAGAAACGAGGTATCAATTTCGGTAATGAAAGCCAAAAGGTAACCGTGATTACTATGATATCTTATTCTACTGATAACATATGATGCTAATGATTGGTTCTGATGCCGTGTATATTCCTCTGACTTATACTACATAAAGATCAAAGTAATCTGATCGAGACAGTGTTCTTGAAATTTGATTTTGCACGTAAAGCCATACTACAAATCACTATAAATCGCCTATTGTGTGTTTTCCTGCATTAGCTGACACATAAAATGTTTGCACAGAATCAAGGAAAGTCCATGTTTTGTATTATGTATTATCATCATTATAGTTTTTAAATGCAATTCTTTTTTTTTCTCCAATTTTGGAAAAAAAGTGTGTATGAGGGGTAAAGGCAGCCGCTATGTTAACTGGAAACAGAAAAAAAAAATATTGTTTTTAAAAATTAAAAATACCATGTTATAATTGAGAGTTAAACTTATGTTAAAGTAGAGGTTATTTCACTTAAAAAAATACGAAAATAGTGTTTTGATTTTCCCCCTTAAGGTAAGGTTATCCTAGTCTCCTCGGTAACAGAATCAAGAAATAATTTAATATACGAACAGATTAGAATAACTTCACTGTCCCTAGAGATTACATTTTCCTGCTACAAGATCCTCAGACATCGCGAGCAAAGCCATATACACTGTATCTTAGTGAACTAATATGAAATATAAAATGGCTGCCGATGGAAGGCCAAGTATTAATGATGACATACCGGGAGCCCTCGCAGCGGGCTCATTAGATATGCCCGGAATATTTGTCAACTTATTTTACAGTTGTACGGTCTTATGATATTATCTCGGACTTGTTTTTGTCTCCTTCGTTAATTAAGTCGTTTGGAGGGAAACTGCCAGTAAAGTTACTTAGTTTAGGGCCTAGGTCCAAGCCCGAGTCCGTAAAGACATGAGGCAATGTCTATATGCCAAGGCTCGGCTGCGAAACATCTGGATGCATGAGATGGAATTTTTAATTACGAATGCAAGTGAAAAAAAAAAAAAAAAAAAAAAAAAAAAAAAAAAAAAAAAAAAAAAAAAAAAAAACGAATCGGGATTCTTCCTGATGATATTTAAAGAGAATGTTTGCGATAAGCTACCGAAAATATTTTATAAAGATTTATAATTGCAGTTCTTGATTTTACCTTTTTTTTCTAAAGTAAAATTTAGATCAATTGCAGTGTGTATGCTTTCTTATTTACGCTGCTATATTTAAACCACAATCTTTCAATGGAATCTAGGTACGTTAGTAAAACCATTTGACCTGTGTATAGTCTATTTTTATTTGAAGGTTATCTTTTCTACCTTTGTTTTTTGGAAGATCGTTGGCCAAAGGGGTATCTCGGGTAGGGTTGAGCGATAGTCGATAGTTACTATCGATATAACGATAGGTCATGCCTATCGATGGTCACTATCGATAGTGTCGACTATCAATAGATGATTTTACCCTCAAGTTTTGAAACTCGGAATTATGCTGATCTGTCTGTGTCCAGTGTCGAATTTTTTTAAAAATTGAATTCAGAATTCCTAGAGCTCAAGGGTTCTCTCAAAGATTAAGCCAAAGGAAAGCAGAAATGTTAGTTTTCATTCGGGAAATATGTGGCTCAAGGAAACTCTTGAAATTAACAATTTTGTTATTTTTCTTTTCTGAAGATTTGATTTGTTGATTATTATTGTAAATGCGCTTTTAAAATTAAAATACTTAATACTTAAGTTTTTTTTTTCTCTCATGTTTATGATATAATCTTATAATTTATAATCCTGCAAATTTTAAATAGTAAGTAGATAATTGAATTTAATTAAATTAGTTGAAATTCTTTATTAAATAGCTTTGGAAAAAAAGGAACCAACTATCGAAAAACTATCAATAGCAATCGATAGTTCTCAACCTATAGTATCGGCCTATCGATAGTGCTAACTATCGGCTATCGCCCAACCCTAATCATGGGTAGGGAGGTTCATTTTGAACCTATTTAAGGTCTCCTACCTATAAACAAGGTCTTACGTTTTTCTTTTTTTTCAATTTTTTTGAAAAATAGCCAAAACCAAAAATTTATGGCTTATAAATAGGTTCAAAATGAACCTCCATATCCGAGATACCTTTTTGGCCAACGATCTTCCGAACACCCTGTATATTTTTCTTGTCGTTATGTTTTTTGAGGATTTAACACTGTCCCTTAAAAAAAAAAAAAAAAAAAAAAAAAAAAAAAAAAAAGGCAAAATATTTTTTTTAATCAAGAACCCATTTCATCCAATTCTGAAATTTTGTCTATATGTAGTCAGTCTTAGTATGAATCACAAATATTTTTTTTCTCGAAAAAACGGGAGAGGAATTATTTTGTTAATTTCATAAACCGTTTTATTCTATATATACAGAAAATATATCCAGTATATAAATTAAAGGGCATTTCAAATGAGAAAAGAATGCCGCAAATTGGAGCTCTCTCCTATAACTCAAAAGCCTTTAGTCAGAAAAATGTAATATTTTATATTATAACTTGTCTTGGCTGGAACAACTCGGAATCGGAGAGGTCATGGTCCAAACCATTAGTTGATTTGGCATGGAATAACCCTTTAGAAGGAGTGCTCTCCAAAATATAAATTATTAAAAAATGATATGAACGTATTTCAACAAGCAGTTAATTGTACCAAAATTATTAGGGGTATCAGGCAATTTAAGATGACCCAATAAAACCTCAGAGCTTGTTAGTTCAAATTTTATCCGAGAAACTTTTTTTTTTTTTTAATTCAAAATTATCTGTGTTTTCGACTCATTAATTTAGTAGATTCCAGTTTTTTTTCTCCTAAAGTTGATTTTTTGGTTGTCGGAACGTAAAAAGAATGCCTCGTGATAGAAGAACCCAAGAGATTAGTAGAACACTATCGGTATAAACAGATCCTATCAATAAATTCTGCCACAATAGGTTTACAGCCGGATCCAGCTATAACATCACAATTTTATTGTTCTACGGGATGTCCTTTCCTTTATTTACATATTTTCTTCTGGATTCAATTCCTTAAGTTCCTTTTCTTCTCCATCGTTTGGTCTCATCCATGTTAGCTTTTGTTTTTTGGAAAAATATTTCTTCTGAAAAAAATCTTTTACGTTAAGTAAAAAAATAACAGTTTATTGTTAGTAAAATGTTCGAATTTTACATCTGATAATTTTAAGATTATATTGTAAAGATCAAAAATATATATATTTTTAGAGATACTTTACGTATTTGGTTAAAAAATTTTTATTTTTTAAATGTTTTCATTAAAGAAATATTAAATAGAATATTTCATATAAGGAAATGACGAACATAATTACGCAATGAATTAATTGTAAATTTTCTGTGTAAAGGTTCTTTTTTTTCCTGATTTATTATGACTTCAACGTTTACTAGACAACATTCAAATCTCCCACTTAATTACAATGGACTTATTTACATGACAGTTATCAGACCTATTTGGACATATGGAGTTGAGCTTTGAGGATCTACTAAACCATCCACTGCATCTCGTATCCAACCATTAAAATCCAAAATCCTTCGAAAAATCCTCAATGCACCTTACCTTGTCACCAATAAAACTTATCCATAAAGATCTTAATGTTCCATATTCTGCTTATTTAGCCGAAACCAGTTACCTATCCTTTCATAATAAGCTCCATAACCACTCAAATCCACAAATTTCTCAACTTGCTTTCCACTCTATTCCCGATAATCCTCCGATTTATCTGAAAAGTAGTCTTAGAGATCTTCTAGTGTAGTATGTTTATTGAAGTGCTACTAATAAGTCGTTCTTTTCAAGATTTTATATGTTATTGTAATCGTTATCAACACATTTACTTGATGTATATATTTTGTGCAATTGTAAATTTCAATAAATAGATTTTTTTTTTTTTTTTTTTTTTTTTTTTTATTATTTTGAAACTAAGGCCATACCATTCTAAACATTTGGAAATGTAAAAAAATTTAATTTAAAAAAGATTTTTCACAATTATTTAACTTCGAAATGAAAATTTTAGAGACCATCAAACCCTTCATGAACTCCACTGGCGTTTTTATAGATAAATATTTGGTAATGGATAGAAAACTATTTAATTCTAGAAACCAACTTGCCCGACACTCAGTTCCCGATAATCCTCCGAGGCATCTGAAAAGAAGATGGTCAAGAGACCTTCTAATGTAGATCTTTTATTGAAGTGCAACTGGTGATTATTTCTTTACTTGTTATTGACATGTGATTTTAATAATGTTTCTTCAAATTTATTTGTTGTATAAAATGCATATAGTTGTAAATATAAACAAATAGATTTTTAAAAATTTAATATTTTATTTTAATTAGGTAATATGTTTGTACTTTTAATACAATTTATTTACATATAAAACTTGTTGTTTTTTTTATTAATTAAAATTTCCTTTTAATTAAAAATTGTTTTATTTTTAATTGAAATAAAAGTTTTTTCATTATTTAAAATTTATTTACTAAATATTAAATAATGAATTTCGATAAAATCCATTTTAAATGAAGATAATCATCTAATAAAACAATAACGAAGAAATAATATAATATTGAAATTTAATTTGATGGTAATGCCAAGTATTCCTACCTCCAATCGCGAAACCATTAATTTTTCAGTTGTTTTATGATAACTTTGAGATGACTAATAACACACGCAGTTTTAGTCTGTATTAAAATTAGTAATGTACATTCAACCTTCATATTGATGGTTCGCATTTTGTTTTTAAAAAAATATGAGCATGTTAAACTTTAAATAAATTAAATTTTTATTAAATCTGTAGAAAACGAATATCTAAAAAAATAAACTAAGTACCTAGTTAGGTACCTAATTTCAGCTTTTATAACTTTTAATTCTAAACCTATTAAATGTGGTATTAATTTTACATATTTTTTTCATTCTCTAATATAAACTTTTTTTTTTATAAATTAATATTTTTTTTTTTGGATTCACCTACCAATACATTGAATTAAAAATTAACTTTGTGTGTGGTTGCATTTATAGAAATTGAATAAAAAATATGTATACAAGTTTTATAATGAATAAACATGGTAAAATACTTTAAAATACAATTTCTTATTAAATAATTTTCTTATCTATAAAAAAAGAAAAGAAAAGAAGAGGTTTCATTTTCCAATAATTATATGTAAATACAAGATCCTATCTTCAATCTATGTATTTTGAATAGATCAAACTTATGAATAAGCTTTTCGGGGAAGAACGGATAAAGGTGAATTCTGTTTTTTGAAAAAAGGGGTTATAAACTTGAACACAGAAATTTTTGATCTTGAGGTTATACTTGCTTTAGGCCATGATTTTGGATATTGGGGTCTTCTGTGATTTTTTTTTTTTTTTTTTTTAATGTATAATAAAGCTGGTTTGTATAATTATATAACTGAACTCTAAATTATACTTTATTAAACCGGTTTTAAATAGATAAACATATTTATTTTTTTTATAACATTATAGATAAATAAAAAAATAATGTAAGAAATGGCTCATTGTAATTCGAATTAAAATTTTTCAAATAGTGAATATATTTTTACCTAAAAAAGTAATAACTATGCTATTTTAAATTTGTAATTTCTTTGTAAATAGCTCTGCTTTGGAAAAGAAAAGTATTTGTAATTGATACATTGGACAGTAAAAACTTCGCACAAATATAACTGCGAAGTTTAATTACGAAGTCTAATTGGGTCGTAAAATCTAAACAACTAAATTGACTAATTGTCCTTTATTTATATGAAGTCGTATTAGATAATTGAGCATTAAAATAGAATAAATGTTAACTACAATAAATATTTACACTGGTAGAAATGTATTCTAAATTAATCTAGTGTTGAACTGAAATGAATAAATAATTTTTTTATATTAATCAAATTTTTACTATACTACTTATCATCGTTGGTTTTTGTTTCTATATATAATGTATTTTAGATTTAACGAACGAATTATATGTATCTAGATTTATATTTAGTGAAATTCAATGCCTGTTTCAGAATAATAAAGGAAAACAATTTTTAAAATCAAAATTTTTATGTGAAAAAATATCAATTTTAGTACGCTTTTATTAACTTCATCAATGTGTAACGGAATCTTTCATCGTAATTTTCACAAATTCCCAGCTATTTGATTAACTTGAATATTTCCACACGTTTCAAGAACCAATGATAATAGAATAATTGCAAAACTTTGTTCTAATGTTCTGACTTAACCTAGTGAAATTACCCCCGAAATGGCGGTTTGCCTCGCAAAAAGTGGAAGAGCTGGTTTTACGTTTTTATGTGCTCCAGATGGGTCCTGAAAATAAAGTATCAAAAATGAAACTTAATTTGATAAGGGGGAAATGATTGGGAGGCAAGAAAACCCAAACTTGTTTTTAACTTTTTTCAGATTTTGGAAAAAACCATAAAGAAAAATGCTTTCAATTGAAAAATGTTTTATTCACAAAATTAAAATACATTAAATTGTGCGTCTAAATACATCCCCTAACCTGAATTTGATTCAGGCGTTTAGCGAAAATCGATTGTCAAACATCGAAGAATTTTGCCAAGTTTAAAAAGGTAGTTTTGGTCATGTTTAGGAGTCTATAACGCAGAAATGTCTTATTTAATCAAAAAATGTTAAATAATAAAAGTTGTAGATCATGTTGTGCAAGATAGGATTTTTAAAGTGAAAAATTTGCCCATTCCTTCTCTGAGATATGTCAAAAAAAAAAAAAATTGTTGGTGGAATTTGGATAAACTGTGTTAAAAATGAAAAAAAATCAAGAATAGTACAGGGAAATTAGCTTTAAAACCTTGAAACCAAAAGTTAGGTTTGCAATAAAAGCGTGTTTTTCTAAGCTATAATATTTTAATAATGATGGACCACTAAAAATATAAGTTTGAATGTATATTTTTTACTTAAAATCTGTGAATACATAATTTTTGTTATTGTGTAAAATATTAATGTCCAGATTTTATTAAGGTTAAATTAATTATATACTGTGATCAATAAATCAATCAATGTGCATATATTGTATTCTCCATAAAATTCAATTTACATTTATAAAAAAAAAGACATGTTACGGCTTAAACTTTCATATTAAAAGCCAAAATCAAAATCATTAATGTGCTTTCTATGAGTTAGATGATAAAAAAAATAAACCTGTACCTCTTCAACCCATCAAGGGTCCTGGGTTCAGTTCTTTGTAAGGAAGTGTAGTTTCTGTATAAGGAGGTGATGTGGTCAGCAATCATGCTCAACCACCAATCTTTTTCCCCGATTAAGGGTATCCACTTTCAGAGGCTGGGAGTGCCCCAAGAGGTTCTCTTTACTGCATCAAAAATGCCTTTTAAGAGGGTTCTGAGGAGAGCAATGGTTTGGAGACAAGCAAAGCATTATGATTCAATTTCTAGTGATGGAGCTCAGGAGGGTTTTTGGGCAAAGGGGAAATAAAATTTTTAACTTCGGTCAAACTAAGTTGGTTGGCATATTGTTGCCATCTCTGTGGTTTGCCTGCCGGCTTCAGTTTGTTAAATAAGGGGTTTGTCGAGTGTCGAAGGCTGTATTTTACTTTTTTCTCCTTGGCAACTGGACTTTCTATGATTTTATTCCCAGACAATGGTGATTTTGATTGGAAATTTAAATACTCTAGATTTATAATTTTTATACAAAATAGTTTTATACGTAATAATACAGTGCGAAGTGAAATCCAATATTGGTCACATTGGCAATAGAAACAATTCATACATAACAGCACCTTAAATGTTTCCCAGGTATTACAATTTTAATATTTTGAAAATACATTACACTAGGAATGGAGAAAACCCCTAAGCACCCCAACCCCCTCCCCCCAAAAATAGAAGAGACAAAAGGAACATACGGCGGGGGGGGGGGAGGGGATGAATCACGCCCAGAGCCCAGCTCCTCGACTCCAATCAATTCGGCAGATTGTCCCAGCCATCTGACAGATTTTACGGCCACTTCGTCCCGTCTTGTTACACTTTTCCTATTGCAGGCTTAATGCAAACATCCAGGAGTCGAGGGAAAATTTTCAAGAAAAAGAAGTTCTAAAAATTATATAAATTGCTTTTGATTAACGTCAATAGTCAAGAATCTCTCTACAAATTTCCATCTAATTCAATTCAGTATTTAAATGGCTTAAACAAATATAAACCAGATTAATGATATACCTATTAAAAAATAACATAAATGATGGGTGCTATACACTTCATAAAAACAATATTTCTTTGGTCTTGAATCTAACCTCCAAAAGTTTCAAATAAAACAATAATTATTAATTAAAATATTTAAAAAATATTGACGCTTAAGCAACTATATTTTGGCAAAAAAATAGTTAGAAATTATCCTTTGAATAAAGCTTCGAGCTGAATTATCTAAGGCCAAATTTTGAGACAAAAAAAAAAAAAAAAAAAAAAAAAAAAAAAATGAACGAAGGGAACACTGCTACAGTCCGTTTTGTCCACAGGCCGCGAACGGAATCATTTGTGCACATGCTACAACTAAGCTGTTTTCCAAGTGCATTTTAATTGTTTTCTTATATAATAGTCTTTGTTTTGTATATGTGTTACGCCTTTCTTCTCTCAAAATATCATTGTTGTTATGTTTTTTGATAAATAAGTTGTTTTTTGATAAATACTCCTAAGCTTTCTAGTTGTGAAATACCAAAATACCTAACTATAAAACATGGATACATCCAAAAGAACTTATAACCCCCAATGTGACCCCAAATATCAGCGGAATATCAACAATTAATATTTTCACAGATGGTAGTAAGGAGCGAGAAAGAGTGGGTGCTGCTTTTGTTGTATTTGAGAAAGAGGAATTGTTGTATACCGGGAGATTCAGGCTAGGACCTTACTGCTCCAACAACCAAGCCGAACTGTTCACTATCCTGAAAGCCGTATCATTTATTAAAGGCCGTGGTACCAATAATGACTACTGTATACACACGGATAGCCAAATAAGCCTTTTTAAAATCAAAAATATAAATATCCATGAATTCCTCGTAGAAGAGATCAGGCGAGAATTGATCACTTGCTACAATCAAGGAATACAAATTTCCTTCAAATGGATAAAAGCCCATGCCGGCTTACTTGGAAATGAGCAGGCAGATACAGAAACTAAAAGCGCGGCAAAGGATACAACTCTCCAAATTGTATTCAATAAAGCACCAATTAGTGCAGTTAAGCACATTTTGAAAACAACGACTCGTTAAACTTGGAACGAAAGATGGACAAATTCAACAAAAGGAAGACATACTTATGAATTCATTAAAACATTAGATGACAGATAAAACATTAAAAAACTTAATTACAAATTTACCCAATTTTTGACAGGACACGGCGGAGCTAAAAGTTACTTGCACAGATTTAAACTTGTTGACAACAGCATTTGTAACTGCGATAGAAACAGTGAGCAAACTTACCATCATCTCATTTATGACTGCAGAAATTTGGAAAGACACAGACACAAACTGATATCCAGAGTCCTACAGAACGGAGATAAATGGCCGCCTTCAAAGAAGGACCTCATAGATAAATATTTTGATGCAATTGTGGATCATGTTGATTATATGGAACTCAACAATTTAACAATTAATCTATAATAGCTATACATATCTATCATAAATAGATAATCTAATATATATATATATATATATATATATATATATATATATATATATATATAATTCTAACTCTATTTGTTAATATATATTATTTTTATTTATTTATTTATTTATTTTTTATTTTTTATTTATTTATTTACTTACTTTGTTTAGCTTCACTATTTATTTATTTATTAATATTTTTAATTGTATTTATTAATTAACTTCTAATACCATTAAGTAATTAATGTTTATATTTCATATTAATCTCTATATTATTTTAAAAATATTTTTGCAATATATATAACTGAATATGTTTGTACAAATATTAATGATAATACGCGTTATGTCGAGAGATGGTACGCGTAGAAATACATGCACCCACCACCCATTGCAGGGTTACTGCAATGTGGAAAAAAAAAAAAAAAAAAAAAAAAAAAAAAAAAAAAAAAAAAAAAAAAAAAAAAAAAAAAAAAAAAAAAAAAAAAAAAAAAAAAAAAAAAAAAAAAAAAAAAACCAGCGAAATTGACGCACACATAAGTTTCTCATTTTTTTTCTTATAAAGTAAAGCAATAAATCCGATTTATTGGTTTTATTATTATTATTTTAATAATAATATGAATGAATCAGTTATATGTGACTCTTATAAAGTCTAGAAAAATGACTTATGACGTGATGTAGCTTAAGCGACGATATCACCACAAAAATAATTTTATAAAAAAATAAAAAAAAACATTAATTTATTGGGTTTTTCAACTAACGCACACTACCTACTACAATCTTAAAATAAAAAAAAAAAAAAAAAAAAAAAAAAAAAAAATATATCCTTTAATGTTATTTGGCTAGAACTAAATTTTCATTTACATATCACCACAAAATGTCATTTAATATCTATATCTTCGATTTAATTTTTTAATTTATTCTTGTGCTGAATTTTTATTTTAAGTTTCAATATAATCCACTTAATCTCAACTTGCTTCCCATTATATTCCCGAGAATCCTACCAGGTGTATGAGAAAAAGATGGCCTGGACACCTGCTCATGTAGAAGTTTATTGAAATGATATTAATAGGTTGTTTCTTTATTTTTCTATTATGAGCATTTTTTTTTTCACATTTATTAGATATATTTTATATGATTTCGCATACAGTTATAAATCTCAATAAATAGTAAACAAAAAATTTCAAAAAAAAAAAAAAAGTTTCAATATACTAAGAGATCAATGATTTCTCAGAATTAGATAAGAAAACGATGACAATTCTGTATTTTTTTAATTTATTTCCATAATTGCAATCTGCAAACCCTGTGTTGCCGAGAGGGCAAGGAAAAAAAAGTAATACTAGAATACACATTTTTTAAAAATATTTTTGAATTATGGTGATCCTAAACTGCGTTATTAAATGAAAGTTCGGAAGACTATATTTAACCAATTACCAAATTTCCCCTATATAATAAAGCCTAAGTAAATGTCAAAGAAGATACCCAGTCGTAATATATTTAACCCTTTGAATAAGTACATGTCCTTTCTACAATGGTGTGGAAGGTTTAAGATTTTTTGTTTTCCAACTATGTAAGAAAGTATTTTTCTATGTTCTTGGAGTGAGGAACAATGAAGCAGCTGATGTTGAAGGCAGTCCTCAACAAACTCTCCACAGAAGAAGCAGGCTTCATTAGCTTTCAGGGCATAAGATTTGTCTTTTAGGCGTAAATTAATGATTTCTGGGTTGTGACTCTTCTGTGGCCTACGATTCATTGCTTATAAATATTTACTCTTAATAGTAGATATGCTTCTGGGTTTATGTAATTGAAATAGTAGATGATTCTGTAAATTGGGTATGATTTTGAGTTTTGAGCTCTATCGATATCCATTGAAGCAGTGTGGTTCTTAATATATGGCTATTACTTATGTATCGTTATGCTTTTAAGGTTCTTAGTTTTCATCGTTCCTAAGAAAAGTCTAAATTGACTCAGAGTTGAGTTTTTTTCAATTCCTCGAAGCCCGGACAGAGCCCCTCGATTCGGTGGGGGGAGTAGGGAATATGCGATCGATACTCCATTCTCCTACAATAGCCTACAACATCATGAGCCAGATATTATCTCACCTCCTCTCGGCCTGACTCATTCGCTAGTGGGAAATGATGTCCTCGTAAGCTACTGATGATCGAATCAATTCTAGTTTGGAAAATAACGATTTCCACTCGATCATTTCGAAACAGTGAGAAAGGAAATTTGAAGTAAGCATAAAAACTATAGAAGGATCTAAAAAAATCGAAATAGATGAATTATCTGCCTCTCTTTATTAGTCTCAATAATTACGAATCACTACAAAATAATAATAAACTTGTTTGAAATCATTCAAAATTTATGTTTAATTTACCGAAGCAGCAGATGTTTGTGTGAAAAAAAAAAGAAGGATATTATCAGTAATCCTATTTAAAATTTCTTTCCAGTGGTACGGGAAAACCGAAAAATCATACGGGAAATAAGAAATTTGAGGATTCATGACTATTTAGCTGAAACTAAAGAAATTAACATTTTCTTTCTTTCTATTACCTCATCATACTCGTAAGCCTAAATTACCTCTTTCAAGAATTAACAGTAGCTTATCAAAGTATTTCTCATTTCACTCCTTGGACCAACCGCTGTAACAAGACTTCCCTCTTCCTTTTCGTAGGTGAGTGCAATTGATTTTTTGATTGCAACATGCATAAAACAGGGGTAGGTAGGATTACTGCATAGGGTGAATAGTGGAGAAGACAACAAAGGGTCCGGTTAATAAAAAGACAAATGATTTTGTGTGAAAAGTTTTGGCTAACTTTGTAAGGGCTAAACCGGAAAAGAAACTATAGTTCACACCATTCAAACAAAACAGCTGCAGTGGTACGGCCATCTAAGAAGAATGGGGCCAGAAAGATGGCCGAAGATAATGTTCAACTATGTCCCCGAAGAGAGACGAAAAAGAAGTCGCCCAAGGAAGGAGGTAATGGTAACAAGAGGATTAGCGGGAGGAGATTGGGGAGACCGTGAATATTGGCGGTCCAATGTATTGGGTCTCGGTATATAGGTCTAAGGTCGTCAAATCCGATAAAATAAAAAAATCACCAAAATTTGTATAACACACCTGCTCTTTTAATTTATTTTTTAAATTTACTTCAAAGGGTCTGGATTTCTAGGTTTACTTCTACATTTTTAATCTATTTTTTTTTCTAGTCATGATAAAGGTTTAGAAAGTAAGCCGAAACTTTGACAATTTTTATGTTACTATTGCCCACACCTTAAATTATATATATCATTTTTATATAACGTTGATGATCCTTTGAATTGTTTTTCAAACTGTATATTTTTTGAACCAAAGACGAAGGTTTGACATTTAAAACATTTTCTAATAAACAAAATACCTATCGAAATAACGAAAAATTGATCAATTCGAATTAATATCATAAAATTTTATATAATCATCCCCAAAAAGATACTTTATGAATGGGTGTGAAAAATGGATGCGGAAATAAACATTTTGTGAATAGAGAAAATATAAATAAAACAATGCATTTCGTATTTCTCCCTGAATAGGTTTAACAATGATCATGGATATGTCTGTCTGTAATCTACCGCTTTTCCCAATTTAGATTTTAGAGTTATAAGGGTCATAATAGTTAATGACTATTGGAAATAAACAACGTTAAAAGAAAATAGGGGTTGAAACATGACTTTTTTCATTCAAACCAATATAGCTCCCAAACGGAAGATCTAGGAACAAATGTTATATAACAAAAAATATTTTTGGATGGAAAAGATGATGACGGATGCAGTCAAAGAGGAACACCACGTCTAAGTAGAACTATTTTAATGCGTGCCAACGTTTCGACCTGCCTTGCAGGTCTTCTTCTAAAAGAATATTTTTCTTTAGGTTCCTGATAAGCATCCGAGTAACACCAACAGAGCTTAAGTGTGAAAAACATATTTCACCAAAAAAGAATGAGCCTCCAGCCAAGCGATATAAAATAAAAGATAAAATTAAATTTTAAAAAACCAATGTTGTAGGGATTTGAGTAAATAAATTTGATAGAGGAAAAAAATAAATACTTAATTTTTAGAAAACCACAACTTAATATAAAATTTTCCCCTCGTTCTTCCCTTCTTCTTAGTTTTCTTATTTTAAGTTCTTCTCAATTATAAATAATTGGTTTTTAGTTGCTAATTTTCCACTTATTGATCCACTTTTTGTTTCTTTCTACTACAACAATTCTACTAATGATTAAAATGTAAATATGAAATTTTACATACTAAACTGTAATGCATTACATAATGCTTATCCAGTCTTATTGTAACGAAAAATTACTATTGTTTCAGTGCCCGATTTTACGAGGAGGATAAATGAAGTTTTGATGAATTACCAGCTCGTAAACTGATAGATCGATTTCACCAGATTGAAAAACATCGCCGTGTGTTTAATTAGATAAGGATAAGGTAATAGGAAAAAAGGAAAAATATTTTGCAATTTAGAAACAATGAAGTCAATCTCATCAAAAATGATTAATATCGAAGAACTTGATCAACAAAATCAGCCGAAATTCTTTTTATTTATCATAATCTATCATATATCTTTGATTACAATTTCATTCTATTTATAGAAACTAATTATATATTAGTTAATGGATTTTGTTTATTACATAATCCCTTATTACATAAACTGATGACAATAACATAAATAAAACTCTAATACTGAAAACTGTAATATACTACGTAACTCTTATCCAATCTTATTTTTACGAAAAAAATAATTTAATTTCGCTATCCCATGTCGCTGTGAGGAGAAATGTAGTATCGATGAATTACAAGCTCGTAAACAGACAGATCGCTGACATTTTGCCAGATTGAAAAACATCGCCATAACTTGAGAATAATTGACAGGAAATTTGACAGGTTGCGTGACTGCCTTATTAAGGGACAATTTCTGCCTCTTGACGAGGAATGAAACTTTTTTATTTCTAGCAGATGACTTTTTCTATTTAATTTTCGCACTATTTTATATATAAAATAAATGACAATTGTGTTTATTAAGAATTTTTTAATTTATTTAATTGACAATCTTTACTATCACACTAAAATGAAATAACTTATAAAAAAATTAGAAAATGTATAGAGTTTAACTGAGAAAAATATAAAAGTATAATCGTATATATCATTGTATATTTTAGATATAATTTTCCCAGAGAATGTTATGTACATCCTGTGGTGGATATTTATAATATTACATAAAATAAAATTCCTAAAAACTAAGTGAATGCAACCTCCTTTGAAAAATAAGTCTAGAAATGTTTAAAAGTAGATAGTGATTGAGCCTGATGATTGAGATGATTGATTTTTAAAGTAAATTGAATAAAATAAACGTGGATAAAAGTTATATTATACAGGTTCCATTTATTTATTTAAAATAGATGAACAGGAATATATAATTTTAACTTAACCTAAGCAAATTAAAAATTTCGTGATTGAAAACTCGGTAAATTCCCATAATTCCAACGCATCTAAAATACCTTATATAAGAACATCTTAGAAAATTGGATGCCTATAGTAAAACAAAATAGTTTCTCTGCTATTGACCATAAAAATTTATACTATCTTACGATACTTAAATGGTACGTAATGAAACCATAATTTAAAATTAACAAGAAAAATCACATTTAGTCCATAAGAACATTGTAAGGAGTATTTTAATTTTTTTTTTTTTTTTTTAATTTAATGGGCTTGTTATTCTGAATAATTAATGAGTAAATTTATGGTTACGATACATGGTGAATTATTGAAATTAGTTAGTTAATTACTATTTGTGGTAACGTAGTATGTTATTATTATGATCTATAACTTTAGAGAGAATTTATAACTCTATTTCTATTTCTATTTATAACTCTACCCATTATAAAGAAAACTATATATTTAAACTATTATTGCTTATTATAAGTATTAGATAGTAATATTTGTCAATTAGAATAGTTAAAAATCAAATCTGTCAAAGAAACTTATATATTTAAATATCGTAGGTATAAATCCTAAACCATTACAGCCTTCAAAAATTTCATCTGCCATTTACAAATTATCCTCCGAGACTATGATATAATTACACTCAATTTCCTATAATCAAGATGAAGCCCTCCCCTCCCAAAAAAAAACTATAATTCCCAAGTAAAAAGGCCTGGAAAAGCCCATTTTGGAATGTACAAACCCCACTCTTAAATTCACATCACATAACTCCAGATTCCCATTTCGATCGGATCACACTTCACTATCAATCTATGTCATTGTGTAGCATGAGTGGTTTTTTGCACATCGATGAGCAATATTTAGAGCAAGAGAATTTTGCTCGATGTAGAACAAGCTTTGGATTAACAAAGTCTAAACCAGAGAGGGCTTTACGAAATCAGTAAATTTCTATCCACAATGTGCTTCCTCTCTTAAAGAAAGGTCCCCCAGAATAAATCATAATTTTTCCTACTCAACCCTCTTAGCCAAGTCTGCCGCTGTTCCTCAGAACTCATCCTCCATACGGTGATGCAGCTGACATCTTAACTCATTCAAGGACCGTGCTCACGACATACATGTGCTTTATCAGGAAATATTGATCTCTTCCTTGCTCTCCTCTCCAATATCACAAAGTTTCCAAAATGTAATGATTGAAGATTACAATAAATCCAAGTGAATCCCATCAAATCACCTTTACCCTTTAACACAATCCTACAGCAGAAAATAATATCTTTGAATAATACTCGACCAACCATTGAGGAACAGATAGACTAACTAGAACCTAATCTGAATGTCTTACTTGGAAATCACTTAGCAGACTTAAACAACAAGAATGTTCCCGACCGCGCCAATATTCCCAATGTATCTACTGAAATTTCCTTAAATAACAAGCAACCTCAGCATGATTATAATCAAACCTGTTTGAAAATAAGGAGTGGAGAATTCACTAAAGCATCTAATTCATTTCTTGCTATATCACTAATAAGCTAATCTATAGGATCTCACTGCCCAATATGTTGCTGCCCCGCATAAGATACCTATTATTTCAGGATATGGTCCATACACCCTGGAACTCTCTAGTTTTTCATCATGTTTCTGATTTCCGATTTCCAATATAGAACTTCATAGTTCTGTATTATGTAAATATTTAAATTTTAGTAAATAGATCAATCTTCAGAAAATATGAGTTTTTTCAAAGATAATATCAATCTGCTATAGAAATTATAAATTTTTTTTTAATTATTATTATTATAAATAATCAATTTAATTTTGATATTAGATTCTCACACAAGTTAAGCGGCTGAGAGAACAGCGTTGGGATTACTGTGGCCTGGCTTGTCCCCCATAAGGGGGGGGGGGGCGAGCTAGGTCTGGGGTTTCCCTGGGATGTTTGTGTACATTCTATAGTGTGATTGATGAATTATTTGTCATCCATATTATTTTTTGCCCTTTAAGAGGCAGCTCATAATATTTATTCAACAAAAGAATTCGTTTAAAAAACTTTATTTTGATATATCTGTTGTATGGAAGGTTTCACACATTCAATACAACCACGTAGATTTCTAAATTAGTGCATCTGAGAATAGATTAGAACACATTCAGTTCTCAATCACAATCAATTTAGCAGAAACTACATTCGAGGTGATTGCACTTTAGAAGGTTATGCAACAATAGAAGCTCGCATGCGATCTTTAATTTGCATAAGGATCTTAAATACAATAATTTGTCGTGGAAACTCGTATCTTGGTGAAACAACACACATTCGATTAAAATATAACAATAAGAAAAAAAGGATTCGGATCGTTAGCCGATGGGACCACCCACCGACAGGCATCTCTTCTCTAATTTGATTGGCTATCTGGGCCGTCCAATCAGAAATAAAATAAATACAGCAAGTAGTTTACGTTGACACAAATATATTCATTGGATTTTTCTGATCTTGAGTTCAATGTTCTCTTTGCCGTTTTTATGAAGTTTAGAAGACATAATGTCAAATCAATGTATTAAAGTCCTGCTTCCTATTCTAGCTTCTTCATCTCCCCAACTTTCTTGATTTCTTTATTTCCCCCTATTTTTATTGAAAAGAGCATACGATGCATTCCATAAGTTATGCTGTAAAAATTAAAACCCAGGATATTATGTGCTTGTGATCTCAATGGACAAGAAGAAACCTTACAACACAAATATTAGAATTTTTTTTTATTTAATTCAACAAAGTTCTGAATAATTATCAGTTTAATATTAAAAGAAAACGACTGGAATTTATATATACAGCTTGTTAATATTTGTCACAGTGTTAAAATTATTTGTTACCATATATTGCATCAATTTTATACTTAAAATGCTTAATGCAAGACTAAAACGACAAGAAACTGCCCGTCGTTACAAACTACTTCAACATTTACTAGACAAACGTTCAAAGCTCCCAATTTATTACAAAAAACTTATTTACATGACTGTGATTAGAACTATTCGTAGGTGTGAAGTTGTGTTTTGGGCCTCTACTAAACCATACAATTCATCTCGTATCCAATCTTTACAATCCAAAATCCTTCGAAAAATCCTCAATGCTCCTTACTTTGACACCAATAAAAATATCCATAAAGATCTTAATGTTCTATATTTTGCTGATTTAACCCAAACTAGATACCTATCCTTGCCTCACACTAAATTTCCGACAGTCCTCTGATGCGTCTAATAAGAAGATGGCCAAGAGACCTTCTAATGTATAACTTTTATTGAAGTGATATTAATGAGTAGTTCATTACATGTTATAGACATGTCAATGTAATAATTTTCCTCAACTTTCCTTGTGTATAATGTATACAGTTGTAAATGCCAGTAAATAGTTTAAAATGTATACTATATCATTGCTTATTCTCCTCATGAAAAGAAAAAATTATGTTTTACTGTATGATGTAATAATTGAGATGTTGGTCAGAGATGCAGTCAGGTTGATAAATTACAAATCCTAGTTAAAACAAAAAACGAAGTTTTGACCTGCTTTAAAGGTCTTCATCAGGGCTAAAAATAACAAAAACTGGATGTTACCAAATATAATTAACAAAAGAATTAAGAGTTAGTTACATAGTTAAAAGAATGTCTGAATTTTTGTTAACATAATTGATTAAGAAACAGTATCAAGTTCTAGTTGAAAGATATAAATTTTAAATGCGTAAACTAATTGAAGGATACAATTTTAATAATAGTTTTGTTTTTTTTTAATTTAAAAAGGTTTAAAGGCATTTAAATAAACATAAGGAAAATATATGAACAGGAGAAGGGTAGGATAGAAAGAATAGTATAGTTGGTTAATAAACATATGAAAAATATTATTTAGGATGCAGTCATGTGAAAGACTCTTTTGGTGTTCATTTGTTCTTTAGTTTATCTGTCATTTATCTAGTTATTTGGTAATTTTTGACCTGATGAAGACCTACAAGGTAGGTCGAAACATAGGCTCCTTACTTTGTTACAAACAAACTTTTTTATAAAGATCTTAATGTTCCATATGTTGCTGACTTAGCAAAAACCAGATACCTACTATTTCATAGTAAGCTCAATAACCACTCAAATCCACTAACTTCTTAATTTGCTTTCCACTCTATTCCCGACAATCCTCCGAGGCGTCTGAAAAGAATATGGCCAAGAGTCCATTTAAATATTGCAGTAACTCATTCAAGGACTGTTCTCACGACATACATCGACATGTGTTTTATCAGTAAATAATGATCCCTTAATTACCTCCCAATAGATTACAATAATTTTAATACAGAATATCTGTGGAGAACAGATTTATTAAAAGAAAGTAAAATTTAAAAGTATTCTCTGAGCGATTCGTTAAATGTAGAAGCAGTGTATCGAGGAATAAACCGACTTCCCGCATTCTTGTATTCAGCGGTTTCAAATTCCATTTCAAGGCTTAAATAAAAATAAATACATATATTATGTCAAACTGAATACTTTTGAATCGATTCGAGCAACATTATGATGCCTTTTTCTTTCCAGTTAAGTCGAAAATCTTGCTATCTTGATACTTACATCCTACAAGCGAGCTAATTGAGTCAATAACTTCAGCGAATTATTTCAAGCTTATACAAGATCGGAGGACATTTGCCATTAGCTGGACAAATATTCTTCAGCGAAGATACGGTTCATTAGGGAATATTAAGGAAATAATGTAACGTAAAAAAAAAAGGCTTCGTGATCGAACCGCCTGACAGGCTGACAGCTCAATTAATAACCTGGGGTGATATTATCCGGCTTAGCAGTGGGAGAATAAAGGCCCCGAAGTAAGGAATAATTCCGATTGTTGGTGTAATATAATATAATATAGGGCCGTAACGTAGATGGGATCCGACCCAGAGGCATCAAATCTCTTTTTTATTCCCCAACTGGCCGGCATTAACATAACACAGCTATGGCGAAAACCTCCCCCATGTCCACTGTTAGTGCTCTCGGAAATAAAATAAGCCAGTTTATCCCTTCCCTGTTGCTACCTCGAATATGCCTTATAGAGCCTACATTTCAAATATATAATGTCCTAGTACGTAAGAGCTGATCCCCTCTAGATAAGAATATTGTAATTCAGTAGAAATTTAAGAGGCGCATTCAGTTCCTGAACGTAGAGATACAACTGGCCAGTATTGTATGAATCTTACTGGCCTATTTTTAAACTTTTTAGTAAACTCTTCGCATTAAATAACTTATATGACAGCATATATTGAACAACATATCGCACTATCTACTTGGTAAATTAGTAACTTTGTATACTGATTTTAATCTACCTACAGAACATTTCATAAAAAATAATTTTTATTCTGGGACACATTTTTCCTTCAGAATGCACAGAATACAAATTCATCGTAAACTTTACAGACTAAAATAAAAAGACACCCCATCATTTAAGACATTTTTCAACATTTACTAGACTCTAATTAGAACTATTTGGGCATACACTGTTGAGGATTGGGGCTCCACTAAACCTTCCAATTCACCTCATGTTCAATCCTTACTATCTAAAATACTCAATTCTTCTTATTATGTCTCAAACAAACATACCCATAAAGATGTTAACATTCTATCAGTTGCCAATTTAGCACTAACCAGATACCTATCCTTCTATAGAAAGCTCCATAACCATTTAAAATCTACAGTTATATCAACTTCCTTGCCAGATTATTCCAGATAACCGTTTAACTCGTCTGAATGACCTAATATAAAAATTTTATTGAAGTGCTATCAATAAGTAGATGCTTTATAAGCAATTGACATATCATGTCGAGGATTATCTTCACATTTACTAGATGGAAGTAAAAATATAGAAAAAAAAAATCCTTAGATTACAGGATCAAAATCAAAGATTGATAATACAGGTAGTAGAAAAATAAATGGAGTTTGAACAACTGGAGATGGGATTGGAATTTTCGAACGAGTCAGCAAGGGTAACAAAATAATTAGTTATACAGACCAATAGGTTTCAACCAAGTATTCAAGAGATGAATGGAAGAACGCAGGGCGAATATTTAAAGAATATAGAAAGGTTATTCAGATTTTAAAATTTGGAATATAATAGCGCTTAGGAATATCATTTGAAAGTAGGATACTTAAAATGGTGAGTTTCATTAGCATCATATACAGCTCATCAAAATGTCATTTAATGAACACCTGTAGTCGAAGTGTTCGAGCAAAAAAGTTCAATAGGTCCAAAAGCCAATCTAGTCCCTTCATCAGTACCACTACTAGTATCGGTAAGCGAGGACTAAAATGGAAATGGTAAAATTTATAACCTCTGATTTTCTCTTACATTATATAAATATTGGAACAGTAAATATAGTTGTTACGGATGCATGCATACTTTAAAATAATTTTAAGCCTAGTAATTATTTTTCTTATATTAATTATGTTTGTCATATAAGGAAAGAGAGCTACAGAACCCGTACTACAAATCTTCATTTCTTTGGAGAGAGAAAGAAAATTAGATATGGAAGATTTAGGAGAACTATGAAATTTATTCTATTATTACGGGACATAGTCTTATTCAATGAAGAATGTAGAAGTAAGTGTTTTTACTACAAGAATAGGAAACTAGAAAAACTGAATTAGAAGTAATGATCAAATACTTTCTTTCTTTTTTTTTCAGATTGCACAAAATAACTTTTGCTATATTTGAAAACAGAACACTACAGATGGGGGAAAAAAAAAAATCTTCCTTTATGAACCGGAGTATAGAAGGCAGACTGAAGAAGACATGTTTTGAAAATGTAAGAGACATACTGGCAAGAAAACTACAAGAAGAAGATGGATAAATGAAAAGAATTGGCGAGAAATAGCTCTGGGGATCAGAAAGCAGTAAACGTAACTAATCCGAATAAATAACAAAAAAGTTATTTTTAATATTGCATATCTCATGGTTGGCAAAATAATATGGCTTGATGATGTTTTCTACACGAAATGAAAATAATAATAGCATGTAATTAGGACGATCTTTCCAGACCTCAATGGCTCAGGAACCAGTTACGTTGCGAGAGAGAAGCGCTAGGATCTCCAGAAACCCTGCTTAATCCATCACATGGTGGAGGAGAAGGTCGACTGGGGGCTCCTTAACCTGAGCGTAAATATGCATGACTGTTTTTTGTTTTTTGTAATTATTTATTTTATTTCGTTATCATCAACTTATTTTTTTTATTTTAGTTTTTATTGTATCCATTTATTTATTTATATTTTTTTATTACAAATGTATTCTGTTTTATGTCTTTGATTTTATAGTAAATAAGGCATACATTTCAACTTAAAGAGCAGCTACCTATTGTCCATTAATCATACAGATTTTGAAAATAATTTTTAAAAAATAGTGATTATCTTGAAATAGTTGTCATAAAAACTTAAGCAAGTGTATAGGAGTGTTATGTTCAATGGATACTAGTTTTTCAACCATTAACATTTTAAACTAGACATTATACCACAAGAGAAACAGAAACCCTGCAGACAACGCGATAAACTAGATTCCGAACGATCCCCGAACCAAGACAGAACTGTCTGACAATAAAACCACAGGAAGGGACTGTAAACAGTTGCGACAACGCAGAGGTTGAGGTCTTAGCAACCGGGTATTGATTCGAACCTGATCGTAAGTCACCTTGGGGGGGTGGCTTTTGTGAGGAGGGAGTGGGGTCTTTGGTCCCTTTGGCTCAAAGTGTTTTATACTAAAACTTTCTGGAAGCATTGTTATGGTGTATTCTTTATTTTTAAAAAAATATATAAATAATAAAATAGATAATCACATAAATTTTCTCTTAGTTTACAATAGTTTTGATAGTTTATTTTATATTCCTTAGTACCGCAACAACATAGCAATGTTTTGATGCCAAAAACCAGAATAATCTTTGCCTAAATACCTTTCCACAAAACCATTCTAACAACCTTGGCATAACTTAATCCTCCCATCAACATCTTGGACCATTCCTCTAGACCTTTGGTTCATTAATGTTTACCTTTCAATGATTATTAATTCAGCATCAATGTGTATGTCAAGAAAATTTATTAGACACTTTTATTTAATTTATACGATGAACATGCCTTTCTTTTTTGCGGTGGCTGCTTACTTTGTATATTGTACTTTGTACTTGTACTAATACAATCTATTTTGTATTGCCTTGAGCAGCCACGAACAAGAATTAGGAATAGTAAAAATTTCAGATTCCTTGTAAATGATTGAAAAATAATATAAATACAATTCACAACGATTTATCAACTAGTTACTTACAATTTTTCTTCTTAACTGGCTTTTTATCCAACAATTCAAGCATTTAAAACATTTTGAACCCAAATAATCATTAATGAAACAAAACGAATTAGAAAACTCCCTCAGTAAAATATCACGAATAAACTGCACGAGAGAATAGCTGATACTGAGGAGTGGGGACATGGTTGGTTGTGCGTGAAGTAATTGCTCATTTCCCGCAATTTTCAGTAAAAAATCTCATAATATCCAAGCCACCTCTATTCGTTTTACTTAGGAACCAAATATTCTTTATTCGCAGATGTCCTAAACTCAGCTATACTGAGAGACGATGAAAGTTAAGTTCTGACGGACTTATTCAATAAATTAGAGAAGGGTGAGGGAAATGCTCACCTAGCGGCCATCGCCGGGTTAAAACATTTAGACATATACAGGGTGATTCCCTCTTAGTGTAAAAACAAATTGAGTGAAACAAGGCCAAAAATGAAGAAAAATGCTGCTAACCACACTTTTCTATTCCAAACCGTTGCAGTTATATGATGAATCGAAGATTGCTTTGAGGAGACCACGCTTTTTTCCATGAAAGCTGTAATATCTCCAGTTTGCTCAATTATTTTTCCAGTTTTGACCACATTTTCGGATTTAGCATTAACTTTCCTATAATATCAGAGTACATACACCCTCACAAAATCACAAACTTGGGACCTAAAGAACAGCTTGATCTTCACCTTATTCAGGAAAAGTTATAATTCCTTATAATACTTCAAAGATTACCGTTTTTCGAAAGAAAAAAAAAAAAAAAAAAAAAAAAAAAAAAAAAAAAAAAAAAAAAAAAAAAAAAAAAAAAAAAAGCAATTCACTAAACCGCAAATCTCATTAAAACTTGAAAATTTAACCAACTTTCATATGATTTGATCAATGATTGCAGATCGATTTCATAGTTAAATTTACTTTTAAAACCGGAAAAACATGGTGTTTTAATTTGGCATTCAAATCAGGTGCTTGTGTAAATAAGACATTATGATAATCGTTTAATGAATATTTGTATTGTAAATAAAGTAAACTCTTCATTGGAATAAAATAACAAAGAAAAAGTTTATATTTGTTTAGAAAAAAAAAAAAAAAAAAAAAAAAAAATGAAAACTGTCAATAAAGCGCCACCAGATCAAAAGAGGCCATTATTGTATTGTGAAAATAAATAATAATTAATAAAATAAATTGACTTTATTTTTGGTCTGGTTTCACTCAAATATTTTCTTTTTTTTTCCCTTAGAGAGAATCATCATGACTATGCATTTCATGATAAAATATAGAGAACTTGTAGAATGCTGGTGGTTCGAAATATATATACATATATATATATATATATATATATATATATATATATATATATATATATATATATATATTTTAAATTCGATGTACACTGAAAATAGATAACTTAATATGTGAATATTTTAAAAAACATATTAAAAATCCACTTATAATCGCTTGAGGAGACTATTTTCAGTCCTTGGTTTATGAATGGCATTTCTACATTAGGGAAGAGCTCACAGTTGCTGAAGATGTGTACCAATGAAAGAGTTGTGGTACTGGAACGGGTTCAGCTTCTTGAGCATATAGTGTATTTAAGTAAGTACAATCTATACAATACTACAATAAAATTCAATGTATTACTTTTTAAATGAGCATTTTTTTTTCTGCTCATAATCTGGTTAGTAATTATTGCTTCAATGTTAACGGTTACCATTGATATGACGTGGTCAGCACTTATACACGACCGCCATGTTTTCCCCAATTAAGGGTATCCACTTTGCAGAGGCTGAGTGTACCGCAAAAAAGACAAAATAAAATTTCTTTCTACAGCCCGACTCGAACTCAAGTCTGAAAACTGTGAATTCAAGGCTTTACCCATGCTACTATGAACCTTTTCATTTCATAGGAAAATATGGGTTACATCTTTTAGCATTTTTATAGAAAATGCAAAGCTTTTAACAAAAGTATACTTTGAATTAGAGAGGGAAAACCTAGCGGTTAAAAGTGAGTGCTTGCTATGTGGTTTTCTTTTTCGTTTTTTACTTGCAACTAGACCTCATTACACTAGTTTACTATCACCGGGAGTCTGTTCAGAATTTATTTGATCCTCTTTCAGCTAATTTATAAAATTTATTTTATCTTCTGTATATATTAACACAATGGATTCTTTGAAATTATTGATTATTACTTATTGCAAACTTTAATTGTTTTAAAGTTTCTTCATTTTTTACTAATATTTTTTTTTTTTTTGCTTCAGCAATCAGTACAGCCCAACATACAGTCTAGTGTTGAAGATACTACCCGGTTCAGCGAAGCGTATTCACTTCATGGTCATATGGACACTGCTAGTAATATAAAGTCTTACTTTAAAACAAGAATGTGTTATTGTTTATCTTTAAAGTATAAGAATAGTCGCACCAATATTTTTTTCTCTATTATTGCCTATTAAACTTATAAAATAAAAACAAGCAGAAAATAAAAGTATCATTAGGTATATAAATGCGCATGATATTTCACTCATTTTGATTTAGTCAATAACAAAATATTTACATGAAAATAGATTTTTTTTTTTATGTAAATATTTTTTTATTTTCCTTCCCTAATGGATCCATGTTTCTTTTTTGACAGGATCTTTTCCATTACGACGCCCGTTAAAACAACTTGGAAGCATATCAAATGAAACTCCAGCCTATGAAGAAGATAAACATGATTTATATAGTCGTCTGTAACGAAATTCTTGGCAATGATCCTATTGCAGAAGGGATGGTGGATCAAAAAATTTCATCGGTCTTTCTATTTTTTACCAATATAAGTAAGCATATCTATGACGGTTAAGTAGGAGTTTGTAAATATTAATTTAGCTATTATGATTATGATGTAACATATGATGTAACACATTAGTATATAAAAGAAAAAAATAACTTTGAATTGGCCGAATGGCTTAACTATCTGAGGTATAAAACATCTGAAATAAAGCATATTTACGAGGAAATTATAGCAACAAATAACAACATAAAAAAGTTGAAGTTACTTCTCAAAATTGTCTGTTCATGTTTATGATTCAAAAGCCTGACATTTAGATTATCACAAAATGTTATACTTCATAGCCTCTTTTACAACATATTGTCCAGTCAATGAGTGCTGAAATGAGGGGTATAGAGTGTATATGCGATTATATATATTATAAATATGCAATTACTTTTTACCTCAGGGCTTCGTTAGGAGTAGTTAGAAGGTAAAAATACTAAAAGTGCCTGGGGTGAGCCAACGGAGCGAGGAGGGGAGAATGTCCCATTTTTGCGTTTTTCGATTATATCTCGAAAACGGTGGACTCTAGGAAAATAGGCTAGAGATCAAAATTAAAGATAACTAAATTTACTATAAAATTATTTATATACATATTTGTCGAACTTTTGACGATTTTCGATATATACTTTATTGAAACTTAATGATTTAAAAAAAAAAAAAAAAATGTTTACTTCACTTTTTGTCAAACATTTGCTTCAAGTGTATATATAAAATGTATCAAAGGTATATATGAAATTAAAATAAATTTAATGCTCTACAACTTTGAATCTGTCATTTTATTTATTTATTTGAGAGTTTTGGAGCGTAAAACTTATTGGTCATCAACGCTCGTCTGTTCTCGATGGAAGTTTATCTATATTTTGCAATATAGCTTTTCTCTATAAAGGAGGACTATTACTTTTTCAATAATTTTTTCGTCGTTGCCAAGCGCCTTTGAGATGTTTCGAGGTATTCCTGATTCGGCTAGCTTTTTGGTGTAGTATGGCCATTCAGTAAATATATGGTTTATTGATAAAATATTGCCATATATTTCACAATTAGGAGGAACCTCTTTGGTTATTAGGTGAAGATGCGTTATTCTGGAGTGGCTAATTCTTAATCGCGTTAGGATCACTTCTCTGCGATTATTGCGGTAGGAACTGCTCCATGGTTTTATTTCCTTCTTAATAGCCTTGAGTTTACTCGGTGGGCTGTGATCCCACAATGCTTGCCACTCTTGGGATATCTTCTCTCTAAGTGGGCGTGCAAGTTCATTTATCAGCCATTTCATTACCTCTTATACCGATGTGACTTGGTGACCAGATGAAGTAAACCAATTTTCCTTCATATAGTTTCTTGACAAGGTCCAGAATGCAGTGTATTCCTATGTGATCTGAATACATGTTCATCATAGAACTCAAAGCGCTGAGTGAATCCGACACCAGGACAATATATTCAACGGGCGAGTTTAAGGAATATCGCAGAGCCATGGCGAATGCATTAATTTCAGCCGTACAAACATTGCAGAGTTTGTGTAATCTGTCATTATTTTCTGAAAAAAACCAATTGTAAAAGGCACTAGAAGCAAATGTTTGACAAAAAGTGAAGTAAAAATTATTTTTTAGCGAAAATTATCCATTTTCTGTAACGTATATCTCGAAAACCGTTGAAAGTTCGACAAATATGTACATACACAATTTTATACGATATTTAATTAGTTTTAATATATTAAATTAAGGAAATATATTTTCCTAGAATCCACCGTTTTCGAGATATAATTGAAACACCAAAAATGAGAGCTTCACTCCTCCCCCACCGTCAGCTTACCCCTCAGAGACGGTAAAAAATAATCGCATATTTCATGCACTCTACACCTCTCATTGCAGCACTCATTGGCTGCACTAATCCTATATTCCATCCATTTGACGAATGATCAAAATAAAATTTTTTGAACGTTTAAAAGCTAAAATATATTTGATTATGTCTCGAATAGTTTACTGATACAAATGGTAATTTTATTCGACTTAAAAGATACTTTTCAATGGAATGAAAAATTATCTTGTATTTTCAAATACCTTTACTGTCGAATACAAAAGTATTCGCATAGTTATTCGAATACTTTTTTGTATTCGATAAATTTACTTTTTCTTCGAATAGTTTTCATAATCGAATATAAAATCTTCGAATAGTATCTAAATACAATTTATGCCCAACTCTGGGTTTAGTACTATATTTTCCCCCAAAGCGTACTGCTATATGTACTAAACAAATTGTTACAACGATAATTAATACTGAATCGAGAGGAAAACTTACAAAGGGATGGTCAGGTCTGAACTTTTAGTTTTCGATTTTGATGGAGCACAATTTAAGTTGGCAATAGCAGCTTTCAAACCTAAGAGGTAACTTCTTGAAAATAAATTAATTAATTGTTTCTAATCAATTATTAATTATCTCAATAGGTGGGCTAGAAGATTCTTGTTCAAATAAATTTTTCGTCATAAAGTTACCATTTTCCTTGGATAAACGAAACATTTTTAAAGAACTTAAAGAGGGGAAGTAATTATTTTTCTCTTGTTAGAGTATTTATGAGAAGATTGTTGCGTATGGTTTTCAAAAGACCAGAGAGACGCCGGTAATCGAACGAGACCTCCATGGTTGAGGTTGCCGTCACAAACTACTAAAACGACCTGTTAAAGATATTTACGGCTAGTATTCACTTAACTCGAAGAAGAAGGGAAAGCAATAATGTTGAGGGAAATAGACAAGCACGGACCGCAGGACCAGGATTCAATTTTCGCCGACACCGCAGGGCGACCGCACCGCGGCTCTTCTTGGCTCGCCTCTCGAGAGCGATGGCTTTTTAATCAGTTCATTGTTTGCGGTGACTGCTATTTTCTCCTCGTTTGATCTCGCCTTCCTTTTAGGATAGTTATAGCAATACTATTTCAAGCTATTTTCTCAAATGAATCGTTCATCAGTTTGTATTTATAGTTTCAGTGCGATATCTGAATATGAAAATTAAGGAATTAACGAATTGGTGAATAATTATCCTCTTCTATTTAATTTATTACAATACTACTTTCGAATGTTAAACATTAAACTTCTGTTATAAAAACTTACAAACACTCGATAAATCAACGCTCTGTTCAATTCAAATTGTTTTTGTAATAATGAATACCATCTACGTATAAATCAAAATGATGAAGTTAAGATTTTATAAACAAGCTGGATGAATTAGATAAGCAATCTAAGTATAAATATTCTCATGATGAGTTCAATAAATAAACGATATTATATTGACACAATTCTTATATCCTTATCAGTTGAAATACTCACGATAGTACAGAAGAATTAATACAGTTATAAATTGATTAATTATTTTTCACTTCTATAGACTTGAGTTCATTAGTATACTAATTTCAACAGTTAAACATACATCTTCTAATAACTTATGTTAAATCAACAGGAATTAGATATTTAAACTTTATTTATTACCTTATACTAATATAAAAATACAAGATAAGTTTGATCCTTCTGGTCTACCACGCCAGCCTTAACTGTTAAGGAAATAACAATTTTTTTAAATGCAGCATTGCTTATTTATTGAACTAATTTCGGACATCTTTGAACTCTTACTGGTTCTCTGATTCTTAATATTGATATTTACATAAAATGTTGTTTCACTAAAAAAGGCTATGAGGAAATTTTTACCTAGCTAGATAATATAGTTGGCAGATTATATTAGGATACTAGGATTAAGATGCAGGAAGAATGATTATTAAATCTAGAAATACCAGTCAGTGAGAAATAATTTGAGGTAGATACGAACTCTACAGTTATATTAGACCACAATTCGGTTCATAAATGAAAAATTTTGATACTTAAATTGATTTGAGTAATATTCTTTTTTTATTTTTTGGAAATTATTACGGTATACAAAACATACACCTAGTTAATGTGAAGATAAGTTCATATTTACAAGTCAATTGCTTGCAGAGTGCCTACCTACTGGTAGCTCGACAATAAAATGTCTATAATAGAAAGTACCGAAGCCATCTTTATTTCATAAGCCTCGTAGGGGTATCGGTAATAGAGCGAGAAGCAAGTTGAGAGACTAGTGGATTTGAATGGTCACGGAGTTAACTCTGATCTGGTTAAGAATAAACAAGTAAGAAATGGACCATTAAAGGTTTTTTGGATAATTTTAATAACGTGAGGAGGATTAAGGATTTTTCGAAGGATTTTGGATTACAAGGATTGCATACGAGAATAATTGGATGGTTTAGTGACGCCCCAGAGCTCTATTCCGTACGTCTAAATATGGTGTAATTTAAGGTATTGTGGTGCACAGCTTGTAAATGTTGACATACAACATTTTCTATTTAACTTTCCTACTGTTTCAGTCTTGCATGTGAAAGAAATATGCTCAGATCGGTTCCTAGGTAGTGGAATTAAGTGCTAAAATCAATCAGCCATGGACGGTTACACGTAATAAATTTAAATTAATTTTCCAATTTTTTTTAATGTTATCCATTTAACTTATATCTGTTTATATTATAATTTTACTGTTAAAGAATAAAATATTCGTAAATAGTAATTATTAAGATACGTAATTCACTCTTAAATAATATAAAGCAAATCAATAAATGGTATAAGATATATAAAGTTAAAACAAAATTATTTTCTAATACATTGAACGGTTTTGTTTTATCATTTACATTATTAATTCATTAAGTATGTTATGTAAGAAGTCGTTCTTAGACGTCAATGGAAATATGGTAGTGGCTTTAATGATTATCGCAAGCAGTAGACGTATTGTAAAAAAAAAAAAATTAATTAATAAAATAAAAAATAAATAATGGAAAGGTAACAGTTTTAAATGAAATAATTTCGAATAATTTATTAAGAGAGCCATCATCAGTGACCTCATGTCTTTCTCATACAAGGTTTTAATCAAGTAAAAAAAAATAATATGTTCGCGTCCATCTCAGAACTTTATATCCTTACTGAAATTAACTGAACATAAAAATACATTAATATATGTGCCTTATACTGGAAAAAAATATTTTCCTGTTTATAAAAGAAAATAGAAAAATCACTCCAACTTGAAATATTTCTATTACCGTTTAACAAAGGAATGCCGATTCTCGGGGCCAATTACGGCGAGTGGAAACATCTAGTTCACCCTGTTCTGTACAAAAAAATAAAAATAAAAAAGTAGAAAAAAACGCAATAAAGAATCAAAATTATTTCTCTAATTATCATGCCATGCAACGTTGTTTATCACAATGTAGTGCCGCCGATGGAAATCAGATGCCTCTGAGTATTTCCTGCTGCATCTGTTTATTTGTGAACTAACAACCCTTACCCGTTTGTTCTGTGTGTGGTCTTCCAGTACGAATATTACGTCATTGAATATTTTTTAGATAAAGTATAAAGACAAGAATGCTACTTGGTTTTAAAAATAAAACTTCAGATTTCGTACAAAGTTTCCTTATTTGTCTGAATCTAGTAATTTGCCTTGAATAAAATCTGCGAGAGGATTTAGATCTTTATTAGTTTTTAACATTTTATTATACTGTAAAATTAACAATTTATATATACTATTGTATAAAAGAACAAGCCTTTTTTCGTTTGTGGACACTAACCGCGAAAACTACTTAACCAATCCGTACCAAATTTAAACGATATCATCTTCATAGCGCAAGGAAGGTTTAGAAATAATAAAATTTAAAGATTTTGAATTACATTGCCATATAAAAGCGATAAATATGCAGTGCGCCGTGAAGTTTGATAATCGACTGTTAGGTGGCGAGCACCATTCTAGAGAGGTTACAATTTTGTACGGTGTTATATAGAGTTAGAAATTTACTTATTTTCAATTCAATTTTATTAAAGCTATAAATATATGGAGCGACATGTGGATCCCAGTGCAGTTTAAAAATCTACCGATATGTGGCCATTCTACAACAGCTTACTATAATAATAATTAAAATGTATGGTGTTGAGTTCCAGAAACGAGGTTTGCAAATTGTCATATACTTTTATGGTTAGAAATTAAAATTCATTCCTACCCTGTATCTCTTTTTTCTTGTAAATCCCCTTCAAAGTCAACCATATGGTTCGATAAAATTATTTCTGCCAAATTGGCAGAACACCTTATCAATGCAATTTGAACCAAGTTAAAAATTACTGCCATGCGTGAAAATATCGTTGAAAAAATATTGCTAAATTCCATACTTACAAATACAAGATTTTATCGATAAACAAACAAAATCCAATCATTAATTAAAATAATCTAAGTTCTTTATTTATGAGAGCAGGCGAAGCCGCGATGGGGCATGCTAGTTATTTATGATTATGAATTTTAATTTTTATTATTACTAAGCAGTTTATCATTCAAATATATATTTGAGTTCTACACAAATATATTGGCATGAATTTATGGACATTTTGGCTGGGGGTCTGTGGTTTTTTGTTTTTTTATAAAGTATCTTTCACCCTCAGAAATGTAACAGTTTGACGCATTCTACTTTGGTTTTGCTCTGATCGAAAATTTTACGATAGTTTTCTGAACAAAAATTTTATAAAAAATAGTTTTTGTTATGTAACATTTGTCGCTAGGACCAACCGTTTACGAACTATATTGGTATGAATGGAAATAGTCACGTTTTCCCTACATTTTGCTTTTGCTCGGATCGAAAATTTGCTGAAAGTTTCAAGTAGATATAAAAACTGTAGTTTATAGATAGACATGCCCTTGATCTATTGTTTTTTTTCCCAGTCTGAAAGAAATTGAATTCCTAGACAATTTTTTTCTTTGTTTTCGCAATAACATAAACGAATTAGGTAATCAGTCAATTCTAACTATGATAATTTTTCGTCAATAATTGTTACTTGTTAAATTAATTTATTGATATTAATTACTAATAATATAGATTTAATAAATATATCAGTGTATTTATATATAACTTAAAAAATGCCTTATCAAAAATGCATTATCTATATATTTTTATTTATATGTATATTCCTTATTTTAGATATTAATATAAATAAGTAACTGAATATCTATTTATTTAATTTTTCTTTTAATATCTTTATATTTCAATTCTACTTCTAGATTAATTAGAGTACTACCTACGGGTAGTTAGTTCTTCAACAAGTTTTCAGCATGTCATTATGTTTCATTGTTAACCGCTTATTTACTAGATGTATTCGTAATACAGTTGTAAATTTCTATTAATAAATAAATAAAAAAAAATTTTCTAGATTGAAGACTACGCGCTAATATGCTCAATGCGTAAATGTGAAAATGTGAAAGCAATGCGAGACATGATGGACACAAGCACCAATTGGAAACTGCTCTTGATTTTATTCCAGCTTAAATGTTGGTTAAAGAGATCCCTCAAACGACTTCTTTTCAGCTTTATTATATTTTTGTAGTAATTTCTTGTCTCAGCCTAATGAGATGATATGTAGTACGTCAGGTAATATTCAGTATGTTGTTCCAATGAGCTTTTATCATTTAAATATTTTTTCTTCTTTATTTTTTTTTTTATATTCATTCTGTAAAACTAAATAGTAACTTATGTAATTTGTAATGTAATGTAATAAGAATTAATCAAATAGAAATCTTTTTATAAATGGCTTATAAATGACAGATATCCTATGAGAGGCAAGACATACATACATAATACATAAGCGGTGCAGCAATTCATTGCCGAACCAAAGCCCTCTCCAAAAGCTTTTGTCATTCATTTCTATTATGTGCAGCAGCCATCCAGTCTGGTTTCCAAGAATGTTCCTGGTATCTGCACGGGCGCTATCCATCCATCTCATTTTGGGTCGTCCAACTCTTCTAGTTTGATGAATAGCCTCTATAGTTAATTTTTTTGGAATTTCGTTCTCATTCATCCTGGCGATGTACCCTGCCCATCTGAGCCTCCCTTCTCCAGAAATTACCCTCCAGAATCGGACCAAAAATTCTTCTCAGGATCATGCTCTCAAAGGTAAGCAGCCTATTTTCATCAACCTTAGTCCATGCCCATGCTTCAGATCCATATGTCAGGACCGGACGTACAAGGAATTTGTATAGCCTAACTTTAGTCTTGTTGGTTAAAAACCTACTTTTAAATTGCTTAGCGAGGCCAAAACCTGTTTGCTGCTGCTATCCGACGTATAACATCCTTAGTCACATGGTTTTCTGAATTAATATCCGACCTCAAGTATACAAAATGTTGAACCCTCTCAAACTTGTATTTTTCAATCTTAATATGTTCTTTCCGGAAACGCTCCGGTCCAGCTATCATATATTTAGTTTTTCCTTCATTTATTACCAAACCAAACTTCTTAGCTGCCTTCTCAAGCTGGAGGAATGCGTCTTTCAATGCTGATTGAGATCTGGCAATGATGTCGAGATCGTCAGCGTATCCTAATATCTGCACACTTTTATTAAAAATTGTGTCCGATGTTTGTATCCCAGATTCCCTTACTGCTTTTTATTCAGCCAGAATAAAAAGCAGGCAGGCAAGCGCATTCCCTTGCCTTACTCCAGTAATCAAATTCTTCTGATACGTCTGATCCAATCTGCACTATGCATTTTGTCTTTTCCATTGTTATTTTGGCAAGCTGGATAAGTTTGGCGGGTATATTTAGGTCATATAGAGCTTGATACAGTTCTCGTCGTTCAACACTGTCGTAGGCCGACTTGAAGTCAATAAACAGATGATGTGTCGTGATTCAATTTCATTGAGAGGCAAGACAAAACAAAATAATTCTAAAATTCTCTTGAACAATTTTGGATACAATTTAAGAAAAAAAAAAACAAAAAAAAAAAAACATTAAATATCTATAATTATAATTCAATGTAGAATTATCGAAACCAAGAACAAATTAGCGCACCTATTCCTCGATTAGATCGGCTTCAAAACATCCAAAGGATAAAAGCGGAATAAAACAAATTGGAGGAAAATAGAATTGAAATAGAATAAAAAAGAATTGGAGGTTAAAGGGAATTAGTGAGAAGTACGTTAGAAGGCTGGTGGATTCGAGTGGGCATGGAGTTTACTGTGAAAGACATGTGTCTGCTTTGAGCCAAATCAGCAACATATAGAACATTAAGATCTTCATGGATAAGTTTGTTAGTGACATAATGATATTATTGTTAGTGATATAATGAGAGCATTGAGGATTTTACGAAAGATTTTTGATTGTAAGGATTGTATACGAGAAAAATTGAAAGGTTTAGTGGAACCCCAAAGCTCAAATCCCTAGGTCCAAATGGTTCTAATTAATACTATCATGTAAATAAGTCTTTAGTGAATTACTGGGAGCTTTGAGCGCTTTCCTAGTCAATATTGGAGTAATCGGAAACAACGTGCAGTTTCTTGTCTTCTAAGTCAGGTATATTAGTGTTTTTAAACGCGAAATTCATTATTCAATATTAAAAGTTAAAACATCCTTACTTTTTTATCAATAAACTTATCCATAATGATCTTAATGTTCCATATGTTGCTGATTTAGCCCACACCAGATATCTATCCTTTCATAGTAAGCTCCATAACCACTCAAATTCCGTAATTTCTCAACTTGCTTCCCTATCCTCCGAGGCATCTGAAAAGAAGATGGCCCAGAGACCTTCTAGTGTAGAATTTTTATTAAAGTGCTGCTGATTAGTAGTTCTACTCAAGTTTTGTCACGTTATTGTAATAGCAATTTACTTGATACATATATTTTGGACAGTTGTAAATTTCAATAAATCGTTATAATAAAAAAAAAAGAAAGTTAAAACCTTGGTATTATACTGATTTTTATTTAATAGCGCTTCTTCGGTGTTAATTGTTTTGATTATTTAAAAAATAATTATTTTCAATTTTCTTATTTTGTTATAGTTGCTTCATACTATTATTTCTGCCTTTGATAAGTTTCACGCACTATATTCCAGCAGATTGCGTTGCCCGTTCACTAAAATACACCTTGATTACAGATTCTTGTAGGAAGTGGGCGCGCACATCTTGACATTTTAATAAGCCTAAGAGAACACTCGCTACTCCACTCACGTCGAGTGGAAATAGTTGGCACTCGTTCGATAACGTCTTACAATGAGAATCTAGGAATCGATATAGAGTAATTGATGTGTTTAATGTTGTGTTGAGCATTTGTTGACATCTTTGTTGACTGCTGTTGGTAATACTAATTGTCAACAAGAGGGTGCACTGCAGGAAGGAGTAGAGGAAACACCGTAGTTACGTAGAATAAAATATTTTTGTACAAATATAATATAATTATAATAAATATAATTTATTTTTCCACTATCTCTAGCCATATTTATGTATTTACATGTATGTAAAAAGTTAAAGTTTTCAAACAAAAATTTCTTAGCATTAACTTTTGTTAATAACGTTTATAACTACTGCTTCTGGTAAAGAAACTGTAGATGACTTTTCGATCTGAGTAACACCAACAGAGCTAGAGGTTATCAAAATGTTAAATTTTTAGAGGGGGAAAAAACTTACTCATGAAAACTACAGACACCCAGCAAAAAGACATATACATGTCAAAATATTATAAATCACACCTTTCATTTTAAATCTTATTTATTTAAAATTTTGAAGTAGTTTTGAAGTAGATGAATATATTTTATCTCCGTGCTTAAAAGATAAAACGCTGGATAGGATGCAACAACGGTGACAAGTATTTACAATATTTTAACTATAATTGTCTGTTCTAATCGTCAGTTAATTGAATATAAATGTTTAAAAACTATTTATTTTGTAATCGTCAATGTATTTTATTAGGGGGATTTATTAGAATTTCTTCGAGGCTGACAGTCTTCTCACGCTGACAACTCCAAACATGAATCTCGCTCTTCGCCACATATTTTGAACTCTTTGCAAATCCTTGATTGTTTTGACTTTTGATTGATGCAAGTGCAAGTGTGCTATGGCCAAGGATCCTTGATAGAATGACTTCTGTTGGGAAGAGGGGCTTACCTTTATTGGCTGCCTACCACTATCCCCTTTCCACCCGGTTCTGCAGCGTCCTTAATTATTAAAACATATGAAACTAACAAGAAATTGGGCAAATATAAAAACAAAATAAAATAATCCTTTCCAATCATGTAACAGATTAATTATATATGTATTTACAAAAAAAAAAAAAAACCAAACAAACAAAAAATCCAATGGAAAATATTCAATTAAAACAAATTTTACAATTAAGAAAGAATTTAGATCTATAAATAGTTTATAGCAAGATAAATAAAGTTTGTAACTAAAGAAAATCGTTTGATCTTAATATATTGAAAAATGGTAAATTAAAATAAATTAAATGTTTAAAATAAAGTTCAACCAACTCACGAAGTGAAGAACAATTATCTCCAGGTGACCTTCTTTAAAAGATGAAAGGAGCGAAGTTCAATGCGATTATTCCACTTCAATGCGTTTGCTCCAACTGCAGCGGGCGGTGTACACTTTGCAATTCCAGGATCCAAATACCATTGTTCACACGAGGTGCTCTCTTCTAGCGTTAGAAGCCAAGACTGCGCAAACCAATAATATGAGGCGCGATCTTCATAACATCAAAATCCAGACAATCAATGTAAGCGATTAAAACGAGATGCGATCTTCTTGCGATCAGATGCCAGACACAACTATTTTATTAGTGTTGTGACTGGACGTAAAAAAAAACATATGTTTTATTTTTAAACAAATGACTAACTACAATAAATGAAACTTATCACCTAAAATTGACAAAATAATATTCTTAACTACAAATTCATTTTTGGTTTTCATAATTGGAAAGGTGAAGACAAAATCAGTAATTAAAATTAAAGTTGACTCTTTTTGAAACTATTAAAATGATATACTTTTACACCGCGCCTAAACAACTTCCTTGCGTATAGCCATCAGATATTCAATTTCTTTAGCATCTTTTCTCAGACTTTTACTCAACTACGTGCAGAAACATAGACTCTGCATCTATGAGGGACACGATTTTCGAGTTTTCGGAACTGTCCAGTGTTCTATGCAGTCTAGGTGCCTTATAGATATGATTTTCTGCTCAGCCCGATAATTTCAATAAGTAAAGCTTTCAAACTAATCGCAAAGAACTGCAAAAGTCTCTCTTTGATCGAACTATCTGTATATATCAGATTCAATTGGTCTTTTGGATTCTTATTGTTTAAATGCTGGAGGATAAGAAATTTCATATGTTCCTCAAATGAATTTCCCATCCTTTTGATATTAGGAATGGTAAGAATTATTTGTGGTTTCGGATTTCCAAGCCAGAGGTTTTTTTTCCTGTTGTTGTTGAATACGTGAACACCTGATCTCCATGGACTTTAGAAGCAAACTTCAAAAAATCATTAAAGTTTCCACGTTACTTGAAGTTGGCTTCTGACATATACTGAACTTATAAGACAGGAAACTGCACCAGACGTTCAGAATACTCCAACCAGACAAGCGTTCAAAGCTCCCTATAAATTACAAAAGACTTGGAGTTGAGCTTTCGGCTCCACTAAACCTTCCAATTCTTCTCGTATACAATCCTTACAATCGAAAATCCTTTGATAAATCCTCAATGCTCCTTATTATGTCACAAAAAAACTTGTCCATAAAAATCTTAATGTTCCATATATTGCTGATTCGGCCCAAATCAGACTCCTATCCTTTCATAGTAAGGATACTAATGGGTATGTACACTCGAATCCACTAGCCTTCTAACGTGCCTCACACTAATTCCTGATGATCTGAAAAGAAGATGGCCAGGAGACTTTCTAATGTAGAACTTTTATTTAAGTGCTACAAGTGAGTAGTTCTTTACATACTTTTGACATGTTATTGTAATCATTTTCCTCAAATTTAATTACTGTATATGTATACAGTTGTAAATATCAAGGAATTGCAAAAAATAAAATCTTTTTTAAATCCGCCCTACTTTAGTCATTTTTTTTTTACTTAGTCTAATGTAGACTTGCATTGTAAGCCGAAACGCCGGCACGAATTAATATATTTTTAAATGAACGCAAACTCCAACTAACTTTTCCTCTCTATTTAATTACAGTCAATAAATCTACATCATTATAAAGAAAAAATATAATACTTAAGTTTAACAAATATATTAAAATAAAATAAAAATTTCCCTCTTTAAGATCTTAATTTATACCCTATGCAAATCCAAGAATATTTATTTCAATATTTAAATATTAATTCATAAAATATAATAATTTTTATTTCTTCGTCCGGGTTCACAACTGACCTGCCGCAACCGTGAAGCAGTTGCTGCAAGATTTGTTGACAGATAAAAAGGGCGAATTTCCATCTTGATGTCCTTCAGCGTCTTATATATTAGGTAATGTTATTAACAGTATGGCGGCGGGTAAAATTAGCATACAGCTTTGAAAAACCCATATTTACGATTAATATTGGCTATAACAATATTTTTGGTACAATGATATATTGTAAATATTATATGCTTTATATATATATATATATATATATATATATATATATATATATATATATATATATATATATATATTACAATATTATATAATTAATTAAATTTAATATGTCTAATAAAATGCCCAATAAGTAATACTGAAGTTTATTTATGATTTTTTTCAGATGAAAAGTATTGATTCTCCTTCCATTGTGAATAAACCTATGTTTGGGAATGAATAGGTTATTTGCTACTTGTTAATGAGTGCCATCCAAAAAATAGAACTAGATAAAAAAAATCTAGTTCAAACATATATCATTGATTGACGATTCTACTACCAGATATGTTCAAATAAGTTGTGGAATCGAAACCAGATCATCATCAAGAGTGAACGACTGTGATACGACTTAGAATTAATCATTGTAATTCAGTAAGGGAAAGAATTTGATATAATTCTCTTATAATTAGTCTACTAGATTATGGCTTTCTCAATCAACGAGTTTAATATATCTTGACAATAAAACAAGAAACCCTAGAAAAGTAGCTTAGAAATTTGTAATCAGGCAACAATATTCTTATTAGCATTAGATTGTTTAAAAATTTCCAAAATTAAAATCACGCATCAGATTATCCGAATTTGAAAACTGTCTCATCAATAGTGGTATAAAACATTCTATAAATTATCAACTAAAAATTATTAATAATATTGAGGAATATTTTTTAAATAAAAAATTAATTAAAAAAATCTATAACAATTTCGTACCAAAATATTCATGCGCAAGAGTACTAAAAAAATGAAAAAAAAAAAAAATCCAGAAAACAAGGAAATTGTCAGGACATAACATAGCTCCTTAATTGCCAACTAAAATACTTGAAAATAATATCTTAGAATAAAAACAGACAAAGGAATAAAAAATAAGGTAGTTATTCTAGAATAAGATTTATTTAAAAAGAACTTTTACGATTTGATAGAGAAAAAATTGGTCTCTATATATCAAGGATTCTAGTAAACTGTTTTTCTCGGAGATTTAAAAATATTAAAAAACATTGAGGTCGAATTGTACAGTTATGAAATAATGACCCATATACTTCAACCAAGAAAGAAAACGTATTATTATGATTAATTTATGAAATAACAGCAAGCAGTGTTTGAAAAAATTGTCGAGATATTTTAAATTTACGAAATTTTTAATTAATAAGGTTTATATCCGCCTTATGCGTTCATTGCGACTTGTATTCGATGGGGCTGGTTTACAATAAATTTTTTGGGGATTTGCCACATCTAACGCAAAACTGTAATAAATCATTTTATTGCTTTTATTTAATTAATGATTTTAATTATCCTAATAGGTTTCATTCGCCCTGTTTAAACAATATGGTGGCGTTAACAACCCCTTAAGAAAAATTAAACTTTTAGCCATAAAAAAAAAAAAAAACTTTTGATGCAATTTTTGGATGTCAGAATAATTTCATTGAATGATGGCAGGGAAAGTAATTTTTTTCAGGAATACTTATCAAAATTTAATACCTTCTACAATAAGTTCGCAAACATATAAAAGTATAGAAAAGGCTCAGATTATTAAATATATGGAATTGAGATATTTCCTTAACTACGCTGAAATATAGTGATTATATTTAAATTTACCAACAGAAAACAATTTTTTTTCTTCTTATAACGAGTCGGTAAAGCCCTAAATTGAAGCGAATGCGGGCGTTAATGTTGGTTGATTCGTATCTGTTAGTAAGTTACGAGGCACCGAGGCCGTGTCTGACCGTGGGAGCTCACAGCAGCTGGTCCCAGCTACCAAAACTCAATGGGGGAAACATATAGCTTACCCGTGCGTACTTATATTTTTGAAGATTATTGCAAAAGGTTCGGATGACCGAAAATTCAGATAATCGAAGTTCATTTTTTAAAAATTATTATGTGTAAACAACATCTTCCGACAGTTCACTTTTCACATTTCCCAAGTTTTACCACTCAAACTGCCCGTGTCACTGTAAAGATTATGGAATACCTGATGACTGATTTAGAATTATTTTTGATTTCCGTTATTGTTGATTTACCAACCTTGAAATCGATAGCTAATGTCTAATCCGATTCAATTTTTTTTAGCCACGTAATGATTTCAATTTTGTCTTTAAATGAAAAGATCTCTCGATTCCTCTTTGTTAGCATAGATAATAGTAGTTTTTAAAACAAAAAGTGATCACAAAAGCGATGTATACCTAACGAACGATTTAAGACTTAAGGTGCGATCTATTACCAACCAAATGATTAGTGAGATATTCAGAGAAAGTATAAAGTTCTCAATAAAATTGTAGGTATATATAGAATACAAATAAGTAATTAGATGAGCAATTTAATAAAAATTAAATTGCTAAAAAAAAAAAAGTTCGGTTAATTGAACGTTCCGATAACTGACGTTCGCTTTATCGACGCTCCCCTGAATTGTAAATGCAAAGGAACTTGTAATGACACACGCAGATACGAAATGACTCTGTAGTGCAATACATTGTAATAAAAAATAATTGCCTCATATACCGTTTAATGTTCCATTTTTATTGCTTCTTAATTCAAGTAGTGACTTTTTTATAGCTTTTAGATGTAAGTATAAGTAAGTACGTTGTAATTTTTTCAAAGATTCTAGAACATCTATTTTATTATGATTCAAACAATTTTAAACTGCATAAAGCTATTATTTTTTTTTCAAAGAAATATGTTCAGTATGTTATTTTATTTTTCATGATTAAAAAAATAGTTTCTTAAATTATAAATTACAAATCAAAATTCGTTTAAAATCAAAGTCTGTAAGTCTAATTATCTTGAAACGAGTTAAACGAACCTTCAATGTTTGATATTTAATACCTGCGTTTTGAAAAATTTGTAAAGTTGTACTCCTTCGTACAAAGTATTGAAGATAATGAATATTTCTTGAGTCATTCGAGGATTTGGAAAAAGACAAAAACAATTGTCGGTGCCCTAGCGAAAATTCCACAATTTTGACATCGATTCTTCACGACATATTTATAGCGTTTTATTGATAACACCAGTATTCATGTTTTTCCATTAATATTCAATGTAATTAAAAAATTATGACAAGTAATAAACACGCCATATTCATTATATTTTGCTCATGGCGGGAATCTAACACTGTCTTGTTTAATTATTTTTATCCAATTTCCATATAATAGATAAATAAAATAGAAATACTAAATGTACTTAGATCATCATTTTTATATATTGTTCTAAGAAGAAATTTTGAATTTTCTAACCAAAGGAAGTTATAGTATTAAAAAACAACATTAAAATCACCTGTTAAAAATTACCTGCTAAAAATAATTATTTTGATTGTTAAATTCTTGAAATTTCGTTTGTTATAATACATGTTTATATATACAAACATAACAAAGGAGTCTATTTTAACATAGATTAGAATATAAAGAATATTTTTTGTTTAAATAAATGTTATTTCAGTTATCTATGTTCATAATTAAATTCCCAAGACCATGTTCATCAGTAGCATTAAATTCTAATGATAATTTTAACTCCGTTGAAAAGTAAAATAAAAAGTAAAATTGCAATAGCAAAAAAGCATGTATTTGTCTTCACCAATATATTTTTAAATATAGCAGTGCATAAGGACGTGATCTTAAAAACAATACCTACATGTTTATAAATAGTAACGTAACATATGAGTCTATTTTAACATAAATTAGGATATAAAGATTTTTTTTTTTTAATAAATATTCCAAACTACTGTTCTCTTTTTCAGTTATCTACGTTCAGAATTAAATTCCCAAGACCATGGTTTATCCTATACCCAAAAAAGCATGTATCATTCACCAATAGATTTTTAAATAAGGCAGTATGGTAAAAATAACAGCTATTAGCACCCTACCTTAAAATTAAGAAAAAAAATGGCAAAAAGATTCATATAATTATATTTAAATCCTGAAACCCAATAGTGTAAAAGTACTTTCAATTCTGTCCGCATTTTAAAAGATATCCATATGGTGTCAATAACTGATTTTACATAAATTTGTCTCACATTTGTAAAATACATTCCAGGGATAATATTTGGTGTAAACTTTCTAGCTGAGCTTAAAGTATAGTGATTAATTAAAATGACAAATTTCAAATTTATTGAACTATTCTTCCTGTAATTATTGCCTGAATATTTCCGAATATTTTCTTAGTGGTGTCAATAACTGTCAGGTTTAGCCTATATTAAGACATTATGGCCTAGTATACAACTGCCTTAAAATTCTTTAAAACGAACAAAATTATGTTAAAATAAAATGCATGCGTCCTTTCTAAGAGAAAACATAACATTTTTAAATATATTTTAATTTTTTTTTAAATAAAAATAATTGTATTTATATTATTTAAATAAAGATATTCTTTTTAATTGTTATCAGATCGATATGTTTTGATTAATATTTTAGTTTATACTTTTTTACTTACAATTAATGTTATTATTATATTTAATTATTATTGAGACGCTTACCGTTTTTGCATGTATATAAGTCTCTTATTTGTTTATTTATTGATATTTACCACTTTAGAGAATATAAACATAAAATAAATGTGAAAAATTATAATTAAAATCACATATTAATTAGTAGTGCAATATAAATAAATTGTATGATATTCTACCTATTAATAATTATGACATTTCTAACGGCCCAGACTCTAGAAGCTGGTGATACAGTTATGAACAGCCAACAGAAGTCAGTTATGTTATAAGCTCACCCTAAAATGGCCGAAGCAGGTACTTGCCGAGGGGTTCTAGTTTTTGCTGTCGAGAACGGTAGTAGTCCCCCGTTCCTTCATTCGGTAAGTTACTATCTGCACGCTCTTTAAGAACATTTTGTTTGTTTATAAGAGTTATATAAATTATTTTTTTAACAATTTTAGTCCTATTAAGATACAAATATTGAATCAAAAATATCCTAGAGATTTTAAAACAAGATTTGAAGTCACAGCGATTAAAAAAAAAGGACAGTGTTTGGGCTAATTAGGTGTTATCAGAACTGTTATGTCTGTTATTAATATTAGTCATTCAAAACTATCTATGTTACATATTCAAAACTAACAATGTTACATAGCCTTAATACCTCAATAAATAAATAAACTAGATAACTGAAGATTGCATTTCTCACTTCAACAGGCCAATGTCTTTTTTTTTTTCATTTTTTTTTTGATATTGCAAAAATACTGGTAAATCAACAAAATATTACAATCTACCACTTACAACATTAAAAAATATTGCTTCCTAATAAGAAAGATTTTAGACCGACTTAAATACAATATAATCGATAATTAAAGCAATCTCAAAAATTTTAAACTATATATGATCAAAAATGCTCCTAAAAATAATTACTTTAATAATTTATTAAAATTTATAGAAATGTAAAAATGACTTCATTGCTATATATATTATAAATTGATATGGTGATCAGTGAGCTAAAAAATATTATCTAATGATGATAGAAGTAACTTTCTTAAGAAGTAACTCCTTTCTCGAAAATATGATGAATTCTTCAACAAGAACACTTACAGCAAAGGTAAAAGCTTTGCTGCTGTCACTTCAAAACCGTTGGAAGTTAGATATCCAACTAAGGAACAGGGTATAGTTTTTAATTCAATTAGTGGGGTTCCGCAACTCGAGTATGTCCAAAAGATTGCAGAAATAGTCGGGCCTACCAGCATTATTTTTGCCGGCAGGATATCAAATAATAGATACGTTGTTTATCTTAAATCCAAACAACTTGTGGACAAATCCATACTAGAAAATCATAGAATCAAGATAAGGGAGGAAGAAATTGTCGTTAGAAAATTAGTAAATCCCGGCAAAAAGTTCATAATATTTGCCTTTGCCTCAGCGTCCCCCACTCTGCCATTGAGGAATTACTAGAAACATTAAATGTTAAACTATCAGGAGTCCAATATCTCTGCGCTGGAATAAAGGGCTTCGAACATATCTTTAGCTTAAAGAGACTAGTTTACATAGAACCTGAAACAATATTTAGTTTTATGTATACCTAATTTTTCTTTCAATAACTGTTTATACTGATTAAGTATCATAGTCTTTCAAGGGTATAACGCTATTAGGTTAGTACTGAATCTATCCTTACAATATGAACGATAGAGAAATTTTAAAAGAAAAGAAAATTAATAAAAATAATTATTAAAATAAAAGGAATTAGTATCACCACAAATGGTCTACACATTTTTAGAGGCTTTTGAGATGTTTACAGTTCTAGACAAATAGATGTATAAATTATTTTATTTCAATGTTCGAGGGGATTCAAAATAAAAAAAAAATTTTAACAACGAAATTTTGAGTTCATATTTAATATGCGCTAATTGTGCATTTTATGGTATGGAGCAAACAGGTAAATTTTACTTCCAATAACGAATTATACATTGTTATATTTATTACTTGATAAATAATAAATTAACGAAGAAAAAATTCATGTTCATCATTGATGCTGTGTTCAAATATTGCTATATATCCACGAAACAATTAAACTTGACTCATTTTTTAATTTTTTATTGTTTTACTAATAGAATGTGATAAAACGATGTAAAATAATAAATCTAAGATAATAAATGTTTTGATTAAGTAATTGTAATATACATTATGGTAAATATGTATTATTTAGGTATAATTTTGTATTATGAACTATTTATGAAATATTTAAGTGTGCAATAGAATAGTTTAATTTCAATTTCAATTCATTAAACCTGTGATTTAATAATATAAAAAAAATTTAAAAATTAAAAAAAAAATTAAAGATATTACTACCCCTAATGAAAACTTGTATTGTTATTTATTTAAGGACATTGCTAATTTAGCTATTTATACATTACAATTATCAATATCTTAAAACTTAATACCTATAGTTAAGAGACAGTAAATTAAGTTACATTTGAGATAATTTATTTATATTATTTTTTAATTTGAATCTTTTTATACTAATTTTTTGTTTTATGATAATCTAACAGTTCCTAAGAATGCCGATGAATCGTCAACAGAGCAATTTATAGAGATGAGCCCATCGTAATTGTCAGTAACTAAAAAAGAACGGCATTACATAAGCGGAAATTAATGGACATGATACTAACAAAGAATCCAGTACAAAATGGAACAATAATGTCAAAGATCCAACGGAATAGACTCACAATTAGCCATTAAATGCCAGGTAAGACCGTTTTATGTTTACAGCAATTAGTTTTACTTGCATAATTAATTATTGAATGAATTAACCTTACATGGCAGTAAGGTCAATTAACTGTCCATAATATGTGGCATTTTATGCTACCGAGCGATTAAAAACTATTTTCATATATTTACGATAATTATTTTCTCGAGAGCAGTATTTGTCAACAGAAATGATTTTTTTACTAGTAATAAATTTTATTACCAATACAAAAGAGATAATTATTATAGATGATATTTATACACCTATAAAGTCATTAAAAAAAACAAATATTAATTTATTTTTCAGTTGTCATAGAAAAAGTATATATATTTAATTCTTTAGTAAAGGAGTATATAATTTATTTATAAATACACTTTTTCGGCATTGACTCCTTAAATTTTCATTTTTTATTTACTCACAAAGTTACATGTTTCGGGATACATTCCCATCTTTATACTATTTTTCCTCACAGTGTTTACACACAAGACCTAGTGAGGAAGCTTTGAGGAAAAAAAAAAAAAAAGGTAAACTATATTAACATAGTGAGTATATTGATAAAGTAAAATGAAAATTTATTATTTCAAATAATGTAAATTGAAGTCTAATGATGGAAATGTATCCCGAAACATGTAATTATGTCAATAAAAATTATTAATGAGTAATGCCAAAAAAGTGTATTTATATATATTTAGTGGTATTTTAAATTATCCTTTATTTAATTCAAATTAACATCAAAATAGTGTGAAATATTCCAGATAACTTTCAGTTTTAATTCCAATAACTTAAATTAGTTTGGTTTGATTATATTATTTGGTTACCTCATATGAGGACTTATCTTTCTATAAGGATGTTTCGATTCTCGATTCTATCGATTCTTGAGGAGAGAATCGGTATCGAAAATCGATGATCCAAAGTCGATTCTATACGCCCAATTGACACAGCTTGTTATATTTTTTTAGCTCATTTTTGGATCACGTTTAGAAATAAAAATTTATTTTTAATTTGAGGTATCGCTACCGGTATAGAGAATCGGAAAATGTTAGTACTGAAATTTTTTGGTGTAATTTTTTGGTTTATTTTCTGTTGAAGCCTTTCGAGCAGCACACACTTACACACTAATATATTTTTTTTACCCTTTAGTAGATATCTATTAAGAATTTAAATAATATAATTGTTTCGGATACAACAGCAGAAGGAGGATTTGGTGTTGGTATAAAGATAAAAAGAGTTTTGCGGTTTTTTAAAACTTTTCTGAAGTGGACATGGTCAGTTTTAAAAAATAAATCCTCATATAATTATTTAGATTAAGGTTATGTAAAAAAACATTAGTAACTAAAACAATTGAAGAGTACAGTGGAAAAACGGGACAACTCTTATTTTCGGTGAATTGAGTTTATGATAGTGTCAATAAATTTTAATTATAATGTTATAGCGCTGGGATAATTACATTAATTTCTAAATGAAAAACAAAAACATTTATGATAGTTGTATCGTTTTTCGTGAAAAACTTCCTTTGCTGGAAAATACTTAAAATATGATTTGACCCGTTCTTCCCTTGTACCCTTCTATTATAAATAGGAAAAGATTCATTAATACTTTATCAATGAAATAAAGTTTATGAAATAATTAATTTATAGATTAATATCAAATTAGTTGTAATATGATTTAATAATGTACAGAAATTAATGACACTAATATGTTTGTTTGTTTTTTTTCAGATCATTCAGGCGATGGGCAAATACCTATTTTGAAAAAAAAGGCTTTTAATTTATCAAGATCAATTTTTCTAAAGAATTATCTACAAAGAGAGCGATCCAACTTCACAAATGGTTATTTAAAAACTTTAAAATTTTTATAATTTAAGATTAATAATATTATTTGAAATAATAATTAATGACAATGTATTACAAATACGGTGCCTTCTCATTTCTATAAACGCTTTCTTATTATTATTTTTTTTTTTTTTGTAGGGTGTATAAGCTAAATAGGTTTTTTGTTGACACGATATTATTGCAATTAATGATTAAACATCCATACTCATAACACAATGCTCATTGACTATCGTTTGTTATTGTATACTTGCTAAAAAGTCCATCAATAACAACAATTTATTATTAATTTATATCATAAAACATTTTTAATGTTGTATTTTGGTTGACTGTAATTATGTAAGTCCAAAGATAATGTGATGTACGTTTCGGCTTACACTACAACCCTTCATCAGGGGTAAAACAAAACTAAAATAAAAAATGTGACAGAAAATCAAATTTAAATGTGATTAAAATATAAATAAAATAGAATGAGAATTTAAAAAAATGAGGTAGAACAAATAAAAGATTGAAAAAAAATAACATTTTTCGGTGTCATACCTATTTTTGTCTGTAATTTTAATTTCATTTAAATTATTTTTTCTGTAAATTATGTTTTATTTTAATTTTCCTTTAGCCAGGAAGAAGGCTTGTAGTGTAACCTGAAACGTTGGCACAACAAATTGATAAATACATATACCATTTTAAATGACAGCTTACCCGAATCATCTTCATTCTCACATAAACATTTTATATAAATAATTTCCCAAAAGTAAAGTCGTAAATAATGTTTCTAAATGTTATATTAATTTATAATACAAAATATGAGTCTCATATTAATTAGAAAAGCTATAAATTTATTTATACTAAATTCAAATCGTAATATTCAATAAACAATTACATTCAAACGCAAAAAAATGTTTTAAAAAGTACTGTGTCCTAAAGGGAATTGCTATGTCTAAATATCAGTGAGTTGGTTTGTAAAAATGTGTTGTTTTTATGCGTGGTTGTATTATTTAAAAAAATTATCTATTCAATATTATATACATGAACTACATCTTGAATTTTAACAAAAAATTTTTAAAATGTCAAATGTTCACCAAAAAGTTGTTTGTAATTTTAATCTTTAATATAAAGCACAGTAGAACTACCTAAAAATTATAAAAATCCATTATAACTAACAAAACAAAAAATACATTTTTTTAAAATGTAAACTGTTATTTTTTTGTAATAACATAAAGAATTGATTTTGACATGTGCTTGGTTTATAACAATTATGTATACAAATCGGAACATTTTATAAATTGTTTACCTCTTTTTTTCTATTATATACAAACCTTTTGAAATGCCATCCACCGTTCTGTATATTATACCTCTGTATATAGAAAAACATATTAAAATAACATTAATACAAAACAATCATTTTTATACCTGTATAGTGGATATATTCACTAAAACAATCATAAGATATAATCAAAGATAAATATTTAGACAAAAATATACATTGCCTAATCATACCATCTGTTAATTAATTTAAATCATTATTCACATATTTACAATGTAATATAAATTCAATTAACATTTTTAATGAAAACCAGGTTCTTTTCCAAATTCTTTATTTATCAAAGAAAAAAATTATTGAAAAATATTATCATTATAAAGATTCCTGAATATATTATTTTGTTTCATTGATTTTATTGAATAAATAATAGTACCTATCTCATACAAATCCTATAAATAATATAGATGGTCATTATTAGCTTGCTATAATTAATAATTGTTATATTTATTCTATTTGTAAATTTTTATATGCCAATATGATAGTATCATGGTGTGCTGTCATGAAAATCTATTTAAAACGTTTAATTTACTCATTATGGGAATGATAGTTAAGACAATATTAGATAATTAACTTCATGATTTAATCAATGGCATTCATTATTGATACTAATAATACCTAATGTCTCTCTATTCATAACGGCACACAATAACAAATAAACTGGTTAAGAAATAAATTGTTAATAACTATTATAATAGTACTATAATATTCAGTAAACTATATCCTAGTAGTTAAGTCTATATTTCTTACCACTATCCGTATAACCATAAGCTATAACAATTTTTTTTTTTTCCAGGATGTTCTCATCTGTTTGAAAGGTTTCATGATGATACAAGAATATGCAATGGAAACAATGCAATGGTTTTTACTGTAATTACAAAATAAAAAAAAGCAACAATAAATTTGTGAGAAAAATGAATTAAATACATTACACAACGCTGATGAAAACGTTAAAACGAAAACCTTTGTTTAGTATACTATATCAGAAAGCATATGCAGACGGGAATAATACTAATTACACTATTGATAAATAAACACTTATATAAGGAAATAATTTTAACTGCTTTATGTTTTTACATTTTTATTCAATTATATTGGTTAAATTTAGAAGATTATGTTATGAATTTTAATTACCAGAATTAAATAACAAGCTTTAACACCATTGCCGTTTTTTATTTTGTAAAATTAATCACTAAAATGAAAGTAAATATTTACTTCGATAGTGCCGTCCTAAACTTAGTAAATAATAAAATATGATTCATTGAGTATTTTTTTAAAAATTCTATTCAAAATTTTTAAAAAATACCAAATATAAACATTATAACCTCTATTTTGATCATGTATCGGTACAGTGTTTCCTCATTAAATTAACAATAAATCGTTTACATTTAAATGTATATTTAATTTATATAAAAAATTAATAATTACCTGATATCTTGCTATTTTTCTAATTATAAAATAGAATTAACAATAAAATAAACCGACTGGTTTAATATTTAGAGGTACTTTTATACATACTGAAATATTTTAATTGATTTTATTTATTAGTTCAAAACATGCAGCTAGGCAAGTAATGAATATGTATTTTAAATAATTAAAAATAATTTAATATTGTTCTATTAATTTTTTTTTTTTTTTTTGTAATTTTGTTTAGTTTACATAAACGGCTAGGATTTTCATACTGAGACAATGAATTTTGATAATTGTTACATTGTTTTCCGCTAATTACAACTTATACTTTTATATATGTTGTAATTCATTTATATCATCCTGTATCATGTATATTTATATCATTTATATAATCTAAACAGTCAAATTAATTAATTAGATTCGTAAATATAATGGCAAACACAACAGCAGTAATTAAAATCGATACCGTACTGTTAATAAATCTTAATTGAGGCATCAGAATAATGTTTATTTACTTAAGAGGAAAAGTTTAGCCAGTTATAATTACCAGTGATAAAAAAAAAAAAAAAAAAAAAAAAAAAAAAAAATCGATGAAAAGAAGAAATAAAACAAAAATAAAATAAATACAAAACAAACAAATAAATAACTTACAACAGTTTACACACAGTCAGTCCACAGTATACTGATTGTGGCGGGAAGGATCAGCTGATGTCCAGGGCGAAGGGAGAGTGAAAAGGAGGCAGAGTGGGCGTGGCCCTGCGGGGGCGGGGCGAATTAGGCCACGCCCACGCGCAGGCGCAGGTGGTGGGGGCGCGACACGGCTGCAGACAGCTAAACCGCGCCGCTCGGCAGACACCCGCCGGACACCGATAACGCTAGTTGCTCTCAGTCCTCCACAACTCCTGCACCAGCCATCATATCCTCAACTTCTGCACTTCTGTCACGGCGGCGATGAAGAGGAAATGCGCCGGTTCGTGTACGTATACTGAATGTATCCTGAGTGAGTAGCCATCCGGTATACCTTCAGTATACGTAACAAGAGCCGGTACTTGTCTTCTGGTTCCTGGTTCTTCTGGTTTCGATGGATAAGAAGGTATCACTACCAATAGAGCTGTCATGATTTTGTATTGAGTCGACAAAGTGTTGTATAAGTTTGACAGTCTTATCAGTGATCAAACATGTTTGTAGAGTGTTATCTATAATTATTGTCAGTTAGTGTGAAATTATATGATTTGTGTTATCTTACTATGAAGTACATTTATTTTTATTTGAAGCAGTGTAAATTGAAGTATGATTTCTTTGTATACATTCTGACATATTATTAATTTGTAACGGCCTACTGTTAAATGCTTCCATGTTACTTAACTGTGCATTGTATAACTTATTATAAATGACATGTACAAAATAATAATTCTATTACAATTGACATCTGTAATGTGTTATTTATTATCTTGTAATATACTGCTTTTGTCATAAAGAAGTATTGTAATGTACATTATTGAAGTGTTTCAAGGTTTAAAATATATCAAACAGGTAAATACTTAGTATAATCTTGTATGTAAATTGCTAGAAAATCTCTTTGATGTGTCAACCCTATTTAAATATTTTTTTTTTAACTAAATAAAATTTTGTCTGCTTCTGATTTATAAAATCGATATAAAAAGGTACATGTTATGATTTTATTTAAAACAATTTAATAATCAAAGCATTAATAAAAAGAAAAACAATGCTTGAGAGCAAAAATGAACCCATTGAAGAATCCATACAACCTTTACCCATCTGACCAGTGGCTATCCTCAGTACCCCAATTGTCCCTTAAATTCCAACCCCCTGCTTTCACTCCTTTGTTACCCTTGCCCAATGAAGAGCTTTCTAAAATGTCCTTTTGGCTAACCTCAGTATAGTGTGAGCTTACTAACCGCACTCACTTCCCTGCTTGGTAAGTACTTGCATGTTTGAATTCAAAATAAAAGCAGAACAAGCAATGGACTGTTCATCAATGCATTTATATATTAATACATAAAACATTAACTGAATAAATTCATTAAAAACTAAAACTGCATTTGGCATGTATTTGAAATTACAAAATCTACAAATAACAGGAATTCAGAAAATTAAGTTAACTGTTCTCTAATATTTTATGGGTTTTATTGATAACACATTCTCACTTAATTTTTTTAATGTTTATGGCACTGTTATTTAATATTTTTGCAAATATTTTAATTACATAATAACAACTTTCCGATGACCTCCACCACAATAACCGGACAAACCTGTAGTAAACACTAAATTAAATAGAATTGCAATTTTATGTCGCAAAAATCCTTGATATTTAACTATCATATGTAAATTTTGACGCCATCGTTCAGAGGTGCCATCTTGCGGGGATTGGCTCAATCATTGAGAGCCCAAAGAAATGAGAAGAAACTTATTTAATATTTCTCTCTCTATTATTAAATAATTAATTAAATCAACGTCTTCTGTTTAGCCTCATAAATAATACGTTCATAAAGTAATTAATTTATCTAATTAAAAAATGAAATTCTTTGTTTTAAAATTCATTCAAGTCCATACAGTTAATGACAATCTAAAATACACTATATTATGAATTTAAATTCCCTAAGCTCAGAATGTTATTACAGATTTATTGCTTTATAAATATTTAAATAAAAAATATATTAAAAACATTAAAAATGTTTTGATTAAAGTGCTACCAATCAATAGGTTGCCATTACCAGTCATATATCAATTCATTGCAGTAATTATCCCTTATATTTATCATTATATTTATTGAATAAAGGGATAAATATTAATAAATTAATTTTCAAAAATATTTAAATGCTTATTTGAGCAATTACAATATAGCTAATAATGTATAGTTTATAAACAATGTCATGGAAACCATTGTTTAAACAAACAAATTTGAATAAAAATAATATATTATTTGAAAGATAATTTAAAGAATAGACTTGTAAAGATTTATTTATTCCCTGTGAAAGTTAATAATTAAAAAAAATGCTTATAATGTATATTGCTCAATTTAAAAGTTAAAAGTTGTTTTCTTAAGTGAATTAAAATCAATTACCTGAACTCCTTTGACAATATTTACAAATTAGTATAAAATCACAATCAATAAATTATTAATGATTTTTCTTTGTTGAAAACAGAATAACAGCTATTAAAGGAATATTTAAAAGTAATAACAGTATTGTTCAACCACTGTCTCTTCTGGTTTACAGTAATCTTCTTTAGTTGAAGTCAAGTTCATTAATTATTTAGATATTTATTTATTATTCTAATACGAAAATATTGCATTAATGACAATTTTTTATTAATAAAGATAATAATTACATATTAATATTACTTAAAACTATTTCTTACAACTCTGTCTCAACACTATCACCCATGCTCAGTGTTTCACACATGAGAACAGTATTATGTATGTGATAGGTATTAAAATTTCATTGTGAAAATCTCATTGTTTAAACAAGTATTTAATTAAGAATAATATATATTCATTGTTAATCTATAGGGATATATATATATATATATATATATGATTATTCTCTTGAAAAGTTAATATTAAAAAAAAAAAAGTCATCTTCCATTTTTTTTCCTTCTAATAAAGCTGTGAACCTGAACTCTAATTATTATTTGTTTTTATTTATTTTTTTAATGAATAATAATTAATTATTAAGTTATCTGGGTTTACCATTTGAATCAAGAACATCAATTTTATTGCCCTTCCAATGTGGCCTTCCACACAACCTTGGAGTGCAGACATGTCAGGTATTTTAGGATGTTGAAGGAAATGCCTAATAAAAAATGCTGAGGCTTTCTGATTTTACAAATATGAAATGCAAATGATTTTACAAAAACATCAGATCTGTAGTATTTGTTTCATTTTTTGACTTTTTAGGTATGAATTTTAATTTCACAAATATCCAATTATAGTCATAAAAATAATAAATGAATGGTCAATGTTAAAATATAATTTTTTAGAAATATTTTTATCTGGCAGTAACTATAGATGAAACTATGGCTTAATTTATTTAAGTTCTGGCTGAACTATCTACTGTATTCTTTTCTGAAAGTTTATAAGCATTTTTTTTTAAATAAAAATATTTATTAATGTATTCTAAAATACTTGTGTTAATCCTTAAAGTGTTTACAATAGTAGTTTTGTTTATTTAATAACAACAAGAAGTATGTTTTTGACTATTTTGTTGGGAACACCTGGCGCCACATCTCGGTAACCCCCGGAACTTTTTGAACAGGTCACGTGGTCTAAGGACCGCTAAATATGAAATGTTACTTTAGGGATTTTTAGATTTATTTTTTCTGTTTCTTTTCTTTAATTTTTAAATACATTTTGATTAAAATTAAAATTTATTAATATTAATTTCGACAATACATTTTTACTTTATTAGTTATCATTTTTGTTAAAGAAATGTGAATAAAAAATAAAAATCAATAAACCCACTGCAGTGATAATTAATTTGTATTAATTCAAATAATTCTTAAAATAATTGGGATTATCCAATAGTTAAAAGCAATCAACGCATTACAAACTAAGATCTCAGCAACTACTTCGGGAATTCTCGAACTACCAATAAATAGTTTTATTGCTGATACCGTTTACAAAAAACAAAGCTACAGACCATGAAACACCCCTAAAAGCCGCCATAAAAACGGGGTAACTTTTCAATAAGCCCCTGACCACTTAGACATAAAGTGTAAGAGTCATAAAAAAGACAATAAAAGCTTTCCTTTCCACCGCCGGCCAGAAGCCATATAATGACCACTAATGAGAAGTCTATGTGTCAGGGTAATTTACGGCCGGCATATAATTATGGCGCAATCGTAAAAGACGTGATAAAATCTTAACTCTGCTGACATTGTAGTTTTCTATACTTACTTGTATTTACCGATTACAAAAATATATTTATGTAATGTTTATATGTGTTTGTTCATATTTATATAGATGAAATTTTACAAACTGATGTTATTGTTTGTGTCCGTTTCATATATATGGAAAATTTCTTGACTGTTACTATACATGTTTAATAAGGTTCTTGAGGTTCAGTCATGAAATGAAAACAACTATTTTGGAGACGTTTCGACACTAATTATATACATTTAAATTAATATACATTATATAAATAATTTATCCATTTTTATATTACACAGAAATACGGAAATCCTTTTTGTACCTGTATCTGGAAATACCACCAGTTATGGAAAAACCCAACCCTCTCAACCTTTACCTTTTTTTTTTCAAAATTCCCCAAGTCAGTTGTGTACTAGAATTTTTATAATATAGTAGTAAACACCAACAGCATATAAACCAGTAACATTGTAAGTAGTTTCATACTCCTCCATATTTTGTAATTATATGTAGTTAATTATTATAACGCAGGCTTCTATATATTTATATTGTAGCTAACTTTATGTTTTGAAATAACCTTTGTAACATATATAATTTTATTGTAACCTGTTTTTTCAGTGTGGTTATGAGAACAATATTGTCTCGAAACGTTGCCAAAATAGTTGTTTTTATTTATTGACTGAACCTCAAGAACCTTATAAAAAATATTTATATATATAAGATTAACGAACCATTTATCACTTCTTATATATGATAAATGATAGATTAATTACATCAATCTATTATATTTAATTTTATTTTTATTTGGTTATCTCTTACTTACATTTATATGAATAAAAAATTGTTCACTAACATCATGGGAGATAACTTTAGGTACATATTTCAGAATTTATTTTTCGAATTCGTTATTTAATTATTAAAGTTGTTTATCACGCTTTTAATCTCAATAGAATACTTAACATCCGCCTAATTACTGTTGCTTTTTTTTTTAATTCTATTTTATACCTTTTATCAATATTGGACGTTATGTGAAGGTTACGGAAGTAGTTTACGAAATGATATGGAAATATGTTTTATGCAGTTTTGTATAAATGTCAGTATTTTTCACTCTCTCTAGTTTTCTATTTGAATTTTAAAGTTCCTTTATGTGATTGTTTGATCCACAAAACCCCACTGTTTCACTGTATATATTTACGAATATCGATTCAATGATGTAATGTGGGTATATTTTTTTCTCGACTATTAATATCAAGTACTCTATAAGGTTCTCGAGGTTCAGTTGGCAGGCTGTTAAAATTGAGATGGCTTATTAGAATATAAGTCAAATAGAGAAAAAATTTCAGAAAAATATTTTCTAATAAATGGATATACGGAGTCACCAGGGAAATATTTAAAAAAAATTATTGGAACCTGGAAACCTATCTAAAAAAACTATAAAATCAATATTCATTTTAATGTTTTATTATCCACTAGATTTAAATATTCTACTATTTAAAACATTAAAAACATGCTGTCTGATAAATTAGAGAAAAAAAATTTAACTACTAATCCAATTACTTTACAGTTAAAAACTCAACTCTTTTATTTGACTTATGGTCGTTAGGGAAATATAAACAAAGAGATATATCAAATTCGAGTTTAGTAGATATAAAATTTTCTTAATTCGACTTTGAATATAAGTAGATCGATCCCTTATTTTTCTGTAGCAAAGTTTAAAAAAAAAAAAAAAAAAAAAAAAAAAAAAAAAAAAAAAAAAAAAAAAAAATCGACCTGTATTCATGAAATTAAAGTATATAAAAATAATAATAATTATTCCAGAAATAATTATTCAGCGGAGAATAACATTTATTATCTGTCATAAATAATATACGTAATATATTAAAATTTAAGATATATATATATATATATATATATATATATATATATATATATATATATATATATATAGATATATATATACATAATGAATATTTTTCATATTTATATTTAACAAAAACCAACATTATTATACTTTCGGTGTCAAATTCATATGAAATTGAAATTTCGTTAATGTTAATTAACGATACTAAATATTCTTCGAGTAAATACAGTTGACAGTAAATTCTTTAAGTTGTGCTGTAAAGTCATTTAAACTTTATAACGAACTTTCCCTCCAAGATATACATTTTTTTTTATTCATTATAAAGAGAAATTGATATTCAGTAATTATTTAATTAGGTATTACAAAACGATCATACATCATAATGACATCAAATTTATCGAATACTCCAATAAAATCGTACAATCCACCACTTCTTAGCTGTACATCAACATCAGTCGAAGCTTGGGAATCCCCTATTTGTAATAAGAATCAATGGAATTGAGAATTGATTATTGGAATTAATGCATCGTTAATCGATATGAATTAATTTTAAGAATTATATATTTATTTTCACTTGCCCAAAAGTTTTTCTATTTCATTAAAACAACTGTATTTAAAATCTATAAATAATTTCAGTAATTTTATTTATGAAAGTTTGTAAATATGGACATTCGACCAATGATATAAAAGGAATCATAAATCTTTTAAAATTTATTCCTTGAACATTTTAGGACGTATTTATAATGGGTAATTAATATAGTTTTTCCGTATATATAAAAAAAAAAAAGAATATTGTTAAAACTATAATTAGGTAACAACAATTATTTAACAACAATCCATACAGAATATAGATTGTTATTATTTTTTTTTTTTTCTAAGTACCTAAATAATTTTGAATAACAACAAATAAAAATTCGTTTGTTGAAAAGATACATATCTACATTATCTACCCATTCTACGCAGAAATATACTGACTGTCCATTGATTCGAATTTGACATCTTTATATGTAAAATATTCATTCGCATTAGACTTGCGAAATTTCATAATTCATCGAAGGAAATGAGTTAAAGAAACAAATATGGACACGTCATTTGGTAATTGATTCATGAATATTCAGCAAAAAGTCAATTAATTTAATTAGGACAACAGGTGAGATAGCAAACTTGTAATTGCAGAGAAAATATTACTTATTGGAACTATTAATAGAGATATGCACTAGAGTCATACATGGATACTGTTAAAATATTTTTGAAGTTAATTAAAATTTGTTTGTATTTATTTTGTAATTGTATCTTATTATCAAGGCATTCCGTACGTTACAAGAATTTATAATTTATTTTTACCACACTCTTCCAACGTTTCAAAGTACTTTGTAAGTCTACATCAGGGCTAAAAATTTGAATTATTTTAAAGTTTTGATGAAGGATTACAAAATAAGCCAAAAACCTGGCACCATAAATATATAATATACCGAACTATTTCTTTAGATCGCACCCTTAAATATCTTATATAATATTCATAATATAAAAAAGCAATTTTATTAATAAATAATTAAAAAAAAAAAAAAAAAAAAAAAAAAAAAAAAAAAAAAAAAAAAAACACGCTTTAATAACGGACCGAACTAAACCTACCTTAGACAAAATCTAATGATCTAGAACTATTAATATGTAACATTTTTTGATTTTATTAGCCATTTTTGTGTTATAGACTCTTAAACATGACCAAAACTAACTTTTTGAGAAAGTTGGCGAAATTCGTCGATTTTCGATAGGCGATTCTGGCTAAACGGCTATATCAAATTCAGCTTAACAGATGGCTTTAGACGCACAATTTAATAAACTTTAATTTTGTAAATGACACGTTTTTCGATTTAAAGCATTTTTGTACATTTTCTTTGCAAAAATCTGAACAAATTGCAAAAATGTTGGTTTTTTTTTGCCTCCCAAATATTTCCAGCTTATCAAATGTAGTCACATTTTTAATATTTTATTCTCAGGACACATCTGGAACATTCCGAATCATAAAACCCTATTTTGGGGGGTATTTCGACTGGATTAAGTAAGGATATTAAAACAAAAGTTGTGCAATTGAATGGGTCCGCCGAAAAACGTTCTAAGAGAAAAATTTTCCGAAGTGGCGATTTCAAAGGTTTTAAAATGTATAATAGTACATCATAGTATGATATAGTATCCATTACGTGATTGTACACGTAAATATAACAAATTAATATTTAAACATATAATCTAACCAACAAAACTAACAACTTTAGATTATGATTTTCTTTCACTGACTACTCAAAATATGTTTGTCGCTTAGAACGTTTTTCGGAAGACCAATTCAATTATTGTATTGTGTCCATATTTTTAAGAAAATTATATTGCTAGAAATTGGTGAAAATTACGATGCAAGATTCCGTTACATACAGGTGAAGTTCATAAAAGCGTATCAAAAAATGGATTAAACCTATTAAGCACAAAAAATAAAAGAATATATGTAAAAAGAATCCTGAAATCTTAGTATATAAATTAGACAAAATGTTATATAATCCATTATTCAATCCGTATCATTTTATAATTTTTATTTATTTATTTTTATTTATTTGTTTGCTCAAATTCTCTCTTTCTACTATTCAATGATATTTTCTACTATATTAAATCATGTTGAATTATTAATCGTATAAAAATAATAGATTTGATGTATTTTATCATCAAAATAATTTTTATTTTTCCCCCTCAATTTTCGGCTCGTTAAAATATTATAAAAGCTGACCAATAAAAGTCGAGCTACACGACTTAATAAATCAGGAAGTCGGTTCCATCTTTCTTCGTAACGTGATCTCAGGGGGAAGAGGTAGATTTATGGTCAGCATAAGACGCCCCTAAACAGCTAGGAATGAAGACATCAAGATTTCTCAGAGATAGCAGAGAAGGAAAAAAAAATCTTTGTGAAGGGCTTCCATAAAACACCTATTAACCTCAATAAAATCACCATTGGCTAGAACCATAAAAACAATTTTAAAGCCTTTTGTTTTTATAGCTGCCCTACCGAGAGCAAGAAAATAAATAAATCCAACTTTATCCCTTACAAGGTAATAATAATAAGTGCCTTGTAAACACGTAGTTATATTATATAATATAACAATATTATATTATATAAATTTTGAATAATAAAAAACAGTAAAATTACAGAATAGAAATAAATGTATTACAACACACGGATCTCTATTAGCCGAGCCTTCTATTTTTTAAAAATTTATTTAATTACGTATTTTTATTTTTGTTTTCACAAAACATTCGATTTTGAACAAGACATTAGGCAGTCTTTGTAAGAGCATTACTACGGGAAGGTTGGAGGGAATAGAGGTCTACTTGGAAACGAATCGACATAAACAATATCTAATGAAGCAGGGTTTGTTGGGTTGGAGAATACACCTGAAATCTCGAATACAGAACTGGGCATGATTCTATTGTCTAGGGTTTTTAGACAATGAAGAAATAGTGCGGTGGCAGATAGAATGTCTGTACTTAAACAAAAAAAATTAGAGATTTTTTCAAGATATAAACTTTTAGTTTTGCATATGTACTTATATGTAATAGTCGCATACTCCGCCGCGGCTTCACCCGGTCTCATAAATAAATATCTAAGATTATTTTAACTAATATATAAAATTCACAGGTTTTTCGATAAAAGTCTTGTATTGAAGTATGGAAGCATTGTCTCTTCAATGATATTTTCACACATAGCAGTAACGTTTAACCTGGCCAAAATTACATTGATTAGATGTTTGAAGAGTACGTAAAAGCATAATTATTATAGTAAAATTTATTGTTATAAACCTTCCTAGAACTATCAAGATGTTGCAGCTAAAATTTGGTGCAGTTGGGTTAAATATTTTTGCCATTACAAACTCTGTTGCAGAATGGCTACATATCGTTAGATTTTTAAACTGCACTGGGATCCACATGTCGCACCACATATTTATAGATTTTTAAATAAAAATTGAATTGAAGATAAGGAAATCATATATTCATAGCTCAATATAACACCGTACATTTGTAACCTCTCTCGAATAGTGCTCGCAACCTTTCGGTCCATAATCAAATCTCACTACTCACCACATATTTTTCACTTTTTTATGACAACATAATTGAAATCAGTAGATTTTATTACTGCTAAATCTTCCTTGAACTATAGAGATGATATGGCTAATATTTGGTACAGAATGGTTCAATTGTTTTCGCTGTGAGTGATCACAAAAGAAACATGTCCTTTTATATAATATAGATTTTTTTATACATAATAATTTTTATATATTGTTATTTCTTATGTATTTAGCTTACAATATTGGGGTCCCGATTAAGCGTGGATTTGGTTATCCGAGCCTATGCCGGTCCTAACCACGTTGGTTTACCTAGCCTAAGTGTACTTGTTTAAGTCCTTCGCCTGAAAAAGCATTTGTTATGTTATGTTTATTGATTTTTGCAAAATAATTATTAATAATTAATGTAAATAAGACTCCTCAACATGTTTACATCAAAACATAGTTTCGGACAATTTATGATCTCATATTAAAATTATACAGCCATTATTTACACCGTCAAACGGAGTATAAATTGGATTACTCTTCATAATTTTCTATAGTCTGTTATAGCTTGTTTGCCGTTAAATTTAAAACAATGGCATCTTTCTAATATAACCTTATAAAGAAATATGTCCTTTTTAAATAGATTTAAGTCCATCCTGCTCAAAAATATCTTTAAGTTTATTTTTCGGGGGATACCACACGGATCAATACATAAATTATTACTGTACACCTTATAAACTCAGGACGTGGAACCAGAACGCATGTTGATGAATCAAGGATTCTTGCAAAACATGATTCGTCTGATGAGCCACCGACATAACTTAAGAATCGAAAGCTTGATTGATGTAAAATTTATGACATATAAAGCTGCATCGTTTTTAAAATTTCGATTTTGAATTACTTAGGGTGTCTCAAAAGTTAAGTTTTTAAGAAATTTAATGTTTACCATTACCATACACATGACTACTCACCTTACAGTTACAAATTTATAAAAAAAATAATTTGTATAAAGTTGTCATTATTAAAACAAAAGAGCTGGATGTGTAATATCCTTTCAAATCATTTTAAATTAAAAAAATTTTCATTCCAAAGAGAAGGAATCATGTCATTCTATATGTCTATTTTATAATTTATCAATACATTCAATTTCATAACCAAAGGTTTTATTTTTCTTTTCATATAGGTGTTATTGATGATAAAGACAAAATATATAAGGTAAAAATATTAATAAAAATTCGTTAAATATCTTGATGAAATATCATTAGACAAAAATAGTTGTAGGAAACTCCCAATTATATACAGAATTTAACATTGACCACGGCTAATTTCATTCAGTGCATCATCAGAAAAATTACAGAAAAGTGTATTAAATAATTCAAAAATATTTTGAACATTTTTATTTATAATGATAGGTATACAATTAAATTTATAAGTTGATAAATATTGTAGTTACATATTACATAGGTCGTCTCACATGCATTGTATGTTTTCCTGTACATTATAGACATTATTGTACTACTTATCCTTCTGCTGATAGTAAAAGATTGAAATAAATTTTTTAAAAATATCAACTATTGTAGGTTGTCTTTTAATGGGAAGACCGCGCGGATAATCCGCAATTCGTATTATGTAATTTCCAAGGTATTTTTTTCTAGTTTAAATGAAATGCATAATCAATCAACAATAGGTGCTTAACCTGTAGGTAACCTAATCGAGGTTTATATATATATATATATATATATATATATATATATATATATATATATATATATATATATATATATATATATATATATATTTTACGAATTATTGTCTGAATCTTTTTCTATGAATGTATTATGGCTTGTTTATACTTGTAAATATGGGCTATCAAACGTGACGAAAATTTAAAATTGAGGAATGCTACGCACAATAAGGAACAGTACGTGTGGAGCATTGCGTAGAACAGTCATGAACAAAAATAGAAACTGGGACAGTAGATTCACATCATGCTCTGTTTGACCTTGAACTTGAGCGCCTCAATGTCATATCCCGGAGGAGTCATTGCCTGAGTTATGAGAATTATGTCATATTAAAATGTAAAAATTTTTTTCATTATTACTATTAATTATAATAAACCAAAATAATAATTAATATTATCTTTTTAAAATACAACTACTACTACTGCTAATAATAATATAAATAAAACTAAATAATAAAACTGTAATTAAACTAATATTGTTATTTAACATAATTTAAAAAAAAAATTTTATAATTATACCCCTTGATATGATATCATGTATTTCAATGTTAAACTAATTAGGCAATATATAATTTTAAAATCGTGTCTCTTAAAGAATTAATATAATATCAAAGCACAGTTTTAAATTGACTTCTGGGTCAAATTTCACTTTCTCATTTCCTAAACAGCGGGACCAGAAATCGCGCATTCTTCGCAAAAAGTAAAATAAAATAACAACTCTCACATTCCTAAATTAAAAAGTGATTTCGAAAATTTGTCACGATTATTCATGATTCGGATTTACCAGGTGGCAAAGTTCTTGCTTCGTTAGCCAAATATTTGAAGAATTCAGTAACTAGAAAAGGCAAAATCTGGTAGAAAGAGACAAGGCTAATAGGTTATAATACGTAAGCAATGCCGATGAAAACAAATATATTTAATTATTTTATAAACAAATACCTAGTTTATAACTTTAATACTAACAAAAATAAGAAATGAAGTTTTTTTTTTTATATACTGTATTTTCTAAAAAACTTATATCCCATTTACCATTGATTTGCTTTAATTTACTTCTTCTTTACTTATTGTACCAATTTGTATATTTCATGATTCTGTTGTTGACATTTTATTTTTTTAGTTCTATAGATGGCCATCGAATATAAAACGTTGGAGTTTCAATTTTTCTTTTGTTCTTTTGGGGTTCGAAAACCACTATAATTAGCAGGATGTGACCCACCTAAGTTGGTATAGGTAGGCGCTGTATCTCTCGTCTTATTGCAGGCGGTACTGTTATGGTCTGTATTACATTTTACACATTTCGCCGGTGGTTATAGTACGTTTCATTGCTGCCATTCTGCATCGAATGATCAACGAAGAACATGAAAAGAGGTGTTTTAAACCGTAAAAAAGATTCAATAATCAAAGAAAGTCAAGCTCTTGTTTATAGTATCACAGAGAGTCGCATAATGTAATTTTTTCAAGACAACTCTTCTAGGAATTATGTCGTCCTAGAGGTGATGTGTGGAAGTCAGTTCCATATCTTCTATAGGGCAGCACCCGAACGTGTGGTTAATTTTAACAATTTTTTTTTTTAAATTTCTGATCCCTTTTATTAAATCTAAAGCAGCAATAATTCTGCGGAGAGTTGGTTGTAAATTTAAAGCACTAATGTTCTTGCCGTTTTATTTTTTATACACTGAGAAAACATACAGTGTTGAAGGAGTTACGGTTCAGAGTCTGATTCTATTTTATTTACATAAATGTGAACAGCCCATAACGAGTTGGAAGAAGGCTTCGAATCAGCCTTCGTTCTTCGCCGGAAGGCGGATATCGCTGGTTATTATCGATAGGTGATTTATATCGATCCCTCAGGGTGAGGAGAAAAATGGAAAGTAACTTTGTAGTTACGGGGAGGGAGGGAGGAATCTGAAACTCGTCAAGGTGTGAGGCGGGATTCAGGTGGCGGAACAGCGGAGGAGATGGGAACGGCCGAGTGGATGAAGGGGTGCGATGAGAAATCACGAGAACGGGGGACACAGCTTCTAACACTATTATTGATCAAGGATGGCCGCTTTGCGCGCAACCATTGGCCGCTGCCATGGCAACACCGGGCGCCATCTTGCCCCAGGGGGTGTGCCGAATATTGATCTCCGGGATGGTCTGATGGACACTCGATGTCTCGCCCTGGCGGGGTGTGGGTGCGATCGGAGGCGATCAGAAGGTGGCGGCATACAACGGCGATGGAATATCGTAGCAATGATTGTCTTAGAAGTTAGCAATGTTTACTAAAATTCAAGAAACATGATTTCATTTAGAATAAGACAAAAATTAAACAAAATTTATCCCACAATTCACAGATGAAGGAATAATAATTCTTTAATGAAATCAATAAATTTTAGTTTTGTACATAAGTACATTCGGCGGATCTGTAGTAATATGATGGAAAATAAGTGAACAAATTATATATATCTATTTTTAAACAACTTAATAAAAAAACATTTTTTTTCTTGGGCAACGTTTCATGGCTACACCATCTTTAACAATTATAATGATTTATAAAAAAATATGTATAATAATATTAGAAAAAAAAATCAACATTTTATATTTATATATATCACAATTATCATTACCTGTTTTTAATATCCATAGGTCTAAAAAAAATGTTTATTATAAGTTATGTAATATATTAAAAATATTTCTTCAAATATGTATAGTGTATTGCTAAAATTATATGAAAATATGGCTTAGACATAAAAGGTTTAAAAAAAAAAAATTCTGATAAAGTTTTTTAGGATATGTGATTTCCCTCTTCTTTTTCATCAGATTATAGATAAAGTCTTTAACAACCCAAAAATTAAAGAGAGCCAGAGCATATCATTAATAATATATAAAAAAATACCAGCCGATGTGCCTGTGTCTGAAAAGAAGATGATGTCGGGTTCTTTTATTATAAAAGATTTTAAGTATAACTAGTGTATGATCTGAAAATCTTTAAGCCTTATTCTATATTTACAAAATTTACGAACATAAATTCGATCATAAATTTCAATAAAGAATTTCAAACAATTATATTGGAGTTAGTAACCATGAATAGGTCAGGAACTTTAAAATAATGTAGAAAAATAATAATCCCAAACTAATGCAGAAAAATATAATGAATACCATATAATAGCAGCATTGTTGGTATAAAAAATATATACATAATTTATACAAAATATAGTTCTCCAGTGATTTGAAATACTATCAATACCTAACTTAATAATGAATATACATGAATTATAATTATTAATATGAACAATTAGGTATTCATGATTTAAATATTCTACTTAACAGAGCAAATTATCCAGTTATTGTTTGCACTTCTGTAAAGATAAATAGATATTGATAAAAAAAAAAAAAAAAAAAAATGAATAAAATAAAAATAATAATAATCATTGAGAAGTGTAATAATAAAGAGTGTGTTATTTCAGAGTTAATAGTTATATAATTTTTATTATATTATTTATATTTTAAATATAACAATAAAATTATTTATTTGGAGTGCCACTTCTTGGCTGATGTGGCACTCCAACTCGATCAGCCATAGTATCATAAAATAAAAATAATATCTAAATAGATTTTTGAATCATCTATTATTAAAAAATGTATGATAGTTATAAACATTAAAACTTTCTTATTAACAGTACCTAATTAATATAGTTATAGTTTAAAAAGTTATAAACCTCTTTATCATGTGCATAAAATGTTTCGATTATTTTATGCAAACGATTTTAACGTTTTAAAATCCAATTACATATCATATTTTACAGAGTAGATTATATGAATTATAACATAATTATAGATAAATAATACTTATTTTATTTGCAAAAGGAAAAGGGTTTTTAAATATTTGGCTATAATTAAGGATAGAAAAAAAAAATATTAATCCTTAAATAATATAAGGCAATATAAGGGCGTTTCTATTAATTTTTTAAAGTTTTAAAATTATTTATGACAACGTTATAAGTTTAAATACAAACCATCACCTGACGTAATCATGACAGGTGAGTGACATGAAGGAGGTTTGACCTCCAAACAAGAGCCAAGCTTCTAACCTTGAGATAATTCTTCCAAACAAACCGTTCCTTCCTTGTATGTTACTCTTTTCCAAAGGGGTTTGAAAAGTTATATTTAAAATCATTATTCAATGATATTTACTTGATAACTGGTTTGATTTTACGTCATATGATACATATTTCATAATATTTTAATTGCGGTTAATTTTTCAGGAATATTGCTTAATGTGTTAAAAAAAAAAAAATTAAATTTAAAATAATAGTAAAAATTTTATGGGTTTTAGTGAAGTTTATGTAGATAATAATAATACATGAATAATAAATATTTCATTTAAGCAATATTTTCCAAATGTGATAAAATTTCATCCCGGTTGATTAAATTAATTATTTTTTTATTATGTTTTTTATTATATCCTATACAGTATATAACTGAAATAATTAATTAAATTATTTTCATATAGCGATAATTTAAAAAAAAATCTGCTTTAGTAGAATTAACAAAATTTAAGAAGCAGGAAGTAGTTCACCGTTTTGCGTACAGATAGCTCTGATTCACATTGTTTTTTATTTATCTTACCATAAATAAACAAGATTTAAAATAAAATATATAGAAAAGCATAGGAAATATATGTTTCTAGTTATTCCAAAAAATTATATTAAAATAATTTAAACAAATATGATTTCCAATACATCAAATATTAATTACCCTGTCTATTAAATTGAATTAGTTAAATATTTAGAATACATGTAACGTAATCGAATCTTAAAATTAATTCCATAAATTTTTAAATATAGTCGTTTATATTGTTGTCATCGTGATTAATAACAAAAGCTATCTTCAAATCATTTTAAATCCAAACGTAATTCTTATATTATTTTTTATAATAATATAGTTGAATGATTTTTTTTTTATAAATAAGTATAATTATAATCAAAAATCTATTGAAAACATAAACATCGAAATATTAATTAATTTAATAATTGTCCTTATATTCTGATATACAAAAACCTTTTCTCATTTTCTCGTCTGAACGTTTCATTCTTTTTTAGTTGCTTATACACCTGTATACTTTAACCAGGCCATGTAAAATTTATTAGAATTATTAAGAACATTAATTAAATAAAATACAGCAATATTTAAAAATATTTCCAAGCAATTTTAAATTAATAAGGTTTCTATCCGCCGCTTGTGATCATTACGTTTTGCATTTGATATACGTCTAATGCTGATTTTCAATCAATTCTTGGGAAATACGCCACATCTAATGCAACATTGTAATAAATTAAATTAATTTAAAAATTCATATTGTTTTTTTTTTTTTTAAATGCTGCTTGCTTTCATTTAATTAATTTTTTGAAGTTTTTATTTTACTTTTTAATTATATGAAGCGAGAAATCCCCAAAGCGGCTAAGTCCAATTTCTGTGAAATTTAAAAAAAAAATGGAGTTGTCTAACTCAAGGGCTCAATATGGTATTTAATTATTATTTTTTTAAAATACTAACATGTTTTATATGCTCTAATTAAAGTATATGGTATATAACATAAAAAAAAAATATATATATGAAAATTTTATCAGAGAACATTTAGAAAATTACACGGGTAGAATTTTCGCATGTAGGAAATAGGATTACAGTATAGTGTATAAATTTATTTAATAGGAATTTCATAATTAAAAATATCTTACCTTATTTCCTGCAGAATCATCTTCAATCGTTGACGAATCAACAACACAATCACAAATCACCAAACACACTTCACTTTCACTATTCCCCCCTGAAACAAAAGACATTATTGATATAAAAAAAAAAAAAAAAAATACAAATATAATTACTGATTGTTGGATTGAACCAATTGTTGATTACAGTTAATAATTAAACCAATACTATAATAAACTATTTTACTGACAGTTTCTTGGAGGTAAAAGTCACTAAGTGCAATATTTTCTTTAATCAACAAAAAGTCATTGTGTGTTGATATTATTGTTTCCCATAAGTTCATACTGCTATATACGCACATTAGATAATGAGAAAATTCACTATTAAACTATCTGAGAAGTTTTTAATGAACATATTCCCATATGTTCAATGTTTGAATATTGAAACGAAAAAAATTTGATTTCGTTACTAAATGACTTTTACCTCCAAGCAGACGTGTTAATGTGTATATGAGAAAATAATTTTTTTTCTTCTATTTATCCCTAACTTAAATAATAATTAACTACAGAACATTAGAACTTCATGTTGAGGATTTTAGATGTGCAAATCGATGTCTTAAGAAGGGAGTTGGAACGGCTTAAGGAATCCGGCCATGACGTGACCGCAATAGATGTGGCCAGTAACGAAGTGAACACATTAACTGAAGAACTAATCTTCCCATCACTTCTCAGTTTATAAGGAAAGTACCAAGACACAATTCAAAAAGAAAAAAGAAAAAGAAAAAGAAAATCGATATTAGTTTAATAATCATTCTCCACAATGAATTCCTTCGGCTTGGTTTGATTCATGTTAAGGATGCGACATCACGGGAAAAAAAAATAAAAAGGGCTAAAATCTTTTTTTTACACTTTTTTAAAAATTATTAACTAATATTTACAACTGTATTATATATATATATATATATATATATATATATATATATATATATATATATATATATATATATATATATATATATATATAGTGCATTTGTGAAAATATTATTACAATGACATTCCACGGTAATCTACATTAGAAGGTCCCCAGGCCATCTTATTTTCAGGCACCATGATGAATTATCGGAAATCAACTGGGAAACAAGTTTGGAGATCAATTATATTGGGGTTTATTTTGGAAGGATGGGTATGTCTTTTTTCCAATACAGAATCATATGGGGAATTTAGATAATTACATGATACAAAAAAAATTGGAAGGCTTAGTGGTACACCAAAGCTCATCTCCGAATGCCCAAAAAAGTCAAGTAAATTGTAAAACATTGTCAGGTAAATGAGTTTTTTATAAGTAACTGGAAGATAATTATTACGTTTGTTTATAAAATTTTGTAGTAGTGGAAAAAGAAGAATAGTTTGTTGTCATTTAATACTTGTTTGTGGATTTCAAGTAAGACATTTTCCCAGATGGAGTCCAAAGTTTGAAATATTACTAAAAGAAAGAAAGAAAGTCATAAGTTTACGAAGAAAAGTAAAGGTCATTTAATGAAATTTGTGTAAATATATTTTAGTTCCCAAATGTTGACACCATACTAGAAAGTTTGTGATATGAGATTGGATTCATAAAAAATATAAACATCATATAAATATGCTAATTTTTTTAGACCGATTTTTAAATATTACGAAATTCTTTTTTTGATTCCTCATCTCCCCACTAAGACAAGACTACCAAAAGTGGGAAAAAATTCACATCAGGAAACGCTGCTGTCCAAGGAACTACAGTTACAGTTGAGCGTAGATTATCCGAACGTCAATATCGGAACGTTCAATTAAAGGAACCTTTTTTTTTGGAATGAAATCAATTAAATTGCTCATCTAATTACTTATTTGTATTTTTAAAAGTATTTTTGTTTAAAAATGAAATAAAATAAAAACCAAGATTTTTTTTTTCTATGAATGTCTATAAGGGAAGATCAATTTATTTCACAGAAACTGTAAAAAATGAACCTCTATACATTCCTACATTTTTGCTTACTGAGAACTGCATACCTAATTAGACAATTTCATTTGTTTCTCACAATATCTTTCTAATAATTTGGTTGGTAATAGATCTCGCCTTAAGTTTTTGTGAGGTATACATCGCATTTTTGTTTTAAAAATTATATGTCATGATCCATGCAAATAAATAGGAAACGAGAGCTCTTTTCATTTTTGAAATCATTGGCTAAAAAAAAAATTCAAGACATTATCAGGTACGGAGTTGGCAAATCCAATAACGGAAATCTTTACAGGTACTCCATAATCTTTACAGTGAGAGCATTTTGAGTCGTAAAACTGGAAAATGCGAAAAGTGAACTGTTGGAAGATGGTGTTTACACATAATAAATTTTTTAATGAATTTCGATTCTTCGAATTTTTGATTATCCGAACCACCCCTGACAACATTATTTTGGATAATCGACACTATACTGTTTTTATTTTTTTTTTAATTCTTGCAAATTACTTTTAAATTAAAGGTAGTTTCGTACATTATACTTTTGGTGCTTAACTATATTTTTGACTTCTTACAATTTTTCAAATCCCGTATTATCAATAAAATAAAATAAAATTTGTAGATTTTCTTATTATTTAAATTAAAGAAACAAGGTTTGGACTTCAAGACTTACTTTGTTCTTTTTTTTTAAGTAAATCTCGCCGAGAGAGCAAATAATCCGGAGGAGTATAATTCCTGCCGGTGAGTGGAGGAATACAGAGATATATTGTGGCAGCGCGGTCCCTAGATAAGGCTAACTATGCACTAGATGCCGCTAGCGTAGCTCCTGAATACCAAGCGACCCTGCTCCTTCCTTGATTAAACCTTATCACGCTGGAGAAATTTTTTTAATTAAACAAAAAATTCCTTCCACCGCGGACTCCTACCCGGCGAATTTCAACTTTCAAGATTAACAAACTTGAAGAAGTTACGTGATCAGATAGCCAAGGAGCCCCGTGGTATAGTTGAGTTTTCTTCAAGTAATAACGCACGGAGAGGAAATTTAAAATTTACATTTTCTTAAATTTAATTATTTGAAAGATTTAAATGTCTTTAAATGAACTCACATTATAGTTCAACGCTTTCATAATTCATTTTTAATATGAATAACAGGAATATGTTATTAATATTTATTAAATGAAAAAAGCTTTTTTTATTTTTTTCATTTAAATCTGTTTAAATTTGAGAAATTATAACAATAATGGAAATTCCTAGCAAGTTGAAATGTGGAAAAACCAAGCGAGTTAAAAACTATATCCCATTGCTGTTTTAATGCATAGGGGAAAAACCAGGCAAGTACAGTCAAATTTCACAGTATCAATTTTTTTTTTTCTGGAAATCCTTTAGCTTTAATTTAACTTTTTCATTTACAAAACTTAAATGTCAAACCAAACTTTTTTTTTTATATAATAACAATGGTTTTATAAAGTGGGAAAATTTTCAGTTTCGAAAAAAGTTGACTTGCCTTGTTCGGGCCTGATTCTAATTAGGTACATATTGTAATTATCAAATATATTATTTAATGATTTATTTTTCTATTTCGACTTCTATTTTTGTTTTGTTCGTTCAATTCTTATTATTTAATTGCACGATTTATATTTTTTTAATTTATCTATTATATTAGCATATACCAATCATTTTTTTCAGTATCAGTTTAGTAATTCACTGGATTCTTTATCGTTTTATTTATACAGACTACTTATTTTTTTTTTCTGTTATGAGTTTTTAATTCATAATTGAGTATTTTTAGATGTTCAAAATCAATTATAATTTTGTTACAATGTACACAGTCAATTTGAAAGACTACGTTTTATTTTATTCATATTTTTATTATTCACATTGTTATGAGTCACAATATTTAAACGGAAGAATGGAGGAGTAAAAAGTGGTATGTATTGACGTGAGGAGGATTACAGCTTAACTGAACTGCAAACAGTTAATAATTTAATCTTCCCTCTCCAAGCCTGTGAGACAGTTTGGGTGATGAAACATACCTGGTTTCTTCCCATGACTCTTCATGTCATAATGCAATGTTGTAGAGAATGGCTAAGGAATCTATATGAAACTTTGACTAGAGAAACTTAAGGTTATGAATTTTGAATTTCTCTCAAGTGTCCTATTAAAAATAATATGATAAATAAATATAACTCTACACATATATTTTTGAGAATTGTGTAATGATTACATAACGAAAATTTAAGTTCCTCCAATATATATTTATATACATATATGTTTCCACTAGGTATAAACTTTCTTCTTTTTAGCCGGCCACTTTTCGATAAAGTAAATATAAAGCTCGGAGAGAGGGCAGGCCTTTATGAGAGTTACGAAAAAGGTCTCGCCGAAGAGGATATGAGGGATAAGAGGCGGAGTATGGAAAGGAGTAGCGGGGATATGAACCTCTCAGGGTTTACGATCCGGTCTGCGTCAAGTGAGAGATTCAGATGCTAGTGCCGCTCCGGCCCTTGATCAAAAAATGTCTAGCGAATATCCTCCCTTCAAAAGTTCCCTCGTCGACTCTTGGGCCTCCCTCCCGAGATCTGTATCTCCTAGTCGGCGGTTATTGGCAGGACTGGCCTTCCGCCCTGGGCAGAACGATCCCCAGGGGTACCCGATAGTGTCGAGCTGGCGAACGGGAGATTGGCTGCAGGGGCGAGATTGGGATGATATCGGTAACCAGTCATAAGTTCGCCCTTTTGGGCTAAAGTACTACATCAACATGAAAATAGGAATATTTTATTTAATAAAAAATTATAAGAAATAAACTAAGATTGCAGAAAAAAGGAAAGAAAAAGTTCTTAAACATATCTATTTCCACACAGAAAAAATGCATATTTCAGTCAAGCATACCAGAACTTTATACAACTCTCTAGCTATTAAATCTGTACCATTTGAGAAAACTAGGCGTTTTTCGGGTGTTCAGGGCATCGCTTTGAAGCTCTCCGTTTTCAGTGTAAATCAAATTTTTCGAAGAAATTATTTTTCTAACTACCATTGTTGCACTAATTCTCCATACTTTATTTTGGAATGGATATATGTATGCATACAAATTGGAATGTATATATATGTTTAATAAGTTTCTTGAGGTTCAATCAATAAAATAACAACTTATTTTGGCGACATTTCGAGTATATATAATATTCTCATAATCATTTCCTACAGTGAAAAAAACAGGTTACAATAAAATTATATAAGTTACACAGGTTATTTGAAAACATAAATTTAGCTACAATATAAATATATAATAACATGCGTTAGAATAGTTAACTTAATAAAAATAAAATTATTAAATTAGTTAATTATTCTTACGCATGCTTAAATATATTTAAATTGTAGCTAACTTTAAGTTTTGAAATAACCTGTGTAACTTATATAATTTTGTTGTAACCTGTTTTTTTCACTGTAGGGCATGATTATGAGAACAATATAGTATCGAAACATTTCCAAAATAAGTTGTTATTATATTGACTGAATCCCAAGAACCTTATTAAACATTTAATAGTTACAGTAACGAAGGTATAACCATATATATTATATATTATATATCTATCAAAAAATTTAAAGGATACCATCGGCATAACAACATGTCTACTTTTAAGCGATGTGCAGGTCTAGGATGTTCCAGTGTATTTATCTCATTTGTCGATTAAAAATTACAAATGGTAATTCTAGTTTACTACGATTCTAGTTTTTCTCAAATGGTGCAGAAACATTACAAGCATAAATATATTATTAAATTTTTAACTTATCAAGTTATTTTGTTTGTATTTAATCCTCAAGAATAAATAAAATTTAAGAGTTCATTATTTGATAGATTCTACCTCTTTTAATGCACTAGAGGTTTTGAGAAGGGCATTAATTTGGAAAGGAACAATTATGAGACATTAGCTCGCGATGGTCACACTAGGGTTTTCGGATGAAGAGAACCAACCTTTACTGGTTGGTTGATATATGTTTTCTTATAACTAGTCACAAATGAACTAATTCACAATGACCTTCATAAGTTGCTGCTTTGGTGGTATTCTTTTGTAATCCTACTCTATCCAATCCAATTCTATCTCAACATGTTTCAAATTATACTCCCAGGTAATCATCCTAAGGAGTCTGGAAGGAAGATTGCCACGGTATCTTCTAATATGGGTCATTCATTGGTGTGCTTCCTTTCGGAAATATGGTTTCTCTGAATAAAATTGTAATGTTACTATATTTGTGACTCAGCAAAGTCACTGGATTTATTCCGGAATTATACGATGAATATAAACATTATTCGTGTGTCTAAAATATATTTAATGATACTTCATTTTTCTGACTATGGTTATTAAACGTTTTTATGGAGTATTTGTCGTCATGACAGTAAATTTAAAATGGCATGTTGTTTAAAATAGGTTCTAGAACAAAATCTTAGTAAATCCTGTTCTTAAAAAATAAATATTTTTTTTAGTTCTTATGGGAAATATAATTTAATGTAGTAATCCAAGCCTCTATCAATATTAAAAATGTATTCGTGGAACCGATAAATATCTATGACCGTGCTGGTATTAACTATTTGTCACCACTAGAAATGTTAGATAGGAAATCTCAAATTCTTTCAATCGAAGTAAAATAATTACAATCATTTAGATACGCGAATGAACTAGATACAACACGACACCACTAAAGGTAACAGCCATGTTGATAGTACATTAAATGTTGAGATAGTCGACAAACGTGAGCTTAGCATGCTCCACTCACATGCAATCTCCAGTCAATTTTAGAGTTTATTCGATCAAATACGTGTATGGAACACACCCAATAATTAAGCTATATATTTTTAATTAAAAGTGTCACAAAAAATGTATAATTGTTATTAAGATCCATAAACAATAATATTTCTTTTAAAACAAATAGATATAAATACCATTTTTAAATATTTTTCTATTTTACCTAGTCTAGACTGCTTTTTTTGGAAAATATCAAACACTTTCACAAAACTCCAATGTGAATGACAACGAAGCCATAATTTAAATATAAATAAAAAAAAATTAAAATATCGAAATCAAAGGGGATTTGTGTATATATTCGTGTTTGTGTAAGGATTAACAATTATATGTTGGTTTATCAACAACTCATTGTCATATTTCATTCATTCGCTCATGTATATTTAATAATTACGTAGTATTATATAATATTATATAATTATATGCAATAGTTATGTATTGCATACTTGTATAGTACATTAATTTTTAGCATCGTTGATAAAATTTATGATTATAAATTATATAAATTACATAATGATGTTTCTTAGAAGATATCCCCACTACTCTTTGATGACCCATACTTGGAACACCTCCAATCCTCACCTCACTAAAATTCCATTCAGATGATTCTGTCTCACAAGGAAAACTTATCATCACTACTTTTGACTTCATGATGGTTTGTTTTACCATTTATATGTCTTCAAATTAACTTTTAGCTCAACAAACATCACATTTCTTTAATAATATTAGTTAATAATATCAGCGTATCATTATTAATCCTAGCTTCAGTGTCTCTTCCTAATCTTTTTTTTTTTTTTTTTTTTTTTTTTTTTTTTTTTTTTTTTTAATAACAATTTATTGAAATTTACAACTGTACAAAATAAATGTGCTGTTAACTATTACAATAACGTGACAAAACATGAAAAGTACTACCCATCAGTAGCACTTAAATAAAAATTCTACACTAGAAGGTCTCTGGGCCATCTTCTTTTCATACGCCTCGGAGGATTATCAGGAATAGTGTAGAAAGCGAGTTGAGAAATTAGGGGATTTGAGTGGTTATGGAGCTTACTATGAAAGGATAGATATCTGGTTTGGGCTAAATCTGCAACATATGGAACATTAAGATCTTTATGGATAAGTTTATTGGTAACAAGGTAAGGTGCATTGAGGATTTTTCGAAGGATTTTGGATTCTAAAGATGGTTTAGTGGAGCCCCATGGATTAATCCATTAATAGGAACCTTATTTTATCCATTAATTCGTGATGAATTGGATAGTTTAGTGGAGCCCCAAAGCTCAACTCCGTACGTCCAGATCGGTCTAATCACAGTCATGTATATTAATCTTTTGTAATTAATTGGGAGCTTTGAACGTTTGTCTAATAAATGTTGAAGTAATCTGTAACGACGGGCAGCTTCTTGTCTTTTTAGCCTTGTATGTGGATTCCAAATAAGACGTTTGTCCCAGTGGAGTCCAAGGTAGCGGAACTGTTCAACAGGGGTTAGTGGAATATCCTTAAAGGTTATTTGATGAGATTTTTTTGGATTTATTTTGATTCTCCATTTTTGACACCATTCTTGTAGGGTTAGGATATGGGATTGGAGTGTTTGGGAAGCAATGAAGGGATCATTGTTTACTGATAACACACATGTGTCATCAGCGTAAGTAGTGAGGATAGTGGTAGGGTGAGTTGGAATGTCAGCTGTATACACCGTGTAGTCTTCCTAATCTAAACTTTATAATTGTAAGTAAAATATTTTTCAATATTATCTAACAGATGTATTCATCTCAATGCGATTCCTTTTTTTTTTTTTTTTTTTTTAATTTTAATTTATTGGCATTGGATAGTTCCATACAGCCAGATATAATCTTTGAATTAATTACTAAAAATTCCCTTATGCACACCATGAATCCGGATTCCAAATATTTCCATTCGTAGGCCTCTTGATGAGAATAATCCAAAAAGATAGTGTACGCAAAGAGTTTTTAGAAATATAGGAAAATATTACCAGAAAAAAAAAAACGATTTATAAGAAAAATAAATGTGTTCATTTCATTCGTCTATTTAGTTGAGCCACTGTTTTAAAATGTTCAACAAACATCCACAATTCAGTCGTATTTAGTTTCGAATTAATGGATAACATTAATTGTTATTTCATTAATTTTTATGAACAAATGATTATTTTTCGTATGATTGAGGAATACAAAATAATTTTTATGCTAATATTACTACCGTGGTTATGGAAGTACTTCAGTTACAATCTCGAACATTCTGAACAGAGCTCTACCCTTAGTTAAAGGGCTACTTCGTGTGTTTCTTCAATTCATCATTCTTTTACTTGTACTAGTCACGAACCTTATTTTATTCCTATTTTGTTTTATCCCTATTTTAGAACTAGCTACTACACGATTTTCCGAAAATCCAGCTTGCAATATGATATATATATATATTTTAAACAAATTCTGTCATACTGTCTTATGCTGTTCAAATAATTATAACTTGAATTTAAAATATATATATATATATAAGTGTATCTGAAAATAAATTAAATATTAAATACACCGTTTATTTAAAAATTTAAGGAAACATATTTTAATTCATAAAAGTGATTTTTATTTATCGAATTGTTTTATTGATTAAATGTTACTTTTTATTACTTCTCCCAAGGGAGATGAGCAATATGGATGAAAATGAAGCCATACATACCATAGGTGGTTGAAAACTATGTAAAAGCATAATCAAAAAACATTTTTTAATTATGTATGAGACAGACAGATGCTCAGAGACTATTAAGAAAAAAGTCTTGCGGAAAATAGATTGCATTATTAGTGATCACAACGAAAGCCCCATGAATGATACTTTTACATACAATATGGAAAAGCAAAAAAATCGATATTTGGATATGTTAATAATTTATATTCAGTAGAAATAATTTTATTGATTTCATCTGGTCGGATTTTAAGTTTAAACCATATCTTTTTTTTTTTTTTTTTTTTTTTACCGTTGTGGATTTAAAAATAAATGTGAAAAAAAAACATGAAAGTATATGATAATGTGGCGAACCATGTCCTTGCGGCTAAACATTGTGCATTAAAATTTTATTATTTTTAATTTTACAATATTTAAGCCTTCTAAGAACTTTGAAAATGATGTAACTAAATAAAATTTGGTACAGATAGGCTTTATTTACCATTGTAAACTCTATTGGGGAATGGTTGTAACTACAATTAGGTGATCTATAAACTTCATTGGGATCCATATATCGCACCACACATTTAAATATATGTATATATATTTTTCATTAACTATTTATTGTTGTTTACAACTGTCTACATTATATACAATAAGTAAATTTGAGAATAATTACTACAATGACATATCAATAACATGTTAAGAACTACTCATTAGTAACTCTTCAATTACTGTGACAAACTGTGAAGCAAATTGGGAGACCAGTGGATTCGAGTGGGTATGAAGCTTACTATGAAAGGATAGGTGTCTGGTTTGGGCAAATCTTTAACATATGGAACATTAAGGTCTTTATATATGTTTGTTTGTGACATAGTAGGGAGCATTGAGAATTTTACGAAGGATTTTGGTTTGTAAGGATTGGATACGGGAAGAATTGGAAGGTTTAGTGGAGTCCCAATGCTCAACTCCTTATGTCCCAATAGGTCACCAATAGGTCTAATTATTGGGACTTTGAACCGTGTAAATAACTTTTTTTCGAAGTTTACTGATAAGTAAGAAAAAAAATGGACTTTCAAGAAAACAAATTTGTTTTTTTGATGTAACAAAATTATCGACAAGGAGAAATTGTTTTGAAAATCCCAAAACAAACAAATTATCGACAAATTGTTGTAATTAAAATAAATTACAACAGAAAAACTTTGAAGGAGGGAAGTGGATTCCAATTTTTTTCTCCTGCGATGGGATGCGATAATTTGTTCTCTCGAGGTATCATTATATATGAGAGCAATTAAAAAAAAAATCCCATCAAGTCCCCGTTCCATTATCGGCTTCTTCTAGAATTCCTATTGGACCCTCTGGATCCTAATTAGTCTTCAGGCAGGTGGCCACTGCGTGGTCATTAGTGGCCAAGAAGTAGGATGGTGGAGAGGGAACTTCGTCGCTGTCCAGTGTAATGGAATATATATTAATTAGTGCAAAATGTTTATAAAAAAAACTTTTAAAATATACCTTATACGATAAGAAAATAAAAGGAGAAATTAAAAATAATAATTATTTTTGAAATACGAAATGGCCTATTGTAATTTTAACTAAAATGTTACAGTTAGAGAGTGTTCCCACTATTTGTTATAATTGTGGAGAATATAGAATCTAGAAAAAAGAAAAGATAAACTGTTCATAGGAAAAAGAAGAAGTAAGAGGGGAAAGATATAATAATTATAGAAAGTAGGAAAAAGAATAAAAAAACATAATGCAGAAGAAAAAAAAATTCTCCTGAAAACAAAATAGACCCTTCCAAAAAAAGCGGTTTAAATGAACTAAATTGAATGAATGAATGAAATTAATTTATCGAATAAGCGTTATGTTTGTTAAAATAGATCTTGTCCAATATAGTTACACTTATAGAGCAAAATACACATTGTACAGGTACATATTTACAAGAAAATAAAATATAGATCCATTTGATTTTAGACATATAAAATAAAATTTCTTAATTAACAATATTTTTCGATATAACATAATTTATTACTTAATTAAGTGGTTTTATTAGGTATAAGTAAAAAATGTAAATTAAACCAACAAATCCAAACTAAAATAAAAAAATAAATAAATAAAAAATACATCTTTTTTTTGTTATTAATCCTCTTAAGTGTTATGTCATTATTCGTTTAAAAGGAATGTTCTAAGCTTAATAACATTTGTAATGAAATTATATAATAAGTTAATTTTTTGCTCATCTTCAATTGTTAAAATAGTGGCTATATTATGGGGGACGTTTTTTGTTTTATTATTAGTTAGAAAAATCCACCTGAGTATTAGATATTGCTGGCAGTTGAATAGAATATGATTTAGACTTTCTTTTTTATTTTGATAACATAAGTTGTATATGGTTTTAGAGTAAATTTTGTACCTATTATTTTTTATAATAAATCTGTATTTTTATCAGAGGCAAGCCTGAGTTGTGACATTATTCTTCGGTGTAAATGAACTAAATTGTAATGACTGTGCAGCTAAATACAGAAGAAAAACTGGACTATCAGTAAATCAAATATAACATAATAGACACAATAATAAGACATAGAATTCATAGTTCACGATCAATTTAAATAAATAAATAAATTCCTCAAGGAAACAGAAGTGAATCTAATTCATGAGTTTAAAATAGTCTAAAATTATTCGTAATTCTTTAAAAATAATCTTTCGGAACAAATACAAATTTTTGCTTAAATGGATTCATAAATATTTAAAATAGTCCCATTTTAAAAAAAATTTTCAGTAGGAAAACCCAACCAGTAATAGGGAAAACGTAAAGGGCATCCCATCTACCTGACCCTTTCGTATCTTTACTCTAAGTCTGCTCCTGGTCTTAACATCTTTCAGAAGCCCTATTTATTTTGGATTTTTAGGTGAGCTATCAACATGTTTGTTTTCTTCATTTATATCTTTTAAAACATAAATATATATAATCTATTTAGCAAAGTGCTAACGTTTTGAAATTGTTTGTATGTTTTCAGAACTGATGATGAATGTTTAACATTTTGAAATAGTCTTTAAAAAATCCGATAGAAAAGCAAATTAATCATCAATCCTAATAGGAAAAAAAAATTACTTTTATTGACCACTTAAATTTATCATATTCGTGCTTTTTCGTAATGATAACTATTATGGAATGTTACAGGAATCCTACATATCAGAGCAACAATATTTGTGCAAAATTAATATTTTTATAAAAATATCCTGTTCAGTACATAGGACTAATCTTTGACAGGATGTACTGGGTCTGATAGAAACGTCTGTCTTAGCAATAGGCTGAAGATTTAATATCCATTTCTACATAAGCAACCAACATTGAAAACCTACCAAAGACTAAATATTTCCAAATACTTACTATAACAATTATGGACCTACGCCTCACAAATTTACAGGACAGATAAAAATCATTAAAAAAATACCAACTTTATATCCAAAATCATTGGCATTTTACACAATCAAATAAGAAAACATTACAGGGTTACACCTACACGCACGGTTCAGCACTTTTTCATGTCAAACTCTTTTGACATACCAACAAACTTTCTGGTGTTGGTTGTAAAATCAAATTTAAAATATATAATATTTTATCCATGTAAGACCGATCTCTTTAAACTTCTGAATCCATTTTTTCAATAAATATTTATAAGCAGAGAATATTGTCCTTCCAACGCTGAATACTTTGAAACCAGTCGTGTCTTTTGACGTAAAAGACGATTTTACGAGTTTATCTTTAAAAACAAAAAAAAAAAAAAAAAAAAAAAAAAAAAAAAAGAGGAAAGAAATAAAGAAAACGCTTTCAGTTAACTTTCAAGGAAGGATATGACCTCCAAAACCTTGAAAAAAAAATATATATTTAAAATAATATTACCGTGTGTCAGAAATTAAATATAACACACTCACTTTTATTTATTTTTTTTAATGCTATCTCTTAATTGAACAAGAATATTTTAACATTCATTATTTAAGCTTGAGTTTCATTTACCATTAACTTGTATTATTTCAGAAACATCTTTATAACTTCTTTTTTTCTTTTAACCACCACATGTTTAGTAACTGATGATATGGGAAACTTAAAAGAAAAGGAGGGAAGAACTGAATATGCATATATATATATATATATATATATATATATATATATATATATATATATATATATATATATATTGTTATTTTATATACATAGTTTAATATTTCTTTTATAATTTTATACCTAATTAGCAAGTGATTGAACATGTGTATTTTTATATTTAAAAAAAATATTATAACGGGTTTATTATATTACACCGTATATAGTGACTTTTGTGGACTTCCAAAAAGCTTATGACACCATAGATAGAGAATGGTTGTTCAACATTTTGGAGAAGTTTGGCTTGGACAAGAAAACTCTAAACATCATCAAGGAGACGCTCACACAAACATCCTCTAAAGTCAGATTCATGGACGAACTATCAGAACCCTTAGAGATCAGAACAGGTGTCCGGCAAGGAGATGGACTATCCCCCATGTTGTTCAATTGTGCACTCGAAAAAGTCATGAGGGAATGGAATGCGAGAACAAGAGGGGGAATAAGACTTGGAACAAAAAACAAAGGAGTCACGATTAAGTGTTTGGCATTTTCTGATGACTTGGCACTATTAGCAGAAACTTGGGAAGAAGCCAAAGATCAAATCTCTGAATTAGAGGAGTAGGCGGGGATGATAGCACTTAAGATTTCTTTTGAAAAAACGAAAAATCTGACGAATATGTTGGACAAGAGAGTTAAAGTGGGAACTCAAAAAATCGAGGTGGTCAGGAATTTCAAGTACCTAGGGGAATGGATTGATTGGAACAACCATGAAGGGAAGGCAATGGAAATGAGAAGGACCAAAATGGAATTAGCTTTCCAGAAAACCAAAAACACATACAATAAGAAAACCCTTTCTTGGAACACCAAAATAAGGCATTATAACACAGTAATTAATCCCGAAGTACTTTATGCAGCAGAGACACTGGTCATGGGGAGGAAAGGGCAAATCGAAAAACTGGAAATCAAGGAGAGGAAAATTTTAAGGAAGATCATGGGTCCCAAATTCCTAAACAACAAACAAGTTTTCTATAGGAATGAAGCCCTATACCTGAAGTCAGAGAGATTATCAGATACAATGCGGAAAAGGAGGATTGATTTCTATGGACATATATTACGAATGAATCCTGACAGAGTAACAAAGCAAATCTTTGTCTTCTTTTACAAAAAGAAAACTAAACCCAATTGGTTTAAAGAAGTGGAAAAGGATTTGAAAGAGCTACGGATTTCCGAAGTCATGTTGAAGAATGGTACAGCCAGGACCATAACCAAGGACAAAACTAAGAGGTTCCAAGCTAAGAACAACACCAGAAAACCGATCCACATATCAGAGGACGAAAGGAGGAGGAGATCTGAGAGAATGAAGAACTATTGAGAGAAAAAGAAAGCACAAGCATCTAGGAAGTGATTGATCTGACGTACCCCAAAGATGGGTGATTCGAAAAAAAAAAAAAAAAAAAAAAAAAAAGGTTTTATTTTATTGCTATATTTATTTATATAGTGAATAATATCAGATGTCTAACTTAATATTGATAAAGTATGCTATGTACTTAGCGACCCATTTATAATTGGCACCACCGCTCAATAATGTGTTTCTCTCTTTAATCTCTTTCGTAGCCCTGATGCTGTCCATCATTATTGTGGCCGAAATGTATATGCATCCGAAAAAAGATATGTGAATATAAAGTCATATATCATCTCAATTATCTAAAAAGTCAATTTTAATGTTATAGTAAACAACTAATCCTCAGGATATAACCCATGAGGAACAAGTTGACACGACTAGAGATAAAAACAATGGTGGAACTTCATGGAAGACTAGAGAAGTGGTTCAGTCGGGCAGAGCGGTAGTAAAGAGACCACTAACAGGTAATATAGATTTTATGGCGGGACCAGCTGGCGGGTCAACACACGGCACCTTTGATGAATGGGGACGGTTTATGGGGACGTAAAAGACGGGACTCCCGTGACGTCAGGACTGTGACGTCACGGCTATAAACCGCTTATTTATGTCTGGATCATGCCCAGCCCAGGGGGCCGCCTAACGGATGTCAGGATGTTATTTAGTGGAAGAGGGGAACAGTTCGATGTATCGAGTCTACCATTCCCGAGCTACATTATCGATTCCTAGCTCTATTGAATTGGTATTTTGAGTTGCTAAGAGCTTTATGAGGTTTCTTTTTTGAAATGGCTATGAACTATTTATAAAAATAACTCATCAGATAAGACACCGATGGAGGAATGTGTTGAAGCTGCTCTCTCTGCGTGCTGGGTACAGTTGATCGAACTCTAGCTAGAATAAATTGTTAACCCGATATAGATGGATAACTCGTCCTTTGAAGTACGTTAGGAAGTTGAGCCCCAGAAAATAACAAACCAAAACAATCATCAGAAAATGAATAATTATCACTTATAGACATATACTGTAAACTTTCGATCATCCGATTTGAGACACTTTGCATTGAATTATAGAAATATAGTTTTATTTTCCTCTTCCCATGGTAATCGTAAGAAAACCTCGTTTAATTAAAATGTGCTTTAATGATTAAAAAAAATAAATATATATATATATATATATATATATATATATATATTTAATGCATATTAAACATCATAGTCAGTAAAAAATAAAAAGCAAACAATCAAAAAGAAAAATCAAACACAATGAATTATTAAACATCTATTCAGATAATAAATATCAACGTAAATATTAAGATGAATTATTAAATGACTGATAACGTTTATAAAAATGTATATTAAGAGAATTTTTTTTCCTACACCAGTAGATATAATTTAATTGACACAATTCTAGTTATGCGAATAAGACTGTAATTAAACATACTGTAAGACATAATTATTATTATTAAAATTATTGAGTATTCTTTCACTTCAGGCTTATAGGGTTAAGAGAATAACTTGCTGTTCTAAATGTGAAACATGACTTTATTTGCGATTATATGTAACTTTAATATTTATTAACTTACAATTTTAATTTGGAAATTTCTACAGCAAATAAAAATTATTCAAAACATTTTCATGTTTATTTCTATCCTCTTGGATTATCCGTCGATTCGGTCCCACCACATCATGGATAATCGGTACTAGGTAATTCATTCTTGATGCACTATCTGGATCACCATAAGTCCGGACTAAACGGAATATATAGTAAAATTATTTTTGTATTTTCCATTCCTTAATATGTTTTTTTCTTCTTAACTTATTGTTCAATATTACCTGAAGCTTTTCTAGATCTAATTTTTTAATCTTCAATCTAAGATTAATATCAACAATTAAATTGTTATTAACAACAGAACCAATCAAACTATAATGAAACAAACAATGTTTCAGCTTTTATTTAAAATGAAATTTTATGTATATTTTTATTATTATCAAGGAGCATTCATAAAACATTTATTTCACAAATATATTTCTGTTTAAATCACTACAATTAATTTCATAAAAAATTAAAATTTTGTGTCAATACATTTTTTTATTTTATTTTTTATTTTTTAATTTGACAAAATGAATTGCATACAAATACAGTAATACATTGCTGCATAGATGGGTTGTATGTTTAAGGAAATCCATAGTAATCCTGTAGCTATTTTCGCATACAACCCCTTCAACTCCCCCCCCCCCCATTCCCCTAAGTAGAGAAGGGGTGATGCAGACTCAGCAGATAGTTAAGCGAGGAGCTAAACCGAGATCAACTGATATCTCTTGGGATTCTTGACTCTGGTTCGCTTTAGATCTGGATAGAAGCAGAAGATAGGACGAACTGATGAACAGCCAGTCAAGTATAAACTCATCCCTTCATAAACAAAATATATATAAAATAACTAACTTCATTAAATGACAGTGATATAAACGCTTGATAGTACATGGGTAATGAAATTCACGAACTATGTTCAATAATTTTATAAAATGAATAGTGTGATATATTGACATGAGTTATTCATGCCGCATAAAATATCCCTTACATTATACATAATTTATGAAGAGTTACAAGAACTTAAAGGTGAAGTCATGAAAGTCTTTAATCTTTTGGGTTGGTAACTGTCTTTACAGTCGTGGGTTGGTTTGAACCCACGAGTCTACTGTACATCGAAGTGCTATTTCATGTCCTACATTCTCTGAAAAGATTGTAAGGACAGCAAAGCGAAACTACAGCTTCAATTCAAGCGGCTCAATATTTTTGACGCAAATATTGTAAGAGAGCGGTAGCCCTCACACGACTCAATGATATTGATCAATAAAGTATCAGTTTCAAGTGTGCATTGGCCCAGATTTAATCGTGCCTGTTATGGCCAACTAGAAGATGTAAAGAATGAGGTGAAGAACAATGTGGCTAAAAGACGTAGGAGTCATGGATATTCGCTTCGTGAACACAATAGTAAACCAGTTGCCTAGGAAATTTTTTTGAGAATGGATGAAGAACTGTTTCAACAGCTAGTTGCTTCGGTTTCAACATTTATAAACAAGTAAGGATACGATTAGGAGGAAAGTCATTTCACTAGCGAACTTATATATATTTATACGACTTGCTGTCACCTTAATATTTCTAGCAACAGGTGGCAATTTTGAAGATTTTAAATTTTCATCTCTACGACTTCCTGTCCTACAGTATCCTTAAATAACATCCTATTGATCTCTGCTGAACAAATCTGCTATCTAGGACTCCAAATGGACAAACGTTTACAAGAATCCGTTTACAAACGTTTGGAATCCGCATACAAGACTAAAACGGCAGGACACTGTTCGTCGTTTTCGACTTCTTCAACATTACTAGACAGACGTTCAAACCTACCGATTCATTACAAAAGGCTCATTTACATTATCAACGCTATTTCGACATATGAAAATGAGCTTTGGGGCTCCACCAAACCATCTAATTCATCTCGTATCCAATCCTTGCTATCCAAAATCCTTCGAAAAATCTTTACTTTCTCACAAATAACCTTATCCATAAAGACCTTAATGTTCCATACGTCACTGATTTAGCCCAAACTAGATACCTATCCTTTCATAGTCAACTCCATAACCATTCTAATCTACTAGTCTCTCAACTTGCTTTTCGTTCTATTCCCGATACTTCACCGAGGCATCTAAAAAGAAGATGGCCGAGAGACCTTCTTATAAAGTTTTTTTTTATTGAAGTCTACAAGTGAGTGATTCATCACATGTTATTGACAAGTCATTGTAATAATTTCCTTAAATTTTAATACATAAATTTTCATCATGAGACTGACTGACGTTTATTGCACAATAAGACAATATAGGTGGTACTACTCACACGTTTCTATAATATTGACACCGCCTGAATATATCGATGGGTCTTCAATAAAAATTGGACTAGTTTTATATTCTTCAGTATTATTGTTCCAATTTACTCCTTACACGTTCAATATATTATTCAATATCATTATTGGAACAGTAATATATTGTCCGTGTAAGGTAGGCTTTAATTTAAATTTTAAAAAATGACTTATAAGAAAACTAATGTAGATATAAAAGACATAAAATGTTCGTTTTTTAATGAGAATTTACATACATCAGGATATAAACTTCAACTGGATGATGGATATTATGCTATTATAGTAGTTTCGAATTGTTATGAAAGGGATTTGACATCAAAGGAACAAGTATGGATGGATGGTACTCTGTAGAGCTTAAGCAATATATCTAAGGAATTTTGTGGAGGTAGGTATCGATACCAATAGACAGCAATCTCGTTCCTAATATAGTACACATAATAGTAAAATGGAAATTTATAACTACATATATCAAAGTTTTTCTTCATAATCCTAAACAAGTAGCTTACTTTAGGTACGCTTGATGGTATAGAAGGATCAATACAATTAGGATTGATGAATTAAATGCCACTTCTATTGGAATTATTTTATTAGACTACTAGTTTTGAATGCTAAACATTCATCTTTAGTTCTAAAACATACAAATTTTTTTCAAAACATCAGCAATGTGTTACATGGATAATATAGAATAGAATAGAAAGAAACTTTATTTTGGGACAAAGTCCCTTAAGAATAACTTTAAATAAAACAAGGTAAGATCATAACTGGCCGAGAGGCTGATAAAAATAAATCAACATAGGTAAAATTAAATACAAATACGTATGAAAAAAAAATACAGAGAAAAACTAGAAAAAGAAAAAACTATTAATAAAAAGAGAGTGAAAAAATAAATATACAAAATAGAGGTTAATATTGTTAATATTGTAAACAAAATTGCAGAAGAGAAAAAAAACCAAACAGAAACTTAAAGAAAAATAAAAGATAGAAAATCATAAATTATCATAACAAGAAATCAAACATTATCATAGTCAAACTATAATTTTTGCTAATGTTTTATGTCTGACGGTCTCAGTAATTAAATTAGACGATCACATACAAAGTACATACATCTTAATGATTAGAGAGCGTCGGGTTGGAGGGAAAAAAGATGATGAAAGAGTAGTTTTTTGAATGTTCCAAGGGAAGAAGCATTGCGGATACGGGGGGGAGGGAATTCCAAAGAGTAGAGGATCGGACAAGGAAGGAACGTTGGAATGCAGTACTTCTGTGGGATGGAGTATAGAGATCGGAAAGACGAGATCTTGTATGCAGTGATTTGATAGCAGACTTGAATTTCAGGTAACTGTAAATAAAGGGAGGGTGACAACTTGGAATAGGTAGGTGCCTATGAAGTATTTTCTGCAGAATTAGGGGAAAAGCCAATTTAAATCAGTGTTGCGAAACAAATCAGTTCCGAAGACAAGCCTACTGAAGCAATTCATGATGCGTTTTAATCTGCGAAATCCAGCCCGCCAAATATCACGCAACCGTAGTCAAATTGGGGGAAGATGAAGGAGGATACTTGAAGTTTGCGTGTGGGTAGGGGAAGGAAGTGACGGGAGCGGTAAAATAGTTTTAGGATACAGATTTTAGGAGATTTGTGCAATATGGGATTTCCAGGAGATCAATGGTTTGATCAATGGTTAAGCCTAAATATATACTCACCTGAGGAGATCTAAAAGCTATCTAAAATATATCCATCGTGGAAAAGGAAGGGGCATTTAGGTTAAATATTTTGGGGTTTACTATTGACTCATTGGATTTTTCCGTTCCTATTGGAAACAAATTTAAAATGGGGCTATTGGAAGTTTTTTCTGGTCATTTAAACAAAAATCTGGATCGGATTTAAATGATTTTATTATTTCTAATGATTCATAAATTTAAATTAATTTTAGGTTATTTTCTACTTAATATATTATTTTTACTCCCGAGTCTTTATTAAATTTATGGTTATTTTCATTAAGATGGATAGCGAAATTTGAATTTTGGGTCTTATCATTGTATGCTCTTTTAATAAGACCCAAAATGACTGGTTGATTTTTTTTCCCGTTCCTACTGGAAACATTTTAAATGAAACTATTGGAAATGTTTATCTAGTCAGTAAATAAATCTGGTTTGGTTTTGAATGATTTTATTATTTCTAATGATGTATAAATATTCAATTTTAAACATTTTTCTACTTGATGTATTAGTTTCACCCCCTAGTCTTTGTTGAATTTGTGGTTATTTTAATTGAAATAGATAGAAAAAAAAAGGAATTCTGAGTATTATTGTTGTATGCCCTTATTCCATTTTTCCACTTTTGTGTAACCCTGCAATGGATGCATACATTTCTACGCGTTATATATATTATATACATCTCTCGACGTAACGCGTTTATAAATAAATATTTACACAAACTATTTTTTTAGTAATCCTTACAATATTTTTAGAATAAAACAATTTAGAATAATTGAGTTAAGATAAAATGTAAATAATAATTAATCGAATTAATTTAAAAATTAATTGATTAATATAACAAAGATTGAAAAGTATGTATCCCTTTTATTTTATTTTTACCTTTGATTTACTGATCGAGCGGTTTTTACCGTTTATTTTTTTTCCGCTATACATAACACATTGTAATTGTTTCTAATAATCGAACGACTTCCTGCGTTAGAGGAGACGCCAAGCAAGGATATATTATGTCCTAAAACCATTTTTCATACAGAATTATTCAACAAATATCACAATTCTGCCTAGTCACCAAACCTAAATTGTGAACGGCACTAAACCACTCAGGGATTAGTCTGGACCGAAATAGGCTCCAACGAGGCCGTTAAATGTTGGAAAATATTAATTATAAATAAGAAATATTTACAGCTCGTAGGGACAAAGACTAATGTGTCCCCACCTATTTATGGCAGAGTTGTCAGGGGTTCGGTCTGGAAAACTTAAGGCGGGACAAAATACTGCTCTGTTCTAAACGGATCATCATCGGAGCAGTGGCTAGGAAAAAACTTTTCAAAAAATAATAATAAAAAAAAGGAATTTTTATTTAAGATGGATTTATTTCGTATTTTATTTATTTTTTGATAGAAAAAAACTGAACTATTTTCCTTGAATAAAAAAGCGTTCTTCGAATGCTGTTATTGTTTTTTTGTTTTTGTTTTTTAACCTAACACGTTATATGAGGATTTTTCGTTGTAGTGTTATGTTTATTTATTTTCTTAGCAAAAGAGCAACAATTATTTATTTATTTATTAAGGCGTAGAATTCCAAAACCAACCGAATACATTGTTCAGATTTTTTTTTTTTAAATAGTTTTATTATTATTATTATTATTACCTTTATCAACCACCTGTGAAAAAAATTCAAAAATGGGCTTTTTTGTTTGGAATTCGCCTCAATTAAAAAATATAGTTGAAGATTATTAAAATAAAAAATATATTTATTTGAAATACGATTGTTTGTAACACAAAATCCGTTTACATTGTAGTCTTTTGATTGTCAGACATTTCATAGCTCAACTCAAAGACAAGAGATAATATATAACTTACATTATTTGGTTCAAAAATTCAAGTTTTTATTAATTTCTTGTTTTGGAATTTAATTTATACTTATTTTATTTTATTATGTATACTTGTAAAGATTCAGCATAAAGGTGCATTATTATTAAAATATTGATTACAATAATGTTTATTTATTTATTTACATTTTGGTGCCATGTACCACCACATTTGGTTAGAGGCACCATACTCAGGGTCAGAACTATAATTCCTTGTACTGGCTTATGTCTTTTAAAAATTGAAAATGTGCTTGTGGAGATACGAGTTGTTTTCTAGTAATGTTGCAATGTCTTGATTCGTCAGACCGTGATCTTTTCTTTGCTTTTTGTATTTTTGGCATTTAATAAGAATGTGTTCAATAGTCAGGTTTACCTGACATTCGTTGCATTTTGGGTGTTGTTTGTCTTCCAATAAGTAACTGTGGGTTAATTTTGAGTGTCCAATTCTTAGTCTTGTAAAGATGTCTTGTTTTTTTCTTGGTCCTGGTTCTTCTTTCCATGGTCCTGGAATTGGTCTAATTTTTTAAAGTTTGTTATTGCTGTCGGTTTCAAGACATCATTCATGCCAAACTATATTGATTTGACGTTTTAAGAGTAATTTGAGATCTCTTAAAGGGGTAGAGATTGAGGGTAATGGAAAGAGGGAACACGCTTCTTTGGCTGCTAAATCTGCTTGTTCATTACCTTCTATTCCCGAATGTCCCGGAATCCACATAAAGCTAATAATTTTGAATTTCGAAATGGATTCAATTAAGTTGGCTATTTCAGATATTATGTAGTTTTTAACATTATGGTTTTTGTTGCTAATGCTTGTGAGAGCCGAAAGTGAGTCAGAACAAATTAAGCATTCTTTTTGGTCCATGTCAAGTGTTTTTATATGTTCTAGGACCAGTTTATTAGCATACAATTCTACCGAAAAAATAGAAAAGACAGATGGTAATGAGTAGCGTATTACTACTAACCCTCCTTTAATAATGTATTTAACTAGCCATATGTAAATAATTATTTGAAAATTGATAATCTGAGTTATTTAGAAATATTTTTAAATACCATTCCTCTTTTTTATTTTAAGTATTGAAATTAATATTGTAAAAATAATTTAACTAATACCATTATATCGATGAACGCTAACAAAAACATAGCTTAAGAGTGAAAAATAAACAAATGTATACATATATTTTATAATTTTAATTGAACATTTTCCTCATAGAGTGATTGATTTAGTGCGTAAATAAGATTTAGTGAGTTCACCATTCCATGAATCAATTTGATTTTAAAATTATTTTACTTATTTTCAGTTCATTTATCTTTACCATAGTATAGAGTCACAATAAAAAAATATTTTTCAGACTTGACTAATAAGTGATAAAAATATCTTTTCCAGACATACGAGCTCATTTCATACATCAGTTGAAGTACGCATTATATTTTATAGAAAAATAGGTGAATACTTTGCCAGTTCTAAGATATTGAGTTAACAAAAAAATCGATCCTCAATTCCAAAAATATTTAAAATATTAGCGACGGTACATAAATTATATTTATTGTACCATTACAAAAATATAAAACAAGGAATCAAACGAATGTTGGTGCTCATCAATGGAAGGGAGTGTAACAAGTATACTTTGTTTTCTCTCTGTACAAGAAATGAAGAGTGTTTTTCTTTATACAAATGAAGAAACCTTTACGTTTAACTTTGTTCCTACTGTAGGCCAATTTTAAATATAAGTAATACAAATATTTTTTGATCGCTTATTTAAATTATACAATTATATTGTGGAAACTCCTCTTGGCATTGAACTAAACTCATTGACACATCTAGTTATTTAGGAACAACTGCTGTGAAAGTAAAAATATATTAGTTTCCTAAATTTATAAGTCATATTGTGTCTCAAGTATTATATGTGTCTAAAACGCTCTTTTTTCCGTCGAAGGTCTTTCATATGTTTTTAATTATTTATTGTAAATCTATTTTTTAATTAAGTTTAGCTCTTTAAGAGATTTATTTTTTTTTTAATATTTAAATATTTTATCGATATGTTTTTTATTAATTAATATTAAACTTTGATAAAATAGCTTTGAGAGAAAATGTGACGGGGAAGGAATCGAAAATATTTGCCCCTCTTTGCCAGCTGATCGCAGTATATCGCCACTAGGAGCGGCACTCCCATCTTCTCCGAGACGATAAGTCATCCATCGCCCTCGTCCTGGGGAGGAATGTATCGATCTTGGATGTGAATGGAAGCGGCATTAGGAAGAATGGTGAAGGGAGGGAGGGAAGGGAGGGAAGGGAGGGCGAGGAGGGTACTCGAGGTGAAGGGTTCCCTCTCTCTTATAAGGGCTCCGTTTATTTGTTTCGATTCTCACAGGTCAATATTGGGATTTTCTAGTATTTGACCATTTCCTAAGTAGGAAGATATAAAATTAATTCTAGGAGAGATAAAAACTTTATCTCTTATTGATTTAGATTGATACTTATCAATTTAATTGGCAGTCAGTGGTAGGTAACACTGTTGTACATGAAAATGTCCCCTTCAACAAAAATGTTTTATTATAATGGAGAGTATAAAAAAAGAATGACCATTTTTGAAGCAAATATTTGTATTATTATTTCTTTGATATAAAATACAATTAATACTCAAAATATAGTCCATTGTTATCTACCGTCATTACTCATCTGCTAGCCAATTGCTCGATGCCACGCTGATATCATTCCTTGGGATGGCTGTCAAAGATCTCTTGGACAGCATTTTCAACTTTTGCAAAATTATCAAATTTTTTTCCTTTGAAGAAAATGGGCCATGGATCGAAACAAGTACTAATCCGAAGGTGTGAGGTTTGGACTATATGGTGGATGAGACAGGAGTTCAAACCCACGAAGTTCAGTAAACTTTTCTTTGGTTCGACTGCTGATTATTGAGGAGTAAGTTCGTGAGGGACCAGTCTACAGGTCTTTTTCACCTTCCCCTTGGAGAGAAGATGACGACTAAGAGTATCTTTCGACACACTATACTCCCTGGCAAGTTCGCGAGTACTTGTGGACGGATTTAACTCAGCAGCTTCCTTCAGAACCTCATCAATATTCATTAATGGCCTTCTTCCTTTCCAAAGTCGTATCTCCACTTCTAAATTTTTAATACCAACGCCGCGCAGTGCGCTCTTCAAGGACACCTTCCCGTTAATATTTAATAATTTCACGAGTTGCTTCAACGGCTGAGAAATCTTTTTTCAAGTAATGTCTTAAAATTATGAGAATTTCGTAGGACTCTGTCATGTTTATTCTTTGAAATAAACAACTTAACTGAGGCTTTTTTTTTTGAAGAAGTCCAGTGTTAGAAACAAGCTTAGAGAATGCTCTAAAGGGATTATTAAGTATTGGTAAATAACAAATATCATTAAGATATTTACAGACTTTTGAACTCTGAAATTAAATAAAACGGTCCTTTTTTTTTTATACGCCCTATTATTTTGAAGTTTGCTGAACACGAAACCTATGTCAGAAAATCTCAATCAGGCACCATTTTTTAACTATTTGTTGAGAGAATAACTATTTGTTGCATGAATGACATTGTTGAAGAATAACTTTTATCTTATAAGGCCTTTCTTCCCTCCCAACTTGGGGTTTTAGTTGAACACGGAGAAAGAATTCATCAAGAGATAGCTCAGATGGAAAAAAAAAGTATAGCGGTCAATGAAATGAGAAGATGCTTGCCAACTTCATCTGGACACTACAAATAAACTAAAAAAATATACAAATTAATTATATTCAGTATTAAATATTATTATTTAATATATTAGGTACAGTTTTTCACCCAAAAAATATGTGTAAACAAGTGCTATTTCATTTTTTTCTTTTTTTTTCCCTAACAACCTCTAATCTATAAAAAATGGTGCCTGATAGATTTTATTTTTACTACTGATGCGAAAAGTGTTCATGGGAGTGAAAAAAAAAAAAATGAAAAATAAACAATACGCTATTTCAGATTTTTTAAAAAGAACTTCTAATTAATATAGTGTTTTTGCCTTCAGGTTCGAACTCACACATAGAAATATAAAAATCAGGAACAATATCTCAGCGTTTTTTTTTTGTTTTTTTTTTCAGAACTGTGGAATATATACATTTTAACAAGAAGTCAATAAAATTATATAAGTTTTGCCATAATTTATGGCTCAACCAAAAAAACTCACAAATACAAACAATAAACATTCCAATCACAAATATTGCGACCAGAGTTGGGCAAAATTTAATAATAGCTAAATATTAATCTAACTAATTTTTAGAAATCAATTTACTGACTTACACGTACCCCCTGTGGTAGACCACATCTAAGCAAAATACAAAATATTTCACGACAAACTTTATGACCATCCCGAAAATATCATACTAACTATTGCTACAACTAATATTCTCGACTGTAAGCTAAAAAGAGCTGGATGAGAGATCTCTCTAAGTAACATAATGTCAGGAGGATGTAACGAAGAGAACTGGACTCCCTCTTTTAAGAAATGTTTTACCTTTCTTATTTTTTATTTATTCATCAAAATCGCTGATTGTCTTCAGCTTGAATACAGATGTGAATTAATAACTAAAGTAAAAAAAGAAAAATGTATTATGATTACATTTTTATTTATTCGTGTCTTTATTTTTAAATTTGTATTTATTTTATTACATTAATGATACTGTTACTATCCACCTCTATCAATTCCACTAAATCAAGGGTGTAATTTTATTTATAACGTCTTAAAATTATAGTGTACTTTTACAATGTACAAATACTTTTTTGAGAAACGTTTGATGAAAAACCAGAAAGCCAAAAAGTGCCTGACAGCCATCTTTGATATGGGATGGAAAGTTAAATGTGAAATCTGATTACTTTTCAATTTAAAAAATACAAAAGTGAAAACAAGAAGTAATTAATAAAATAATTTTCATACCATTTTTATTATAATTTTCTCTCAAGTCTTACTGCTTTTTTCTCTTCTAGCTCTGGTGGAGGATTGAAATGTAAATAATAAAATACAAATAAATTAATAATATTTTTTTTATAGATCCCTTGACTTCACCACCCTGTCTTTCAAATTTTATATAAAAATAAGCAAAGATGACAACTTTCGAATGTCAGTTGTAGTTTAGGTTTGTTTTGAACTTTTTATAACTTTCAGCCTGGCAGAAATATGCATAGCAATATGAATATGTACCCAGTGAGACCTGACCATATCCAGAGGATAGAATAACAGAACGGAAAGAGAACAGGAAAGAAAAGTGGGCCTCTATTGGATTTGCCTCCCTCCCCTTGTATTGTCACACATATTGTATCCCTGAGTTACCTCTCTCCTGGGACCAGGCCCTGGGGCTTCGTCCATACATTGCACCATATTCCGATGAGGGAGGGAACGTGTGGGAGTGTGGGAGGGGGAGGGACCGAAGACGGATGGAACCGATATATAAATAATATCAAAATTGTATATTTTAATAACATCTGTGGTAGATTCCATCTTTAAATTTAATCAAACCTTTTGATTGAGGTGAACATTTCAAATAAATACTTCTATGTATATATATCTAATATTTAATGAACCGGGTAACTGACCTTAAACTCCACAACCATTCAAATCCACTAGTATCTCAACTGGCTTTCTGAAAAGAAGACGGCCTCTAGAACTTCTAATATAAAACGAATTGAAATGCTACCAATGGGTAGTTCATTTACAAGAAATTGAAATGTTATTATAATATTATCTTTACATTTACTAGATGTTTTTTTCTTTTATTTTGTATACAGTTGTGATTTCCAATAAATAGCTAAAAAAAAAAAAAAAAAAAAAAAAAAAAAAAAAAAAAATACTTACACATATATATTACTTTTTAAAAGTAATTTATTTATTAAAATTTCCAATAGTGTAAAATAAGTATATCTTATTACAATACCAGTACAATATATTTTGAATAATAGAACATGTCAATAACGTAAGATGAGGGAGGCAGATTGATTAATGGGGACCAAGGTATTTTGGAAAGATGGAGACGCCACTACAAAGAAGTGTTTTTGGAGATGCTGAGGAGAGAGTGCCTAGAGAGGATTTAGGGGGAGAATGGGATGAGGTGATATGGGAAGAGGAAGTGGAAGCAGCGGTGGAGAGATTAAGACTCGGAAAGGCACCAGGAAGAGATGGCATCACCCCTGAATTAATCAAATTTGGTGGATCAGAACTAATGAAATCATTACAGTGTCTTTTTCAGAAGTTACTTACTGAAAAAGCGATCCCTAAGGAATGGGAATACAACATCATTGTTCCGATTCACAAAAAGGGCAATGCTAGCGAATGTGAGAACTATAGACCTATTTGTCTATCCCAGGTTGTGTAGAAGCTCTATACATCAATATTAGAAAAGAAGCTGAGAGAGCTAGTGGAGAACGACTTGGAAGAGGAGCAGGCTGCTTTCAGGCCTCAACGCCAGACTCAGGACCATATCTTCTCTCTCAGAACAATAATAGATAAGTCATGGGACCGGGGAAAGAGTATTTATTTGGCATTTATAGATTTGAAGGCTGCCTTTGATTCGGTTCCTAGGCAGGAGCTGTGGAACGCTCTTTCAAGAAAGAACATCCCGCAAGGATTGATAAAAGCTATTAAGTCGACCTATAATGATTCCAAAGGAGTAGTGAGGATTAATGGAAGAGAGTCCAATACGTTTACAATTAATAAAGGTGTAAAACAAGGAGATAGTTTAAGCCCCCTCCTGTTCATTATATACATGGATGAGATTTTGAAAATGTGCAAACGTAGAACAGCCCGTACTACTATTGAAAGTGGAATATGAGGACAATCCTTGCTCAAGTAATGGTATTCGCGGATGACATTGTCCTTATAGCTGATACCAAAGAGAGCCTACAGCAAGCTGTAATTGAATGGGAGGCCGAGCTTGAAAGGAAGGGAATGACCATTAATGTCAAGAAGAGTAAAATAATGCAAATTGGTCGGGAACAAGAATACGTTGAGGTATTTTGCAAGGGTGAAGCATTGGAAATGGTAGACGACTACACTTACCTGGGAACAGTGATAAGCAGGAATGGAAAGGTAGACCAGGAGATATCGAGCAGAATAAAGAAGGCAAACTCCATCTACTACCACCTCTGCAACACGGTTATAGGGAAAAGGGAGGTGGAGAAAAATGTTAAGTTACATATCTTCAAAGCTGTTTACCTGCCTACTCTTCTATATGGAAGTGAAAGCTGGGTACCGTTAGGGAAGCACCTAAGCAGAGTTACTGCAGCGGAAATGAGGTACCTACGGAAAGTAGCGGGCCGAACCAGAAGGGATCGGATCAGGAACGATAGAACTAGAGAGGATCTAGGGGTTGTCAGGATACCCTTGAAAAGAGGCAACTTAGATGGTTCGGACATCTCTGCCGGATGAATGAGAACCGAGACCCGAGAAAGTACTTTGAGGCCAGATCAACAGGAAAACGTCCCAGAGGGAGACCCAGCACTCAATGGATGGACTACATCTCCAAGGTGGGAGAGAAGAGAGGCAAAGACTGGAATGCCATGAGGGCGCTGGCCCGGGATAGGGAGGATTGGTTTGCTTGGACAGAGGCACCTCCACGCTGAAAGGCACTAAGAAGGAAGAGAAAGAAGAAGAGAGAAGTCAATAACGTGTAATGCTACTAAACACGTAAGTAGTACTCCATTAGAAATATTTATTTGAAAATCCTAAAGCATTCTTCTTTTCAAATAAATTATAAAATCGATAGAGAGGTTTATAAACTAGTGTGTTACATTAATAGTTTCTTATTTTTTTCATTAAAAAAAAAAAAAAAAAAATAATCATACAAGGAAAATATTCAATGGAAGTTAAATGTCAAATATGATGTTTTGGGACGATCAGCAGAATTTTAATTTTAAAAAGTCTGATTTCATTGGTTCTAACGACAACATGGAAATCAAAATGCCTTCTATTAGGATATAATGTAAAAAAAAAAAGAATAATAAATTAAATGAATATTTTTTTTTCTAATATATTTTATTAAATAAGTGTACAATCTGCCTCAGTAAAGGGCAATAGGTACAGAGATAAATGTATTCATTCATACCGTATTTACAAATGCACACACACACACACACACACACACACAACTAATAATAATAAAAAATAGAATAAAATAAATAAATATCTTCATAAAATAAAACTAATAGTTATTTACAATAATCAAAAATAAAACAAAATTGAATTATAAACATTAATAGTAATAAATAAAAATAGGGATATTGTGAATTTAAGAAGGCATTTTATCCAACCATTTACGAACAAATAATTTATCTACCCAATGATATAACGATTCTTCTTGTATATGGAAAAGACATGGTAAAATTATAATATAATAAAAAAAGAGGTATAGATAAAACTCTGTATTAGGTTAACATACAAAGCAATAAGTAATTAAAAAAAAAAATTGCTACGGTAAAATATTTCTATAAAAGCAAATAACCCCATCTCTCGTAAGAAATGTCCGTTTTTAAACAGGGGATAAATTAAAAAAAGTAAAGAGCTTATCGAATATATTTTATTCTAAAATACTTATCATAGCAGACCATATTTTTCCACACATTTCTCCCAATGACTAACCAATTTGTCTACCATAGATTTGAAAAAGTTTAAGCCGCATGAAGGAACAAAGCCAGAAAAAAATTTTTATTGTTCTCATAACCCAACTCCTTTAATTTATTACTTGTCTTAATTAAAGGCCGGTCGTTGTTTTGCAAGAGGATAGATCCTTATTTCGTTCACGAGTGCAAGCTTAGCTTTATCAAATTTTGTAGTTTCGCTCTATTTCTTGGCAGCTTGACGTTGAATTGATATTCCCTCTTCGAAAAAAAAAAAAAAAAAAAAAAAAAAAAAAAAAAAAAAAAAAAAAAAAAAAAAAAAAAAAAAAAAAAAAAAAAAAAAAAATGGATAACCACGTCCATAGACCAGATACAGTAAAAATTAATTATTTTTGATAAAGATTTTGTTTTGGCTTGAGATCAGAAGGCTGATCGACATTAATAAAATTACTCGGAAATCACGTGTTTCCATCTTCAGGTTTGAATGGGATAATTACAGATTTTACATTTTTAAGATATTTAGTTATAATGTTTTAATTTTTTTTAAAATGAATGAGGACAGAACATCCTTTATAGTAAGGATTAATTCATTTCATGGATTGGTTTATCACAAGTTACAGAAGAATCTCACTCAAGGGCCTGGAGGCAGACAAACCTGAGAGAGAGCAATAAAGCCCACAACTAAGTTCCAGAGTGCTGGAGAACTGGAGAACTGGAAGGGCAGGCCATTGGATTAGCAGCAGCTCTCCAGGGCCCACTTACTGATATTGCTATCACAAGAAGGATTCTTCCTTACCCTTTGCTAGCTGTTAGGGCGGATTAGATTCACATTCAACCTGTTCTTTCAAATTCGAGAGTTGTATTTGAAGTGAATTAGAAGTTAAAGTAAACTTGAAAAGAATTATCAGTATTTTTCAAAAATGTAATATGAATAAAATTAGGAAAATCCTATTAGGATTATTATGATTTACCAATATAATTATCCTAATCAATTAGAGTATAGCTTATAAAGAATATTACTACTTCAAATAGATGGATTAATTTTAAACCAGAGTCAATTCAGGATTTTTAGAGGATATAAAATTGGTATTTAAGATTTCAAGGCTAGATACACAGTTTTTATTGGGGAGTTGGTCTCAATGAAGGTCGTGGTTTCGAATCCCACAGGGTGGGTTAAAATTTATTCCTTCCTAAACTGGCTGGAATTGGTAGCTTGTAGGATAACCTGCCTGTCCTTCCCTAATGGCAGTATATAAGGACGTTAAGCCCTAATACAAAATATAATATTCATATATTATGTATTATATTTATTTATTTATATACATATATTATATATTGTACTTATACAAGAGACTGAAGAAATATCAAACATATACGTACTTCACGATATGAAGAAGAAATGGTTGAGATTCTTGGACACATCAAGAGGACAACTCATGTCTAACTAAACATATTATGGAATATACAGTAAATATCAAGACTATGGGATGGATAACTGAAGTAAAGAAGGATCTTAGGGAAGCTGGGATAACAGAGAGAGACATAACAGATAGAACACAATTAGGAGATATACGGTAGATAAATGGGAAGTCTGTCGGGTAGAAAGGAAAATAAAAACAGGAACTAAATGGTCCGAAGACCGGAAGAAAGCACACAGTGAAAAAATGAAAGAGATATTGAATATCAAAAAGACTCAAAAGAAGTGAATGCTTTGCGTAGTCCTCAGAGGCTCATTCGCATAAATCAAAATAAATAAAATATAAATTTTATAGTGTTATTGTACCTCTTCCAATACGACCCCTAATAAGATGTCACTTATCATTCTGTAAGAACTTAAAATGTACTTACAAGTGCGTTTTTATAAATCATAGCTTTCAATTAATTATATTAATTCTTTATTAAAAAATTCATAATCAGGCTTAACCCTTGTGCTTGAAATGTATTATTTATTAATAATTGTTGATACAAAGTGAAGGGTTAGTAAACTAAAATATTTGAATGCCAAACAAATAACAAATAAAATTCTGAAAATGAGTTACAGAATGTACAATATTTATTTTGTTTTGTTTTTATACCAAATTTTTCTCTTTTTTTTTTTCTCTTTACTTTTTTTTTCGTAAATAATGAACAAAAGTTGCGGTAGGAAATATGCATTGTTATTAAAATTACTTCTTTTTTTTTTTCTTCTGCCGATGCAGCCGACTGGCAGTTACGACTCGTGCGGACGGTTCCTTAACGTATTCCTATTCCGGCCAATTACAATACTAATGGCCCATGACATACAAATTGAAATGGCGGTGCCATTCCCACGGAGCTGTTCCTCACCGGGCGAAGACAAGATAAGAAAGGACTAATTAATTTCCCCCGAGGGACCCCTGGATCTTACAGATGTTAACATCAGCCCCCAGAAGTATATATATTGTGTTATTAGAATAAGAACAAGATGGAGGCCCCCTAAGAGGCTAAGAGCTCCTCTCATTTCCCCCGGGAGCGTCATCAGTATCTCATCAGGGGATGCTCCCCTCCCCCCACCTTTGTTTTAATTAAAGTACAACACCGATGTGGCCGATTCTAATTCCCCTCTGTCCTCTGCGCCCTGGGATCGAAATCACTAAAGCCGTAACAGGAGGGAATTTTGATGTTACCTGGATATTGGGAGTAATTACTAACAGAAACGTACATTATCTATTTTAATTTTAAATGAACACATATATAACTGGAGTTGTACAATTCACTCCACCTTTTATTTATTTTCAATTATCTCTTAAAAAGTAGTTAATAAATTAACATCTAGTATTTTGTACAGTCAAGCTTAATAAAGACCGAAACACACAAGATCTGGATAATGAGAAAGCTGATATTAGCATTTATGTACCGAGAGTTGTTAATTGCCTGAAAGAGCAAACAACTCATAACAGTTAATATTGCCGGAATATTAGAACACACTTTTATATTATTACAATAAAATTATAATTAGTATAGCGTATAAACTCCCCGTCAAAAGTATCGCAACACTTTGAAATATTTGAATTTTATATAAATAAAAAAGTTTCTTCCAATAAACAAAAATGTTAGAAAACTTACTTTTTAAAATTTATAGTACTAATATTACTAAATAAATTACTAAATTTATACAATGGAAAGCACAAAATATCTTAAATAGACTAGAACTGTGGGCTTCTACCACGGGCTTTACTTTCTCTACCTCCAAGACTAAATGTATCCATTTCTGCAGGAAAAGAATGTGCTCTGAAAATCCAACACTGGTTTTTAATGGAAATAACTTAACATTTGTAGAAAATATACGATTTCTCGGGATGTGGGTAGACAAACGCTTGAAGTGGACTGTCCATTTACAAAGGCTAAGAACGGATTGCCTAAAATTATTAAACATTCTTAAAGTTGTATCAGGAATGAGTTGGGGAGCCGATAGAAAAACACTCCTAATTCTCTATCGAACTCTAATTAGAAGCAAGATGGACTATGGTAGTATAGTATATAATTCCGCTTCAGAAACAACTCTCAAAATAATCGATACAATCCATAAAACAGCAATCAGAATATGCACTGGTGCGTTCAGATCTTCACCAGTTGAAAGCCTATATGTAGAATGCGGAGAACCGAGCCTAACTTTAAGAAGATCCTACCTTACACTATCTTACTACTCAATTCTGATTTCCAAACCAGATCATCCAAATCATAATATTTTTCATAACCTTAATAGTAACCTAGGAAACAATCTGGTGGGCATTGCAAGTAGAACCCAAAATCTCCTCCAACTTTTAGACATAAAAACGAATACAGTACTAACCATAGATGATGGGACAATACTTACATCAAGTTTGACACATCCCTCAAGGAAAAGATTGAAGACGACAACCCCATCATTAAAAAGAGACTTTTTGCAGAATTAAGGCAAAAGTATCCAAACCACGAAACAATTTTTACTGATGCATCGAAAACTGATGGAGAAGTCGGTTGTGCAGTGGTTTTTAACAATAGCGTACTAAAATTTAACCTACCGTCACTAAATAGTGTTTTTACAGGAGAACTATTTGCAATCTACCAAGGTCTTCTATTAATACAATCTACAAATACAAAACATGCTCTTTTGGTAACAGACTCTCTAAGTTCAATATTGGCAATAGCTGAAGACAATTCTGAAAATGCCCTAATACGCAAGATTAATAACTGCTTGTGGGAGATGCACGAGTCGATGGGTGGAGGGACTGTGCTAATGTGGGTACCCTCACATTGTGGGATCTCCGGAAATGAGGCTGCAGACAGTGCAGCAAATCTTGCGAGACTGAATCAAACAGGAACCATTATTACATACATTACAACAACTTCTGACTTAAAAACATCCTGTAGAAAAAAATTGCTCAATCACTGGAAAACAAAATGGAACCAAATACGCAGCAAACTTCAAGAAATTAAACAAGACACACGACCCTGGACAACATCTTGTAGAAAATCAAGAATAGAGGAAATAATCTTGACGAGACTAAGAATAGGACATTCAGCTTTCACCCACGGTTACCTGATGAGAAGCCTAGAACCACCGATTTGTACAACATGCATGACAACACTGCGTTGAAACACATTGTAACAACATGTACACTATACTCTGACGCCAGAACAAAGTGCAATATACCCTCAGAAATAGATAAAGCACTGGAAGACACAGAGGAAAAAATCAAAAACATTTTTGAATTTCTAAAATATTGTAAACTGTTCGACAAAATCTAATATGTATATTGAGCCGCTAATGACTCTTGTGAGTAGATGCGGAATGTAATAAAAATAAAAATAAAACTTTTTAAAATTTTCATTTTTCACAATTTTAACTTTAAAATTTTCAATTCATATTTAATAAGACATATTGTCCCCTCTGACTTGAATGACTGCTTCCACTAGTCTTGGCATACTCGTAAAGAAACGAATGATAAACTTGGACTGAAGGAAATTTGAAAAAAATAATCTTAAAATCCATCGTTTGTTATTAACAGCGAAAAACATTGATGTGTCTAATCCTTAATATCTCACGTTTAATAAATAATATTAATATGAATATAATCCAAGTATGGATTAAGGTAAAAACTGGGAAAATCTCAAGAATTATGGGTGTTGCAATACTATTGACGGGTAGTTTATATACGACTTAACTGAGACCTAAAAAAAATTAAGGAGATACACCATCTCTAACCATATGTATACTTATATGTATTATAAGTGTAGGCCTAAGTAATTAAAAGCACGTCTTTTCATGCTGATATGAGTTTTTAGTTTCCATTTTCAAAAATATAGGTGAGGAAAAGTTTTAAATTAAAACTTTTTTAAACTTTCAGGTCCTTTATCTCAAAAAAACATTTGGTCTAAATCAAAAATTGAAAAAAATTTACCTCTATGATTTTGTAGGATGCTAAAGGCTTTATTAAGAATTTATTTAAAAACGTAAATAATTTGCGCTATCTCACAGAGTTCCTCACCGATTGAATCCAAATTTTAAGGGCTTCAGGAAGCCGTAAAACTGCATAGCTTAGCGAAAATGCGGAGGTGGCAGGATTTCTTCGTATTGAGATGTCTCAAGTTAAAGTTGACCTCGGGATTTTTTTTTTTCAAATCCCATTAAATTAAGTTTTTGCCCATTAAAATATGGAGTACTGTAATGTTTACTTTATATATAGGGATATAACGCAGAATGCACGTTGATTCTATTGGCGTCGTTACTATTACTTCAACACAGCATTTATTCAAGGGATTTTGGTGCGTTGAATCAAGATTTGAGGTCAGTTTTCCATGGAAAACATTTCCCACTGATTTACAGCGAATTTCATTGGAATTTTGTCTTTTTTTTTTTTTTTTTTTTTTTTTTTGAGTTTCTGAGCACCCATAAGTCGGTCGTGTTTTTAGCATACGAAAGTATTTTTATTTTAAATAATACAATTATAGGTGAAAAAAACATTTTTCTATATTGACTGGGAGCTGAGAAAAAAATAAAACGTGATGTTTATATATTTTTTTTTCTCGGCTCCCACTACTCTTGGGCGCATAGCTACATTAATAATAGGGCACTATTAGGTCCCTACTACTCAAAAAAAAAATCGGCATTTAAATCTGTGTGTTACAAGTAATAACGTCCCCTTGTTACTTCCATTATTATTTATTCTTTAAAATAATCAAAATAATTATTTATTAAGGGGTGTAATTTTACATTTGAAGACAAGGAAGGTCTTAGATGAGCTATGTCCCTTGGTGCAGATCTTTTGTCCAAGAAAACTTCAGAAAAAATTGAAGAACCTGCAAAAAATCAACCATTCGTCAAGTCACTAACGGTAACCTTTCCAAACGAAAAGGTGAAAAGGCTCGAAATTTAGGTATCTCGTGCGTAACTGACTAGTAGTATGTCTCATGTATGACTTAATTAAAATAGTTTGAGCTTTTATATGAAACCCTGCCTCATCTATTCTCCAAACCTCTTGCTAATCGACAACCAATGTTTTAGACACCTGAACCACTTTCTCTTATCCAATCCTTAAAATCCAAAATCCTTCGTATAATCCTCAATGCTCCATGTTATGTTAAAAATAAACTTATTCATAACGATATAAATGTCCCATATGTTGTAGGTTTGTCCCAAACAAGATAACTATCCTTCCATGACAAGCTACATACCTACTCTAATTCACTAATCTCCTAAATTGATTTTCACTCGATTCCAAATAGCCCTCCTGGGCGTCTGAAAAGAAGACTCGCGACTTTCTAATGTAGAACATTTACTACTGGGTTGTTCTGTAAAAGTTGACATATTGTTGTAGTCATTAAACCGAAAATGTTTTGTTGTATATATTTTATACAGTTATAAATATCCATAGCCATTTGTTTTTTAGTATTTTCCTTCCAGCAGTAACCCTGTTGGAAGGGATTTTATTTATTTCTGTACACACCATACTTAAAAGTATAAAGTGTACATGTAATTTTTAAATTTAGTTTTGATTATTATTTTACATATAATAATACTTAGTACATGTGTCCGTATTTATTTACATTCCGGTGCCATGTACCACCACATTTGTTAGAGGCACCATACTCAGGTTCAGAACTATAATTCCTTGTACAGGTTTGTTTGTTTTAAAAATTGAATAATGTGGTTGTGGAGATAGATTCAGACCGTTATCTTTTCTTTGCTTTTGGTATTTTTGGCATTCAACAAGAATGTGTTTTACAGTCAGGTTTACCTGACATTCGTTGCATTTTTGGGGGTTGTATGTCTTCCAATAAAGTAACTGTGGGTTAATTTTGAGTGTCCAAATCTTAGTCTTGTAAAGATGACTTTTCTTGGTCTTGGTTCTTCTTTCCATGGTCCTGGAATTGGTCTAATTTTTTTAAGTTTCTTTTTGTTCTCGGTTCTAAGCCATCTTTCATGCTAAACTATATTGATTTGACGTTTTAAGAATAATTTGAGATCTGTTAAAGGGACAGGGATTAAGGGTAATGCAAAGAGGGAACCCGCTTCTTTGGCTGCTAAATCTGCTTGTTCATTACCTTCTATTCCTCAATGTCCCGGAATCCACATGTGTCTATAGTTAAATAAAAAGAATAGAACGAAGTTATTTCATTATCAGAAATACTTTTTAAAATTTTATAATATTTATAGGCTATTGATATCCTCTATTTTTGGTGTGGAATTTATTAAAAATATTTTTCGTCTTTAAACATATTGTTCATCAAACATTGACCATCCACTTGCCAATGTCCTAGTTTCTCTACAGTTTTTGTCTGTAGTATAGTTCCGTTGTCAGTGAGTAGTCTGCATTCATATATGAGGTAAACAAATAAATACCCATAAACCTACATTAATATTCAGACAACCGAATATTACAGACTTTTAGTTCTGAAATAAAACAAGAAAAGTATTTACTAATTGCGGCTTATGTGGCTAATATATAGTTCCCATATGCAGTTCATTGGTATCAAGATTAGAACGGAACCGTTCCGAAGAATTTTAAGTCGACTCACCCCCAAGAGGAACCTCCCCCAGAGCGGAAGGCGAACTTTAACAAGCTTAGGGACCCTCTTCACCCGGAAGAAAGTAGTTCCGCAAATTAGGAGGCGGGGGCCAGATCCAAGAACTGAACTCCATGAGTGAGCTGGCCATAAATTATTCAGGCTCCATCATCGACTCCCTCCCCCTCCAGCCATCGGGTCGGTATTAAGCAGTCTGCAGCAGATGTAGTCTCTCTGTCGGCTCTACCTCGATGGCTCACTTCTTACCACGTGTTCCGCTCCTAATGGGCTTTTCATAAAGGGGGGAGGTTTCCTTGGGTTATGGAAAAACGTGAGGGTTCGAATCACAGGGGTGAGATTTATAGCGGATAATTTTCCTGGATAAGGTCCAAAAAGCAATGAATATACCTTGGCTACTACACACAATTCATTTTCTCAGCTAAAAGCTTCATTCATTAGTTACTGATTGGTAACTAGAGGGAGAATCAATTTCAACACAATGATGTTAAGCTCTACAATTAGAGTTAATTGAATAGCAATGTTGGCAGTAATAATTACCGTAGTTAACCTGTACCTGTTGCTATACCTGCTATAAGTGACATCCCTACACGTCCTAGTACTGTCAATTTAATTTATACTTTTATTGATTAAGTATTACAATCTTCTTCAATCGAGGACAATATTTAATATGGATGGCATTATGGTTCCATTGATACTTTATTTACAGCACAAAATAAATGAAAAAGAAGAAAAAAATAAAATAAATTAAAATTAAAACTATAATCATTCCTTACATATATATAATCAAATATAAAAAAATATGCTAAAAAGTAAAAATTTCACAACCTGCCAAGGTATGAAAAAAAAAAAGGAATAAAAGGTCATAAAGATGAAATAAATCTAGTGATTCCTTGCAGGGATATTTCAAAATTTGAAAGTAATTAAGTATATCTCTAAATCAGCTTCTAATTCGACGATAAGTTTCGTGTGAACAGTCCTTGACTTAAATAATTCGAACGGGCATAATGGTAATTAAAAAAAAGTAATTATTTTAAAAGTTTTAAATATATACAAATAATTCCTTACTAATTATATGTATTATTCAATGACAACATAATGAATGAATCAATATATACCGTATTTAAAAAAAAAAAAAAAAAAAAAAAAAAAAAAGAATGAAAATACGAAATCCACTGATATTTAAATCACGCATAATAAATAAAACAATACAAAATTAAGATACAACATAATATGTTGAAAAATATTGGTTAAATTTCACCCAATAGATTTTTTTATATTCTCGGTTTAAACATTCATTCTGATTTAGGTGTACAAATACAATACTAAGCAGAACATTGACATATATACATATATAGCTCATTAAATTAGTTTTAATTCTAAGTAAAATTCAAATATTGCCATTTGATTAAAGATACAAATACTTCCATCAAATTCAGGTGGTAATCAGATACGTTTGACAAATATTTCCCAGCGATTTCATAACCTTTTCCCAATTCGGTGTAATCATCCTATCTCAGGTATCAATACACACCGGGGACGGAAGGCTCGGAAGCAGGGACCTAATGTGGTCCCGTCCTTTGATAAGGCTCCCAGGGAGTGTATTTAGGGTCCCCTCCCGCTCCTTATCAGCGTGGAACAGGGTCACGAATATTCAAGTCATATCTAGTTTACGGCTCTTGTCGAACTTAGATCTCTCCTCGGCTGGGGAGCCTTGGTTGAAATTGCTGGAAACTCAACGGGGCTTAGTGATATAAGTTTGCTCTTCGATTTTCGTATTTTTGGTAGCTTTATGTACTTTCCCATGGTCAAATAAGGAAAATAAAATATAGCTAGATAATATGAATACATAAGTAGACCAAATATACTTATAAACTATTTATAAGAAATATTTATACAATGCACATGTATACATATACAATCATATAACCATATACAACTATATATTTATAAACTATACATACTTCATATCAATAAATAATATTATTAGTAAACAGCCAGCGTATGTAAAAAATATCCCTTAAATGAAGGATTCCTTTAGTGAAGTGTGCGTGCGTATGTGTGTGATGTGTCGGTACCAAAATGTTTCAAGTTAATAAAACTCATAACTGCCATGAGTCTGATTGCAGAACAATCTAAAATTTTCATAATCGTTTTAATTTTTAACTAAAATAATATGATGATGATTGAAGTCCTGAACATATTTTTTAGAAATTCTATTGAAAATATTGCAGATATAATTATGAAATACCTTTTATATATCGATAACTTATGCATATATTATTCTATTATTATTATTATTATTAGTGTTTATGTTATAACTTTGTTGCTTAGTTTTGCGTAATTCTGTATATCTTCTCATTCCTTATTTATGTCATTTTTTTTTTTTTAATCTTTATATCTAACTTACAATAAAAAATTATAATCAAAACAAATATCATAAAAGTACATGTAAATTATATACGATAAATTATGGTGTGTACAGTAATAAATAAAATCCCTCCCAACAGGGTTACTGCTGGAAGGAAAATATTAAAAAAATAAATAAATAAATATATGTATTTTACCATACGTAATAAAACTCTTATGTGTAAAAGTCATTAGCTACACAAAATTTAGTGTCTATCAGATCTTTAATAGTTTACTAGGCTAATAACCACAAATAATTATTTCTATAAATTAATTTATTAAAAAATCACGACATCTACAAAACAAAAAAAAAAAAGTATATAATATTGTATGATAACTTGACTACTTATGCAACATTGTACTCGAATATAAAACGAAAAATAAATAAAAAAATCTAATTTAGAAAAGTGAAAAGAGTAGAGGTATAAAATGGAGAAGGCTGTTTAGGGTTGAGATTGGTAGCTGCACTCTGGGTGGGCAGGGCTACCAGCTGGACTCGACCGGTTTCTCCAGAGCTCGTTCCTTAGGGTCATGGAGGAATTTAAAAGATTTCGCAATAGCTTTCGATTGTATTTGACTCATTTTTCTTACATTGTTTGAAATTATGTAATAAAACCATGTTTTTTAAAGTTTGATTAGTAGTTTGATGAAAAACTAGTAAAAATGTATTTTATTTTAAGCTATAACCGCTTATTGATAAATATAAATTTAATCAAGAAGTAGATAGTCGGGGGATGCAGTCATGGATACAGAATTAAAACAGAAATTTAAATTAAAGCTCTCGTGCCGACGTTTCGGCCCACACTATAAGCCTCCATCAAGGCTAGAAGAAAAACATATAAAAAAATATGACAAAAAAAGGAGAAAATTTTTAAAAACATAAAAAAAAGAAAAACAATATGAAAATAAAACAAAAAATGGGTAATTTAAAAAACAAGAAAAATAAATTTTAAAAAAAATTATTTTTCTTTCACAAAGGTAAAAAACATATTACAACAAAAGACAAGTGGATATAGTTAATGAGTCTATAGACAAATAAAGAATAACAGTAGGCAAATGAACAATATAGTTGATAAGGTATGTATTAGATAACAATTAGATAAATTATATAAACTATGTTATAATTTTAAAAGTTAAAAAAAAAAATAAACTAAGTTTATTATTTTATTATAAATAGTAGCTCTTATTTATGTATGGAAAAAAAATAAGGATATTAAGAATGTTTGTTAGAAACTTAATGATATCTTGAGTTATCAAATTTATACTTGAGATATCTATTTTCACTATATTAGAATCAATTAATAAAATCAATAGCTCTATTAGACAATAATGGATGAGAGCTATGAATACAATCGATTCCTATTTTACCATTTTGCTGCAGGTGTAGAATGATACATTTTGTAAAAAAAAATAAAATAAATAAAAATAATTATTTCAATTATTATGATTAATATCACTAAATTTATAACGTATGAAACTTACTAGGGTGTAATCTCAGATGAAGACTTTTTTTTTTTTTGTAAATTGGTGTTAATTTGGAGTAAGACAATGAGTGATCAATTTTATTCCTGTTGTGCTTAAATATTTGTTAAATTAAAATTAAATAAAATATCACAAAAAAAAGTAAGATTTTTATACAATTTTAATTAGTTATTAATTACGAAGGAGAATCAAAATCTCAAAATATAACATAAAGTAGAGTAATTGCTAAACTATTCATAGATTCATATTTCTATAATCATAATGATAAATAAAGTATATTCATTAATACTAATAATAATTTTTGACCTAACTGCAACTTGTTTAAAATAGAATTATACCCAGAACAGTTTCCGCTATAGCAAAGAATCATTCAGATATTTATTTTTGCTATCCCGTCTTTGTCACATATTCTTGCAACTCAGAAGTTACGAGACCTATTTTTTATTAATCATCATCATTATTTTTACATGTACTTAAAGCTTGTTATTGTAAATTGGGGGGTACTAAAAGTATTCAAAATTAATGATGATAAAAGTATGGTTGACTGGATGATGAATGGAGAAGAAGATAGTCAGGGATGCAGTCAAAGTAACACCACGTCAAAGAAGAATTCTTTAATACGTGCCAACGTTTCGACCTGCGTTGCAGGTCTTCTTCAGGGCTATAATGAACAAAATACCAGAAGTGACAAAAAAACAGATGTGACAAAAATAACAGACCGATAAACAGATGACAATTAAAATACAGAATGGCATAGATAAAAAAACAATATACAAAAACCGTATAGAAAAGATCAGATCCATAAATAACAAAGAATACAAAGCAGCAAGGTAAGAACAAGGAAAAACAGGAATGAAAAAGGAAAAAAATAAATAAATAAATAAAATAATAAATAAATAAATAAAAAATATATATATAAACAAATAAATAAAAAAATAAAAAAAAAAAATAAAATAATAAAAAAAAAATAATAATAAAAAATAAATAAATAAAATAATAAATAAATAAATAATAAAATAAAAATATGGAAATATAGGAAAGAACGAGAGTATTCTATACGGTTTTTGTATATTGTTTTTTTATGTATGCCATTCTGTATTTTATTTGTCATCTGTTTATCGGTCTGTTATTTTTGTCACATCTGTGTTTTTGTCACTTCTGGTATTTTGTTCATTATAGCCCTGAAGAAGACCTGCAACGCAGGTCGAAACGTTGGCACGTATTAAAGAATTCTTCTTTGACGTGGTGTTACTTTGACTGCATCCCCGACTATCTTCTTCTCTATTCTAAATTAATAATAGGCTACTACAAAATTTAATAGACCAAAGTTCAAAACATTCATTTACATGACAATAATTAGACCTATTTGGACATATAGAGTTGAGATTTGAGGATCCACTACACCATCGAATTCAACTGGTATCTAGTCCTTAAAATAAAAATTCCTTTGAAAAATCCTTAGTGCTCATTTGTTACAAAACCAACTTATCCACAAAGATCTTAATGTACCATAAGTTGTTGACGTACCATAAGTTCCAGATATTCCACCTAGGCATCTGAATCGAAGATGGCCTAAGAATCTTCTAATATAGAACTATTATAAGTGCTAGTAACTACGAATGGGTAATTGCATTACAAGTAATCGACCAGTCACTTGAGGTATTCTAATCACGTTTACTAAATATAATTCATTTTATTTTGTATACAGTTGTAAGGTTCAATAAATTGCTTAAAAATTAATTAAGGGAAACATAAATTAATAATCAATTAAATCATTAAGGGTTTTAAAATGTAAGATAGAGTGGATCAGGTTAGGATGAATGAATAATACTAACAATAAGTTAAAATATTTTCATAATGGTAAACATTATTTAAAACCATCATACAGCTCTTTGTTATATAAATTATTAAAAATATATTTAATTTTTAGTTATTAATTATCAATAAACGTAAATTCAATAATAATAATTTCTTAATGTAGTTTATATCAGGTCTTTTAAATAATTATTATTATAAATAATGGCTCTTATTCATGTATTAAAAAAAAAAAAAAAAAAAAAATTAAAACAAAATTATTGAAAATATTTTTGAGCAATTTAATGTAATTTAAAGTATTCATATTATATATAATATTCATGTAAAGTCAACTGTTCTATCTCCCTTCTAAAGGAAATCCCGGATAACATTGAAATTTAACAAGTCTAGAATGAAATTTAAATAATAAAGTTGAATTTTTCTTATGAAAAATAAACTACACCTTTTGCATATACATAGCTACTTAAGAAAGTACAAATTCGAGTAAGTTCCATCATCAGCCACGGCCGGGAGAAGAAAGTTTGAAGGAAACCGTTGAGATAAGCTCTCCGATAAGGAACCAGCCATGCAATTGTTACCGCTTTAACAAACTTCTCTCCCGTTGCTCCTTGTTTCTTTATTATTAATTTTGAACTCAGAGTTATAACAAAGGTTCAAGGCCCCCAAAAAGGAGAACAGCTTTCCAAGGCTAATTGTATTTTTAAGGCAATAGTAGTAGGTTTATAAATAAACACAGTTATAAATTTTATGTGTATAAACAGAATGTACACGTATTTATACAAATATTCATATTTTTTTTTCGTTTTTTTTAATTTGTGCCTTATTAATATTTACAACTGTATGCAATATATATAACAAGTAAATGCGAGAAAAATATTACAATGACATGTTTAATAACTTGGGAAGAACTGATCATTAGTACTTTAATAATTCTTCTATATCAGAAAGTCCCTTGACCATTTTCTTTTCAGACACCTTAGAGGGCTCTCGGAAATTGAGTGAGAGGCAAGTTGGGAGACTAGTGGATTCAGTTAGGTATGTAGTATGTCATGGAACCATAGACGTCTTGTTTGGGCCAAATATTCAACATATCGCACATGTATTTCAAAAGTGACACAACTCAAAATTCATGATCAATAATATTCAATGAAATGTTAAAAATGTATCGAATGAACTTCAAATCACACCTGATACTTATCACTTGCGGTTGGGATCAAAAGATAGCTTAGGTACAGTTTTGATAACTCATACAAGACTGAGAATTTGTTTGAGGACATTTGTTTAATGGAGGTTTCTGAGTTGTGTCACTTTTGAAATGCATGTGCTATGGGATATGGGGCATATAGATCGTTATGGATAAGTTTATTTGTGACATAATAAGGAGCATTGAGGATTTTACGAAGGATTTTTTATTGTAAGGCTTGGATTCGAGAGGTATTGGAAGGTATAGCGGAGACTCAAAGCTCAACTCCTTATGTCCAAATGGGTCTGATGATTGCTAAGTAAATAAGACTTTTGTAGTTAATTGGGAGCTTTGAATGTCTAGTAAAGGTCTTTTAAGTTTCGTATCTGGATTCGAAGTAAGTCGTTTGTCTAGATGCAGTCTGAGGTAGCGGATCAGTTCAAGACGATAAGTAGAATATTCTTTATAAATAATTAATTGAATGTTTATAAACAAAAAGCACCAGATAAAACGATCTTATTACAATAATTATAATAGCACCACTAATTATTATTTATTCATCCAAAACTAAATCCTGAGATATTTATCACAAAAAGTAAATTTACTATAACTATTATAATAATAAATAATTCAGAAATAAAGACCTCAAGAGATTCTTGAGCTAAAAAAAAAAAATAAATAAAATAATAATATCCTATACGTGGGAACTTTTTCTATTGACCGACAGTGGAGATCTTGACATGTCTGAAATTTCAACACTTTTGCCTATTTTTTGTTGAAATAAAACTTTTTTTTCTTTTTTTTTTGTCATATCTTTACGTTGACTATGATGTTGAAAAAGATCTGGGTGTGAATAGAATTTTCATTATATTCATTCATTATATTTCAAATTTGATTGCATGCTTTCTTTAAAATCACAGATCAAATTTTACACCTCTAAGAATATATTTAACATGAAACTAGATGATTTTCATATATTAAAATTTCTTTATACTCCTCATTCATAATTTATTTTACTTCTATAACTCTACGAGTTTTTCCCATCATCAGACCAGATCCTTAAATTAGTACATTTTTATAGAATTTAAAACATATTTACAATTGATACAATTTAAAACATTTAAATTTTATTATTGCTAAACCTTCCTATGAAAATGATGTAGTTCAAATTTGATGAAGATGGGTTCAGTGGTTTTACCATTGTAGATTCTATTGCGGAATGGTGCTTACCATATATCATTCGATTTTCAAACTTCAATGGGATGACACATACCACACTACATATTTAAATATGTCTTAGTAATTTAATTGAGAATAAGTAAATTTTATTATTACACAGTTACATTGTAACTTCTCGTGTAGAATAGCGCTCGCCACCTATCGTTAAGGTTCCGAACTTCACTATTATCCAAATATTATCGCTTTTTTAATAACAAATTATTGAAAATCTGTAGATATTATTCCTAAACTTTCTTGTAACTATAAAGATAATGTTGTTAGAAATTGGATACAAATTGGTTGAGTAATTTTCGTGGTTACTGACCACAAACGAAAAAAGGCATGTCCTTTTATATAATAGTATAGATTTGAGGTATATTGAAGTTTTCTGGACTAGAAAAGGCTTTGTGAGGGTAAATAAAATTAAATAATTTCAAATTAAATCAATTTGTCAATATTTTAATGGTATAATAATTTTAACACGCAATGAATCAAACTGTGAATATTTAACAGAAAAACAACCAAACAAATAAACCAGAATAATTTCCAGTTCTTCCCGTATATTTTTTCTCCAAAAGGTCTATACTTAACGGCTAATGCAGTGTGACAGGAGATAACGCCTTTGGAAAAAATACACCGACATCGCGGTCTATATAAAAAGAAATTCGCGGAGAAAAATGGTGAAGCTCAGGAGGAAAAAAAAAGGCCAGAGAAAAATACTAAAAATAAACAGAACTGAGGAAGGAGTTGGTAAGGGAGCAGTAAAGATGGTAGCTTACAGCCTCGGCCGGGATCGTCACCTGGGCCTGGAGGCAGGGGGACAAGGGGGGCAGGGGGGGGGGGGGGGGGGGCAGGGGAGTGTAGGGGGCAGGGGGGGGGGGGGGCGTAAAATCCAGGCATTACGATAGCTGACTCCTTCTGCGACACCTATGGACCACTTCCAGCTGCTCCAGGCTTAGCCTGGAAATTCACTCTAATGAACGAGTTTTCCTAGTCAGCGAGGCTCATATGTAATTTTAAATACTTGACTGTATTCCGGAGTGACATGCGTTTGGAGTTAGCTTAATGAAATATGGGTTTCCCTTTTGTCTCTGTTTATAAAGTATAAAGTTCTATTAAAGATAACCACACAAAATCTAACTATTCCACCATTAAATGACATAGAATATTGTCACAATTTTTTCCTCTAAAAAATCTATACAATTATTTGAAAGGACAAGTCATTTTTCGTTTGTGATCACTAACCACGAAAACTACTGAACCAATCTGTGCCAAATTTTAACAACTTCATCCTTATAACTCTATTAAGGTTTAGCATTGATAAAATCTACTGATTTTCAATTAAATCGTCATTTAAAAAGCGATAGTATGAGAATAACAGTGAAATTTGAAAACTGGCCGATAGGTGGAGAGCGCCATTCTACATGAGAGTTCACAAATTGATAACACCGTGCCTTAATAGACATCGAAATTGATAATAAAAGTTACTTATGTTTAATTAAATTATTGAAAAAGATTTAAATATGTGGTTCGACAGGTGAATTCTAGTGAAGTTTGAAGAACGACCGATATATGTCGTAAGCGCAATTCAGTAGAGTTTACAATGGTAAACTACTGAACCAATTTATAATAAATTTTAACTACATCTTTATCATTGTTCTACGAAGGTTTAGCAATAATAAAATTTACAATTTTAAAAATTTAAATGTACAAAGTTGATTGGCAGAAACATTATTGCTATGTTCATAAATAAATAATGCTCAATTGCATTCTGCAATACAAGATTTTTATTATCTAAAAGGAATAAAACTTCAATAATAAGTTAAAGCTATCTAAATTATTTAGTTATGAGAGTGATCGACGGGGAATGCTAGTATTTTATAAAATTGAAAAAAAAAAATAGTAATAAAAAAAAAAAAAAATTATAAATTGCAAATATATTGAAGGAAGTATGCTAGATAATAATCGAATTTCGCCATGTTACTCCTTTAATAACATATTTAAAGAGGAACTACATTTTTAAGAAAAGTGTTATACACATCATCAGATTTGACATCTATTTATAGTTATTACACATGTCATTTTTTTTTTGTTTTAATTATTACATTCGATATAATCTGAACTACTTCATAGTTAAAAATGTGTTACACTTCAAAGGTTAGACCTAATCACAAATCAGTGATTTAAAACTATGATTATATTTTGATTACATTTTAGCTATGATTAAATTTTGCCCAACTCTGGGGCCAATGCACACTACTGACAGCTCGGAACGTATTTTCCTGTATACCGACTTTTTTGAAAAATCCACTTCGCTGCGGTGCGCTCCGTTCCGTCATTCTTGTGCGCTGGCCTTGACAGATTTAAGCCAAAACTCATAAAAAATATATTTATATTTTAGAGCAGTAGCTAAGATATTAATATAGATACATTGGTCTTGTAAACTTGATGAAATCGTCTCATCTCTCTGAACGCACCAAATTAAATCCGTATTTATCATTAATTATGCCTCCAGTTTTGTATGCCGCTGAAACTTGGTCACTCAAAAAAGTAGAATAACAAGCTCTTCGAGTCTTCGAAAGGAAAATAATAAGGCGAATATATGGTGCAATCTACGAACAAGGCGCTTGGCTCACGAAAGTAACCAATGACTGGACGAATTAATCAACCTTGCGGATATTGTGTGGTTTATGAAATCAAGAAGAACTAGCTGGCTTGGACACTTCGAGAAGATGACCAGTGAGAGAACGGTGAAGAGGATTACGAGAGAGAGCTTTCCAGAAAAGCTAAAGAGAGGACACCTTAGAAAATCCTGGAAAAAGGATGTTGAGAAGGAAATGAGGATACTTGGAGTTACCGACTGGAGGAGTAGGGACAGGAATTAATGAAGCAGAATTGAGCAAGAGGCCAAGGTACACCCTGGGTTGTATCGCTAAAAACAAACCAAACGATATAAAAAAAAAAATTAATACAACTAGGTATAGTTAATAATATTTTATTAAACGTTTATATTTTAGGTAGCGATAGTCGCCCTTGTTTTACTTGTCTTTTTTTTTCAGCTCATTTTCTGATTGTCTTCAGTTTGAAGACTGGTGTGAATCAATAAATTAAGTTATAAAATAAATAAATAAAATAAATAAATAAAATAAAAAACTTTTACATCATTACTCATGCCTGTTAATTATAATACTGTAATTCATAATCAGTGAATCTGATGATTCTAACTATTTTTTGATGTTTTTTTTAAGAAATGTTTATTGATAAACTCTTAAACTAAAATAGAGCTAATTTTCTACTTTTTTATTTATTTTTCTGTTTAAAGAAGTCCTTGTTTAATTACTTTTTCTAAACTTTAGTAAATTTGGAAAATCCTCTAATAAAAATAATATTCCAAAAACTTATTTTAATCATTAATTTTCAATATCACATTCTTCTATAAAATTCGGGCTCGTAACGCAAAGTTAAGAGAGATTTTAGTTATTACAGAGAAAAAAGGTGAAACTATTTAAGAAAATTGCAGTTTTTGGAATGGAAATTTGCCTTGTAGTTTAAGAATAAAGCGGTTACTAACTCTTACAGTGCAACATTATCTTCCTAAAATCCTTGGCTCCGCACATCAGAACAAGCTTGAACCAGATAAGACGACGTGACTGGGACCAGGTAACCTAGATGGCACGCACGGATGAAGGTCAGGAATTCTTGAATAGAAATTTTCCAAAAATATGTTTTTATTTTATTTTGGTAAAAAATGCAGTTATATAATTCAAACTTTTTAAAAAAAAAAAAGTTTCGAATTTCTTTATCAGTCCCACAAACATTTACCTAGCTGAAATTATCTCCAAAATTGTTAAGCTTGATAACTTCACTTTAATATGCTTTTTACTTTTATTACAATAATTAATATATTTAAATATATTAAATTAAATTATTGGATAACCCTTACATTGGACAAACGGATGATTTTACTACAAGTACAACTTAGTTTAAGCAAGAAACACTGCCTCTTTAATTAATTTGTATGTATGTATTTTCAAACGCAATACGATATATTACCTAGAATATATATCATTATTATTATTGCTGAAGAAAATTACTATTTTAAACAGAATCATTAGAAAACAAAAATAGTTTCAGCTTTATGAAATTTTGAAAAAAAATTTGTTTATTTATTTAACTATTCATTATGACTGAGATAGTTATTGTTAATTTTTATCTCACTAACATTGATAACATTGACATCCCCGATTCTATTCAACAGAGATAATCTAGTCGTAAATTTTTTCTTGATGTCCTCCAACTGCCTTATGTCCTTGCCACACCTTCCTTGAAGTTATCAGAAATGAATTCCAATTTTAAAAAAATAAAAATATTTTACCAAAGTTTAGCAAAAGTTTTCATTATTGTAACGTTAAGGCTCAAATTGAACATCATATATTAAATAAAAATATAATTTTTTTTTTCTAAAAATCTTTTGAATTTCATTGATTCAAGATACAAAAAATAAATTTGATTGCACCTCTCTTTCTGCTCATGTAAACTTTAAGAAAGTTCTAATGTGGAATAGAAATTTCACAAGTTATCTTGGGCTCACTAACTGTTGCCGATAGGCGGTATATCATAAGGTTTGTCAGTAGGCGTTAATGTCTTAAATAGTAGGTTACTCATGTGTTTGAGGCTATCAAAGAATTGGATATTCCCCCTAGCGATGAATTCTATCACCTTTGGTAAGTATTGTGTTATGTGTAATATGTAGGTTTTAGTCATCTGTAATGTTTATATGTCGAAGGATATCTCTCAAACCCCCAAAACAAAGTATTCTACAAGCAACAACGAAACAAAACAGCTGTATGTTCAATATTAAACAATAAAATCAATTGTTATAATCTTCAAAACTATTGATTTCATGTTTTCAATTGATTGACTATATTTTTTAACGTGAATATGTCTTTTAGCTGAGCTTCTGTACTTTTTTAGTGTAACGTTTTTTTCACATTCAAAAATGTAACATTTTGACACGCTCTAGCTCCGTCGGTGTTGCTCAGATCGTAAATTTTCCAACAAGTAAATTTTCCTAATCAGAAATATAATGGACAATTTTTTTGTTTTATAAGTTTTATCTCTGGGAATTACCGTTTTGGAGCTATATTAGTTAGAATGACAAAATTCGCCTTTAAAATCCCAACTTTCCCTCAACTTTGTTTATTCCAAATAATGATTATTTTTTAAATTAAATTGAATTAATTTGGTACTTTTAATTATAAAATGTAAATTGAGAAAAGTAGTAGACTATAGATAGACATACTCATGATATATTGTTTTCCCCCAGTCAGGGAGGAATTGAGATTTTCTGAAACAACTTGATATATTTCTTAGCATCATTATTTCTTTTTTGGGGGCATAAGATCCTTATGTATTCCAAATAATTCAAGATGGTCTGGTTATTATACGGGTTACCCACCTATTCTAGATTGGAAACGATGATAGTTATTTCTAACAGGAAATAAAATTATTCAATATAGATGGGATTCGAACCCACGACCTTCTATACTCTCTGGGAACCTCGCATCAACGAGTCCGACCGTTGACCCCTTTCATTAAAAATGATATAAAATAATCTAAAAAATGTAATGGAATTATTATTATTTAAAAAATCGTTTAAAAGTAAAGAATAAAAAGAAATCAAATAATGAAAAAAAATCCGAGGTTTCCAGAACGAGATATTTCATTTTAGATAAGTTAATTTACAAGCATCTCATATTGACTTCAAATTCATATATGTGAGGCTTTTTTTTTTTTAAGCAATTTCATAAGAACCAGAAAAAAAAGTTGAGGAAATTTTTTATATGAAATTCTAGTTGTAAATTGCAATTTCAGGTGCCGACGATGCCTTATGAAGAACTTTTGAATAAAATTAAATCCGGTACTCGGAGAGATACGGGTATTCATATCCCCTTGAATCCTCTAGAAGATAAATTCTCAAAGTTATGCTACTTGTCTCAATGCGATCTCAGAATTTAAATTCTCCTCCGGTGGCCATAATGCGCAGTCCCGGCGTTATATAATAATTTCTGTCATTGAGGACTGCAGCTGTAAGTTACCGACCTCCACGCATCGCAGATGTCCTGTTGCAATATGCAGCGGAGTATGAAAATGTTCGAAAAAAAAAAAAAAGGAAAGAAAAGAAATTGGAAGGACTCGGTAGGAAACAAAGTGTCAGATACAATTTATGTGAGGCTGTCGGTGGTGCATCGGAATGAGCATCTCTATGCTAAGAGAGAGCGGGGGAATATTTTTCTGGATCGCCACCACCACCATACCGCCCCCCCACAATCCACCCCCACAAGATAGGTATAAATATGTAGCGGCCCGGTGCGGCTGATATGCAAAGCGAACATACGCCCCCCCCCCCTTACCTCCCTACATCCACTCTATATTCTCGGCCTGTCTTCCTTTTGTCTTCTTCTCGGAAAGTGGCTTACATTTTTTTCCGTGAGATATGAAATCGGGTGGACTGCGCCATAGTTCGATACCGACACCAAGGCAGCAAGTGAGATACAGAGGATTCATGTAAATATGCAAATGTTTCAACTTTGATGTTTGAACGGTTCACATCTCTGCGATTCGTATCTCCTTAAGTGTATTTATGAACTCGCACAGTTACTTAAACCCCTAAAGACATACACCTCACAAATGTACTGACATCAAAAAATAACCATAAAAAAAAACTCAATTTCTCGCATACCGAAAAAAAAAAAAAAAAATCAGGGCCTATCTATAATCCACTGCATTTCCAATTTACATATTTAAATTAAAATGATTAATTTAATTAAATTATAATTAATAATTATTCAAAACAAGTTGAGAGAAAATAGGGGTTTTAAACGTTACTTATTTCAAACCAATATAGCTCCTAAACGGTTGGTCCTAACGAAAAATGTTAAATAGCAAAAAATATTTTCCATCAAATTTCTGATAGAAAAACTGCTAACATTATTTTCGATACGAACAGTATTAACAGAGCTAGAGTGTCAAAATGTTTCATTTTTGAGGGAAAAAAACGTTTAAAAAAAACTTTAAGGGAACTTTAACGTTAATTAAGGGGACCCGGTTCCCCAGCCTCCAGACCTGGAAGTCGATCTAAAACTTAAATAATAGAATATAAATTTCTGTCTTCAGCCGGACTCGAACTCGAGCTCAGAAGTTCGGCAGTCTATTGCCTCACGCCTTGAGAAATCTCGCCTTCCCAGCTTAAAAAACTTTTTCAATTAAAAAATTCTAAGATCCATTAAACTTCCTTTTTACATCGCGAAACACACTACATTCAGATTAGCATTTACCCTATTAAATTAAATCATTAATTTAAAAAATATTACAAATTGCTACAATGAAGGACAATAAATATCACTTCTGCAATACATAAATTTGTCTCTGATTTACAATTAAATCAAATAAATAATAAAATAAAATCACAATCATTTTATGACGCTTATGGTTCTTGCAGTACCTTCGCCTCTGTGACAATTCTTTTCCATTCAGACCTATATTCGGTAGCACTTCTCCATCCTCTCACACTCAGAGTCCGAAGATCGTCCTCTACATCTTCAAGCCAACAAAGTCGAGGCCTTCCTCTCCTTCTCTTTCCATCCGAGTGCCCCTCCAACATTATCTTAGAGAGCCTGCTAGCTTCCATTCTTTGCAAATGCCCCAGCCATCTTATTCTGCCTCTTTTTATATTGACTACAATATCTGAGGCTGCATATAGAGTTTACAGGTCTTCATTTGCTCTCATTCGCAAAAGATGCAGTCCATACATGGGCCATGCATTTTTCGTAGGATTTTTCTTTTTCACATGTTTCATACATTTTCCTCGTGTGATGTCAGGGTCCATGTCTCACTCCCGTACAAAACAACCGGCTGAAGGATCGTTCGATATTATATTGTCCTCAGTAATAATAGCACACATGCCCCTTCAATATATCTATTTCCTCTTTTTGTATATATAAAATAAAATAACACTAAAATATATATATATATATATATATATATATATATATATATATATATATATATATATATTATATTTTATGCAGGTTTATGCTCATTTACAATGTTTACACTCTGACGGAGGATCCCCAAACCAACTCACCAGTGGCAATTTGGAACATCCAGATTGTTTTTCCAGGTCATATGACAAGAGCGCTTACACCTCCATAAAGAACAATCATACATTACGTGTTCTCTACGGATCATTTGCTACAAGTTTCATGGGCATATGATATTCACACAGAGCATTATAACAATTAATTTACACGAAAATACTATTAGAAAGAGACTTTCTCGATATTAGGTTGATGCAAAAATAATGCAGGTTTTGAATATTCATTTTGTTCAGGCAAGTGCTTAGCAAGATAATCCTAGTTAATTGATTATAAACAATGGTTATTAACAAAGTTTAATTTAGTTTGTGCTACATTTTCTATGAGTAAAGATCTCTGAAATTCTCTGTGTCAAAACAAGCTTGATCGAAGTGTGGCCCTAACCACATGTCAATGTTGTTTAAGTGGCAGAAGCATCAGGGAATGTACAGTGCAGCGTTGGTTACAAAAATTTCGTCTTAGACAAGGGAGGTTGTGGTAGGCCTCCTGTTGCTGCTCACGACCAACTGAGGGCTGTGGTTGAAGAAAACCCTGGCAAAACTACTCGGGACATTGTGAGAGAAGTTAGTGTTGACCACTCATCACTATAAACCAAGAAAAATTACAATAATTTTTTTTTTTTTTTTTTTTTGTGAAGTATAAAACTGCATTATTTTTGCATCAATCTAATACATTAGCTTTATTCTTGCTAAGTGAACTAGCAAAAAAAATAGAATTAGAGTTTTACTTAGTTAATTAAAGTGCGCATTAACAATTATTGCTCAAATAAACCTAAGAGAAATCTGCATGAAAGACCAAAATTGTTTTTTGTTTTTGAATGAGGACATTCATCTAACAAATATATTTTTCTGACGAATCGATCTTGGTATAATTTATTTTTTTCTGAGGAACACAATCTTTTTACCCAACCCATCGAGGTCAGAGGGCCCTGCCAGAAGAAGATAAGAGCATGATCGAAGCCCCCCGCTGGGATACACAAAGCATAAACTTATACATTTTCGGAGAGAGGACTTACAAGAAGCTTATATATAGCCGATGGAAAACTAAGTTGTCCTTTCTAGATCTGACCCTTCTTAGGGGGAAATAATATTTCCCTTATCTTGGGGGATCCCTTAGCCCTTGGGTGATTTAAGACAATATCGTTGGGAAGCGAATCTAGTTACTCAGTTGTGACAGGAATGACAATTATTAGTTTGAATATATATTGTAATAGTGTACTAGTTTAGTTCATATGGAATATAGTCAAAGCTAATTAATTAATGAGTCATTAATGTATATAATTAGAAGTAGAAAGTTGCGCTAAAACCAACACATGTACGAAAACAAACATATTTAACAAATAGTTCTTCAGATAGAAATATTGTCGATCCTTAGAGACATTATAAAATTTAATATTTCCTTATTTATAAAATGAAGTTATTGGAGGTATGACCTCCAAGAGTCATAAAAATTAGTCATCAAACTTTAATTTGATTGTGTTATAATATTTCGTTTATATGTGAGGCTGATTGTAATTTTTACTCAATAAAGGCAAAAAAAAAAAAAAAAAAAAAAAAGGAAAAAGTTTTTTTCCAAAAAGATAGGAATGTTCAAACCAATTTCACTGAATTTAAAATCATTATATCAAGCCTTAAAAGACAAGAAACTGCACATCGATTCTTCTCCTGATGATATAAAACAAAAAAAATAAATTTGCAATTTGCAAATTAAAAAATAATACCACAATATTACTCCAAATAAATAATTGCAGCGTGAAAATAGTATATTGATATTATACATTCTTATTATTCTTATAGGAAGTTATATGCCACTATGAAGATTATTTTCCATCTTATTATGCGTTCATACTGGTTTTCAAACCCTAATACTCAAGAAAGAAAAATCCAAAGAAATATCAGTGAATCTAAAATATTAAGTATAAGATTTTACCAGCATTTTCAATCTTTAATCTATAAATGAAACCTTTATCTTACCTTTTATCTTCTTAAACGTGAATTTGTAAATTTAATTCTGTTTTTTTTAATTCTCTAAATGTTAATTTACAACATATATCATATATTATAGAAAATGAATACTACAACCGGTTTACTAATTTATTTTGTCTATTTTTTTTTTTTTTTCGTTTCACCCGACTTTGGGGTACGTTGGACCATACTCTGTGCCATTCTTTCAATCCAGTATTGCTTTATTCTTTCTGATCTCGCTTTCCTCTCCTCTTCAGAGATTTAGTTTGTTCGTTTCGTTTTGATTTTGAATTGGAAACTCTCGCTCTTTTTTTTTTTTTTTTTTTTTTTTTTTTTTTTTTTGCGCTTTTATCTGTAAGCATATTTTATGTGATACGGAGCTCGTTTAAGTCCTTTCCTGTTTCATTGGATCAATTTGGTTTGGTCTTTTTGTTGCGGAAATAGTCAAAAAAAATTTTCTATTTTAATTATTATTGTTTTTTTTATAATTGATTCATTTTGAATTTTTAGCTAATTTATGGAATTTATTTTAAAAATTATAATTTAATTTTAAACAGAGGTATCCGTTTCGAGAAACGAAAAGTTTGGACACATCACTGAAATTATACATAATGACATGATATGAAATTTTATTTTTAATTCAAATAAATCACGCAAATACAACTTCTGGATCCAAGTAGAAGTTTTGTCGTTAGGCTGTCGTAAGAAGTGGCTGGGTATTAAGAGTAGGAGATTTGAAGCCCTGTACCCACAAATCCCTCCCTCTCTGTATTTTATATTAAAATTTTTTCACCAGCGTCAACACAGCTCCCAGCTCTTATATTAAACCAACCCCGATGCAGAAACAGGGGGAAAACGTAATCCGAGTATTAGTGTCACAACAAATCGTGAGATGTGGGAATTATTAGAGGGAGTTCTTTCCCCGCGGGTGCCAATTCAGCGCCACCTCCCCTCCACCGCGTCGAGTTTATCGTTACAATATATGTGATTCCCCTGCATACCTGCATGTTTACATAAAGACGGGGATTTTATTTTCTTAGTCTTAATCTCGCATCACTGTCGGTTGGGATTTTCTTGCAGATATTGCAGTTCTTTTTTCTTTTCTTTTTTTTATTTATGAGATTTTCTGTTCGAGATCATTTCTCGCGTTGCGGTTCAAATTTTAATTCTTTGAGGAAATAAAACAAAAGACGTCTTTACAGCAAATTTTTTTTATTCTTTCGGATTCAAAGCTACTTTTCTCTTTTTTTATCCAGTCCATTACACATTGTAATCCGTACGAGAAAACACGAATTTTCATGAAAGAGTGGATAATAAAAAGAATACTCCGCCCTGCATAAAATAGATTATCATACTTCGCTAATCTCTAACATTTTCTTAAACGCATTGCAAATTTATTCCCGCCTTAGTCTCTTACGTCGTGGAAAATTTATAGGGATCAGATTAGAGTGATTACGTTGAACCGTCTTAATTTCAATTTGTAGTGTAGAACCAGGAGCCGTCTCGAACAGCTTAACGCACCGCTGGGCCTTGCATAAATGCATATCAAAGATAGAGGAAATACCTTTACTTCAAAGGCTCTAGATAAAAAGATACATAAGTAGTTGTTTTAGAGTAGAATAAATAAAATTTCACTATCCTTATTTGTAATAAATACTTTTAAAATATCTAGTGATACATGCCTTAAGAAACAAAGTTGTCAACCTTACATACAAACACACACACCTATAAATATAGATATAAATAATTTTTTTTTTATGTGTAGATGCTGAAGGATTTTGCTTGTCCAAACCGGTAATTCGCTTAGCATATTGGGAATTTTAAGGTTCTATATCTTTTTCATTATTCTTCTTTATATTTTATTTATTATTGTACATATTGTATGAATGGTTCAATAAAACTATCCATATTACTTATTTTCCTCGAAATATTTTATTATTTCCTCTAGAGAATAGAAGCAGATTGGAATACACAAAACATCCAACAAAATATTAGATTTTATACTATACAACATATACTAACTATATATATGCTGTTGCATGTTTTAGGGCTTGAAAATGTGGCAATAGCCATGAAACGTCGCAAACTTTAGATAATCATGTTTATATATGATTTTTAAATAAATAATGATGGGAGATTAAATTGCTTTTTGTAAAATACACCTTATTAGATTTTATTTTTACATGTCAACATGATGGATTATTAAATTGTATGAAAATAGAACTTGTATGAATTAAAAACATATTCAGCTATTCATTGTTTCTAATTTGATATATATGAATGTAAATTTATTGTTATCTGGCATAAAATAATTATTCTTAATTTTGGGTCTGGTTTTTTCCCCTAAAATTTAAAAATATTATTTATTAGTGAAAAAAACAAAAACAAAAAAACATTGTACTATTGAGTATGAAGATCAGAGTCACTAACTTTGTATGAACCTGCCCTGATGAAAGATAATTTAAGATTGAATAAAACAAGAATTTAAAAAAACTGCTCGTCGTTTTCAATAATTCCAACATTTACTATACAAGTGTTCAAAGCTCCCAATAAATTACAAAAGACATATTTACAAGACAGTAATTAGACAACTTTGGAAAAATACGAGTTGTGATTTGGGGCTCCACTAAACCATCTAATTCATCTCGTATCTTTGCAATCCAAAAGCCTTAATACTGCTTACTTAGTCACAAATAAACTTATCAATGAAGACTTTAATGTTCCATATGTTGCTGATTTAGCCCAAACTATTGCGTTGTCACTCATGAAATGTCCGTCTTTTCTTTATAGAGGACTAGCTGAAAGTACCATGCTCCGCTACGGTTTAATATCATTAGGATTAAGACAACTTAAATTAGTAAAAGTTAAGCTTAACGTTGATAATTATTATTATTTAAATAAACCTGAACAATTCCATTCTTAGAATAATTTCAATAAGTAAATTTGACAATTTGCAAAAGTTAATTTTATATTATTTTGATAGTCCTCCAGTGAAGCTTCGAGGCAGCACTACCATCTTACCCAGCTCTGATACCAGACCATCAGCTTTTTTTAAGTGAATATAGTCTCAACTTCTCAACTTTTTTGAAGAAAGTTTAGTCTTTCTGTTTCTATTTTTGCGTACATATCAAGCATAAATTGTTTGAGGAGATTACGAAATTAAATTAAAAAAGGTTTTTCATCTCCTCGCTCCACTAACATTTAGGCGTAAAAATCAGCTGCAGACAGGTTTCTTAAGTGGTGTATTGGTGTTTTGGACACGCTGAGGGATCTTAATACTTTACCTTTCTTCTCCATGGTAGAACATGAGACGATGCTAAAGATAATCATACACTTGATAGAACTCTGATTCTTTTTAGTTTTTTTTTCCCTAAATCGAACTGGCCTAAATCACCAGACAACATAAGTCTTTTAACCTCCTCTTTAACATAAGTCTTTTAATAGCTTCTTGTCACGAAACATCTCAAACTTGTAAGAGTCTACCTCTGCAGCCACCATGAGTTCACAGAAAGTACCATATTATAAGGTTTCGACATCGATCGTATTTTTGTTTGTTTACAACTATAAGGAACTTAATTTGTGGTCAAAGTGTGTAGCTTAAACATCTAACCTATTTTTTAACTTAGCTTATCTCCAAATACCATATGACTATTAGTCTATTATTATTATTCACCCAATAAAAATTGTAATCGCATTTTTCGTGAATTAGCCGCGATCCAGGCCGATTTTTTTAAATTCCTTTCTTAGCAAGCACCTACGGCCCTAGAGGAATCTGCATATCGAATTTTATTCCAATCCGTTCGGTGGTTTCTGAGATTTCGTGTAAAATGAGTGAGTGGTATTTGACAAATATATAATAGATTAAAGCATTTCTTGTTGACTCCTAGCGAAATATTTATTATCTATAACAAGCACTTGTTAATCCTCACTTGTTATTTGCAAACTGTGTTTTTTCCCCAAGTAGGCATTTTAACCGTGGCTATGGAAACACGCAATTTCCGAACGATTTTTTTTATGAGTACAAACTCGGTCATCCCGCTGCCCAGGCAGCTAAAAATATTAATCATGCGTTTGGTGAAGGAAGTGCTAATGAAAGAGCCATCCATCGTTGGTTTACAAAATTTTCCTCAGGAGATACGACATTAGAAACTCTGTCCTTGGACAGGAAAAACAATTGATTCAACATCATACTGTTAAGAAATTGGCCAAATGCATCAAAATTTGATCAAGGAGCATCCGGTACTGGCAAACAGGACAGGACCAATTGTTTTTCATGATAACGCCCTACCTCATGTTTCAATACAGACAGTGAATAAATTAAGGGGTTGGGCTATGAAGTCTTACCACACCCCCCATATTCCTCTGATCTATCCCCTACAGACTACCACTCTTTTCGGAGTTTGGACAACTTTCTGCGAGGAAAAGTACTTACCAATGATTTAGACATTAAAAATGCATCTTCTGAATTCCTTTCATCACGTGACTTTATCAAATCTGAGATAGAAAACTTGGTAAGCCGTTGGCAGAAGTGTGTTGAAAATGATGGTAAATACTTGTATTTTCTGAGACCTTCGAATGTAGAATTTTTTCATAAAGTGCTATTATTGAGTGGTTCTTTACATGGTATTGACACGTATTTGTAATTATTTCCTCAAATTTACTTAATGTATATATGTATACAGTTTATATCAGTAAACATATATATTTTTTTTAATTCTGGTAGGTATTTTGTCTTTCAGACAGAAATAAGGAAAGTGTAAACTGTAAAGAAAGAAAAAAAAGAGGAAGGGACACGCCATAAAAATAACGAATGCCATGAAGCCTAAGTTGGTAGGGAGAAAAAAATGTGCAAATTGAAGTGGTTGAAGTTGCGGGCCTTACTAGAGAAAAGGATAATTCGAACGAGGGCTCGGAGGGGGCTGAAGTTTGTTGACGAAATTAAACTTCCGGCGGAGAGCAGACTTTAGGAATCAGGGTCGCCAACCTAATTTAGGAGAGAGCGACGAAGAACAATGTTGGAGGATTGGAGCAAGTTTGGAGTCCCCGAGGTGTCCCGCTCCACTCGGAATTATAAAACTTGCCTCATGGCCCAACTTTCGGCTGCACCATGCGCTTCCAAACTTCTGAATCACCGCCACCTCCCTCCTTTCCCTCTCCACTGTATTTGTTCCAACTTGAAAGTTTTCCTTTTGTGTAGCTGATATTCATCGATCATATTGTTTTTGTATTTCTTGTTTGATAAACTAAGGAACAAGGAAGGTTTAATTTTACAGAAAATAGAAAACTATTGGAAACAAACAGCCCAATGATATGATTTGTTGCTTGAACAATTTTTTACAGATCAATTAATAACAACCACATGCCATAAGTCATTTTCTCTCACATATCAGAAGACATATAAGACTGATTTATTCATACTATTGTTATCATCCGTATAAAGAAACAATGGGAGTATATTGATTTATTTTATACGAGAAAAGTTGAGACACTTACAAGTGCCTACATTTTGCCAGTTTATAACATCTAACAGCTACGTTGTAGCATATGGATAAGGGACATCATTTCCGGTATATGGACAAAACTTTGGCAGTGTTGCCATTAGTTTTCTTCAAAATTAGATTCTGGAAATGGAGCATCCAGCCCGAGATTTTATCTAAAGGGTTAGATTATGATGATTAAGTTATCCTGAGTCGACTAACTCTACGGCATCCATGAGGATTCCAGGAGAGGGCTTCTCTTGCAATCTTGTAAGGTGTGCTCTATCCATTTCCAACTGGAAAAGGAACTTCTTTCGCGAATTTTGAAATCAATATTTCTCTGTCCTGTTCTTCATTAGAGCTCCTCATTGCTAATAAATGTCGGCCATTTAAAAACTTGTTAAGAAAGGTTTGTAGCTTTCTAAGGATAAAGCTTAACTAATTTCGGCCAAAAACTGACTTACAGTATATGGTTGCTTAAGCGTCGTTCGATATATTCTTAGCACCTAACTCAAACGCAAGTATAAAAGAAGAATAACTATAAACAAGACAAAAGTAAGCATACAGACGTGATAGTGCTCATTGGGAACAAATAAATGTTATATGTACAGTAAAACAAATAGGTACATACTGATGAACCTATGCTCCAATAATGAAGAATCAAAATTACTAGTAACTGGATACATATATATATATATATATATATATATATATATTTTATATCCATTTATTGAAATTTACAACTGTACAAAATATATAAATCTAGTAAATGAGTTGATTAGGATTACAATAACATGCGAAACTTGAAAAGAACTGCTCATTAGTAGCCCTCTAGTAACTGGATGTTAAATTACAAAATTAATGTATAGTGAATGCGTTTATTTTATCACTACGAGGTGTATAAATCAGGAAATGGTTAATTTAAACAAACATTAGCTGGTTACATGAGACAACTTAAGAGAAACCTGACGAATCCGAAACGGTTCATAGGAAATCCTTTCCTACTCTTTAATAGCCAATATTCCTCTGATCCCTGTTGAATAGCTCCGCTACCTAGGACTCCTAGTGGACAAACAATTGGAATCCATTTACAAGACTATATCGACAAGAAACTGCTCGTCGGTTTACTTTAACACTAAGTAGACAAATGCTCTAAATTTCTTGAAAAATTGCTCCAGATTTCTTGAAAAATACGAAAATAATTAAGAACTATTTACAATGCAGTAATTAGACCACTTTGGACATACACGAGTTGAGATTTGAGGCTCCACTAAACCGTCTAATTCATCTCGTATTCTTGCAATCCAAAATCCTTCGAAAAATCCTTAATTCTGCTTACTTTGTCACTAATAACCTTATCAAAAAAGATCTTAATGTTCCATATACATACTGGCTGACTTGGCGCAAACCAGACACCTATCCTATTATTGTATACTCAACACAAATTCGCTTCCCATTCTATTCTGAGGGGTCTGAAAAGATGATTCGTACTTCCAGGAACCACAGGTTTTATATCTATTATTAATAAAAGTTCTTATAACGCTCGCTTATATTAGTTGTTATTTCAGAGACCATTAGGTTTGTTTGTGTTTTTCCAATTATAGCTTAGACTTGTAAATATTATCAAAAATGTATAATGTTTTTCATCCCGAACCTTCTTCTGCATTGTTGCTCTACTTTTCGTAAACTGTATTTGTTGCTCTACTTTTCGTAAACTGTATTTGTTGCTCTACTTTTCGTAAACTCGTATTTGTTGCTTTAATATTCAACGAAAGAAGCTAAGAGATTTATTTTTAGATATTTAATCACAATGAATTATCTTGTTATAGAAAGAAATATAAATGAAACAAAGATTTACGTAGTCAAATACGTATATGAGCTGTATAAATATAACTTAAATAAATATAAAGTGATCTTTGTTTTCTTTTAATCTAGTAGTTATTTTTTTTTCTGAAGATCTGTGGTTTCTACTAGAGCTTTTCGCTGATGTAAAATCTAAAATAGTCAGATTTTAATTTCTTTTTTTTATGTCAATTTTTTTTTTTCCTGAACTCATTTCTGAAGATAAGAATTAACTTTGGAAAACCATATATGGAAATGCATATATTCTTTCTACAATTTTAATATTTTGTCAACTGATTAATATTTTGACAACTGTTTCAAGCAATATAATACCTGTTTGCTAAATATATTTGACTATTGGAGCTTATACGATTCAATAATAAAAAAAATAAATAAATAAAGGTAATATTTATTATTAATATAGATAAGTATAAGTGGAAATATCATTGGAGATTGTTAAAAAGAGGTTGATAAAATAATTTTATTTATGAAATTAAGGAAATTTGTGCTAGGTCTTCACCATACACGTAAAGACCAAGTAGAGACAGAAAAGCAACATATAGGTGAATAACTCATACATAAAAACAAAAAAAAAGGTAAACATTAAAACATACGATTAATATCTCAAAAACGCTATTTTTGGAAGTGCTAATATTAATGTAATATTAAAATTTGTTTGTTGTGAACAAGTCTATAGTTTTCTCATGTGCCCTAATATCCAGTTTGATCACAGTAATCATTTTAAAACTGCTAATAAATATGATATCGTAAAGAGTTTCGATTACTAGCTACCTGAAGAACCGCACGATTGCACGTCCTCTCCCTAACAGTCATTGCTAGCCTAAAACAAATTAATTGAGCAAGAATGAGAAAGTCGGTGGTAGGCAGAGGCCGAAGATAAGGAGAAGAGGAGCCGAAAGCGAGTAAGCGATGACATGGAAGCTAATGGAGGCAGATAGATTAGCCTCGGACGGCTTCGTTAAATCCCGTCACAAAAAATATCTTCCAAAAAAAATCCCACCAAATCTCCCCTCCCCCCAGCTCTATATACTTACAGCTTAATGTTTATTGCCCACTGGCAGCCTTTATTTATGCCCATCCCGATAGATAAAATACAGCCCTTTCCATTCTAATGCCTTTATTATCCGCGGCGATACACGGCGGTCCAGAACGCCCTCACATTGTTTTCGGGTTTTTAATAAAACCGATACAGAAAAGGTCATTTTTCTGCTGAATTTAGACTGTGTTCGAAAATTGTTTTTATTTATTTTATTTTTTTAATTTAAATATATTATTCCGAATGGTCACCAAAATCCTCGAGCTTCTCCTTGTCTGCCTTGTATTTTAAAGAAATAAATGCTACTTTCATTTTAAAGAAACATTAAAAAAAAAAAAAAAAATGCGCTACAAGTGTCCTTAGATTTCAATAAAAAATTTAATTTAATTTTTTTAAAAATTTATTATTTGCTTTTTTCTGTTTTTATTAAAAATGACACAATCAATTTTTAAGAAATTCACAGCAACCACAAAAAAAGGTCTGTTTCCTTAGTTGTTTTGTAGCAGATAAGAAAAAGATAAATTATAAAAAAATCTGTCAAAATGAATTGTATTAAACGATTTTCATTTTTATAGGTGATGAAATGGTGTTGACACAACTAATAAGTTATTTAAACAAGTTTACATAAAAAATCGCTTTGAATTTATTTCAGTTATTGTTTAGCGATGAAATTTTTTTGAATAGTATTTTTGTTAAAGATAAAAACAACGCTGCTTACATTTAAAAACTAAGAAAATTTTAATATTTTTTTTTCACAAATAAAGTGAAATTAATCTTCAAAATTTCAGCTTATTATGAATTAATTACTTGATTTATTTTATTTTTTTGGAAATAGTTATTATATAATACGTTTCATTAAACGCATAGTAACGTTTTTCTGGATCATAGATTTGTTGGGATCGAAGAATACTTATAGGGTTCTGCCCGTTGGACAAGGAACTTGAGAAGTGGAACATCTAAAATTACCATTAATTTCTTCTCAACGATCGGATATTTATTGCAGTTTCTTTAGCGATTAAGTGAGTTCATCGAGTGCAACATGTCGAATAGGAGAACCATCCAACTAATTTATGGAGGCAGGGATAGAATTGCCGTGGGAGTTCAATTGATTTACGAACGCTGGCTGCCCGTCCGCACTAGATATGGAGGCGATTACTAAGATGGCCCTAACAGCCATTGTCTGCTTCTGATTGGGAGTGATGGGCTCGGGAAATTGTTCCTGACGTTTATTTATGATCGGACTAGCCTTACAAGAAATATTTTTCCTTTAAAAAAAAAAAAAACAACAAACAAAAAAAAACAATATAATTTTATTTACCGTTTATATAATAATGTAAAATACTATTATTAAAGCAACAAATCCTTAATGATTGAAAACCATCATGAACAAGGTCCCACTCGTAAAACAAAAGAGGCACAGCTTCAACAAGATACTAAAATTCATGTATCGAATATTTCAAAAACAGTCGATATTAAAACTCTGTCAGTGACTGAACTCACTTGTTTATACGCCAAACAGCTAAAAATGCACTCTATATAAATATTTTAATTAAAAATAGTGAAAAAATATCCAAATCTGGGTACATCGAAAACCACACACTTAACTCAGCTTTGCGTTTACCCATAGTAATAGTATGTTAGATAAGCTGTTTGTTCCAGGGAGTCATTTAAGAATCAACGCACAAAGCATTGTAAGTTAAAGCACCTATAATAAAAGATACTTCGATCTACAGTGAACATCGGCTTACTTATTTCCTAGGACCTCCCTTGTATAAGTAAGTATATAATTGTTAATTTCAAAAAAAAGAATGGGTAATAAGTATTCCATTTTTTAATTTTTGTGCTTTATTTTATCTTTATTTATTTGTTATTTTTTTTTATCAATTCCAAAGCAAATAAATCTACAATTAAAGTCTCGTATAGGATATCAAAAATGTCCTATATGAGACACACGATTTCCTTTTTAAAGTAATATAAAACTACTATCCCATTTAATTTTTAATTTTACTTATTATAGCTCTCTCAATCAGCCTCTACTATCTTCTTTTTACACCAGTGACGTAGCTAAGAGAGATGAGCTGAGATCTCTCAGGACCTGGCTTGCCCATCCATAAGTGGAGGGACAGGTCTGGTTGCGAGATCCCTAGGATGAGTATATATTGTAAATAAAGTATAATTGCATTATTAATTTTTAATTTAATTTTGTTTTATTTTTACAATTATTTTTATAATATCCATTATTAGGCATAACTCCAATTTATTAATATGTGAATCTACATGTTTCGGAGATTTTGGCTCCATCTTCAGGTTATATTAATATATATAAATAAATATAAATATATATTAATTTATAACATTATATCAATTATACAAATTTATCTTATACAATTATACAAAAACATTTACTCACAATTTGTGATTGCTTTCACATAGTCAATTTTACTGCCTCACATCCATACTAATGACCAATGTTCATCATTTACTATCGGTTGTCTAATTCTTATCTATATAGGCTATTTAATATTGTGTTTATATAAAAACTCCATATTGAATAGTCTATCTAAATAAGAATTAGACTTGTAGTTTGTAATTTTATAAAATTATCAACCCTCTAACAGCTCAAATTTCATATTATGAATTTATTACCTTTTTGAAGAGTCAGAGATACCATTTGATTTTCTACCAAAACACACCCTTTGAGGCACCCAGTGACCCACACCTTTTGTTAAATGTTTTAACGAGAGAAAGCAAGGCAGGAGGTTATTTCTCCTTCGTACTAATGACTCCTACAATGTGTCACCTACACAACGTGACGCAACCCTTACTCTGAAAGGTCCAAGAGAAAGTTGGTAGGGCCTACCCTTTGATTTATTAGAGCCCTTTAGCCCTTTAGGTACAATGGGTTGTGCAACACGACGCAACTATCCTACCTAATGTACCTGCTCTCCACTGTCGACTTTCTCTTCGACAGTTTATACTCCAGTATGATTTGGTCTGCGAAGGAGTATCTTCCTCTGGAGGGTCAGATGTCCTGGAGTCCAGTAAAGTAAAGGTAGGTATGATGTTCACATGAGAGTCAATCATTTTAAAGCAATATAGAAAGAGAGAAATATTTTTGTGTTGTTCAACTATTAAAATATGTATTATTTTCCCCATCGAGAAAGTGTAGAATATTTTTGGAAATCTAGATAACTTTTTAACATATATAAGAATTAAAAGTAACATTTTTAAACTAATTTAAAAGAAACTAAATATTTTGTTTTTTAAACCAATATAACAGCTCTCCTCACTTATGTATTTTATGTTAAAGACTGCTACAGGTTTTTCCTTTATTTTTTTGTTTTACGTTGTTAAAAATAGATAAACGATTGATTATTGATAAATGATAAGAGAGAAAAAAAAATAAATAAAAAGAAACTAAATAAAAATGTATACTTTGAATTATAATGAAGTTATATAATGTTTTAAATTTCTTATAAGAATGTACTTCGATTTGTCAACCTAAAAGATAGAATCATATTATTATGGGTAGAATTATTTTTGTATCTGTCAACAAAAATCAATATTTAAATGAGTTTATTTATTTAATTATGTAATAAGTATTTGTAAAAACCGTATATGTATATGTTTTTGAAAGTGACCCAAATTTTATGTTAATAATTTTCATTAATTAAATTAATAAAACGCGAGGATAACTGATTTATACCTTAAGATATTGACTAAGTCTTCACTCTAGTAAGATATCGATTATTTCAATATTAATTGGAAATAAATATTTATACAAAAATTAGTTATTTATAATTATTATAAATAATATGACTTTTAGTACATAAAAATATAAAAATTAATAACATATAAATATAACAAATATTATTGTAAGTATTAATGGAAACCTGTACAAGGAATTATAGTTCTGAATCTGAGAATGGTGCCTCTAACCAAATGTGGTGGTACATGGCACCAAAATGTAAATAAATAAATAAATAAATAATAAAGATTCGAAATAATATATAGATTTTTTTTTTTAATTCAGTACAATTAAAGAAATAATAAATTTATAATTTAATATAATTAATAACGTGTGTTTACATACACTTTTTTTTGTTTAACTAATTAAATTTTTTGTTAAAAATTAATTATTATAGCAATATATATTTATAGATAGTAAAGCGATATTAGTAATTTTAGGAATCTATTTACTACTCCAAAACATTTACACAAAGTAATGCTTTTATTTTATTGTATAAAAAAAAAAAAAAATACTTCATTGTTTGATGATTGTTTTTGAAAAATATAAATTATTGCATTATGTGAAAGAGCTTAGTAGAAAAAAAATTAATTTTTAACAAATATAATGATAATAATATTTCTATAATTTCTATATACAATAAATGCAAATTTTTTTTTTTTTATTAATAAAATAATCAATCTTCTTATCAGCATTATTTACTAAGCACATTAACCAAAGTATTATGGTCATGGAATTTAAATACTATTCATTAAAAGTATCAGGTTTTTTTTTTTGGTTTTTTGTTTTTGTTTTTTAATTTTTAATCCAATTTAATATTTAAACCAATTTTTAATTGGTTAGATATATAATTTTTATAAATTATTTTCAGATTGGTGGATTATTTTTTCAAATTCATAGGCTTTTATCAGCATCAGGTTTTCAGTGATTAAACCGAAAAATCAGTTTATCTATTCATGAAATGATTTTTGATGAGGATAAAACGGTATTTTGAAGATTTTTAATGTACTGTTTTCATTGAACCCCTGAGCCTTCGAAAAACATCAAATGATTCAGATGAGGTTAGTTTAAGTTTTATTAAAACATATTAATTGTGAATTATAAATACCTAATTTTACAGCTTCATAATTAATTAAATAGTAGTAACTATGATTTTATTAACCCATATTAAAGTTATTTATAGATTATTTGAATTTTTAAGGACTAATAAACATTCCTTAGAACGTTTTACATCTTATAAGATAAATTTCAATAAACGAAAAATTCTTTAAAAAAGTGTTGAGATCTCGATAAAAAATTTTTTGTTCGGAATGTCATATTATCTCTTGTAGAAATCTAAAGCATAGTTCATTGAATCAATAGTTTTTTTGGAAGTTTTTATCAGGGTTGAATTTTACAATACATCACATAATGTTACTTAAAATATTAGATTGTTAAACAAAAATCTTTTATATTCTTCTAAAGGAAAAACAGAATACCTCAGCACCACATCATTTTTTTTTTACCAGAGAATTCAGTATTTTCCTTTAAAAAAAAAAAAAAAAATATAATATATATATATATATATATATATATATATATATATATATATATATTTTCCTTACCCTTTATTCATTTTTTTTTTTAATTTATTATTTTTTTTTACTCTCTCAATAGTAAAAGAATTAATAAAGATTAGTTAAACTTTTGATGGAAGTATGAGTATATTTTTATGCATTTCATATATAAATATGAAATGATTTTTGTTTTTTAATTTAAGTTTATAATGATAAAATTGTAATCAGCCCGAATGAATTAAATACGTGCGTAAATTCGTTAATTGTTCTATATATTTAATTTTTAATCATGTAATCAATGACAATTTTTTTTTTACTTTGTATGTTATAATTTTATTATTTAATTAAAAATTATATGTTTCCTTATTCTTAAAAATCGAAATCGTTCACTGTACAATATAAATGGAAATTTCAGGGTTGAAATTTGGCTTTCCTGTAATGTTTTATTCACCGGATAACGAAGACGTTTACATTTCCATACAATTACGGGTAATTGAATGCCTTCCAAAATAAGTTTCTGGAAGTCGTGCTTAAATTAGGCCAATTTGTTATAATTTTTTAAAAATAATTTAGATGCTATCAAACAAACTACCGAATGTTCTGACTCATTTATTACAAAAAATATTCTAAGTTATTCTTATATATAAAATAATGGAACAATTTATTTCTAGCTTTCAGACTTATAATAGAAGAAACCATTTCAACTCATACCAAGAATAGTAAAGCTCGTGATGATAGATCATTCGGAAGGAAAAGAATAAATCAAATAGACTACTACAGAAAATTTAAATGTTCAAATAGAATTTAATAAATATTAACATTTAGTTTTCAACTTTAGCCTTTAAATATCTATTATTTATTGAACTACATTTTACGCCTTAATTTTAATTTTCAAATCCATTTATTTTTTCAAGTATATAAAACTTTTATTTATAGAGCAGGTATAGAGAGAAATATATATTTATATACATAGTTTTGATATTAAACAGGATGATTTCAATATAAATTTTAAATAATTAAATTTTATAACTTAATTAGGTTTTCGATCTGCATGAAGCAGTTTATTTTTATTTTCTAATTAATTATTTTGAACCTTATTTCTTTGATTACTTTTAATATTTCGTTATATAAAGATTTATTTTTGCAAATGCACTGCAGGACAAAACCTGACATACAGGATACAAAATATAAGATGATGCTATGTTTTTGAGTTTATCATACAATATGGCAAACTTTTGAATAATTTTAAACTAACTTCAATAGGTATGATTAATGGTTTTAATTATTTTATTATAGTAATCGTTTAGTAATGCATTTATAACATCCAAATAAAATTTGGAAATAAATCGAATTTAATAAATGCTAAGAAAATGTATATTTTTAATTACACAATAATTAATAATTAATATTAAATAATTGCATTTAATTAAATAATAATAATACTTACACAATATTTAAATTTTGATTTTTATTTAACTACACAAATATGATGATAGCATTTCAACATAAATTTTTGATATTCCTTTCCAGAAAGCCAAAGTAAAAAACAAAGAATAATTGATTTTACTAACAATGGTTCTTTAAAGTTTTGTATTTGATGTGAAGATTTGGTATGACTTTTCAATTAAATTATTATTTTATTTTAAATACAGATGTACAAAATATTAAAGAACACTACACAATTAATTTGAATACAACTAATCATTATTATGAATAAATATTTATAACATATAATATGCTTAGTGATAAATAATAAAGTAAAATAAGTATAAAAGAACTTTTCTCTTTTTTTTTTTTTTTTTTTTTTTTATTGAAGAAATATTACAAGCTGCATATTTAAAGTGGAATAAATAATATGGATGTCGAAGGATCCATCTATACGATATGTGCAGTTAAATTGAATTAAAATAAAAAAAAATTATAAAAGGGCTAAGTAAATTTTATTGTTAAGCGGTTTTTTGGCGGTTTCAACCTCAAATAGGATATAAATTTATAATATGATTCATAAAATTATTCTACCAATGGCATAATATAACTGATTGATTAACATTTTATTATTGATATTTGTAACAACATAAAAACGATAGTAAAAATAAAAACAAATCAGTTAAAAATAAAATATCATTAGCTGATCATTCTCATGCATTAGAACACATCGTTGATTTAAATAATATCAAAACACCGAATTAAAAGAAAAACATTCAAAATTGGAAAATAATGGAAGGAATGTATTTAAAAACAATAAATTACAAAACTGGCACAGATAGGTTTCATTCTATATATATGCAAAGGTAATAAATAAATTAAACATATAAAAATTTTCAAGAAAGATTTCCGAGCCCAAAAATATAATAAAGCGGCAGTGAATAATTTTTGTTTTACTAATGAAAATTTAAATTTTGGATATTACACTTTACTCCTTTTTATTATTATTATTACGCCGGATAAATGGTAGTTTACTATATATCCAAAACAACTCGGCATGTGTTCTTTAAAAATACAGTTTCGATCCAGGTGGCCGAAAGTAGAAAAGAAAACAATTTTACAAATCACGGAAAAATGGTCTAAAAGATTTCGAAAAAAGGTCGCTCAAGCTGCAATTTTTTTTTACTTTTCTCACAAATCGTTCCTGCCACTGTTAGAAATAAAACTATAAGAAGAAAAAAAAAGTGTCTGAAATACTTAGCGGATAATTATTATGGAAGAAGGAGATAAAGAGGCGGAGAAGGAAGTAGGTATAGAAGGAACAAGGGAGTGTAGGAAGATTGGAATCTGTCGTTAAATAAGGTACATTATAGACTCCCCGTGTCCCGGGCAGACAACATACATAAAATACATTACCAAAGGACTACTTCTACCTTCTTCTTAATGCTATTTAATTAGAGATAAATAAATTTTTACCTGTCTACTCGCATCCCTTATCTGTTTTTACGTTTTGGATTCCTTTTAAGAAAATGTCACTCCTTTTCACCATGTCCCTTGTTATATTCTTATTTCACTTTTTCCCTTCTTTTATAAACCTATCTGCCCCGAGCCGCTCTTTGAAACGGAATGGAGAATAAATAAAAATGTAGGGCATAAATGTTAATTTTTAAAATGTTTAAATACCTCCTCGCCGTATATTTTCTTCTCTTATCTGATGTTTGTTTTTTTCTTCTTATTTCAGATCCCTCGCGGCTGTAAATTTAAGTCCAACATTGTAAGCCTTTTTATTTGAATAAACGCGGTATAATTTACAGGTATAAATTTGAAGTGACATTACGACGCCTGGTCATGAATTATATTTTTTAAGTATACATCGAGAAAAAAAATTGAAAGCAAATGGCTTTCAGATTGTATAATCGTGTTAAATGTATAAATTTCACTGCCTGATCTAAACCAGTATCATTTATTTAACATTTTTATCATTATCATTATTTAACATTTTTACAAGCTTATTCAAAAACGTTATTTTTAAAATTTTAATAATTGCATTTTTGTTATTTTTATATTTATTCGTAATCGGTTGTGTTAAAATATTCATTCAATTTACAATATCTGAAAAATTGTAATCCTATTATCATTAAATTGATATAAAAATTAAAAAATATGTGTATGTACATATATATACATACTGTTTTTTATTCTTAACACTTGATAGATAACAAATTAATTAATTAATTTTTAGATATTTATTATACTATATTTAAATTTCGTTTACAGGAGAACTTTTTTAAGTTTATATCATTAATATTTTTTTTAATTAATAAATTAAAAGCAGAATAAAGTATGATAATATAAATAAGTAAAGTACAAATAAATTCATACATTATGGTTTGTTTAAGAACAAAATTACGTGTATGTGTTTCTATAGTTTATATTCATATTTTACTACATTATAAGTTTATATAACTACATGTATGTTTATTTGTATAAAAATTATAATTCAATTTAATTACGCAATCTACTATACTATAATCTTTATCAAAAAAATATATATATGTATGGGTTTATATAATTAAAAATATCAATATTTGACTTTTTTTCGGTAAGAGTGTTCTAACGGTATTTTGTATTATCAAAGAATTTGAATGATCATGAGCAATAAAAGAAAATCTTGGTTATAAAAAATAATAAACCATGATTTATTTAGAATTATGATTTTCTATTTAAATCTTTATTAGGCTTCCAACTTTCGGTTTTTATGGTGTTTTTTTTTAAAACAATTTATTGGGATTTACAGCTGTAAAAAATATATACATCAAGTAAATGTGCTGTTAACTATTACAATAGCGTGACAAAACTTGAAAAGAACTACTCATCAATAGCACTTTAATAAAAATTCTATACTCGATCATCAGGAATAGTGTGGGAAGCAAGTTGAGAAATTAGGGGGTTTGAGTGGGTATGGAGCTTACTATGAAAGGATTGATATCTGGTTTGGGCTAAATCAGCAACGTATGGGACATTAAGGTGTTTATGGTTAAGTTTATTTGTGACAAAGTAAGGAGCATTAAGGATTTTGGATTGTAAGGATACGAGATGAATTGGATGGTTTAGTGGAGCCCCAAAGCTCAACTCCTTATGTCCAGATAGGTCTAATCACAGTCGTGTATTAGTCTTTTGTAATTAATTTGGAGCTTTGAACGTTTGTCTAATAAATGTTGAAGCATTCTGTGACGACGGGCAGTTTCTTGTCTTGTATGTGGATTCCACTTTCGGTTTTAAATCAGCCTTTCAAAATCATAATCTCGATATGAAGCAAAACAGTTTTTTTTTTTATCTATAGGTATATAAATAATTTTAAATGACTATTTATTATCAGAAGTTAACACATTCATATTAATGGGAAAAAAATATAATAAAATTTTAAAACAATGTTACAAAAAAAAAAATCATAATTTATCAAAGCATTCATTAGGCTTTATATGATAAATATATAAATTAGTCATAGAAATTCAAAAATAATAATGAATTCTTTGAAATATTTGGGATACCAGGCATAAAACGTTAGCCTGAATTAACAATTTTTTTGTGACAATGTTATATAGATAATTTTTAATTTTCTTCTTTTTTTTCCCTATTTAAAAATAGGAAAAAATATTATTATATATATTTGTAAATGTTTATTTTTTTTGGTATCTTCTGATGTAAAACTGTATTCACTGTACACCAGATATGATTTTATTTTCTTCCATGCAAATTTTATTCTTAAAGGATATTTTTCCAAGACAAAGTTTTCTTTCTATTATATTCTATTTAATTACTGCATAATTTTGTTTATTTTTACTTGCATTATCATTATAATAATAAATCAAGACCAAATATTAAAGAATCAAACACAACTGCTTCTCCTTACAGACCTTTGATATCGATCCATTTTTTGTCTGAGATAATAAAAAAAAATAGATCAATAACCCCCAAAGGGCTTAATGTGCTGGCGCCATGTTTAAAAAGGGAACCTCTCATGCCCACATGAAGGAACACATATGTAGCATTTTTTATGTTGCCTCAAGTAATTTATTACTAATACTCATACTACTAGTAGTATTTTCTAAAACGATTTACAAGCAGCCGTGACGTAAAAGTATGGATACCACAAATGGTAGTAGTTCGACAACGCTATAACTCACATGTTCAAGAACCGTTGACGTAACCATCAATGCATATAATCTACAGACACTTTAGAATTTATAGCATTTCAACAGATCTACTTGCTTTTTTTTTTTTTTTTTTTTATTTAGAAATAATGTGAAAATTAATGTAGTATATCTAAACAATATTGAAACTCCAGCAAACAAAAGTATTATAATTAAATCTTAAGTGATATGAATAACAATAGTAAAACTGCCAGTTTGAATGTTTTATTTAAATTTAAAAATAAAGTATAAAAAGTATATGTAACAAACGAACTGGAACAAATGAAGATGGTAAATATCATCTTACAATACATAATATTATTTTAAAAAATGTTAGATTATGTATATATTTGAAGGGCACTGGGGAATAAGGGACAAACTGCACTTTGATGACAAAATAAAACACTGTAGTCAAGTGTATTATTTTCGTGACCGTTAAACTATGATTAATTTTTTATCAATTATATTTATCAAATATTACATCGTTATATTTTGAATATATTTATTTAAATAAATATATTTATATCCATTTACTTACTCCTATTTTTTTTTATTTATTTTTTTTTTTTTAACATTAACGGATTTTTTTTTTTTGGGCAGTTTGCATATATGTATTCAATAATTTCTCATCCTCAATATGAAAATCTCTATTTCCATTATAATACATTCAACGGGTTCATTTGAATCGAAAGCGATCCCGACATTAATTGGGTTAGTACCCCACATATATTCCCTTCATTCTAATTGGCTGTACTAATTCCGACTGTCAGCCAACCGCTCTGGGCATTGTTAAATCCATAAATTACTCAAGCTTTTAATGTGGTAATGTCGCATTAAAAATGCACATACTAAGCGCTCCTGGGTGTCGCTCCGTGAAATACAGCAGTTTGGTTATAACTGCTTCTCTTGATAACTTGACTTAACTAATCAATTATAAATTCCCGCCAAAAAAAAAGAAATCCAAAACGTATCCTGTTCCAGAAATCTTCGCTGTAGACCGTTACGACACCCACAGTGCTACCAGTGTCTAGACAGAGTAAAATTATTGTATGGTCTCCTAAATTTACCATCTTGAGCCTATCGGACATTGGGTTCTGAAAGGAATCTCCTCTAAATCAGGAGGACATGTATGTGACAGGATCTGGGTGACAGTTCTCTGAAAAGGATTAAGGGAATAAATGGAGGAAAATAATAAAAGAAAGAAAAAGAAAATCCTGTTTTTGAATAAGACATCTATAAATCGGGAAGGCTGTGAATGTATTCATTATGCTTCCAGGATATGGGGAAAAAATTAAAATTTTGAAAATATATATATATTTGGAAGCTGATTTATTGAGAACATCCATGGAATGATTTACAGCTTTATTTACACTAATCGAATATTAGTCACATTATTCCTATTCAGATTAGATGACATTCCAGTATTATATATTTCATTAATTAATTAATAGTATATCTATTATTATACCTACTAAGTAAAATATATTTTTTATCCAATTGTTTTATTAAACAAGCTACTCTCTCAGGGGAAATGAGAGCAATATGGATAAAAATGAATCCATTCATATAATACGTACAATGAAAATAAATGAAAATAAGATAATAATAAACAAAAAAAAAAAAATAAACGAAAATACAAACCTTCTAACTATACATCATACAAAATATCATAAAAAACAATATAATACAAGTTAGAAACTATAAATAAATGGGTTAGTAAGAATGATTTATATAGCGATCAAACCTGCTTTAAAACTATGTAATTTACTAAAAAAATCATTAATTACAGATAAACTTATATAATAATTTAATTTTCAGTTATGATTTTATAACAGTTTAATTTGTAGATGTATATATTAAAATCTAATCATGATATTGAGTCATTCTGCACATATGTACTTTCACTAAAGTAATGTTTCGAAATAAAATAAACGATTTATTTTATGATTATATTTTAATTTTTTGATTTTAATGTCAACAACAATCAGTTAGCACTGATATTTAGATTTTTTAAAAATTAATGCTTTCTCCAGCAAGATTAAAAACAATTTAAGTTATCTCAGAGAAACCTTAAACCAAGAAACCTGATAGATTGTAAAAAGGTTAAGTAAATAATTCTTAAATAAACTAAGGTATTCGTTTAATTTCTGTGTTAAAAAATCGATTGAGTATGTTTTAAAAATCAAAATTAAATAAACATTAATTTAAAATGTGATAAGGTATCGGAATCGTGGATGGATTTTCGACATGTTTAATATATTTTTAAAAGTTATTTTCATATTTACATTCAAAAATTACAACACATATTTAAAATCCAACAATGTAATCATTTAAATAAAAAAAAAATTAGGGTTTATATATCGAATGTATTTGTTTTTTGCTTAATATTTAATCTTTTTTTTTTTTTTTTGCTGAAACATATTAATGTTTTTCTATTTTGTTTTCTCTAATATTATTTTTTAAATTTATTTTGAGTTACAATTATTTTAATATTTTCTCTATCAATAAATCATTTTTTTAAATTTTAAAATAGATATATCACTGATTTATGGAAACACTAACAATCACCCAATCTATCGCTTTAAGCCATTGAAAGGAAAAAGAAAAAAGTGACTGTGTTTGTATCCAATGCACGAGGCACATCCAAATCCTTTCTACTCCACAGATGTTTCATATTTTTTCTTCCTTTTTCGATAGGTGTGGCCATCTTTTTTAAAAATAGCCGCCTACAAAATCGGATGTGGTCGACGTCATATTGGGAATCGGCTTCAAGTAGTCGGGTTTTTTTGTCTCTCAAAGGCCATGTGGCTAGTTTTCCCATGAGACACTAAACAGCCCATTTGAGAAGTCGTAGGCCGTTGTATATATTTAAAAAATTAAAACTCAAATAAACACAAACGTTAAACGGCTAACGGTAACTTTGTGTAGGGGTGGCGGCAGATTTTATGGTCAACTTTATATACGAGAGAAGGTGGAAAAAATAATAGACTTATTATAAATCATCTGTTAATTACGTAAATCGGTAATATATTATAATTTACAAAGCATTATCCTTTACCTAAAATTTTGAAGTTATGTTCTGTAAACAGTAAAGAATGAATAAATATGTAAATTAATATGCCCACTCAATAAAATTTTAATTTATATATAAAAATAAATTAGATTCAAAATTTGATTCCAACCTATCCAGACAGTTAAGACGAATTTATACATATTTAATTATTACAATAAATAACTTCATAACCATACATGTATTTTAGGACATAATAATTCTGATTGCATCGGAAAAGGAAAGAAAATTGAACCTAAAACCTAAACAACCTGTTATTTTCTGCGGAAGAAGTGTAGAAACATGGAAGACTTGATCAAACTTAGGAGGCAGGAGAGTAAGAAAATTTATAAAAAAAAAATAACAAACATATAAAAATAAATAGTTTTTTTTTTACTATTAACTAAAGATTTTCGAAAAATTCGAACCCAAGTCTCTACTTCTCTAGCGTGGTGCCTTATCTCTTCAAAATAAAAAATATATTAAAAAAATATTTATCAACAACTAATAATTACTTCATAATTTATATAAAAATAAATAGTTAGTTATTTTTTACTATTAACTAGAGATATTTTGAAAAAGTAAACTTGTCAGTTTATATTCCGTCTATAAAACCACTTCATCTGTAAATAAACTCAACCTGTAAACTAAAGTAAATATTACTGAACTATTATAATTAGTAAATATCAGTTATTATAATAAAATATGATATGACTGCTTAAAACGCTAAATGAATAATCATTAACATTCAAAAGCTTTGTTATATCTATTAAAGATTATCTAAAAAAAAAAAAAAAAAAAAAAAATACAAAAAAAAAAAAAAAAAAAAAAAAAAAAAAAAAATTAAAAATCAAACATTTTTACAAGCCTAACTTTTATACTTATTTATAAATATTTACTACGGTTTAAAATAAATACATTTAGTAAATTTTGGTGGAAATAATTACTATAACGTGTCACTAACTTGTAAAATTCTACCTATAGACAGCATTTATGTTAATAACAAACTGATATAAAAGATATATTCATTTTATACTCATCAGATAAAATTTAAAAAAAATATCCTCAATCAATGAGGTATTCAAAGTTTAAAAATCAATAATGTAAGTAATGGTTGAAAAAAAATAACAATTTCGTATTAAATTTATTAAATTACGTTAATGTTTATAGATGAAGTAATGTTCATTTTTATATATTCTATGTGAAATAATCAGTGCATTATGGTAAAATGAAATTAATTATTTCAATACTACTGTGTATATGTCTTCATAAAATATTATAATAATTGAAAAAACCATGGCAAGACGAACTTATAAATGTGTACATCTTACTAAAGTTTTTATACGGTGTTGAATGTTCCATTCTCTCCAGTATACTCCATGAGTATACTAGAGTGATTTAGATGAATACTTTATTTTTATTAATTATAACATTGAAGTATATTACCTAACACATACCTACCGATGTTTCATGTATACCTATTTTTAACACAATTTTTCAATAAAAATAATAAGAGTCGATATTGAACAGTTTCGATATATTTTTTAATAAAGGTATTAAAGTCAAAGAGCAAAGTAATGAAATGTGTTTCCAAAAACTTTTGTCAAAACGTTGGAAAATGGTTATTTGACCTTCCATGGTAGGTTTAGTGTTAATATAAATTATGGATTCTAAAAACTTATTACTCTATAATAATAAGAGAACAATGAGTAATTTGCATTTAGGATACTTTTGAATAATTCTTCTGCTCCGTGGAACATTAACTGGTAATCTTTCATTCCTGATCCATCGTTTATATTCTTCGTTTCTGCTTCTTCTATTTTTTTTTTATCAATTTATTGAAATTTACAACTGTGTAAATATACATTAAGTAAATGTGTTAAAAACGTTTACAGTAACATGCCAAAACTTGAAAAGAACTACTCATCAGTAGCACATCAATAAAAAATCTACACAAGAAGATCTCTAGGCCATCTTCTTTTTAGTCGCCTCGGAGGATTATTGGGTAGCAAGTTGAAAAACTAGTGGATTTGAATGATTATGGAGCTTACAGTGAAAGGATAGGTATCTGCTTTGAGCTAAATCAGCAACATATAGAAAGGTCTTTATGGATAAGATTATTACTGACTATTTTTCTTTTTTATTAATTTAGTTTATAAATAAGTATATCGTATTGGACATGAATAGGAAAGGAGAAATGGAGGAAATGAGAAAGACTGAGAGAAAAATCATAAGAACGATATTAGGGCCGAATAAGATGGACGAGGGATATGGTATAGGCTAAGAAGCAGACAGGAGATTGAAGAAATATCAAATATAATTCATGACATGAAGAAAAGTTGAGATTCTTTGGTCACATCAAGAGGATAGACAACGCACATCTAACTAAACGGAATATGGAATAGACAGAGAAGTTCAAGAATATGGATAACTGAAGTAAAGAAGGATCTTAGGGAAGCTCGAATAACAGAGAGATAAAACAAATAGAGCGCAATTCAGACATAAGGTAGAAAAATGGGAAGTCTGTTCGATAAAAAAGAAAATGAAACAGGAACCAAATGGTCGCAGGATAGGAAGAAAGCACACAGCGAAAAAATGAAAGAAATATGGCCAGTCAAAAAGGCTCAAAAGAAGTGAATGCTTCGCATAGTCTTCACAAGCTCATTCGCATAAAGTAAAGTAAGTAAATTTATCGTTATAATATTTATAGTTAGTCTTTTTAAAATAAAGCAAAAATTAAAAACCAAATGTCTAGTAAAAATGACCATGTTATGTTCAATTAATTCTTACAGATAGGTATTCATCAGTTCTTAAAGAGTTGACACTGTAGACATAGGATATCTCATTAAAGAAAGGAAAATTACGGAACGCATTAGCATCAACTACAAATGTAAATATGAAAGAAGAGATTGAGGAGGCAATTTGGGATGATTGTCCCGACAAAGCCCTCGGCAATTCGTTGAGCTGACGAGAACTGACGAGAACTGCTGATGACCAGGTTCCTCAGGCGAGGGAGAAAATTGAATTCGTTCCCTGAGCTAATAAGATTGAATTTTTTCGCCGCAGGGGCCACAACATTGTCGACGATCCTCCGCTTATTATTCACTTTCCATAGATAAGGAGAGGGAAATCCCGAGGACCAGGACCTAATCTCGCTGCCTATCAGATCTTGCCCCAGGAAAACCCCTCCTCCACCCGCTTTCCATGAATCCTTAATTCGGGCGAACCCTCCCGGTTTCCAATTTTCACGCTGAGTGGGTGGGGGCGGTTTCCCTGATGTTCACATCCGCCCTTCATCAGCCCTCCCCGATGATGTCCGCCCTTGTTCTCTTCGCTTCTGCAATAATTTACTTCCAGCTCAATCTTTTCTTGTCTCCCTCCTCTTTTCCAGCAATTGCTTTCGGTTAAGTAAACAGGCATTACTACCTTATTCTACAAAGAAATATTTGTCTCAATAATATGAGGACAAAAAAGTACGTTTTGGCCATATATGTATCGACGTGGTTAACATCAGTAATTGGTTCCGAATCCTCTAACCTTACGAACGTTTCCAGTTCTCTCAAAAACATTATACCCATTAAGGTAATTAAATAAATTAAAAAGCCTAGAGAACCCGAAGGTTCGATACCGACACCACCAACCATTAACCACACATCTCCGTCTAACCTACTCCCTCAAAATCCAAACACCTCCAAGATCAACCTGGCGCAATCCTACCATCTTAACCTTGGTCTGCCACTCGCTCGTTTACCCGACGGCTCAAAACTAACAGCCAACAATTTTAAATGCTCATTTTAACTGTCGCGCTGCTGTTACCTAAACTAGAAGAGTCCAAGGAAACTTTAAATTATAAAAAAAAAAATTAATATTTTTATTGATTAACAAACAGTTGAAATATGATGATGAAAATAATGAAAAAGTTCCGAGTAAAAGAAAAAAAATTAACTATATCGAAAGAAATCCTAAAAGAGTATGACTTATAAATTAATATAAATGGTTTAAGTATATGAAAATAAATTTTATTACCATATCATATCCTTTTATTAATTATACAAAGGATAATCAATTGAATTTTAAAATGATAATAACTATAAACGACTATATTATTTTTTTTTATATATAAACTATTAAAAAATTAATAATAATCGTTTTTAGAAAAAATCATTTATTGGATTGATTCCAAGAATAAAATTAAAGAGGACAAACGAACTATGTTATTCAAACTTTTTACGACATTGTTTTATTTTATTTTGATGTTATTTGTTTAATTTAAAAATTCACTATTTTAATTGTTATTGGTTGCAAAATAGATAATTTCAGTATGAATAAATTATTCGACATAGTTTTTTTTTATTATCACTTAAAACTGTGGTCTAATTGTAAATGAGAATTTCACGTTTATTTATTATACTTTATTTATTTATTATATTTATTTTTATTCTTTTTTATTTTATTTTTTAAGTACTTAATATTAAACTGGTGAAGTTTTTGAAACAAACAGCAAGATTAAAACGTTATAAATATTTCAGAAACCAAAGGAATGGACGAAACATTTGAAGATGTTTGGGAAAGTTAGCTGATCAAGTTAATGAGTAGCTGTTTTAATTCTAAATCAATTATTTGTATATATATATATATATATATATATATATATATATATATATATATATATATATATATATATATGTATATATATAATTAACTATGATAGACAATTTTTTAAGGCTTATAAATTTTTTTCACAAAATAATATTTTTAAAAATATAAAAATCTTAAATAGGTATTCACAAGATCAGTTGAATTATTTAAAATTTGTTTTAAAAATAAAATCAGCGCACTTAGACGAATTACATAACCTGTGCTTCAATTTAATTTAAACTACTTTACAATTTGTGATATATGAATTTATTTAAAAAAAAAAAAATTTATAACACTATTTATTTTTTTTTTTTTTTAAATTAATTTCTGTTGGAACGGAAGGAGTTCCTGAAACAATGATCAAGAATAAAATGCTATACAACTGCAAGGAACTGCAAGAAATGGACTGAACATTCAAAGAACGATTGGAAAACATGGCTGATGAAGTTTGTTCAAATCGGCCATTACTTGGAGTGCTACCTATTGGTCGAAGGGTCCCGGGTCATGGCGGGATCTTGAAGGGTTCATGGTTCTTGTGTCCCTCCTTACTATTCAGCCAATAATAGTTTAAAATTGCAATGATTTGGCGAGTAACACAGTTATTAATTATAAAAATAAGAAGACATAATAATTAAAAATAATATAATTTATAATGACATTAACAATCCATTAAAATCTTATATTAAAATATGGGCCTAATAATAAAATATAAAATCAATAATATTCCCCTACAAATTAATTCACATTGTGTTTAATTTTAACTATCCTTTTAAAGTCAACTTATTAATCAATTGTCACAGTCAATACCTCTAAAATTTTATTATATTGTTCCTCAATTTCTACAGTTATTTTTTTTTTTTTAATTATCTTTTAGGTTGTATTACTTTAAATTAATTTTTTAAGAGCAATGACTACTGTATATTTACTTATTGGATCAATTAGCTGATTGAATGAGTTAATTAGTTGAGTATATTCAAAATAAATAAACAATTAATATCTAATTGAAAACAAAAAAACAAACGGCCATTTCTTAATTGAATTGATTGTCTAAACACAGATAATTAGCTCAATTAATTTAATTAGACATTTAATCATAACTAGTTCATACAAATATTATTTCACAATATAAATAATACGAATTGCCTATAAATTTATCCATTCCGTTAACATTTAATTGTCAATCACACCTACTGTAGTGACTACATTTAATTTGTTAATTCGTGTTTTATAGTTGTCCCGTTATGAATGAGGCGAGAGAGAAGCACTAGGATCGCCTGGAGCACTGCTTAACCCCTTACATGGGGTCGGGTTCTTAGTCTGAGTATAAATATCAGTGAGTATTATCATACATTATATTTTTATTTTTTATTGAATCAATTTATTTACGATTATACCATATCATGTGTATTATATCATAATTTTATTGATTTATTATTATTTTTATTCCTTGTAAATAAGACACAAATGAGTACTTTATTGGGTTATTACTTGTCAAAGTTTTCTTTTAATAAAAGAATAATAAAAATTTCCTAATGTATTTTAACTAATTGTAAGTAAAAAATATTTTTGGTCGGTCTAAGTTGTTAAGGTAACTCTTCTGAAAGAAATGAGAACAAAAGTCTTAGCTTTTGTTTATCAGTTGTTGTTGTTTTTTTGTTTTTTTTTTAATGTAGAAATATATATTATATCCATGGATATCATGAAGAAGTTGAAAATTCTAAATCGTAAAAATAAATAAGTCAAAAAACGTTTCTGTAGGACACCAATATTTTTGGATCGCTTTTCAAAGATCCTGTAATTACCGTACACATAATAATTGCACCAAAATGGATGCTTTAAGGCCTTATAAAAAGCGCAATCAATAGTACATATAAAAAATTGAGCTTTGAAGGAACAAAATCAGTTTTAAGGTAATTTGAATATTGACTTCTTTATGAGAACTACCGATATAATATGATGTATGTTGAGGTTTATTGTAGTTCATTCGAGTTTTTCGACACATTTTGACTGTCAAGCAACTTGGATGAATATCAAGTAAGTGTGTGTGTGATGAGCTTAAGTACAGAGGCTTCGCCAGTTCGGCTAAGACGGAACTAAAGCTCTAAAAAGGAAGGGATTAAGTTGGATTTCAGATCTTAGTGCTTATACCAAGCGTCTGTGCTAGTAACCAGTGGGGACCGGGTGAAAGCTCTGAAGCCACAGATATTCCAAATTTCGAAAATATCTACATTTTCACTATAAATCTCAAAACCATTGCCGTGTTAACCAGTGTGGAGCTAGATAAAAATCATGATGACTTAAATAGTATTGAATCAACGACAAAGAGAATATTAAGGTCATAAGTAAGGTTTTGGTTGAGATTATAGAGACTATGTTAAACTGCTCAAAATAAATCTGTGTTAGGCAAATAAAATATTTTGAACAAAACAGAAAAAGATGTTCTTAATATGCTACAAGTGAATATATTAAAGAAAATGTAATCTTAGTAATATTTTGTATCATTTTACATTTTATTTTTTTCTTACCCGTCCTTAAATCACTAATACCCGGCTAAACTTTGTGGCATCTTAAGTATTTTACGACTGGTTCGGACATCGGTAGCCGTAAAACCATCAAACCTTCAGCCCTACAGGCCAACATCACCGAAAACAGATCAAACACTTAATGCGAGTATTCCACAGTGGCATCTACAGCATGCAGCTGTCTCGGCGAATAGCGACAGTAAAACCCGTTTATTACTGGCGTTTAGGCAATCCGTTTAGATTTTTATTGGACCATCAAACGTTGCCGAAACACTACTGGAAAAAAATAAAACACTTTAGTAAAAAATGGAGGAGCTATGTAATTTGTTGTTGGCCCATTCGTCTCAAAGAAAAAAAAAATATTACTGATGTGTAAACGTCTCGAGATTTATGAGTGTTATCAGAGGCAAAGATTATCCCGGCCTGATAAGCGGTAACTCCAAGGTCGGCACTAAAACATTTTATAGTGAGCAATAAGAATTAAACTAACGTTTATTGCTCAATTAATAAGGAATAAAGTTGTGAGGGACTGATGCGGTTCCTGACTCACTTTCTCCTTTTATTGAGCTTGTATCACCACTTTCTTACAACTCCAGTGTTGCCTTGATTTACGATCTACGGGACTCAATAAAAGTTTACGAGAGCACACCTCCACCCATTCATGGCGGGTGGCTAACCATGTTCCATTGTCAGGTAGCCACTTCTCACTGCACTTCCTATTATAAATGATTCAGCAATTTAATAAAATTTATAGATTTATTGTATGCCAATTATACTTATATACACATTAGCTATATCATTCATCAACTACTTCACTCTTACTGTATTTAAAATTTGGATTAGGGCTCAACTTAATACTACTGATATTTATATAGATCTTATATTAACTAAAAAAAAAAAAAAAAAAAAAAAATTAATTATTATGAAATAAATACATATAACCAAATGTGTTAGTACATGGCTCCGGAAAGTAAATAAATAAATTAAAATAAATAAGTTATATTTAAAACTTTTTTTTTTTAAATAAAAAATCTAAATTAATTGTAAAACAATCACAATGTAACATAAATAATATTTGAAGGAAAATATTCACCTGTTAAGTATTTATATAAAGTTTTTTTAAAAATAATAAAATTACCGATTTAAATATCTAAGAAAAGAAAATGAAAACTTTTACAGTTTTCATTCTTAAGCCAAAATTATTGTAGTCAAAATTTTAAAACATCTTACTTCATTGCCAACAATGTTTTCTAAAATATTTTATTATAATGATATTTGTATTATTTTTTTATATATATACAATTACAATATTAACTTTTAAATATTGAATTTAAAAAAAAAAAAAGTTCGAAAAACTACATGACTTATAACTTCAATATCGTAGAAATAAAATTGTGTTTGCTTTATTAATGTTTACTAAACCTAACAGAACATAAATTATGTTTTTTTTTTTTTTTTTTTATTTATTTCAATATAAAATTGAAAAATTGAACATTTTTAGAATTTTAAAAATGAACAACAGCAAATAATATACTTTTTTTTTTTCTATTCAGCAAGGTGTCAACTAAATATAATTATGACCAAACCAAAAATAATTTTTATATATATTTCTATAAACCAATTCGGCTTTGATTCCGTACAAAGCGGTGACACGGATATCCTAAATAAATCATTATGTTACTTTAAACTGACCACTACAAATCATTTAAAAAATGATAATAATATTATTATTGTTACTAAAAAAGATAAAGCTCTTTCTGGGACTAGGTCCGTTAAGAATAATACTGTGAAAAAAATAAAAATCATATCTGATGAAGAAACTATTTTAATCTTAGGAAATTGAGAAATTAAAACAATGCACTAATACATAACGACTATACTTTTAAATTAATGTGTTTTGGGTAAGATATATTTTTTCTATTAAGTTATAACATCATTAATACAATTAAAAATAATTAATACATACTACACAATTTTCAAAAAATATTTTTGCGGTCTTTAATGAGAGGGTATTTTTTATCAAAGTTTGTTTAGGGATTAAAAAGAATTTATTTATTTTTTTAATATACATTAAATGAACATCACTCTAAGTATGTAGCGATGTAACTAGTTTTTACATAGAAAAACGGCGGTGGTTTTTTTTATCAGAGTGCAGAATAATTATATTTTTATATCTTTTAAATTACATTTAAGATTTATATTTATTTTTATAATTCATACATATATTTACATATTCTATTCGTAAAATGATAATAAGATATATAGAAATAGATTATACGCTTTACATGTTATAAAGTTATTATTTTTAAATAAATAAATAGTTTCATTTAGGGTATATATTAACCTATTCCTAATACAAAATTATAAAAAATATAATACATAATATTTAAGATTTTTTTAAAAATAAAACTGTGAGTTCGATTTGAAGGTTTTAAATGATATACAACATGGTAGTTGAATTTTAATTATTGTAATAGTTAAGTAAATTTATAATAAGGGGAACAATTATAGACAGCATTATCACCTACGCCGTAAATATTTCGGGTTTGAGGTATTTAGACGATTCAGAAAAAATAAACACTAATTTCTATAAATAGTTATTCATTTTGTCCAGATCTGCACCAAATTGGCTTGTGAGGCTTGAGACTATTCATGCTAGTCGGTTGGAAAATAGATTTAAATTACTTTAAAAACATAGCTGAAACGAATGATGATAGACTTCCAAAGTTATTCAAGTAGAAATGCTAATTTTAAGTATAATTGGTGTCTACAAGTAAAGAATTTATTGGATAAAATCGGAGAAGACAAAATAGTTTTTGAATCAATATAGTTAAATTCAAAGAAAGAAGCTATGATGTATTAGAAAAATACAAAATGTATCTATTAAATTTAGACCCAAATTTAATTCTCTAGCCAGCAATCGAATTTTAGCACATTCTTCAATAGCGTTAATCCAACCAGTTCCACCCGTGTTTACATTAATATACAGCTAAATATTATCCTAACTAGAATTGTTGCACATTTAAGAACTACAGGAAAACATATAATAACAATAATCACTCCAGATAAAATCACACAAATTAATCCACAGGAAATCTGAATGGTTTGCAATATGAAAACTAATGAAGAACTATTTTGTATATATCAAATTTTGTTCAGGGATGTTAACAGAATTTTTTTTTTTTTTTTTTTAAATATACTTTAACTGAACATCACTCTAGGTATTTAGCGATGTAACTAGTTTTTAAATAGAAAAAAGGCGGTGGTTTTTTCTATCTGACAATGAGTACAGAATAATTATGTTTTTTTTCTTCTAAACTACATCTTTAATTTATTTTAATTTTTAATATGCATACATATATTTAAATATTCAATTTGTAAAATAATTAAGGGTTGTAACTAATTATTTAGTTTAAATTAAGATGCAAAGAAATAGTTTGTAAGGTTTACATGTCACAAAGTTTTTATTTTTAAATAAATAGTTTCATTTAGGGTATATATTAACCTATCCCTCATACATAATTATACAAAATATAAAACATAATATTTTTTTTTTTTTTTTTAACTATTTATTAATATTTACAACTGTACATTAATATACATCAAGTAAATTTGAAGAAATGATTATAATGACATGCAAATCACTTGTGAAGAACTACTCACTAGTAGCACTTCAAAAAATGTTCTAAACTAGAAGGTCTCTTGGCCATCTTCTTTTCAGACGCCTCGGTGGGTTATCAGGTATCGAATGAGAAGCAAGTTGAGAGACTAATGGATTCGTGTGGGAGTGCAGTTTAATATGAAAGGATTGGTATCTGGTTTGGGCTAAATCAGCAACATATGGAGCATTGAGGTCTTTATGGATAAGTTTATTCGTGACAAAGTAAGGAGCATTAAGGATTTTTCGAAGGATTTTGGAGGTAGTTGAATTTTAATTATAGTAATAATAGTTAAGGTTATTCGGTTTGCCCAGATCTGCACCAAATTGGCTTGTGAGACTTGAGAATATCCATGCTAGTTGGTTGGAAAATAGATTTAAATTACTTTAAAAACATAGGCGAAACGAATGATGATAGACTTCCAAAGTGATTTTAGTAGAAATGCTAATTCTAAGTATAATTTTAATGGCATTGTAACATTTTTTTTTTTCTTCACAGGACAATTCACAACCGCGATCCCTGACCTAATCCCGGCATTGAAACGATGGGTTGGCTGTGGTAACGATTTAAAGACACTCGGAGCAAGTCCGGGTTGTTTCAACTTTACGGCCTATAACTCCAAGATGGCCACTTACCGTACGGCTCCTGTCTCGACTGTTATCAGCTTATCTTCTCTGCGAATATTGTACGTTTTTTTCTCTTATTTATTGAACTTTTGAAGTGATTTTTTTTGAAAAAATTATTTTTTGTAAAATCAACTTACTGGAAACCTTGCCTATGAGCAACTCTTCCTATGTATTATAATCTCTCTGATGGCATCTTAAATACCCAAAACATATTTCAAATTTCTTTATATAGTAAAATGATCCATTAAAACCTGCAGTTCTATTAATATAAATAGAGTTTTAATTAATTTCAACTAAATTAAATAACTTCAACTAAATACTTTAGCTCATCTAAAAATGTTATGATGAGAAAAATAAATAATAACAAAATTCATATTTACTTTTCTGAGACCTTTATTACATCTGGGTAACAGTAACTAGTGAAAGATTAAAATATGTGGATTAGAGAAACGTATGTTTTTATTTAATTGAAATTTTAAAAATAACAAAATAAACATACTTTCAGTAAAATTCATCCGAAAAAACATTCATTGCACGATTTATGAATCGTGTGTGTACTTTAAAAATACCATCTCTTTAGTAAGTCAATATACCTTTAATAATAACTACATTATGTTCTCTTTAAAAATTTTAATTGAGAATTAAAGTTATGTTTTTATGATACAGTATTGCATTATTAGGGCGAATTAATGTATTTTTCTTTTTTAAAAACTCTTTGCTCCTTCCTCTTCATTGTATAATTCAAACATTTTAAAAAGATTCCTCTTGGTTACTTTATTAATAGTCCAGTCATTTTAAGGCCCAATCTGCGAAAAACATTTCTAGTGAGCTGAACTTTTGTATACACTATTATTACGGCATTTTAATGAATATGTGAAAAATTCGACATTGATTTCGTGCCGGCTAAAAAAGTTATTAAGGTAAGAAGGTAGCAAAAATCAGTTTCCTGCTAATATCTCGCAACCTTTTGCTTGGCGGTCAGTTGAGCTCATAACATAAATTGTTCATCGTGTAATTATCTACAAAAAATACGTGTTGCGTTTCTCTGTAAGATCGACCGTTTTTTGAGCATAGAGCTGAAAAAGCGACTAACTTGCGGCAAGTCACTTTTCCGCGAAAACATGTTTTTTGCTACTCTTTTGTCTTTAACTCCAAAAATATTTGTCTGACCTAAAGTATGTTTTTTTCATCTGTAAGCTGGGTAATTTACCGTCAGGGCTTATATATGAAGTTTTGATCAAGTCCCTTAAAACATTCATGCCAGAGCATTCTGAGAATCCCGTACGTTTCTGAAATCCTTATTTTTTTGGCGCATTTCATTCCGAATTCCTTTGTTTTCATCTCAACGGGTGTGTTAATTTACTATCAGATCCTATATATCAAATTTTAATTAATTCCATGCCAGCACACTAAAAACTGCAAACTGTTGTAAAATCCTAGATTTTTTTTTAGCATATTTCCTCTATAACTCCTAAACAATTTGTCCTATCTCAAATTTCTTTTTTAAACCTTAAAGATGGTTAAATTTCATATTAGACCCTATACATCAAATTTTAATTAGTTCCGTGAAACAACCACGCTAGCACGCTAAATGTATATGTTTTGGTAAACATGGCAGTTCCTATCTGTTCAGTGGGATTAAAAATAAATACCATATATTAAAATCAAATTATAAGTATATAATTTGTGTATCAATCAAATTACTTAAAAACCGTTCAAAAATATAATTATAAAATCATTGGAGGGGCTATTCTAAACTAGGCCCTTACATTTTTGTATTTAATTTATTTAAAATTATAATAAATTACATAGAATAATGGATTGTATAACTAAAAAAAAAAAATTAAATAAAACTATCATTAGTTTAACAAGTATTAAAATTATTAATACATTTTTTATCTTATTTACAGGTCACTTCAAGGAACTTCTTGTTTTAGAAAATAAAGAAGTAAACAATATGTACTTATGAAGAAAATATTTAGTGAAAATTATCAACAAAAAACCTCTTTTTTTTATTCGGAGCAAAATGTTAAAATACCATGAACTATAGATCATTTTTCTTATTTATTTTGTATTTTTTTTTTTTTTATTAATTTATTATTTTTTAAGCAATGTAATCTGAGTTTATTAAATAAAAATGAATTAACATATCCCTAAACGCTATATAACTAAGGTAAGTAATTTTGTTTATTATTTAAAAATTAATATTAGAAACATAATGCTCTATTAAACAATAAAATGATACAGTCATATTTAAATAACTATATTCATTGGGATTTAAATTTTTCGAAAGATTTTAATTTGAACTATTTCTACAACAATGGCAGGGTGTTCTAACAAAAATGTAGTCGGAAGACAACCTATCGGATCCACACACAACTCAGATGGCCACGCCCCTAGTCTCTTGTTTCTATCAGGAAAATATTGTACATATTTTCTCTTCTATCCACTCTTATTAAATTAAACATATTAAAATATATGGTTCTGAGTATTATAAATAATATGGTTATAAAAAATACATACTGAAATTAATTATTTTCACGAATTCAATTTTAACCTCTAAACATTAAAACTATTGTTCTGTACATTGCCCATTACTTGAAAATCTAAAACACATATTTATTACAAGAAGTTCATTCGACAAGTAGTACATAAAATAAAAAAAAAAACAAATAAATAGTTACATTATATAAATTTTTAATACTAGTTTTTTAAATGATTTCTTCTAAACTGGGTTTTGTTAATCTAAATTTTATTGAACCTTGTCCCAACATTTTTTGAGATATAATTAAATATTGAAAAATTCAACAAAACTAAAACCGAAAAACATATTTACCAATTTATTTATTAGACCTATAAGAATTTTATTTATTTTTCGATAATGAGTATTTATAACTTTATAATAATTATAGTCTTAAAGTTTCTCCTTTTTTCAAGATTTTTATTCAGTATTCATCATCATTTGAATGAGTCCGCCGATAAACGTTCTAAGCGACAAACATAAAATTTTGAGTAATCAGTGAAAGAAAATCATAATCTAGAGTTATTGTTAGTTTTGTAAGTTAGATTGTATTTTTACATATTAAGTTGTTATATTTACATGTATAATGACATAATGGAAACTATATCATACTAAGACCTACTATTATACATTTTAAAACCTTTAAAATCGCCATTAAATTTTAGTCGCTTAGAACGTTTTTTGGCGGACCCATTCATTAAATATTCAAGTAATCAATCAATGAACACAGATTTGTGAAAAAAGACAATAAAATAGTTTTAATTATATTGTTAAATAATTTGTAGATGTGATAAAATGCTCTATAAATAACTGAATGGTGAAGCGAATAACAACTTACAATTTTTTTTATTTATCAATATTTTCAACTGTTTAAATTATATACATTTAATAAATTTGTAAAAATATATTACAATGACAAGTAAATAGCTCGTAATGAACTACTTAGAAGCACTGACTTACAAATATAAAAAAAATTAAAAAATAGCAGTATAAAAAGTTATTTTATTTAAGTAGCGAATAGTAATTGTAAACATTACTTATTTAGTTTTTTATTTGTTAAAAAAAATAAAAATACTATTCCGTAGAATGCATTAATAATTTCAGTATTTTAAATTTAAAATTAATCTTCAAGAGTTGCAGCATGTCTTGGGAATTAACATATTCTTTTGTCCATTAAATTTTGCTTAGTACAAAGAATAATCAATAAATGTGTATAAAGTTTATAAATATGGTTATTTTTTTTTAATGTAACGAATAATATTCACAAACAAATGTGATCAATAAAGGTTCTAGTTATTCCTTATCTTTAACATGGTTTTGAATCTTGCATACAACTTTTTCTTTATTATAAATATTCAAATACTTTGTGAGGATTAATTCAAACTCATTATGCTTGGTATATATTATTGCTATTATTATTATTATTTTTGCTGAAGTAAATAAAAGGGTTACAATTTACAAAGACTCTAATGTCCTGCCATTAACTTGATACGAGACAGATGTTATAGCACGTTTCATATTTCTTGGCAGCGAACCAGAAACTATGACAGAAGGAACAACAAAAATAGAAACCAGGTCAATCACGAGCAGACTGAATAGTAATTATTACTACAGATTCGTCCTTTCTTATTTATGAATCAAAAGAATCACTAAAAATATCTCGTAAGGAAGAGAACACAGAAGAGGGTTGAAATGCTTTATTGTTGTTAGTTTGTTTATAGTATTTTTCGAATTCATAACATAAATATAATCTTGACACAACGTATTTTCATAATATATTCAGATAACATACTCTCTCGCCAAATATCAATAAATAAAGACAAATGAAAGGAACTGACAAAAAAATACTTGTATATAAAAATAAATAATTCATATGTTAACTGAATTTATTTGGAGTTATAAGTCCATATAAACAGCTTATCCATTACTAATCACATTAAGATATATATATATATATATATATATATATATATATATATATATATATATATATATATAAACTACGTACAGACAATTTGAAAATTCATTGCTACCAAATCTTACAGGTCATCTTAAAACGTTCTTGACCTAATAGTTTATCTTTACTGACAGATATTTTTTGTTCAAAACAATTTGTTTATCCAGACGTGATGGATGCTCGATATTTACTATGATCTCCGAAGACATTTTCTGAATGGAAACCGTAAGTTAATAACAGAATATATATGTTTTTTATTTATATTCATTTCGTAGTTATTTTATTGTATTTTAAAATAATATTTAAAATGTTACGCTTTTAATTGGTTGTAAATTTTAATGTAAACTCCCTACTAACGCAAAAAAATAATTTTTATTATCAATTTTTATTAGCTAGAATTTTATCCGATATGCAATAACCTTTATAAATATTTATAAAAATTCATGAAGTATTGTTAATGGAAAGTTATTCTGACTAAAAAATTATTAAAAGATGAGAGTTATTATTATATAAATGTTATTTATTATAACAATAAACAAACATTTGTAGATATAAATTTTATAATTTATTTTAATCATCATATAGATCTGAATAGATTAATTCTTTTTTCTTCAATTTTAAAGAAATATATTTTAAGTCTGAACATAGTAAAACATCACCTGTAATTAAAATAAAAGTCACTTAACAATTTTATTATAAATAGTTAATTATGATCAAAATTGTTCAAAATATATATTAAAAATTATATTATCACTGTATAAATTATTATCACTAAAATAACAAACATAAGTGGAGTACAATAACAGGTTAGTCAAAAAATATAGAATAACTAACTTTGCATATAAAATTAAAAAAATTCTTTCTTTGAATTTTGATGATTTTATAAGTCCATTATTATGACACAAATATTTGGAATATTATAAGATAGAATTTATATATAGATGTTTGTGTAAGTATTTCTTTTCTAAATATGTACTCTTTTGTACATTTTTAACTATTAAATAACTACAATAAATATCGACACAAATAAATCAATTCTGTTAAAAAAATTCTTCACTGTTTCAAAAAAGAATCTTCGAAAATAAATTTATCATCAGACAGGTCTACTTCATTGTTTTTCAGTAAATGGTACCTTCACATAATAATGAAAAAAAAATTATTAAATTGTCAGAACTATTCTTTAAATTCCTATCCTACCAAAATTTGATAAAATTATAATTTTGGTAATTACTGTTATGTTCCTGTCCATTGGAAGCCAATAGAGAATATTGGTAATATTTACTACAAGTTATCAAGGCCTAATATTTCTCATCATGCAATCTTTATCTATAATTTAGATAAAGATAGTCTCGAGATTTTAATATTAGAAAATAGTGCAGTATATAAAGTAATCTTCTTCAGGTTTGTGTTGTAATAGTGTTTGACAAACCATGATTTTAGAATAAATTTTTATCCAGATTTAAGTGTTCTTAGCAAGAATTTGAACGAAACTTCTTCAGCATATTTCAATTCATTCAATAAAATTCAGTTATATGTTACTAATCACCAGTAACAATGATTTACCTTCAGTTCATGAAAATAAGCAATAACATTAATTAAGATTAACATCTTTATTAAGCTTTAATATTATTGCAAAATTTCTTTATTCAGAACTTTTTAATACTTTATTATATTATCATCTTTGTTTAATCACCCCTGGAAATTATTACGCACATTAAATTACTTTTTGCTGCATTTAATTTAATACATAAGGAGTCTTACTAGTAAAGAATTAATTAATTATGAAAAAAAAGGATTATAGTACAAGAAATATATTTCAAATATTAAAATATCATGGATTCATTTTCCAGATTTGATGAAGAAATGTAAGTATTTCTTTTCAATGTATGTAACATATTTTTCATAATAATATATAATAATGTAACATATTTTACATATTAAAAAAAATAATAAATTTTTAACAATAATACTAAATAGTTTTATGATTTTATACAAGAATATATATATATATATATATACAAATGTATAAAAAACACAGTATAAAAAACATAAAAATAATTTTTGCGACTATAAATTAACAAGTCAAACACTTGTAAAACTATTAGTACAATATTAAAAAGTCTCGGAGCCTTCTTCTTTTCAGACGCCTTCGAAAAATAAAAAATAAAATAAAATTTAAAAGAGATTTTATTTTTTCAGAGCAACTGTAGACTTTATATGAATGTTTTCAGGACTTTAAAGTGTGGATTCTAATATTGCCGAAATCATTTCTAATTTTGATAGTGTTATCTGATATGATATAGTTTTACCCTTTAAGTTTTATGTTCATGTTCGTTTTTAACTATTAATTAATATTGTTATATATATATATTTTATGAAGGCTGTAAGGTTTTGGTGACATAATTGTTTGTTTTTATTATTACAAAAATCATCCGTAATTATTGAAGAAATAGTCCCTACAAGGACAGTGCTGCATACCGCGCTCTGTAGGGACAGTACTGAAACCTCTATTTAAAAGTGGCGGGCTCAGTGCCTTGGATCGAAGCTGGAAGAGGCTGCCGGTCCACGCTGCTACCTGGCGGCGAGCAGCCGAACCCGGTCCAGGCTGGTGATGGCCTCAGACCACGCCCACTGGTGGCCATCTTGATTTAGGGCCGTTGCCATGGAAACGACGGTGGCCATATTGCCACAGCTGCTACTTCCTCTCAATAAGCTATTGCAAAGCGGCCAAAGCGTCTGTTCGATCACTAGGTGATCAGTGCACGTGGGTATTGAATGATGGTAAGATGGGCGAGCGGAAGATGACGAAGAACGATTTTCATAAACGAATCAAATTATCTTAGATCTGACTGACATTCCTATTGAAAATAATTAAAATGATTGAATAAGCAAATTTTAAAAGAACCAGAAGTTCAATACTGATAATTATCAGGATCGTTTCCTTCATAATCATCCCTCTTAAGCCATGAAAAAACTCAATTTATAACTTAAAAGTTCCTTACATTTACAATACGGTTGTGTATACATCGTGTCTTCAGAGCTTACTGCTTTGTGATTCTTCTATGTCTCACTACACATTATTAATCGCCTAATTTTTTCAATTATTTTCTTAGTTAAAATGAAATATCACATTCGGCATCCTTACGACAGAGCTATAAATTCAATTTAATTAAATTTAAACATTTTTCGAGTTTAAACTATTTTAATTTTAGTTTGATTAATTTATTTTCTAAAATTTTATACTCAAGATTTTTGTTTATTTTCTGACTAGTCTAAAATGGTTTCCAATATTTTGTTTATTCCTATGAATTTGATAATTCTTTTTCTTGTTTTATTTTATTTTATTATATATTTTTAAATAAATTAAGTATATATATTAAACATTTACATTTAAATATATTAAATTACAATATTATTTATTTCAACTTACTAAAATTTCCTAATCTCTTATCGAATTTGGTCCCCAAATGAATATTAAAAAAACTTTGTAAAAAATAATACAATACTTAGCTTAGGATCGGGCATATTTTTCATAATATGCACTATACGCTCATCAATTGGCAACATTTTAGGAAATTGAATATCGAAAATGGATTGCTGATCCAGAGGCTAAAAAATAAAAACCACTACATCAAGGAATGGGTCACAAGGTCAGATCAGTAGACATTCTTCTGATTGAGCGATAGTTGACCGATGCGATAAGGATCGTTTCTTTACGAAAGTTATTTCCCTATTTCTTAGAATGTTATGTAATTTATAAATTCAAGAATAAAATATCAGAAACAAGAAAGAATGTTGAGATTGTTTGACGATTTTGATGAAACAATTCAAACAAAGAAATAGTCAGAATACCCTGGACGTATCTCTTCATTGTTTCATACATATATATGTATATAAACACACATATACACATGTATATACATACATATGAAACATTCAAGCGGCTGATAGCAATGCAAGATCTTATCACATCTTACCTCTCTGTACCTCCATACGTCATGGTTAAAATATTTTCTTTTTTTTTTTGAAAAACTAAACCAGTTTCTTTTCTTTATAATTACCAACTATGTCTCAAATAATTCAATTTAAATATGAGAAAGTATCTGTTTTGAAATAATATATTTTAAAAAAATCAAAATCTCAATGCAGGAGACACAGCTCTATGTTTTCTGATACACTTCAGAGGTTTTTTCGATATGCGTGCTTGGTTTTACAACTACAATTTTTTATTTATTTTCTGTACATAAACTTCGACTTTTATTATAAATATTTCGTAAGAAGTAAAAAAACATATCATGCATTGTATTTATATGCTGATGTATTTATATAATATTATTATATAATCTACGTAGTTTCATTATAATGTTTATTAAATATTTCATTATTTTGTTTTATAATATCCATAATATTTTAACTGCAACAATCCTTTTTTTTTATTACTACGTACCTATTGTTTACGTAAAAGATTTATTTGTTATATACTAAATTCTTTATTACTAATAAGACCCACTCATTGTAAGTTAGAATTCATATTTAAAAGTTATACAGTTTCCTATTCATACGCAAAATATGTAATACCTACTGCCTTTGGTTTTTAGTGATATTTATAAAGAATTATTATTATTATTTCTAAAGAAGGCTTATAATGTTAGCCGAAACGTTGGCACAATATATTGATTTATTATAATTTTTTTTTTTTAAAGAATGCATTTTCCAACCATCTCGTAATTTTTTGTAATAGTTACTTTCTATCTAATAACTGTAAAAAAGCTTTTTATCCAAACTTTCAATAACAAAATATTTACTTCTAGAGCTCACTTGGTAGTTGTTAGGAATTTTAGGTATGTGGAAATGTTGCTCTTAAAAGTACATCTTCTTGGCAGGAGTTCAAAATATTTTATTATTTGAGTGGGTCCTTCACTCTGCTCTTTTTCAGTTTACTAAGAGTGTTTCCTCGTAGAGGTATCGAAGTTATGCCCATGTAGGTAGCCTTGATATCTCCAGTGAGGCTTCCGCATTAATAATTTACTCATTGTGACATAATCATCAACACGATTTTACAATTATTGCTAAATCTGAACTTCATAAATGAACGTGACAGCATGATAGATATAGTACGATTAGAAAATGTTCCATTCGACATTGTAGATAGAAATTTATTATTATTTTATAAAATATAAACCAATAAAAAAATTCATTTATACTTCAGCTAATGTTTACTTCTTAACTAACAAATACTATGTGAATATGTTTGCGTAAAACTAAAGAAAATATTTTCTTAATGCGGAACAATCATTATTCATCTCTGTAAATGACGAATAAGCAATTATTATTATCATAAATTATGTTAATAATATATTCATAAACATGTTTACAGTTGTACATAACGCATTTTTTAAAACCTGGAAAACTCTGTAAACATTCCTATTTCAAATTAGTTTTATGCAATGTGTATGTAAAAATAGATTGAATTACTATTTATGTACTATATTTATCAATAATAACTTTAATATAATCAATAATATAGCTGTTATATCGTAAAAAGAATACAACGTGTGTATCAATTTAAGGAATAGGTTTTGGTTAATTGTGGTGAAGAATTGAAAAAAAATGATTTCGAAACATTAGAAATCAAAACAAACGGTAAAGACTAAATTATGAGGACTAAATTGCCGAGAATAAAATAAAACAAAATAATGAAATATTTAATAAACATTATGAATAGACCATGTTGACTATGTAATGATATTCTACAAACACATCAGCATATAAATACAATGCGTAATATGAGTTTTTAAATTTTACAAAACATTATTTATTAAAAGAGTTGAAGTTTATGAACAGAAAATAAATACAAATTTTAGTTCTAGAACCAAGTACCGATCTTTAAAAAACCTCTGGCGTATATCGGAAAAATCAGAGGTGTGTCTCCTATATTGAAATTTTAATTTTTAAAAAATATATAATTTCAGAACAAATACTTTGTCATATTGCAATGGAATTATTTGGGACATAGCTGCTAAACTGTTTTAGTTATTCAAAAAATAATTATAATGAAAGAGGTAAAATAAAAAAGGCGTAGGACCAGCCACAGATAGGTTACACATAATTATCAACTGCTATATTTGGAAGCATCTCCATTTCAACAATGTATCAGTACTTATTTCATTTCAATAAGACATCTAGAAGATTGGCCTATGAAAATAATTCGACTGTCAAAAATTAAAAATTAAATTTTTAAAATTCTAGAAGATAGAGAGGAAGTAATTTCAACGCTGTTCATGTTTATACAGCTCATTGCATATTAGAATTGAATTTAAATAAAGGTCATTTATTGTTTAATTAAAAATAATTTATTTTAACAATAACACATTATCGTAAATATTTATTGAGAAGTTAATTAACAACGTTAATGTTAATAAGTCACATTGATATCTAGAAAATACGATTTTTACTGATTTGATGTTTAATAGATAATATTCTAAATAGTGCATTTCAACTATTATTTGAAGTTATTATTGTTTAAACATTATAAATACTAACAATAATAATTAATTTTTTTAACTATTTAATAAATATATCATATAGAAATAGAAATTATTAATTATAATCAGAAAGTTCAAATCCCTCTGTTTTAAACGGAGTCACTGTCTTTATTTTTAGACGAGCCACTTTATTTACCGACATGACTGAAAAACGTGCCACGCTTATAAATTAAGGTATTAATTTTTCTTTTCTGGTTAATATTTCTTGTAAATATTGGTTGTTGTTAATATATGAATTTTTTGAGGAACATATTTTTAAACTATAAATTATCATTGAATTAGTATTATGTGGTTATAGACTTAAACATAACGGTAATTTATCCATAATATATTTGCTTGAATTGAAGAGTTTAGTGGATTTGGGCTATGTCACATTATTTTAAAAAAACACAATCTAGCTCATTGGATGAAGAATTTATGTGCAAGTAGTGTTAGGCAGCAAAACCTGAATATTTCAAAACAACAAGGAAAAAATATATGGTGAAGAGGAAGGAGCTCTTGCTAAAGGAAAATATATAAAAAAAAAAAAATAAACATAAATTACTCAAAATTGTTGTTACATACCCCTTTCATCCACCATCCTTTCAATTATGTGAAAGGTTATTTAAAATGATTTCATATTCATAAATTTAAACATGGCAATATCTAAATGATGTCATAATTTATAATCTTTATAAAAACCTCATAATTTCGAAATGTTTAGAGAATTTATTTTTTGTTAACTATCTTCAGACTTATCTCATACTTTTATATTTTTCTCATTATTTTTATTTTTTATTATTTACATTATAATAATGTTATGCTTCTAGTAATAAGAAAATAAATAGGTGCATATAATTTGTGTTTATCTTGGTACGAGCATTATCCTTAGACTTTTCTTCCTGCATTATCCTTTTTTTTTTTGTATATATTTTACATTAGTATGAACAATCATTTTTTGGTTATAGCTAATATTGGTTAATGATAACTAATGTATTACTGGTTAGATTGATATTATGGTGATGATACCAAATAAATACAAGAACCACTACGTATTGTACTGGGATTTTAGTTATAAGTCACACTAGAATAATATTAATTCAAATTAGATACTAACTTGACCTTGAAGCGGGAATGTTATATTAGAAATATTAATATTAATTGATTAATGAGTAACTATAAAATAGTTGCTAAGAGAGTTAACAGACGGACGGTTGTACTCTTGAAATCGAGTTAGACCCCGTAAATACACCTACCATGCTAAGAACTATATCATTGCATTAGTTAGTGAAACTGTACACAATTTCATTATTTAGGAAAAAAGTTATTTAAAAACCTATCGACTAACATTTAACTTTTAAGTTTGAATTAGAAAAAAAACGTGTGATTTTCTCAGATATCGCAGTTCACTGATTTCCACACAGGCCATGTTTGGGACGGTCTAATCGTTCCACGTACATTTGGGGAATTATTAAAACAAATTTGAAAAAAAAAAATTTCTCTTTCAAATTTTGATTCACACCTGTTATGTCTTGTAGGCGTGAGGGAGACCAGCTCTCAACAGTAACTCCTCCTGTTATGGATTAAAGAGATTTATTTGAACAAATCTCTCATCCAGTTTCTTTTAAGCATTCTGAGAGTATTTACAGGTATGTCAGTCGTGGCCATGTCATTAATGATTATGTTGTTATGTCCATTACGTTTGTCGTGAAATCGCCTATTAAGGTTTAAACATTTTAAAAATAAATATTTAATTGTTTAAAATAAAATACTATACATCTTTGAACTTTTTGAAAATTTTTAAATGGTATTCAGTCCTAGAAATTCTCAAAATTTAATGTTATTTTCATTATAATTTCTTCTTACTAACAAAAACAAAAAAAAAAAAAAAAAAAAAAAAAAAAAAAAAAAAAAAAAAAAAAAAAAAAAAAAAAAAAAAAAAAAAAACAAAAAAAATCAAAACAAAATATTATGAAAATAATATTTTCAATATCATGGGTAGTTTAAATAATAATTCAAATAAATTAAACGCCATGTTACTCAGTGAGCATGTCATTGGATAACAAATGGCATATCCGTTTTGATTTAGTTTTGTTTTTAATTTTTTATAATATATTATAATATTTAAGAAGAGTTTTGTTTTTCAAAACAAAATATTCAATGAATGTTAAATGTTTATTATATCTCATTACATCGTTAAAAAAAATAAATGTAATACTTGTTTGAACATAGTAATTTTGGTCATAAATTATATCATGGTAACTAGAAGGTATACAAAGAATAGTTTAGCTGCATTGTTAAAATAAATAGTCAATTATTGTTACAACAAAACAATGATTCTGATTTGTTGGAGTTTCGAATTCACCAATAAGCAGCCATGATATAGGTCATGGTGCCACAGAGTTCTGCCATGATGTCGGAGGCAACACCGCCATCAAATAGTATCGACCCCATCTCCCCTTGCGAGGTACCATCATGCGTTCCGGTCTTACCAGAACACTCCCCGTACCTCTTGTATATCCTTTAAAATCAACTAGCATATTTAAATGAAAATAAAAGAACCACTTAAGCGGAATATATTCATAGAAATGAAGAAGAAATATACCCAGTCAAAACAAGAGAATTGTTTATTTATCGACAGAAAAAAAAAAAAAATCTAACACTCCGATCACTGTTAAATCGATATAAAGTACTCCCCAACGTTGGTAGAAATATGTAAAAATATGTGTACAAAGTTGACAAAATCAAATTTTTAGTTTTTTCTTTTAGTTCTTAGGCTAGGCCTACTAAAAGAAAATATGAACCCAATCATGCATTAATAAACAAATTAAATCGAAATATTTTTCAAATCTATATTTTTACCCATAAAATCCTTAAAATGTAACTGAGTTACAGTACAAAGAGAAGAAACAAGTAAAATATTAAACTATTAGATCTAATAAAACAAGAAAATGAGGGTTTTTTTTTTTTTTTTTTTTTTGGAAAAAAAAAAAAAAACTTTAAAAATAAAACTGAAGATGGAGAGAAAATTTAAAATAATCTTACAGATCTTACTTAACAAACAAAATACAAAATGCGTATTAAAAATGAACGAGAAATAGATATTCAACTAAACTTTTGTGATATCTATCTATCCTCTTAAGAAATACAATTCTCTGGCATATTTTAGAATAGATCAAAATTTATTCCTTACAGTAACTCTGATTCGTTTTGGAAATAAAATGAGCCGTCATGAATCAAATGTTATGTCATAGCTATTGGCCCAATTTAAAAATTTAGGTTATATTTTTTTATGAGCCGGTCAGTATAAACAAACATACCATTATATAAGATTCACTTTGATTGAAAATATACGAATCAGATTAGCATATTGAATTTTTTTTTTTTTAAATCCCAATTCCTGCGGGATCCCCGGATTTGCTCAAACATTTGTTTGAGAATTAATTAAAATAGATATTAATATGTATGTTTAGAACAAATTATATGCAGAAAGTACATGAAGAACCAATTTGGAAATTAGATTATAATAAATTGAGATACATTGAATCTAAAACAAACAGACTTTGGTGCTTGTGAAGTTTTGATTTGGGGCCATTGCGACAGCGGATTTCGTTAGCCTTGTCCCGTTCTACAGATGTTGAATCATAGTCTTATTCCAGAAAAAGGTAGATTTATTTTACACAAATCGGGAGAAAGTAAAGCATCTGTTTATGAAAAAATAAAAATTAATATTTACGATTTGAACTTAAACGGTAGAATAAGAAATACAAAAAAAAAAATATTCATTTTTCCCATAAAACAGGATACTTAAAAAAAATCTTTAAACATTACTCCTATGATTAGATAAAAGAATACATTTCACTGCACGTATTTTTCAAATTAATATATTATAACAAAATAATCCTAAGCTTTAAATGTTTTGATAACTTAGCATCAGAAACCTCTTTTGCAATGTTCGTTTAATATTTATATTTAAACAACTAAAATATAACTAAAAACTTCTTGTTTTTTAATACCTAAAATGTACTATTTCATATATTTTAATAACTAATTGTATTGGAACATGATAGCTTATATTCAAATATAAATAAGATTTTTTTTTTTTTAAATTTCCCTTTCGAATTCTATTCCTTTTGAAATGTTGCGGCTGAACTATGATTGAAACGCCAAGAAGGAAAAGTAGCTAAGTATAAAATGGTATTTATAGCCCGGCAGTTTACAAAATCTGAAAATAGTCGGTCAAACGTAAAAGCCGTTTATTCAATTTCTGAGCACATACCTTCAGAATTATACTAACAACAGTTATAAATATTATTATATTTATTAATAGTTTTTGCCTTCTTTGGTGAATCATTACATTCAGTATGAAACATAAAATTCAACTTTCGATAATTTGAAGTCTTTAGAAAATTTTAAGGTTATTTTGGAAACCAATCGATCAAAATGTAACAATGAATAATAATGTAATCAATTTTAGAAAAAAGCAAAAAAAAACTGGCTGAAAAATATGAGACTTTAAACATTTTTTATAAATATATTTAGAAATAAAAACATTTCTTATTATCTATTTTATTTTAAATACACACAAAGTTATATCAAGGAAAACATAGATGCATTCCAAATTTACAAAATTACTAATGTAATGCTTCCACATGAAATATTTAAATATAAACGATACTTCATGTGTCCTTGGTTATTATATCATTGTTAATAATGTATCTCATTATATAATGAATTATTTTATTAACTAGTAGTTAGATAATAATAAACAATTGGAATATAAATTACGTAATGAAAATATAAAATACACAGTTGAAAACTGGATCATTAATCAATGATTTTAAAAATTTGAAATGGATCCATTTAGACAAACGTCTAATTTAGAATCCACATACAAAACTAAAACGACAAGAATGTGCTCGTCGTTTTTGACTAATCCAACATTCACTAGACAAACGTTCAAAGCTTCCAATAAATTACAGTAATTAGACCTATTTCGACATATGGGGCTGATCGTTTGTGGCTCAACAAAACCTTTCTATTTGTCGTATCCGATCCTTACAAACCAAAATCCTTGGTAAAATCCTCAATACTCATTACTATGTCACAAATAAACCTATACACAAAGATCATAATTTCCTATATGTTGCATATCTAGCCCGAACCAGATACCTATCCTGTCATTGTAAACTTCATTTCCACCTAAATCTACTATACTAACTGTATATCCTATCCCATCGAATTTCTGTATTCCAACACTCCTTCCTCTTCCAATCAAACATCCTCTGGAACTCTATTCCTCCTCATATCAGACAAACAAAATCCCTGAAAACATTAAAATACTTCTATTTCCAATACCTCATTCTTATTCAAGCTGACGCTTTCTAACTATCTGCTCAGTTAACAATATTTTCTTGAATTTACGGGAATCAGATTCGGATTCAGTTCTTGCATAATTAAGATTCTACTTAATATGAATTTTACTTTCTCTGAATATAGCATAACACTATTATGCATACAACTCTAAGTATTGCACAAAAAGATTTAAATGTTATTTAACTACCATCAATTGTATATATTATCATTATTTTATTATTGTTTTTCATAAACTATTTATTTTTTTTTATAATTTTGTCTTTGACCAAATAAAACTGTATTTATTTTTGTAATTATTTGTCATTCTTAAGGGACCATGTCCAGGAATAAAATTATTTTTCTATTATATTCTACTGTTATATTTCTTCTCTCATTCTCTCAGAAAAGATGATGGCCAAGAGACTGTCTAAAGTTTTGAACTTTATAATTTTATAATAAATTTATTTAAAAATATTAATTATCTTTATAAAGAAATAGATTTGATGAATTTGACTGATTAATTTGTGTATGAATTTTTAAACTATGTATTTTATAATGGTATATGTAATAAATGATGTAATTTCTTGATCTTTTATAATGGCTAGATAAATGGTTAAAATTTATACATGGATATGTAAACAAGTGACTTATTCATTGATTAAATAAAACTGATGATACAAATTTTCATGAAGAAGATGGTAGCAGACACACCGAAGACGCGAAGACACCAGTAACCGAGATACGATGAATGAACTAGCAGAAGTGAATGACTGGGACGTGGGAGTCGGTGAATGAAAGGAAGCAGCCGTAAAAGTGCGGTGTAAAGCCCCGCTTTAGGGCCAATAAAAAACTTTACGGCTATTAGTATTGACAATAAAACATAACAAGCTGTTTAACCGCCGGCACGCGTCTCCTATCTCCGCTCCTTGTCTTCGCCGCCGCGTTTATCCTTCTCTCGTCGTATCTGGCGTCTCTAGGACCGTAACAGGGGTCTTCGCGGTGATCAGGAGGTCAAGCAGGTCTGGGTGTCCGGAATCATGCAAGGGTCGTTGAATAGGATCAATAGAAGGTTGTATCATTAAATAACATTTCTCGTAATTATAACATTACTACAATGAACATATAACTCTTTTTATCTAGTTAGAAAATATTAAAACCGAAAATACGGGCCTCTAATTCCCTAACCCGATAAAAAAAAAAATTGAAAATACCCTAACATTTACCCTTTTTTACATATTTTTTATCATATTTACAACTGTATATAAAATATAATAAAATAATACATCAAGTAAATGTGATGATAATGATAAAAATGTCACTTCACTTGTTTTTAAAGCAACTACCCATTTGTAGCACTTATAAAGGTTCTATATAGTGAAGTACTATATTAGATTTTGCCGAGGCCATCTTCTTTTCCGGCGCCTAGGAGGGTTATTTGAAATAGAATGAGAAGCAAGTTTTGATACTAATGGATTTGAAGGGTTGTGGAGGTTGCTATGATAAGATAGATATCTGGTTTGAGCTGAGTCAGAAACCTAAGGTATATTTGTGGATGTTTGTGAAAAAGCAAGGAGCATTTAGGATTTTTCTAAGGATTTTGGATTGTAAGGATTGGATACGAGATGAATTGGAGAGTTAAGTGGAGCCCAAAGCTCAACTCCGTATGTCCAAATTTGTCTAATTACTGTTATGTAAATCTGTGTTTTGTAATTAATTGGAAGGTTTAAACGTTTGTCAAGTAAATATTGAATTAGTCTGTACCGACGAGCAGCTTCTTGTCGTTTTAGTCTTAGATGTGGATTCCAAGTGGGACGTTTGTCCAAGTGGAATCCTAGGTAGCGGATCTGTTTAACAGGATTAGTGGAACATCATTAAAGGATTCTGTAAGACAGAAAGTCGTAGGTTTACGACTGAAGGTTATTTGATGGGATTTCTTTGGATTTAAAAAATAAAAATAAATATTGATTTTTATATTCAAAATTTAACATATTAATGTATTAATATGTCAGTATGAAGTAAACCAATGAATCGCTCTTATTTGTGAATGAATTCGTTTGTGCTTCAGCCTCGGGGAGTTTGAAATTCTAAACCTATTTCTTCTGTGAATACACATCAATTTCTGATAGCGAATACTCATCTTTAGCAATCTGGCGTTTTACTTTCAGTAGCAGCGCTTGATTTTTGGAGAACGTTGTTATGGATTCCTTAACAAGCAGTCTTATCTCTAGGTTTAAATGATCCATTATAAAATATACAAATACATATAAGGTGTATTGCAAAGCAATATAATCTCCCATCATTATTTATTTTAAAAACATATAATGCTATAATAAATGCGAATATCGTACATGTATGTTTTTGCATGTTTTTGGGCTTGAAAATGTGGTAATGCCATGAAACGTCGCCCATTTAAAAAATCATGTTAGCATTATATGTTTTTTAAATAAATAATGATGGGAGATTATATTGCTTTGTAATACACCTTATAAACTAAACTCTCCTTTGGTTGTATATATTGTATAATATAATATACAAATACATTTTTGATTAGGGAGAAAAAGTTTGAAAAAACAAAACTATCGGCAACTGTCGTATCGATCGGTTCCAAGAAATCGTTTCTGGATCATCAATTCATAATTATTCCAATTTATATCGACAGTAAAGGTAATTATTGGTAATATTTTTTTATTTAATAAAGTTAAAAATAACCGCTGAAATTATTTCAGGAGGTTTACATTACATTATAGTAACAAGATAGGAAAAGCATTTTCGCGAGAGTTCATGTTTATAAGAAATAAAAATAAGACTTGAGTTTGATAGGTTCGTTTCAATTTTCAACAATAGTTGAGAGCAATGTATTGATAAATAATAGCGAGGAAGTATATCGTAGGTAACAGTTAAAAAATAAGAGAATATTCGTCAGCAACACAGTCCGCGCCTGACCTGAATAATTTTATCTAATATAAAATTCTAATATAAATTAACAGTTGTAAAATAAAATAAGGGCTTCATAGTTCAAGACTATTTCTATTAGTAAATAACTGAAAAAATAACCTAAGCCAGTCTTGTCCTGCTGAAATTAATTGTATAGCAGTCGTACGTGATTCAGTATTTAAAATCTCTTATCTCTTTTTTATAAATTCTTCATTTTTTTATTTATTTTTTTTATTATTTTTTTATTTTTTTTATTTTATGTATTGCAGATATGTTATATATGGAATCAGTGACAATACAATTTCATAAGTTCATAGTGTATCTTCAAGTATATCTTCAATTTAAAAACTTTCTATTTATATTTGTTTTTTTGCAAATGAATATTATTAAAAATAATGTTTGTGAACTGGAAATAAATGTAACTATACTATTTTTTTTGTACATTTGCATATTCTATGTTGCGGGAATATTTAATATAAATATCGGAATGAGAAAATGTTAATAAACATCTAGGTGGTAATTATTTTTTTATATTTTTTTAAAATTTTGAAATATTTTTCTTTCGAACATTTTAATTCCTTTCTTAATAATCAAACCGTTATCAAGCTAACTTCCTTGAGCGCAGAAAAACACCGTAATGCGAATGGTATTTCGGATGCAGACCAGTCCACGGAGACGACAAAAACAACTGATCTCAAGCTGATAAGGCCTTGTTTGATTCATTGAGTTGATGTTCCAAATACTGCCATAAATTCTGTAAGCGGTATTTCGTTCTTCCATGAATTTGAATTTAAATTTCTTCAGGCATAATTAAAAGCGGAGTTTATAATATCTGCCAGCGGGGGGTGACAATAAAGAGAACAACTTTATTGTAGAGGATTTCTCCGGGCCTCTGCTTTACAAGAGCTATTTTTATAAATAATTCCGCAGAAGATGAGAGAGGGCCCGTGGCTCATTAATAATTCCTATAGTGGCCAAGTGAAGGGGGCGGTACCCACATTTTGTTATAAAATACGCCGAATTTCTCTTAGGACCTAATAAGAGCGCTCCGCTGCGCGGGTGGTCCCGCGATATAAGATCTCATTTGGAGGCTCTACGGGTCGCCCTGGCATCCTCAGACCTACAAATGATCTCCTTGCTCTGCCAGACCTTGGTCACGTTTCTAATTTAAACTCTTTGAAGACAGTCTGTCTAAATGGGTAATTGCTGGGCAAAAAAGCATGTGTTTTCTACAGGAGAAAAGAAAAAACCGTTTTCGATAATTATGAAAGAAAATTATACAGGAATCAAGATATTAATAATAATGTACTGTCATAAACAAAGGTTCCATGCCGATACAAACAATTTATTTCAAATACTTTCCTTCACTTCAAATACTTTAAATATTGTGGGATATCGATAATCCGAGTGATTTCTAGACCGAACTACATGGTGATTCAAAACGTTAGAGAAGTAAAAAAAAACAAAATCGGAATCAGTAAGAAACAGATTTCCTGTATTCGTATATTATCCTTCCAAGATCAAAATTGGAACTATATTAGAAAAGAATAGATTAAAATAGAAATAAGAAAGATAACTTTATTTCGGGACAGTGTCCCATAAGAATTGCATTACATAACTAAGTTAAATTTAACTAATATAGATTAAATTTCTGACAAGGGACTGTTGTCAAATTTTCTATCCGAGCAAAACCTAAAGAGCTAGGAGTTTTACACTAAAAACGTACAGCCCCAAGCTAAAAGATATATCCATATAAAAATCAAAAGAAAATATCTTTGATTTTTTTGTACTTATGTGAGCAAATTGTTGATACAGTATATTATACATTAAAAACTTTATTATATAATTATTATGTCAGTGTTTTTTTTTGTTTTTTTTACAATGTGCGCATTTCTCCTTTCCAAAATTCACCTGCTCGATAATCAAGTTGAGAAACTAATGGATTTGAGTGGTTATGAAGCTCACTATGAAAGGATAGGTATCTTGTTTGGGCTAACTCAGCAACGTATGGTACATTAAGGTCTTTATGGATAAGTTTATTGGTGATAAAGTAACGGGCATTTAGGATTTTTCGAAGGTTTTTGAAATGTAAGGATTGGACACGAGATGAATTGGATGGTTTAGTAGAGCCCCAAAGCTCAACTCCGTACGTCCAAATAGGTCACAGTATTTAAATATGCCTTTTGTAATGAATTGGGAGGTTTGATCGTTTGTCTAGTAAATGTTGAAGTAGTCTGTAACGAAGAGGAGTTTCTTGTCACTTTAGTCTTACTTTTTAAATTTAAGTTCATGTATTCCGTCTCTGACGTCAGAATACTAAGTAATTCGTAACTCGACTTACCTTATAGTAATAAAAATGATGTCATAAAATTTAATTTTTTTGTTTAATTTAGTTTATATAATGTACAATAAAATAAGAATTGTTCCTTTATAACCTATATCCCTACAGCCTAAGTTTACTGACATTCCAAGGAAGATAAACATACAAGAAGATACTTTACAACGTAATAGATGTTTACCTATTCTTTACATTATTTAGAATTTTTTAGGCTAAAGTGTAAATATTTGTATTTACAAATTTCAAAGGCACATCTTTGGTGGTATTCATTAATTAAAAAAAAAAATGGTATCAACTTCAGCGCACGATGCTAACAATTTTCCAAATGATAATCGTGATAAAATGAGTCACGTTATCATAATTTCTCGTCAAAACTGTCATAATTAAATACATATTTTAATTAATAATACTTGTATTTACATCTAAATAGAAAGATATTCTATTAATGACACCACTAATTTAATTTTATGATAAAACCAAGACACTCTTACGTATATATACTAATTGAATTAAAACATTCAAATGATTGATTAAAGATGGTTTTTAAATCCTATTTTGACCAAAACGTTCATGAACAATCCAATTTTAAAAGAACTGTGCAAACATAAAAATCATAACGTTCAATATACTACTTTCGTACCTTTTCAACCCATTCTTAAAGTTGAAAGTAACTGAATTTTATTATTAAATCTTAGAATATATCAATATACACCCATGACACCCACTTCACAAGCCCAAGTTCAATTCCAGCTCTAGGCAGATAAGTAAGCTTTTGTTATGTCCTTCTGGGGTACACTCAGCCTGTATATTGTGAATATTCTTGATTTTTTGAAAAACCATGAGGTTGACGGTAATTCCGGTAATATTTTTAACTGTCATAACCGTTGTTATATTACAGCACATCGTTACATAAGTGCTGAATACATTCCGAGTAGAAGAAAATTATTTTCATTTTTGTATCATCCAACAAATACATCTTGACAGAACCAGCCATCTAAAAATTTCTCTATATATTTTTTTATTTTCTCTTCCCTCCTTCCCACAGCGCCTGATAACGTAATACTTTTTTTTTTTTTTCGTATTCCTATTTGAATACAAGGTCCAATGATAAGGAACGACTATCTCAAAAGGAGGAGAAAACACACTTACACATTTGCTTCCTAAAAAAGCCGTTTCACCTGAGATATTTTTTCCCATCGTCGACTGACAATCAAACTTCTTTGAAGAAAGAATTCGAGAAAAAAAAAAACAAGCTCCCGGTTGCCGAAAAGTGGTTGAGAACCTTGAGCAATGACGTTTGGAATCCTATCAAAGTAGCCGTGAAAATTTTTCTTATTTAAAAAACTGAATTCAGCCATTTTCAACATCATGGCTACTATTAGTGGTATTAAAAAAACGCTATAAATAAATAATAAAGTGGTATAAATAAAAACGCTTTAAATAGCAGGATTAGTATTTTTTATTTTGCGGTGTGTTAAAATCTAGACATAAGTAATTAATATTGGTATTATATGAACATATAAAAAAAAAAAAATCAAATATTTTTTATATATGAATTATGAATCGTAATTATATATAATGCTATAATTTATATAACAATACTACAAGACTGGTTCAAACAATGGAAAATAAAACTAAACTACACCAAATCACAGCACATAACCTTTACACTCAGACAAGACTCTTGTCCACCTGTCTTCATCGACAGTCAACCCATACCACAAACAAACGAAATTCATTACATAGGACTTACATTTGATAGAAGAATGACCTGGGACCCACCCAAAACTTCAGTATCCAATGCTTCATAAACGGTCGACATTAAAACTCCGACAACGACTGAATACATACGCTTACTTACTTAAACCCATATGGACATACGCCTCACAAATATACGGGACTGCAAAAAATACACACCTTAAAAAAATACAAATATTCCAATCAAAATTACTCAGACTAATCACGAAATCACCTTGGTACGTTTCAAACCACACAATTCACACTGATTTAGAAATACCCACAGTAAAGGAACATATACATGGCCTTTATAGACGATTTCATGACAGACTTCATGGACATAACAACATACTCATTAATGGCATGGCCACGACTGACATACCTGGAAATACTCTTAGAAGGCTTAAAAGAAGCTGGATGAGAGATTTACTCAAATAAATCTCTTTAACCCATGCCAGGAGGAGGTACTATTGAGTACTAGTCTCCCACACCCATACAAGGCCTGTAATATTACAATTTCATCATATTCACTGATTGTTACCCTAATAACAGGTGTGAATTAAAATCTGAAAGAGAAAAAAAAAAAAAAAAAAAAAAAAATATATATATATATATATATATATATATATATATATATATAATAATATATAAATATAATATATATATATATATATATATATATATTATATTAATAATATAAATAAAAATATATAAATAATATATAATAATTTCTTTGATCTTGGTCAATCTTCAAGGATATATAACACAGTAGCTGAATTTAATATTTAACAAATAAAAAAATGCTTATCTTTTCATTTATAACAGTTCATATTGACGAGTGTTATCGTGAAACCTATTATTTAATTATAGAATTTTATCAGTCTATATTGATTTCAAAATCAAGATGCTAATACCATCAGATGTGCCACTACCAAATAATAATAGTTTGTTTTTTTTATTTTACTTATATTTATGACTACTTACAATATATACAAAAAACGTAAGTAAAGGTATTTCTTTACAATAACTTTAAAAGAAACCACTCATTAGTATCATGTCAATAAATGTTCTACATTACAATGCCTAGGCAATCTTCTATTCAAACTCCTCGGAGATGAGATATTCACGCAGTCACAATAAAGGGATAATTGTTACGTTAATAGTTAATAGACTGGTTCATAGTCAATTGTGTGAAAAAACGATGATAACCTTAATTTTGAGTTCTTTCCTAACATTTAACCATGTCTATGTAATTTTAAACAATTAATATGGAACTTTTGAGGCAACAATAAAATCCTATTATTTATTATTATAAAATAAAAAAAATTGTTGAAATAAATACACAAAAAAATAAATAAAATAAAAATAAGAATGTGGTCTTAAGAAACCCGAATAAGAATTCCAAATGAACCTTATTCAAATAGGACACCAAGAAACTAAAGGTTTCACACAATACTCCAAGGCCAGCAGGGAGAGAATGGGGAAGGAGAATCGAAAGGATAATTCCGTGAAGTATTCCAACAATTATTCATAATATTCTAAAGTCGAATAATAATTAAATTAATTTTTTGTATTCACGATCAAAATTATCATCATTAAAAAAAAAAAAATCAATATATATATATATATATATATATATATATACACACACACACACCCAAACAGCCATACAAATAATAAAGGTAACGAATTGATAAAAAAAGCATATTCATGTAATTGAAAATAAGATATAAATGCATTCATATCTTGTAGATTTATAAAATGTAAGTTATTTTTAAAAAATTTAAATGTATCAAAACATTGTTTTATTTTGCCATGGGTTCGTGTGATGAGTGATGAGTAGCTGTAGTAATTGTAGTGGATTCTGTGTAATTTAATAAATCGGATAATAAGGAGTTTCTAAATTCTAAACCGTTATCTGTGATTATTTGTTTTGGTAAACTCAGTGATGAGAAAGTGAGGAAATCCTTATTAACGACTTCAGTTGCTTGAGCCATTTTTAATTTAAAACTTGCGCAAATTTTGAAGGACGTCGATAGAGTTAAATATTGTTGTGGGTTTCTCAGGGTGATGGTATCCACTTGTGAAACTATTTCAAATGGTTTGAGAGGTGTTTGCGTAACGTTATATTGGAGTTTAAAGGATTAGATCATATTTTGATACGTCAAATTTCGCAAATTATAATTTGAATGCGAATTAAGTTTTTCATATTAGGCCAATTAACTACAATCTTATTTATCGATTAAATGTTTTCCTCCGACCCCCCGCCGACCCCCCGCTGGTTGGTGTGTTTGCCAATGTGGTATCATTTAGTAAACTATTTGTTCATCGGTCTTGAATATAGATTAATCTACGTGTAGTTTTTACAAAATTTAATTCGAATGTTTAAAAATATTTTACCATGGCTTTCATTTAAAATTGGGTCTTAAAAATACAGTTTCAAAGAATAATAATATTTAATTTGGTTCAACGAATTCTTTAAGTTAATTTTATTATATCTTGTTTCGAAAATTTTACTTTGTATCTGACGATAATTCTGGTTTAGTTCAGTAGTAACCAGTTTTTCGATTTGGGGGTTTTCGCGGGATTAATATCAACAAATTTAAAACATCGCATTTTTCCAAATTTCGGGAGAGTTGCGATTGGTATTTCGATTAGTTGTATTTCGCACTAAAGATTATTAGACGTATCAGTGAGGAGCGCGCTTTTGTCTCTCATGACGATATTGCGCTGATATAGTGTTCGAAATTTTTCTATTTTCCTCAAAATTACGATAAAGAGAGCATTTCCGCGTTTCATTTTCGCGGTTTAAAATTGTTCTATAATCATTATAAAGTATCAAGGGTCTTCAGATTCTGTGTAAATGACTTTCTACTCGCGAATAGTGCGTCAGCAGACCTTTGTTTTCTACCAGACCTTTTTCTTATATACTTATTTACAAAAATCATAACTTCTGTCCTGGCGAGTTTTAGTTTCCAACGATTTAATACATATTGAGTTGGGATCTTTTCGAGGATTGTAACCACTGAAGTGGTTTGATACGATCCGTTTGGAATGATCAGATTTCCTGGGCCATAAAGATATGGTCGCCGGGAAGTATTGGTCGTTATCCCAAACACATAGTTGATCGTTCGCGTTCATTAGTGGACCAGGTTTGATGCACTCTTCGTTTAAAGTACGGTCGCGGTCGCGGGGCTTTCGGAAGTTCGTCGTCCCGCCGTGGCGTGTCTGTGCCAGAATAGCAGGCCCCCCCCAGTCTCCGTTTTGATGCATCGTGGGACGGGTGGAAACAAAATGGGGTGTGTTGGTAAGTGCCGGGGATAGAAGGGGCAGGGATGGGGATTATGTAACCAAAAGTCATGTTAAATTAGTACGGGTATTCAAAACGATCTAAATAATGTGTTGTATCCGCGAGTGTGTAATTGGTGCTCGATCCATTTTTGTTAAACGGTTTTTGGGTCAACGGTTTGTGTAAGGTTGTGGGCAAAATTTGGTGAATAAAACAGGCGATCAATATCCTAGTAGTCAAGGAAAGCTTAATTTGTTTAGGAGTTCCGGTTATGGATATTTTTTTAGCAAGGATTTTATTAGGGTTGGTTTTACTCCGTTGATGTGACGAGATGTCCTAATATTCTATTTCCTTTTTTAGAAATTCGGTTTTATCGGGCTGAATTTTTAGTTTAGAATTGCTTTTAAAAATAAATCGCTCTTGCCAATTCTAGCAACACAATTTGGTGAGATATGTTGTTAATCACTCTCATAAATGTTGGTGGTATTTTTTCAATCCACTTAGGAACTTTGACCGCTTTTACGGTTGAAATCATACTCTCTTTCAATAAAATTTGATGAAACGAACACCTAATAATTTATCCAAGTTCGGTTATATGCTAGGAGTCTCGACGTTTCCAAACGATTCTCCACTTTTGTTCATTCCCGATCATAACCTCTTTTTTGGGAATCGACTTAAGGTTGAGGCATCGTCAATTGGTCTTTCACTTCGTTTGATTTGAGGATATCAGTAAGAATCTCGTCTTTAGTTAGGATTTTATGTTTGATTTGCGTTGCCAAATGTGGAAATAATATTTAGAACGACAATACATTAGCATTAAAAAAAATTTATTGATTATCGAAGCACCTGGGGCGCGCTAGTTAAGTTTACATGGTTAGCTGCGTAATGTTATTAAAAAAGTTAGTTGATATTTGCTGCGAGCCGATGTGGCAGTGTCTACTGTTAGGAATTTTTAAGTTTGACTTTGGTGGAAATATATGTATGGGAAGAGCACTAAAAGGGGTAAAGATTAAATAGGTCTATTAGCGTCCCATGGTTCCTGTGCTAGGCTGGGGATCTAAAAAAATTACTTTGATCACTATCCAGATTATTTTGATCAGTGTATTGTTGATTTTCTTGATGATCGTCTGGAAATGATACAGTTGGGGATAGTCGTGGGTGGTTGAGCATTTGGTAATTCAGTAATTTGGGGATTCACTTACGGACTGTTCCGAGTTTAGATTATGAAGTTCTTCAATTTCTAGGTTTGGGTTTTTCCGAACTGGGGGTATTGAGAAAAGATTTAAATTTTACACTTTGATCAGGTTGTCTCTGATATTGGGAATTACTTCTATAAGTATTACTATTGACACTCATAGGGGTTTGATGATTAGGTTGTTGGGGTCTATATTTGATGATATTGGTGTGGTTTATATTGATTAGGTTGTTGGGGTCTATATTGATTAGGTTGTTGGGGTCTATACTGATTAGGTTGTTGGGGGTCTATACGCTGATTTGAGATTACATTTTTAGCAGGTTGAATTGCTTTGTACTGGTTTTACTGGAAATAGTTTATAAATTGTTGGGCGATTTTTGTGGGTATTGTTTTGTTATGGTTGGGTGTGGGCGATAGTGTATGTCGATGACAAATTGAAAATCGTTCGTTAGCATGTTTATTGCCTGGTTTAGGTCTATCGGATTTTTGGTTCTCATGAAAGAGCCAAGCGGTTCTTTCAGTCCTTTTAAACAAAACTCTTAGTGCTAATTTTTCGATATATTTCGTGAGGACTAACGCCTCCATCGGCATTTCGCTCCTTAAATAACTAATTTGCAACTGTAACGGTTTTTTGTATTTATTATAAAATTCGAAAGGGGGGTTTCGTTGCCTTGTTTCATTCCCGCCATTTCAATATTAGAGAGTACGCGTACGCGTCGCGTTTGTCGGCGTGACCCTTGTTTTAACGCATTTTTTTTTAATATCGTCCCAGGTAAGATTGATATATTTACTATTAACCATGTCGGGCGGCAGCTCCTTTAATTTTAGCACGAATTGATCCTATTAAATAATCGTTTGGAAATCGGCAGTAGTATTTTCGTGATTATAAAATTTGTTTATTAATTTATCAGAAATTTCTAGAAATCGCGTTAGTGACATAGGGTCACCATGGAAATCAGGTATCATCTCTAGATACTCTTTCTTTAATGTGGGAGGTGCCATTTTTATAAAATATTTAATATAACAAACAAAAAATAAAATGAGATAGTATGCAATGAAATTAAAATAATATGAAATGAAAATTAAATTTATCCTTAATATTACAGTAAAACTTAATATTTAACTTAATATTAAATAAAAAATTATAAATTTTTAAATAACAAAATATTTCTTTATAGTTATAGTAATGAAATCATAACCTTTTCTTTAAAAATAGAATAGATTTTATTCAAAAATTATTAAATTGAAAAATAAAAAAAAAAGTTTAATATTGAGATAATATCTCTTAAATAAAAAAAAAAAAATCACTTACACTAAGATGACTTCGATAGTCAGATCCATGCCAGTTTTTAACGTCTCGTCTTCCTCTGAATGGACTCGTCAGCAAACAGTTGATACTGATCCTTGATATGCCCTCAAGTTTGACGACCCTAACATTTAACCCAAATCATTGATGGCTAATGGAAATGTCAACTACAGAATCAAAAAGTATATAATAAAAAAAAATATATATATAGGTAAAGGAAAATAAGAAATTGATATAAAAATAGTAATTTTGCAAAGATTTTAAGAATAGAAATAATTTTAGAGAAATTACCATCCTTATTTCATTTACTTAAATTTTTAAAAAAATATTTTTTTTTTTATTTATATTTATCTTCATTTATTGTACCTAATTTAATATTCTCTAATTCTTTAGTTAACAGTTCATTTGATAGTTGACATTTTCTATTTTTGCCCTAATGTTGTCCATCAATTACCGAAATAAATTAATTGTGGCATAATAAAATAATGCTTTGTTATTCCTAACATTTTTTTTTTTTTTTTTATTATTTCTTTAGACAATCCCTCTAAATAAATCTAAAATATATCTATTCATCTATTGAACATAATACATCACATAAAATAAATCTATTGTTGCTTTGCATCTCTTTTCACAACCTCCATTGTAACACTTCAAACATTCTTAACAAGTAAACTCTTAAAATAACTCGTACGATGGATTATTTCAAAATAATAAATATGAATAATAATATATATTTAAAACTAAATGATCTGTTTATGATTTGTATTTTTTTTATTTTTATTTTATTCGCGGTAGGGTAAAGAACATAACCCTTGCCCATAACAATGACGACCTGGTAGCTCTGTATATGACGCAGCTTAAATAAAGAATAAAACATCGCAGTATGGAATATAAAAGTCTTGCCATCGCAAGTGCATACTCCAACATGCGGTATGAAGGGCTCGTTTGCACATGGGCCAAACATATTCACAAGAGTCTCCTGTAAATATTTAAACAAATGATAACCATAAGCTCGCGATCTTTACGCCAGTTCAGAACTTGGCCGGCTGACCTGCCATTTTGTGCTATCGCCGTCAGATGTCCAAGAGAACCTTCCATTCCGAGGTGGTTTTATCTTTAGACTTCCCCCTCTCCTCTATTTATCAGCTTCTTTATATTCATTTATTTCGGGTCCTCCTTCCACCCACTCTTTTACGGATCAGCTCCTTTACATCTTTTTTCTATTTTCTCCCTCTCAGAGGAGTATGTCGCCTTTCGTTTTAAATTCTCCGCCTCTTGTATCTCGCCTCCTCGGCTGTGTTGTTTTGTTTTTCTTATTTCCCGTCGGTGCCTCGGCTCTGTGAGAGCAGTGAGGTCTTCGAGAAAATATTCCACTCGCTGATTTACCACGCTCTGGGTAAATGGGATCAGTATCCTTGGAGAAAATTTGCATTAAATCTTATGCAGGGCGGAAAAGCTTTGCATTGCAATAAAGGATGATCGGTTTTATTTTTATTTATTTATTTTTTTCTTAAGATTAAAATGCAAAATATTCGATTATTTTTATTTCATATGTATAAATCGTAACACATATCAATGGCTCTTGTGAATTGTCGGTTAAGCCATACATATATATACCCTTCAACGGTTTCTTATAACTAAAAATGGATCATTATAACTTTATTATTCGAAATTTAAGAATAGAATGAAGAAACTTCAACAAATATATGCACCCTGCCGGTCAAATGTACAAGACCACACAGAAACGATATCAGTGAACTTAAAAGTTAGATGATGGTTGTATTGCTGACTGTGAGTTTTTACTAAGGAGATGAATTTGTCAGGGGTGCAGTCAAGGTTGAATAAACATTAGTCAAACATTACATTAGTTTGTATTGTATTAGTTTACAACAATTTTAAATTTATATTATTCAATTTAAATTATTTAATTACTTTATTACAACTGTATCTTCGACTAAACTTCACTACTATTTTGTATTCAATTATCTAGTTAACTGCAAATTTTTTTTTTCTTGTTTCTTTTTCATTTTTAAATTATGTTTATTATTTATTTATTTTTTTTTAATGTTAGTATCATCTTGGTCACATCCAATTTTTTGTTATTTTAGCCCTGATGAAGACCTGCAAGGCAGGTCGAAACGTTGGCACGCCAAAATATCAGTTTTTCATTTAAAAACTGGCTGTGTTTATTCAACCTTGACTGCACCCCTGACAAATTCATCTCCTTATTAAAAGTTAGATATTCTGTAAAAGTTAAACGGATTTAAATAAAATTCAACAGAGATATAAAGTTTTTGCCAGACCTTTAAAATCCATCGTGCTTTGAAGGAAATAATAAAATTGTTTTCAATACTTAATTTTAAACAAACTGTTTTTTTTTTTCACATTTATCCCAACCATTTCAAATGCCACCGGAGAAACCTTGCACTTAAAAAATTGAAATACGAGTTTAACACTCAAAAAATAAAGAACATCTTCTAGAAGTGTTAGAGCAAAAGGCAGCAGGATTTTTTGTTGACCAGTTTCAAAGTTTATTAGATTTTAAACAAATAAGTCTATTTTTTTTTTCTAGCATGGAATATCTCGGAATCAATGCATTGTGGAGAAAAACTCATTAGATAAAATTAGTCTTTTCAAGAATTAACTATTAATTTAACTTAGTTAAGTAGCCTTTTAATCAAAACGCAAATATGTTTTGTGATAATTGTCTAAAAAAATCCCTTGAAATTATGGTTAGTAAGGCTAGAAAAGAGACGCAGATTCTTGAAATTCTATATTCTCCAAACTTTATTTTCTTTTTCCTTTTTAATTCGTTGAATTCTAAGAATGCCTTGAGTGCATTTTTAAAACCCAAAAGGCAAAATCTGACTGGTATTTGTTTTCGAAACGTTTCTGAAAAGTTTACCTTTTATCAGTTCATTAGAGTGGTTTTGTGCATTTGGGGACAGAAATTAGTGTATTTCTACCCATGAATAATAAATACAGAAAGTGTGTGATAAGATATCCAAAACACGTTTAGGTATCAGGTTAACTTTTCTGAAAATGCGAAACCTCTTTCGGTATCTGTGGGGACTACGTTATGTATAATTAGATGTCCCAAATATGGAACTATAAGAGTTTTAAAGAGGGAGTTAAATTTTTATTTTAATTTACTTTAGTATGTAAATATGTAAATGTGATGATACAAGAATGTTACTTAATTTATGAAGGAGTAACAGCAAAGTATTGTAGTAACCAGGAACTATTATTTCACTACAAAATGTTATACAAAGAGGTTATATGGTTACTTCGAATACATTGAAGGATCAGGTATTCATTCTATAGACGGTCCGTCCGACCTTTTGTTTATAGAACCCCACCGAACTTCTCTGCCTGGTATGAACCCGAGCATGGAAGTTCCATAGCCACTTACCTCGTGGAAACTATTGACACTGTTAAATATGAATTACATATTATTTGAAAATTTCTATTATATAAATAATAAAGCGGAAAATTCCATAAATTAGGACTTATGATCTTTAGGAGAAGATATAGAATAATTGGATTTTGAACATTATATTTGTTTTTAATTTGTTAAGTTGACCAAAATATATTATAATAATATATTTCCATGTATACGAAATGGATTATATTAGGGATATATAAAAAAAATACATTAGTACACAAATATTAAATTGAAATGTATAATATAGGTTCATATAGAAAAAAAAATAATTGTCTTTATTCATTATATTTTTCCCATTTTTTATTTTTTTTTATTTTATGTTAGATTCACATCAAAAATATACTTGTAACATAAACAAATATCCACCTCAAAAATGCTTAGATTAATTATTACGTAATCATTTCAGTTATATCTCAAACCAAATTCTGCGTTTCTGATTATCCTCTACAAGTTTTAACCATGTCATTATTTTGCATTGTAAACTGCATATTTACTTGATGTGTATTTTAATGCAGTTGTAAATTTCTTTTAGTAAAAGAAAAAAAAAAAAAAAGAAGTTTATAATTTATAAGTAACCAAAATTAATCGTTTTAGTTGAAAATAATCTCGGAATGCCAAAAATAATTTGAACAATAATTCTGCTTAGATAATTTTTTTTTTTCAATTAATTTTAAGTATGTTGCCAAGAGGAGAAAGTAGGTATTTCTGATTAAAGATCACCTACATGAATGATTGACCTTCTACTGAAAATATTTTCAAATTTCTTTTGGTGAAATGTGGGAATAAAAAATATAGTATATGGTAGATAGTACTAATTGTAAGTATGTATATTTATGAAATCCCAGAATAATTTAATTTATGAAATTCATATTAAAATCTGCAGCAGTTAAATTTATGATCGGGCTAGATTTTTAAAACATAATAAAAAACACGATTATTTATTTTTAACTACGCTGAATTATATATATGCAAAACAATCATTATTAATGGACCATGTACCATGTCTTTCAATATCATTTCATCTGGAATTGAAATAAATATCGCACATGTATTTCAAAAGTGAGACAATTCAAAAACCTGAATTAAAAAAAAATGTAAAATTCTCAGTCTTGTATGAGATATCGAAGGTGAACCTGAGTTATCTTTTAATCTGGTATGATTTGAAGTTAATTCGATAAATTTTTGACATCTCATAGAAGAGTTTTAAACTTAAACATGATGATAAATAAAAAAAAAATAGATTTTTGAGTTGTGCTACTTTTGAAATGCATGTGCGATATATTCATGTATTAACAAAAAAAATTTTAAATGTATTATTTTGGCCTAGTGAGTAAACTATAATTATTCGCCTGAAAAAAGTGTAAAAATAATATTAATCGTAAATAGGAAGAAAATCTTCGAATGGTATTCTATCACCTTTGATATCAGTATTTAAATATTTTTGTTGGAATAAATCATTGTAAAAAAAATGCAATTACTGACAGAACTAGCGGTAGCGTAGCTGTGAGCGATAGTTTGTGAGAGCGTGCTTCGGTGAGGGAATGATCGTAAAAGTGGGTTTTATTGCTCGGTCAGTACTAAATAGTTCCTCACCGGGTCAAGGCCGGCTATATTTATATAGCGAGATATTTTTACTTCATCACGTTTATATATGTACTTATTTATGTAAATAGGTCATATTTGTATTAATTATTTAAAAAAAAAAAATTATAATTCTTCAACTTAATAGCAACACTACTACGTCCTGCCCTCCTATGTTAATATACTGCTTATCTCTATAGATCCTAATTAAGATTTCGTGTTTTAAGCAGAAAGATTAAACATACGCGATTAATGTTGTAAAGTTATACTATAACTTATAAAAAAAAGAGTACTATAACATTTATAGTATAATAATTTTAACATTGCAATGTGTTATAATCCAATTTTAAAAATATCTCGCTGGCAGAAACCACAAGACGAGCCTGAATAAAACCGCTTTGTAAAGTTTAAAATTAAAATAATATTTATAAAATTGTTTCTGCTTGATCATATTGTCTGCTTGCAGGTAAAAGTCATTGAGTATCATAATCGATTTTCTTCAGGAGAACAAAAAAAGGGAATTTGCTCATTAAAAATTTCTCAGATAGTCATATAGTGAATTTTCTTACTCTCTAATGTGCATATATAGTTATATTCACTTGGTAATTTTTTATACTTACGGGAAATAGTAATATCAACACACACTGACATTTTCTCGAATTTGGAAAAAAAATTGCACTTAGCGACTATAAATAGCAACGAGACGGTACGCTTAGTTATATTATTTTGTAGATAAAAACAAAATTGTAAAATATTAAGAAATATGAATGTTTATTATTTAAATTTTTTTTAATAACAATTTATTGAAATTTACAACTGTACAAAATTTATACATCAAGTAAATGTGCTGTTAACTATTACAATAATGTGACAAATCTTGAACAGAACTACTCATCTGTAGCACTTTAATAAAAATTATACACTAGAAGATCTCTGGGCCATCTTCTTTACAGACACCTCGGAGGATTAGGATTATCAGAAATGGTGTAGGGAGCAAGTTGAGAAATTAGGGGATTTGAGTGGTTATGGAGCTTACTATAAAAGGATAGATACCTGGTTTGGGCTAAATCTGCAACATATGGAACATTAAGATCTTTCTGGATAAGTTTATTGGTGACAATGAAAGGTGCATTGAGGATTTTTCGAAGGATTTTGGATTGTAAGGATTGGATGGGAGATGAATTGGATGGTTTAGTGGAGCCCCAAAGTTGAGCTTTGGGGCTCCAAAATTTGGGAATTTTCATAAAAATGCATCTATATGGTTACATTTAAATTTACTATAAGTATGAAGTTGATCCAATTATTGTTTACTTAATTGTATAACTATCCGCCTCTATATCTTTATCTATATTATATAATGACTATAATCATAATACAAAACGAATTTAAAAAAAATAAAATAAGAAAACATGTCATTCTCTTAGGCGGCGGGATTATAATTCTTATTAAAGCCCAGACGCCTGTCAGCTCAGGTAAGATTCCGCAACCGATGATAGCAATCTCAATGTAATCTTTCCAATATATTAGAAGAAGATAAGAGCACACCTGACATGGAATACCGATTTAGAAAGCGGGAGGTATAATTTATAAAAGAGTCCTTGGTCCGGGATATAAGAGGGGCATATTTTATTTAAATTAAGCTCCCCCGATCTTCCCCTTCCCCCTGGCACTGGAATAAGAAAGTAATACTCTTATACCCGAGTCACGCCTGATAAATTCATGAGGCGATTGGATTCAGAAAACCAGTATTCTTTCCCGAGATCCAATCAGGTGGGGATGGGGCATGGCTGCCTCTCCATTGAAGGAAAAAAATGGGAACGGATTTTGGGATCGTGTTCATTAGCGTATTTGGATTTTGAATTTATTTACCATATTTTTTATCGAAGATTACGACACCCACTTTGGGTTAAAGTGCCATGGAATGAAGGAAGCCCTCACAGTTTTTTTTTTTTTTTTTTTTTTTTTTTAAATTAATTAGAACTCTCTCCTCTTTTAACTCAATTCATTCCGGAGAAGTTATCTCCTCATAGGAACTAACGCATCAAATAAATCACTTAATATATTCTAGTATGTTAATTTGAAGAGCAACCGTGTCAATTTATTACTCATCATTTATTTATTTTTTTTTTTTCGAACTACCTTCACCAAATCCCTCCCGAATCTGAGGTATCGATTACCAATTTGTTATAAGTATCTCCGAGATATCTATCTTTCAAACTGTCACTAATCAACTATTTATATCATCATATTTACTTTAAACTTCCCTATAAATTTACTCTATTTCATATCGGTGGTTGTCCTGAAGAATTTCGAATGCATAGCGCGGTTTAAGTATCTATGATCTTTATTATCTCGAAAAAATGAAATTCAAGAAGAAATGATTTCAAGATTAAAAACCGTAAATGGTTGTTATTTCTTAACAGTGAAACTACTCAGTTCAAGCCTACTGTCCAGGAATATAAAAATTATGATTTTCAAGTTCTACACACAGTAATTTTTTTTTTTGTTTTACTGAATATATTTATTCACACCTGGTAATTACGATTAGACAACCAGTGAATCTGTTGTGAGAATGAAAATGGCGAGAAAGGCATGAGGGGGAGCAGAACCCAGCAGCACCTTCAGTCCTTATTTATTTTTTTATGTTAGTCTAGGGTGTCTCTCATCCAGCACCTTTTCAGCCTTCCCTGGGTGTTGTCGGGAATATGTATTGTGGCTATGTAAGTGTATTAGCATGTCCATGTAATTTTTCGTGGAATCGTTTTTAGTAGGTTCGTATTTGTTCGTTAACTGTTGGCATGCGTAGGTCACCATGTAAAGTTATGTTCCTCACGTATGCTTTTGTGATTGTCCTGAATGTTTTTACATGGAAGATTTTCACATTGTGGCTTTACTCCTATTTTCATAAAATTCCAACATTCTTTTTCTAAGACGATTCATGTTCATTCTTTTGGTGTGTCCGTAAAAACTCAGTCTTCGTTTAGGAATATCACTGTAAATATCTATTTTTTTTAATTTCTTGTTTACTTCTAAGACTATATTGTTCATCTGAAAATTTTGGACCAAGAATTTTCTTGTTGATTTTGCATTATTTTTTCCTCATGTTGTCAGTATGCATATAGCCTCTAGATATATATTTATATAATATATAATTTGTAATGTATAAAATAAATATTTTTTTCTGTTTATCATTTAGTCCCTGTATTGCAGAAAGATGCTAAATTACATTTCAACAACTTTGAACTAGAAAACCTACGAAACAAAGAATAATTATGTGTATATATTTATATAATATATAAATATTATATAGGTAACCCTGAATAAACAAATCAGATATTATATATAATATAATTATATATGCATTAGAACTTCGATAATAAAATAATCTCAGGGGGTTAGAGGACTGACTAATTACCGTATGTCTCTTCTACTTGAAGTTCTTGATATAGAGGTTGTGTAGAATAAAAGCTGTAAAAACTTTCTAAAACCACTCTGAAGTAAAATTAAGATCAAACTCATTTATAAATTAAATTTATTATTGTTGTTAATAAATAAAATTGTCAACGGTATAAAAAAAAATGCGTTATTGAAAAAGAGCTTTTGAGCGTCCTTTACGCGAATTAAGGGATGGACAGATGAAGCAAAATTTATTCCTATATTGTAAGAAACAGTTGGATCATTACGTTGACTTCCATAGTTATGGTGCCATCAGCATTAACATTTTAGAAGATTTAAGTTGACCGAGTTTTCTTGATATTAACTTCCATATAGAGACTCCCACTCAAGTTCATATTACCGAATAAAATCATAAACATTTTCGGTTTGGATTAGTTTCAGAACCGCAATATCTTCACCGAGCTCGCAGGAGTCCAATCAATAAGTTGCACCTCATCCTGGATGGGGGAATTTCATCAAGGACTGGCAGTATCTTCAAAAATATAAAACTGGAAACAGCTTTCGGCCAATTCGGACTAATCCCGTTTTCCCGATAGATCTAGGCCGGCGATTGGTTTTCATGCAGACCGATAGAGAGAGAGAGAAAAAGTGAGAGAGAGATAGAGAGAGAGAGAGGAGAGAGGGAGCTATCTAGCGGAGGAAAGATTAAATGGCCTACACGAGCCGGATTAGATGGAAGGAAGTTTTCCCGAGCTTTTCCGGAGCTTTTCCCCTCAGCCGGGTCCCACTTTCCCGATGGCGGCCCCTTATTACTCTGCCCCAGCAGGGGCTGGCTTTTTTCCGCATCGGAAAACTTTGTAAGCCCCGCCGGCCTTAAATCGTAGCCCGGTAAAGTCCGCCGGCTTTGATTGGTTCTCCCTCAGGAGGAACTTAGGAGAGTAAAGTATATTTCCCTTCTATCTACTTTGCTCATAGATGAGATACAAATTTAACGAATTACTCAAATCATGCAAAATACCTAGTGCAGTATTTCTGGTTTGAGCTTAGTTTTAAATTATGTTCAAAATAATTCAAATAAAATCTATTCCAGTTTATAACATTACTGCTTTATTTTTATGCTATGGATATGTCTTTTGTTTAGAGATTTTTAAGTTTTTGGTGTAACGTTTTTGACTTTCAAAAAACGTAACATTTCGACACACTCTGTTGGTGTTCCTCGGATCTAAAATTTAATGATAGTTTCCTGATCAGAAATTTTACGGAGAATATTTTTATATATAACATTTGTTGCTAGGACCTACTTTTAAGGAGCTATATCAGTTTGAATGAGAAAAGTCACTTTTGCATTGATTATTTAAGTGTTTTTAAGATTTTTCGACACATTTTAGCTCCGTCGGATCGAAAATTTGACGTTCACTCGTCAAAAATTTAATGGAAAATATTTTTTGCTATATAAATTTTTTCGCAAACACCTACTGTTGGAGAACGATATCGGCTTGAATGAAAAAGTCACGTTGTAAGGTTTTTTCATACTCAAACATGTAACATTTTGACGCCCACTAGCTCTGTTAGTGTTGTTTGGGTAGAAAATTTGCCGTTAGTTTACTGATTAGAAATTCAATGACAAATATTTTTTGTTATATAACATTTGTCACAATGACCTACCGTTCATATAGAACATTACTGATGATAAGCAAGGATAGTTTTGAGATAGACTGGTTTTCATGGTTCTAGGAAATTTCGACTTATAGAGTCAGGAGTTGTGTAGACAAAAAATTTACTTCTAGATGAGGATTATCGGTTCGAGTAAACGAATAGAATTTATCGTACAAACGTAATTGAGAATAGGGTTCACTTCGACTTACTGAGTTTTTCGACTTATCGAATTTTGACTGTAGTTGAAGATTTCCGCTATCCGGCATTTTCCCTTATCTGAAGCAGTGCCTAGGTAACGCCGGATAAGGTAGGTTTACTGTATCCTAAACAGACTTTTTCCTTTTGGATAGTTATTTTTTTTTTTTTTTAACCTTAAGTGAAAAACTTGGAGCTTTCGCCCTGTTGAAAACTAACCAAGGGCAAAGTACTCAAGTTTTCTACTAGTGGTTACTTCTGGGAACTTCAACGGCGGGTGGGGAATTTCCTGAACTAATTGGAGGAGCAAGTGGCCCTAATACCATCCAGATTAGCTAGCCCGAAAGGACAGCAAATAATTGAGGAAGTTTTCCAACGGCGCCGTGAAAACTTTGTCAGCGTTATCCCCTCTCCCCCCAACGCTGAGGAAAATGGCAGATTTCCCTGGGGCGAGACGTATTATATCCGCCCGAGATTAAATTTTTACATGCTCTAATAAGAATACTAGCGCGCCAGACCTCGTCTCGTTGCAGATCTCTGTTTAATTTTCTCCGGATCGTCTCATTTCCCTCTCCTGATAAATTAGTCCAACAGTCAGACTGCCGCGTGCACTTCAATTATGAAAACCAGTTGAATATACTTCGTCCATATCTAAATCCCTTTCGAAAAATTAATTATTCGGGTGTGCCACGGACTAATTGAACTAACATTTTCATCAATAAGTGTTTAACATTTCTATAATGAGAAAAAAATAAAATATACTTTAAAAAAAAATATAATTGGACTTGATAACCAACTAAGAAATGAAAAACAATTTCATATCCCTTGAAATATATTTAAAAAAGACTATTTTATACACGCATCATGTTATAAAATGTCATTTCAGTAAAAATAAGGACCACGAAAAACTCAACTTGAATCCAAAGTTAATAATTATTTATTTAAAACATCACATTAGTTATAATTAATAGATATTCAGAAGGAAGACACCATTCAGAATATAAATTTACAACCTCACCGATAGCTTGGGAATTCTCTTAAATATACTACAAACGCCTTCACACTTGATATTCAATTACCCTCCCAGGCGTCTGGAAAGATTTCCTTAGGACCTTGTTATATAGAATGCTATCACACATTTATTTACTGTGTTTATTTTTTATAGTTATGATTATCTATAAATCAATTATAAAAATAAATACTATACTTTTTGAATTTCAATCTGCGATTGCTTACTGTTTCTTAGGAGCGCGTAGCTGACTCGCGAGCTATTATTTTATTTATTATTATTCAAAATGTTATATTCCTTATTTTGATGGTTTAATATCTGTATCTGAGAACCAGAAGAGCGTAAGTCACACAAGCCTACCTATTTAGTAGAACAACGTGGACTGGAGAACAAAGTTTGTGTGGCTTAATCACAGGTAAGAGCTCACGTTCTTACAACCCTTACAAAATAGAAAAAGCGATTTTTCAATAGACTTAAGCAGTTATAGCTTAATGTATTATAAAATCCTGCATACAATGGTGCAATAATCTGAAAATTGTAAAATTCGGACGCTCTTCTGGTTCTGAGGTACAGATACATAGATGGCAAGTTTTTTATTTCCGTTTTTAATACAATTCAACCCTAATGTACCCAGAGCCTTAATAAGCAAAGTATTATTTATTGATATAACATAACATGCCATTCATGTAATAAATTTCATGGACAATTAACATATTAAGTTAGTTAAAAAAAAAAAAAAAAAATATTACAAAACTTATATTCGTGACGTCAGTAGATGTGGTAAAATAGCATACCTTTACCTAAAATTATATTTCGTAAAATGCCTAGAAGTAAACTTTTTTTTATTTTTATTTTTTTTATCTTTACAACTTTATACAATTTATACATCAAGTGAATGTGAGAGAAATTCTAACAATGACATGTCAATAGCTTGAAAGAAAACGATCCATTAGAAGCACAATATGTAAAATTAAAGATTGAATATACGCAAAACCGAACGATCCAGAGTAAATCTTAGGAGAAAAAATAGGCTATATGAAATACCTTGATTCAGCAATTTTCAGTTCCGTTGTCTTATTCAATTCAGATAAATATGCAATTCCGGACTAATTATAATAAACTTCATTTTTTATTTATTTCTTATATATTCATTTTATGAATGGAAATATATTTTTCCTCAATTTTTATACTTCTCAACCAAAAATATACTAAAACCGTACAGCTTGAAAATTGTGTGGCTCAATGATAGTTCCTAAAGTGATTCTGATACGATGAATTTGCAAAATATATTGCTTCAAGAAAATGCTATTAATAAAAATATTGGGAATAATAATTCGTAATTTCTTTTATGCCTGGAATGTTTTGTGTATTATTATTCTTTTTGTTTTTCCAGATAGGTTTGTTCCCAACGTGATAAACTTGGATTGACAGAGGAATAAAAAGAGAAGGAACCCCCTTCCCGTAGCGAATAAAGGACATGAAAGGAAAAAAAAAATAATCCTCAATGATCGTTTTATTCAGCATAAGGATTAGCAAGGATAGGAGGCATTTTATATCGTTCCCAGAGACTTGAATTTAATACGTTTAACTGTTCAATTTTATGATACCTCCAAGAAAATATTTTAAAAAAATATTCTTAAAACAAACGTTCAAAAATTATCAAAAATAAAAGACATTACGAATCGAATATTCTAATCGTAAAAAAAATATAGTGTATATAACACCTAGTCTATTTTATTAAAGTTAGTGCCACTTATATAGAGAATAATAGGAGACTTAAAAAATTATTTATTTCTGTTGTTTTGGTAGTAATTATTGAAAATTATTAAATATCAAATCAAAGAAATACTTTCTATGCTTCTAAATAGTGTTCAAAGAAAAGGAGTCAACATTTTTATTTTTATGAATACAGCCAAAATTGAAATATATCCCAGATAATATTATTTTATTTTTTAATCAAATGATTGTTTTTCAGTCTGATATGTGTCTAGAACTGAAAAAAGTTATCTTATGAAAACAAATAGTTGTTAAGTATGAAGGTATTGGGTTAAATGATGCAAGTGTCGATTTTCAATTGATCATTCTCATGATGTCTGTAGCGCTGGTTCGATTCCGGCAGAAGTACGTTTGAATATGTTTTATGACAAAACAACGGAATGAATTTCAACCTTACTCCGGCTAGAATAATTTGGTAAGTAATAAGATAGCCCGATCTTTCTGTTCAAGTAGGAGTTTATCGATGTTAATTCCCAAAAAACGAACAGAAGTTTAATCGAAATATATTATGAATTATACTTTAATTGAGTAATTTATTAATCCTGCAATAGAATTTTTTAATTTGTGAAAAATATAATCAGTTACGAAATATTATAGTAGTTAATTTAACTTTGATAGTTAATCTTACTTAAAACGTGAAAAAAAGTATTAAAGACCCTAGGAGATATTAATGTAACAATTTATGTATTTTTTTTATATATAACATTTTTATGTAGTTCCTTTAGTCCGAAAATCAGGATTACTATAGTTATAATGATGTTAAATAAAGAAATTTATAAATTTTTTTATTTCTAATCGATAGCTTTGAGGCTCCGCTAAGCCATAAAATTCATAACGTATCTATACGACATGAAATCCTTTGAAAATATCTTTATGAACATATAAACCACTTAACCACTTAAACCCACTTGCTTTCCACTCACTCAGTCCTGATATTTCTCTGAAATGTCTGAAAAGAAAATGGTCTCGGTAACTATTAATATTGTTCAATTAAAGCTCTTCTGATAGTTTGTACCACATTAGCCATTGAAATGTTATAATATTTATTATTTCTCAGATTGACCCGTTGTATTTATTTATCCAGTTATAAACATCAATCAAAAAATACATAGAACAAAATTTTGAATAAAAATATAACAAATTGCTTTGAAAAATAAACATAATTATTTAAATTTTGGCTTGATCCTATTATTTTATCTTAGATAATTTTCTTTTTATCTTAAATAATACCAACATATTGGTTTATAAATAAATTGTTATAATACTAGGAATAAATGAAGCACTCATCATTACAGGCTCAGGATTTCGTTCTCGTTATTTTTCTCCAGTCATGCGTTGTGCGTGAGTCTCCTACTCTGGATCATAATTTGAACAAAAAATACTCCAGTTTCTTGGAGGTTTTTAGTTTTTTTCTATTCGATGAATTTGCTAACTCCACTCGACTTGCTGTTCCGATATTTTTAGCCGCTTGTTAGCCTAATTAGTACCCAAGCTTTAGGACACTTAGGGTTAACAATGTCGACTTGAAATTGGAATCATTTTCACGGATAAGAAGAAAAAAAGAGAAAAGTAAGCATTACAACCAATTATATTTTTACAGATAGAACAATTTGGTTTAACTATTGCCTAATTTTTAATATAAATCGTTCTATTTCTTAGAATAATGTTTAAACATGAAAATTTTAGATATATTAAATTAATTTTTTTTTTTTTTTTTAATAAAATGTCTATCTACTTTCAGAATAAGAAAATGACAATTATTAAAATTACCGAATTTCAGAAGTTTAAGCCTATAAAGACAATTGATTTTTGGGTTTTCGAATATATGTAGGATACATTCAATAATCAAATCAAAGGATAGATACATCAATGTTAAATTAGAAAAATGCTGTAAAAGAAACACTTCTTCAAATCAATTTATTGTTATTTACGTTGTCTTTTGTAGTTTTCAAAACCCCGTGTATGCATTTTGGTTACTTTTTAATTTTAATACTTATTATAAACAATCCAAATATTCACGAATGTAAAATATATGTTATAATTAATTAAAAACGGATATTACCATATTTGAAAATGGTATCGACATTTTTTTAAGTATGTCAACAAATTAAGGAATGGAGAACCATTGTTTTTTTTTTTTAAGACTTTCCTGATAAATAAAATGGCTAAATGAACCCAAAGGATCCATGCAGGAACACACACCTCGATCAATCTCAAAACCTACACCATACCAAAACCAAAATCCTCTATATCAGTCATAATGCAATCTTCCCATCTACTTCGTGTTATTTGGTCGCTTACCGACGGTTCAGCCTTGAATACCTTTTTTTGGGATTCAGTTACCATTAAATCCAACGAATTTACAGGGCTATTTTAACCGCACTACTATTACAAGAACCATCCTTTGAAAAATGTCCTGCAACTCTGCATTGTGGAGCTTAGGTGGATCTGGTTTACATTTATAAAGAACCATAGATAGGAAATGGAAGATTATTTTTACAAAAGTAAATTCTAATTTTTAAGTTTCTGGACAGTAGTCATGAACTTAGTAGTATTCTAACCGAGGAAGAACAAGCTTTAACAGCCTTCGATTAGACATTTATTTTCATTTGAATTTAATTTTTCCTAATTATTGTAGACCATAGATAGATACAACTATATGTATGGAAACTTAATCATTGATGTATGTAAAACGCCAAAATAATCACAGTTTCTACCACTAACTATTCATTTTGTTTTATCAGTTTCGATTACTAGACCAATTGATGGCATATTGTATAAAATAGAGTAAATTTATAATAGGATATTTTATAGTAAATATGATGTACCATAGGAACGGTTGGAAAATTTAATGTACTAAGAGAAGAATCATGCGGTATTTCCAAATTGTAAATAGACACAAGTTAGAAAATTGGTAATAAATACAAACCACAAGATAGGTACAGGTGAGGGTTGGTATAAGTGATCCAAGTACAAAATAATTAAATAAATTTAATTTCCCTAGATATTTTATACTCGACACATCGAAGCCAATATTAATTTTACTCTATCAAGTGAATATCGTCCTCTGATATTTATTTAATACATATCAAAGATAATGGCATTGACAAAAAAATAAAATAAAAACTTATTCTTCAAGCATAATTCTGATTTACCAGGCACGAAAGTATTCATTATTAAACCTAAAAGTATTACAAAATATACTTGTGTGTGTCATTTTTCGAATTAATTTCTGACACTGACTAGTAGATATATAATATTTAATACAGGTCCTTAAGTAACAGTTAATAGAATTAAATAACTATTTTAATTATCTTGTATATACACAGAATTTGTCATCATTTCAGAGAATCCAAAACCACTCACTGATATCCATATTGATGTCCATAGGAGAAGGCGTAGACATCGACATCGCTTTCGACTCTCTAATCGAGGCATTTAATCGAACTACTCGAGGGTACGATGAACCCTCCAAGAGCCGCCAGATGTCGGCTTATCGAAGGCAGTCAAGAGATCAGCGCTATTATAGTCATGGATTCCTTCCCTAATCAAGATGTATCGATTTTGAATTTGGTAGCCTCTAAGATCAACTCCCTTTTTCGGCAAGAGCTGGAGTAAGTGATCAAACCAAGTAAATAACAATAGATATTACCGATTAATAATATTTTCCCTAAAGCATAAAAAAATAAAAATAAAAATAAAGAAAGAAAGAAAATTATATTCTGAGACAATGTCAATCAAGAATAACATCACAGAACTGAAAGTATGTTCATATCTGCCTAGAGATTTTTACAATACCATATAACAGGATAAATAAACGTTAATGTAGATTTTCATTATAAGACCATAGTAAAAAAAAAAAAAAATAATAGAAATAGAAAAAATAAAGGAAAATAGATAATATAAGAACAATTATTATAAGCAACGTTAAAAACAAATAGTTTCGATTATAGAACCATTGTAGAGAGGGAGAGTGAACAAAAAAATGATAATGTAAAAAAAATGAAAATTAATCCAAAATTGTACCTTAATTTTTTTTTTGTATTTTAATTTTTGTCGCTTAATTTTTTTTTTATTATTTCATTTTATGTTTTATGATTGAATTATTAGTTTATTTTTATAATGTTTATTTATTTTATTTTTATCTCTTATTATTATTAACTGCGTTTGTATGAGAACTTGTATATATGGTACAAATGAATTCATCATTAGCACTGTTACTTATTGCCCTTAACTGAGGCAGATTGCACATCTATGTAAAAATAAAAAATAAAAATAAATAAATAAAAAAATAAAAATAAAAATTTATACGAAAATTAAAACATTAACTCTCGGGCTGAAGTTCGGTCTTTTCACCAAAATATTACAAGTTTAGAATAAATTAAAGGGAAAATGTAAACATGAAAAATCATAATTTTTTGGTTGAATGATTTTTAACTCATGTTTAAAACAAACATCTTCTTCATTACAGATTTTTTTTATAATGTAAAAATGATATATTTTAATTCGACACACCAAAACGCCGATTTCTGCTTAAGAATTAATATTGAAAATAAAATGAATATGTTTTTTATTCAAATTATTATAAACGTTCCAAAACAACTCCAGCTAAAGGAAACCCCCATAATGTTGGTTTAAATTGATTTACTGACAATTTAAATCCTTAGTATAAGCAATTATTTGAATTACGATTACAGATTACAGAATTCCCACCGGCAAAATGTTTCTTCAAACAATTTTTATTTTTAAATTTCTCTGAAAATTTGAATGTTAAAGCTTTCTGAGGTTTCGAAATCATAAGAGGCTGACACCCATACCGAGTTTTATTTTATATTTCTCACTCATTACATACTTAAATTTAAAAGCTAATGGACCATCCAGATTACTTTGAAACTTCATACTAAGGACAGGATCACTAAAAAATTTACTATTTCTCTACATTAATTGAAATGAATGATAATTTGTGGGATCTAGATCATAGATAATTATATACAAAATTTGTAATTTTATATATCAGATCATGGATATATTATAAAGTGAGACAAGTAAAAAACACTATATACTAACTATTTCCTATTTTAATAAATACATTTAAATAATCTTATTTTAATAATAAAAATAAACAAAAAATCTGAGGCTTTGATTATTCGTTCATTGATTAATTGCCTAGAAACTTTTGATAATATGTATTTTACCGTTCAAATGAAATTTTTTCTTCTTGAAATTGATGTGAACTCTTCATTTTTTTTTAGTATACTATATCTATCATTTTTTGCAAGTTATCTACATTACGTATTAATATTAATATTGGTCTAACTTTACCAAACTGTTATTTTCATTTTAAAACATTCAAGGATAATTGTTTAAGAGGATACCTTACTAACAGAGCATAAGGGAATCTTCAAGCTGTGCCTGTACCCGAAATTCATTATGTACTAGATTTACGACACTTGAACCATCAGGTAGGTCTTGACCTGTAAATAGCCAGGTCAACTTTTCCTTTCGTTGTGACCTATGTTAAAGAGTTAGGTAATTTCGATTTTTCATGGTTCTTTCCCTTTTTTTCCCCTTTTAACACAGCCTTGCTTTGGGCACTGTGACAAGAATCATCGTGTTTTTTTTACGGTCAAATATTTTTTAACATTTTTGGACAGCGTCCTACACTTATTAAATGAAAATTATTAAAATATTGATGAATAATTGTTAATATTTTCAGAATGAATAAAAAACTTTTTGTTAATATTTATGTTCTATATTAATTTGAAATCACTATTGCCAGGATTTATAACAAAATATGATTACTGAGATCCTTCACTTCTTCTGTTCTTGTTATTTCTTCCTTCTACCATTTTCTCCAATCACTTTCCCTTCTACTGAGAATAAAAAAAAAAAAACAGTCGCTGTTTAATTCACCTCGCCCCCAGTTACGTGAGTGGCATCCATCGGGACTCTCTCAGGCTGGCAGGAAACAACACCTGGGTAAGAAATAAGAAATTAGGAACACGCTGCGTCATCTAGATCGTCTGGTAACCATAGTGTATCTCTCTCTCTCTCTCTCTCTCTCTCTCTATATATATATATATATATATATATATATATATATATATATATATATATATATAAATCAATTATATCAGCCTGTATATCCTTCCTAATCGATATGATTTTTTTTTATTGTTCTTAAGAATAACTACATAATGTTTTATTCAATTTCCATTCACATATTCTCAGTGAACGAACAAAAGTGTATAAAACATTATCCCCATCCTTGATTTATAGGCGAAAAAGTTCTAATAGCTAAAATGTATAACTATACCTTATAATTTGTCATCTATTCTCATAATTATGAAATCGTTCTCCATGTGTCATCTAAAGCTACTGCCAAGTTGGGAGGGAATAAAATCGAATGGGAATGCAAAATATGAATTTTTGAGGACATGCTGAAACCCATTCCTTGCATGATAAAAGAAATTCTTAAATAATGCCATTACACCTGTGCTCTCTATTTTTTTCTTTTTATAATGAAGTATAATAAAAGTTTTAAAATCAAACGGTTTTTTTTTTGTTTTATTTTTTTTTTTTTTTTTGTTTTATTTTTTTTTTTATAGCTTTTAACGAAAAAAAAATGCCCGAAATGACGAAAAACACCTCATTTTTCGACCTAAAACACAAATTTGACAAAAAATAGTGTCTGATTGAGATTTTCTGACTTCGGATTCGTGTGCACACTTCAAATCATAATAAAACAAAGTTATTGTTGAAGGGAGTATTTTGATGCAGAACAAACTGAAAGTTCATAGTATACATTATTACTGGAGTTTATTTTACAAGATAGTGACAGTAAATAATGCAAAACCAGTTATTGAAACCCTAAGAATATCTTTTAAAATATGGGCTGAATTGAAAATGTTTTAACACAGTTGAGTTGTAGGATCTAAAAGGAATTCAACTTTTTTTTCTTTCTTTCTTTTTTTTAATGAATCTTTTATTTTTTGATTTCTCTTTAATTTAAAGTAGGGGTGCGGCGATCTATCACATGCTAAATTGGGTAGCTACAAAAGCTGCAAAGACATCAGCAACCTGTGGTAGCCATGGCTAATAAAAAAACATAATAGACGTCTATTCCTAATTCCTGAAATGGAACAGTACTCAGGATAAGCAAGGATAAGGTTGAGATAGACTGAGATACATGTTCATTGTCTTAGGAAACTACGACTTAAATAAATTTGTCTCCCGCTTCAAGAAACTCGAATTATAGTCTCGGGAGTTGTGTAGACACTAATTTGTCTTCGAGTGAACAAATACAATTTATTATATAAAGGTAACAGAGAAATGGGGGTCACTTCGACGTAAAATATTTGTATATATACCCTAATACTTGTATTTGAAAAACTACTTATGTATTCATTATATAATTATAATATACTTAATTGATTTTATTATGCATCGAGAATATGCTATTGAAAAGTTTGTAGTAAGCATTTATAGTTATAACATAAACAGTTAGCAATATTACAATGTTTCGGGAACCGAAGACGGTTCCTCAAATTTCGGTCCGCACGAGAGCCTTCCAGATGAGGTCCAAGTATTGATCGCGATGTTGGAATGCAGGCGTTGGGTCTCCGACCTGTGCACCTTTTTTAAAACAGGTCTTAAAACCAAGGTCAGTCAGGTAGTTGAGAACGTTCCCTTTCTTTTGTAAGTTGCGTAAAGGGTGAGTGAACCGTCATATACAAAGTAACCCTTATTCTCTGGAGGGGGTGTAAAAAAGGACCCGAAAAAGAGGAGGTCCTTGGAGGGAAAAAACACGAAGGAAATGAGAAAGGATATGCCAGGACAGTGAGGGATTTATGGCAGAGACTAGGAAGAGACTGTTAAAACATTCACCGGGCAGATGCGACCCCTTCCTTAAACATGTCTCGTGTTGTGAAGGGAGGGACCTGTACTGATGAGGCTCATTGGAAGGAGCACTTTGCCTCTCGCCCAGCTTCATTTGACATTTACATAAAAAGGCCAAGGCCTTTATAATCCGAGTGATTGACGTCATCAAGTCAACAGACCGATAAGCATCCCCTTGCAACTTAGGGCTTCTTGGCTAGGTTCTGATTTTCACAAATTAGCTAAATAAAATTTAAGAAATTATTCTAGACAAAGTTTAAAAATATATTAATGAATACTATATTTTCAAGTACAAAGATATATATATATATATATATATATATATATATATATATATATATATATATATATATATATATATATATATATTTTAGTGTTTTCCATACGGCAGTAACCCTGTTGGAAGGGATTTTATTTATTTCTGTCCACACCATACTTAAAAGTATATGCTGTAAAAGTAATTTTTAAATTTTGTTTTGATTATTATTTTACATATACCAATGCATAGTACATGTGTCGAATGTTAAATATAAAGAATATAACCAGAAAAATAAAATAAAATAAAAAACGCGAAGTTATACAATACTAAAATTCAATAAAACCTAGCAATAAATTTATTATATCATCATTTATACTTATAAAATTCCTTAATAGTGAAAAATTATGAATTTTTTATGTTTTAAATGTATTTCATATTGATATCCTAAATTTTTGGTATGGATTTTTTTAAAAATATATCGATGTCTTTAAACTTCATCAAACATTAGACATCCACCGGCCAATGTCAATGTCACATGGGGGTTGAGAACGAAGGCCCTGGAGGTTTTGTATAAAGGCGCAATTTTGCCTTGCAATTTAATATATGTTTTTTTTTTTTAAGATTAAGGCTGCCAGTTCTCAGCTGTGACTTGCAACACAGATTTGAATGCCGATTTTTGTATGGGTAGTAAGGACCTTTAAAAGTGCAAAACTGGAGTTATAGCCGCTAATGAGCATTGGTAGCCGAGAAAAAAACAAAATATGAAAATCACGTTTTATTTCCTCAGATCTCAGTCAAAATAGAGGAATAGTTTTTTCAGGTAAAATTGTAGTTTTGTATGCTATCTCTTAACCACAACCAAAAACTGATGAATAATCTCTTAAATTATATCAGGTTTTGGTTTGAACATGAAATCCTGCATTAATTTCCGGACAATGGGTTTTGGTTGTGGTAAAGAGATAGCATACAAAACTACAATTTTACGTGAAAACATTATTTCTCTATCTTCACTGAGAGCTGAGAACTGGTAACTGGCAGCCATAATGTGAAAAAGACCCAAATATGGTATCCAGGAATATAGATTAAGTACAACAAGGCAAGGTTAGAAAGGGATTAGATGATAATGACATTCAAAATTGCCAAAGGTTTCCGAACACTCTCTGATCAAGCTGCCTTTGTCTTGAACAAAATAATCCCCATCAGTATATTAGCTAACATTTATAAATAGATATGTTTCGTATTTATAAATTGTTGTATTTTTTTTTTATCAATCGGGTGTTATTTATGAAATTTTTGAGATAGTACACTGACAGGGAAAAATTCCAACCAATTTTTTTTTTTTTTTTCGTTTTCTCGATTTAAAGATTATCATTTATTCAGTTTTTCACGTTCCTATACTTTACAAGGAAATGGGAAAATGAAGAGCTATGTTGAATGACTGAGTGGGCATATTGAAAATTTTTAGCATAGGAAAATGTTTAATGTTTGAAAATTAACAAACATATTTTATTTTATTTGCTAACGGTTTGGTAATTTTTGTTTTCGTGAATTCTCAAAAGAAAGATATATAACCAATTAATAAAATAATTGAAATAAAATTAAAACGCCTTAAGCGTAATGATAAAAAAAGTAGTCTTCATTTTAACTTATTGCAATTGAATTTTTTGCAGTTTCTTCTAGTGTTCTGGATAAATCACTTCTTATTGTAGAGGCCATGTACCCCTTTTTATGTTTTAAAATTTCATCAAACAATTTCTCACATGTAGTCCAAGTAACTGTCATTTAAAATGTGTGAAAAGTCTGTGGAGTTAGTCTTCCAAATTTAAAAATGTTGGTAGCTGAAATCGCTTCAGAAAATGGATTAGTTAAATTTACAGCCCATTTTGAAACAGCTACTTCTATATTATTTCTCAATCCTTTGAATTTTTTTTTTCTGTTTTTTCTATAGCGTGGATGGAAACAAGTTTGTGCACTTATCTTTTTTGACTTGTCTCGAAAAGGCACGAATGAATAAATTATCGAAACCGAATGAAAGAAAGAAGGCAGAACGGTGGGGTGTTTGTGGCGATAGGAAGGAATAGCATAAGGGCTAAGATGGTTTAGGCAACATGACCAAAACTCTGAAAAGCACTTTACTCCTGATCATCTCCAAGAGCCGTAGCGGTTTTCTCGACGAAGGAATAAGACGAAATTCGGAAAAGTATTTTTATTTTAAAAATAAATATATAAGCGGGTGAAAAATAATATAAAATTTCAATAAGATAACTGGACGTCATCAATGCTTGATTTTTTTAATTTTCAAATATCGAAAAAGGTAAATGTCATTGTTGTATAATTACTGAGATCTTGAACGTCTTATGTATAATGACTTATGCAATATGGTATAATATTTATGTTTCGTTGTATTGTATTAGATTAGAGTTTGTAACGAGTCCAATCTTTTTTTCTTTTTCTTTTTTTAATATACATTTATTGAAATTTACAACTAAACAAAATATATACATCAAGTAAATGTATTGACAACGATTATTATACCATGTTAAAACTTGAAAAGAACCACTCATCAGTAGCACTTTATTAAAAATTCTACACTAGAAGTTCTCTAGGCCATCTTCATTTCAGACCGTTCGTTTTCTCGGAGGATTATTAGGAATGGAGTGGGAAGCAAGTTGAGAAACTAACGAATTTGAGTGGTTATGCAGCTTACTATGAAAGGATAGGTGTCTAGTGTGGGCTAAATCAGCAACATATGAAACATTAAGATCTTTATAGATAAGTTTATTGGTGACTAAGTACGGAGCATTGAGGATTTTTCGAAGGATTTTGGATTGTACTGATTGAATACGAGATGAATTGGAGAATCCAATTTAAAAAAAAAAAAAATGAATAATAGTTTCATGAGGCTTGAGGTGTGATTTATTTATTAAATAAATAAATAAATAATATATATAAATATTCTTTACTGCTATAAATATTAATAAATATATATATTTTTAAAAAGGTATGATAAGACAAAGTTCCTATACATGCAAAAGTTAGCACATTTTCTGTGCAAGAATTTTAATAATGTACATATTTGGTATAAAAAAAACGCTTTCTCTTATTACGCACGAAATGTAAATTCCCGTGGTCACACATAACATAACATTTGCCATAAAGTTATATTTCCCTAAATAATAGGGAAAAATAAAATGAAAACTCAAACCATTTTGAGGCCGTGTTTTCGCGTATATTTTCCTAATCCTGGTAGAGACGAGAGACGAAGTTCATATGTAGGCATCATAAGATCCGAATGAATATGAAGGAGGAGGTATGAGCCAAGATGGCGGGGGTTGGCTTTTAATAAGACCCCGACTAAACAAAACCCTCCCCCGGCACAAACAAATATTGTTACAATTCCCCGCCCTGTCTTAATATATCAACTCTGTTTATCCTTCGCTCAGTTTACTCAACCGACGTTCGACTTCCAACAGATCGTTACGTCGCTCTGGTCAATGTCAGGTGTACCCGGGGGCTGGTGTGTACTGGGTATATAATCGCCTCAAGACATGGTTGTTGTAAACAGTCAATAAAAAAAAAAAAAATTAAAAAAAATAAACTGTCTTTGTTAAGAAAGATATATTCTCAACAATTAATAACAAAATGCAGGAATGATACCATAAACTAGTACTATGATTAGTCTAGGATTAATGTGGAAAAATTACAGTGGAATTGATATAATGGAATGATAAAAACAAATAAACTGAAATACTTTCATCTTGCTAAAAAAAAAAATAAAAAAAATTCTACTGTTAGCAGAATTCGACAATCTCTATTTTAACCGGAAAAACGCTCTGAACGCCTATTTGATACTACTCCAAAATTATAAGCTTATTATGTTACAAATGGGGTGTATAAAAAAGATGAGGGGTATTGAAACAAACATTTGTATTATTATTTCTTTGATATAAAATACAACTAATACTCAAAGTATAGTCCATTGTTATCTACCGACATTGCCCATCTGCTAGCCAATTGCTCGATGCCACGCTGATAACATTCCTTGGGATGGCAGTCAAAGAACTCTTGGACAGCATTTAAACTTCCGCAGAATTATCAATTTTTTTTCCTTTAAGAAAATGGGCCATGGATCGAAACAAGTAGTAATCCGAAGGTGCGAGGTCTGGACTATGTGGTGGATGAGGCAGGAGTTCAAGGATTTAAAAAAAAATCATGAAGTTCTGTAAACTTTTCTTTAGTTCGACTGTTGATTGTTGAGGAGTAAGTTAGTGAGGGAACAGTCTACAGGTCTTTTTACCATCCCCATGGAGAGAAGATGGCGACTAACAGTATCTTTTGACACACCACACTCCCTGGCCACCATACCACACATTTTTACTTGTGGACGGTTTGACTCAATAGCTTACTTCAGAAGCTCATCAATATCCATTATTGGCCGCCTGGAGCCCTTCTTCCTTTCCAACGTCGTATCTCCACTTCTAATTTTGTCAGACCAACGCCGCGCAGTGCGCTCTTCAAGGACACCTTCCCCTTCATATTTAATAATTTTATGAGTTGCTTCAGCGGCTGTGAAATTTTTTTTCCAGTAATGTCTTAAAATTACGAGAATTTCGTAGGACACTGTCATGTTTCTTCTTTGAAATAAATAACTGAACTGAGGCTTTTTTTTTAAGAAGTCCAATGTTAGAAACAAGCTTAGAGAATGCTCTAAAGGGATTATTAAGTATTGGTAAATAATAAATAGCATTAAGATATTTACACACTTCTGAACTCTGGAATTTGATAAAACGGTAATTTTTTTTGATACGCCATATTATTAACAAGCCTTTATCGAAAGACACTTTTGAGTTATTAGGTTCAAAGAAATAATTAAATATCTATCAATTCTTGCAAAAACCATCGATAGTCTCCTAAACAACGTTAACCACTTAGGTATTTAGTACCTGCAATATAGATTGATTGTAAACGGTTTTTATTCATTTTATATTTTTTTTTTTTCAATCAGTGCTTAACGCGATATCATTTCTTGGCCTGCTTTATCAGTTTCCACCAATTGTCCCGATCCTTTGCCACCGCCATCCAATTCCTCACACCCAACATGGAAAAAAATACAATCTAGTTCATTGGATGAATAATTTATGTGCAGAAGTGTTAAGAAGCAAAATCAGAATAATTCAAAACAACTATAAAAATATATATAAAGTAGATAAGAGTGATGTATGGGTCATTGTCCCATTACATACGAATTTCTTTCCGGAAGGGATAGTGGTTTCTAAATTAAATTTCTTGTAACCCAACTGTAACAAGTAGCTGCGAGGTACTTATATGTTAAACGTAAAGCAGTTTTCCCATCGTTATTGATTTGTTTACATGGTTAAATTTGAATTCAAAACGTCAAAATCTATTTATCTCATATGTCCCATTGCTTGAGTTTTTAAGGTTAAATGTGAACACGTTGTCCCATTTCTGCAATTATTAACTGACTTTTTTTTTTTTCAAGGACCTCTGGTAAGTTGCAATATATTGAATTTTAGAATTGAAACTGAGACTAATTCTAAGCCCGTCAAAGCATAACCAAAATTCATTCCATTATATTTTAGGGTGGTGACATTGCAGTAGCTTCCCTCCAAACTCCATAGGGTAACCTAAATTACAACTAATTTTCTTTCATAGTTTTCTTAGGATTGTGTCAAATCAATTGTTCGAATCGCGTCATTCGTCATTCTATTTCCCTCACGTAGTGATCACATCCTGCTAAAGGAAAATGAAAAAAAAAAAAAAAAAAAAAAAAAAAAAAAAAATAATTAAACCATAAATTACTCAAAATAGTGTTTTGTGATGTAACCCCTTCTTTCACCAAACCCTTCATACAATGTGGTTGAAACTTGTGTTGTAACATAATCAACATTGGGGTTAGAATTTGCATGTAACTTGATTGGTGATCATCAATTCCCAGTTGCCTTTTTTGTTCTCCAAAGGAAGGTATTGTGTTGTATTATTTATTAATAATATTCTCTGAAATAATAATACTGCTATTCATATTCTATCCCCTGGATACCCGTACAGTGTTTTTCAACTTCCGCTCCTAAGATTACATACGCTTCATCCATATACCAGTATATCGGTTTCAGACGAGGAAAGAAGTCAGAGTAAGCGAGGGTAAAAAGTGTTTTGGGTTCCGTGATACAATAAGCCGGGATACAATCGGCCTCATAAATATTTATAAGGGAGCGGTTGATGGAGGTCGAAGAGACCCTATCAACCGCCGGGCTGCAGGTTGGGTCCGAATGACCGGCAACCAGCTCTGCGGCTCTCTTCCTATGCGACATCGTCTACTCCACGGCGCAGAGGGATTGTTCTCCAGAAGGAGTTCGACCGTAGCCATCTGTATGTACTCGGTGGGGCCGGGGTGATTCTGGTCCAGTCGTAAAGCTACTGGATTTGGTCTGTTCGGTTACGTATACGAAAATAAATGGAAAAAATACCATTTGGGAATCCGTAAAATACGGAACGCAGAGAACATATCACATGGCAATGTTGATGTGCACCAAAAAAGATATTGTAAGATTCTAACTAATATTCATAGTGTTATAAATTGTTTTACCGGAATTAGGTAGATAATAAGTAAATAAGACTGTGGTTATTAAAATAAGAATAAAAAACATTAAATTATCGTAACCTATATTGATATAAACATTAATTTATTAGGAACATTCGATTTTTTTTTTATTTAACACACCTCATACATCTATTTCCGTATCTAATTACAATTAATTAATGTATTTTTACACTGTTTTCAAAGGTCCACACACCTCAACCATTTTCATTTCTAATTAATAATATCTCGAAAAGTTTAATTAGGCAGTAAATATAAATAGTTTGTTTTTCTAAAAGCAGAAAACTTTGGTACCTAAAGAATTTTTTTTTTTTTTCCAAAATCAATGGTTTGTCAAAAAATTATTACAAAATTACTTTTTCATGATTTCATAATAAAAGGATAGCTATCTGTTTTGGAAAAATCAGCAATATTTGGAAAATAAGGATTCTTATGGATAAGGTTATTTGTGAAAAAGCAAAGAGCAATTAGGGTTTTAGATTCGAATGGGATATTGGCATCTTTGAGCATTTCTGTTGTAGATTAATTAATTACCAATTACTTAATGTAACAAATGAATATATATATTTTTTTTTTATCAAATGACCTTCTTCCGATGTCCATAATATGTATGTTTGGTAAAAATTTCACAACTTCTTTTTGTTAAAAAAATTCCCTACTACAAGACGTTTTATTTATAAGTTGGTTTTAGGTGAATAAAATGAACAAAAAAATGTAGAAAAATCATGACTCTATTCATTCAAACTCAATTTCTCCCAGATGGATATGTCTATACATAATCTACAGCTTTTATATCTACTATTTCTGATAAGGAAACCATCGTCAAATTTTTTATCCGAGCAACTTCAACAGAGCTAGGATAAACAACAGAGCTTTGTCGTTAGGAACTGACGTTTGATAATGGTTACTGATTGAATTAAGTCAAGTTTTGACTAAATTTTTAAGTTTCAGGGCTTTTCTGACCCGCTCACTTAAAAATTTAGTCAAAACTTGACTTAATTCAATCAGTAACCATTATCAAACGTCAGTTCCTAACGACAAATAATATATAACAAAATAATATTTTCCATTAAATTTCTGGTGGGAAAATTGTCTTCAAAGATTTGATCCTAGCAAAACAGAGCTAGCGTGTTTAAAAATGTTAAATGTTTTGAGGGTGAAAAAACCGTTACACTGTAGGTTCGCCAGAGCGACACTACGTTACAAAGAAAAAAGTTACAAACCAAAAGACATATACAGGTCAAAAAATTATTTTTATTAAATGTTGTCTTGGAAACTTATAGCAGTTCTACAATTCTTCTAGGGCTTATGATTTTTTTTTTCTAGATTACAAATATTGTAGGAATGGATTTATTTCCATCTATACTTGGAATACTTATTGCCCTTTACTCAATAAAATAGTTCAAGATTTCAAACTAGTTTTCATACAATTTTCTTTCTCTGTCAAACTTAGACAGTTTTAACTCCTTCCACAGATGAACAGCAAGAGTCAGAACTCCAACGCGAGATAGTTTTAATTTAAAAGAAAGAGGAGAGCAGTAAGCGGAAACTTAGCGAGGACTTAATATAAGTCCCAGGGAGGCCGGGGCTGGAGGCTGGAGGCAGGGGGACTTCAATTAGATAAAGCCCGGAGCTTTGGCATTAGCAACAGCTGGCTCGGGCCGCCATAATGGAAAAATATATTTTGCATGCAGGCCCCATCTCACCCTCTTCTTTATAACCCTTTTGTTTGAAATTCCTCTCGAATAAGTTTCATAAGGAGGATGAGTTATCCTTTTGTAATAGAAACAGGGAGGCTCAACTCTTGACTAACTTTATTCTTTCTCTTATTATAATTTTCTTTTTCTTTTCATTTTCATTTTTTTTTCTTCTTTTATGGCAGAACCGTATAAAAATGTAGGAGAGGATTTAATTTAATTATGAAATTGCTGTCGATTCAGGCAAAATTCCTTTATGTAAATTAAAGACTAAACCTCAATTTAATTTATATACTTTTTTCTCGTTGAAATAACTTAATAACGAAATTAATTTATTTTTCCTTGTTAATTTTCATAATTCATGATTGTGTTATAACAGCAAAATAAGGTTTGATTTTGAATTAAAATGCCCATCATTATAAGCATTATCTGAAACCTTAAAACTGAAAATAATCCATAGACACGTTTTATATTTTTAGAACGTACTTATGTCCTTCCTTCCAGACACTCCAATCCCATATAATAAACCTTCGAGAATGGCGTCAAAAATGAAGAATCAAAATAAATTAAAGTAAATCCCATTAAATAACTTTTACCCTTCATCCTTAACCTACGACTTCTTGTCCTACAGAATCCTTTAACGATGTTCCACTAATCCCCGTTGAACAGATCCCCTACCTAGGACTCCATCTGGATAACGTAGGCTTCATTTAGGCTTGTTTTATATTATCCGACACGGCACGTAGCGGATCAGACACGGCACGGTTAGGACAAATACATGATGTATTTATATTATCAGACAAAGCGGGTTCCAGTACGGACCGGGAGCACAGCCGAAGCGGAGATATTTTTTTTTTAATGATTTTTTGTTTATGGTATATTACTTCATACTAGTGTTTAGTCATTATGTTTAGTCCAGATGTGTTATTTGCCCAAGAAAAAAGATAAAAAAGTCATGTAAGCATGCACTAAATGTGGAAAACCTACATCTTCTGAACATCGAGTAGAAATTTTTACAAATTGTTTTGATTAGATTTTTTTTAATAATTGCATATGTTAAATTTCTGATTTATATTCTTATATTAATATAAAATGATTATTACGCGCTCAATTAATTTTTAAAAATAAAAATGAAATCAAATTTAAACGTAGGAAAAGAACTTTAACGAGGCTAAGTCACTGCACCATTGCACTGTTGGAGTCGGAAAGTAAATTATACTACGAAGAAGACACGTTGAGACACGGTCCGACATAGCCGGCTCCGACAAAATATTCTTTTCGAGAAATGTCTTCATGTCTTGTCTGAAACGTGCCTTGTCTTGTCGGATCCGATCCGCTATATATACGCAGGCACTATAAAACTAACTATACTAATATTTGTCTTGTCTGAAACGTTACGGTCCGCTACGTATCGGATAATATAAAACAACCTCTTCTTGGAATCCACATACAAGACTAAAACCACAAGAAAGTGCCCATCGTCTTCGACTACTTAAACATTTACTTGACAAACGTTCAAACCTTTCAATTAATTACAAAAGACTCATATACATAAAAGTCATTAGACCAATTTGGATATATGGAGTTGAGCTTTGGGGCTCTACTAAACCAACCAATTCATCTCGTATCATTTGGAATCTAAAATCGTTGGAAAAATCCTCAATGCTTCTTATTTCGTCACAAACAAACTTATCCACAAAGATCTTATATACCCTATGTTTCTGACTTAGCTCAGACAAGAAATCAATCCTTCCATAGCAAATTAGTACCATTACTGGCTTCTAATTCCATTCCAGATGACCCTCCGAAGCGCCTGAAAAGAAGATTCTTCTTCACTCCGAAACCTTCTAATAAAGTACTACTAGTACTACTAGGTTCACTATACAGAACCTTTATAAGTGCTACCAATGGGTAGTTGCTTTGAAAACAATTGATGTGTCATTTTTATCATTATCATCACATATACTTGATTTATTATATTTGAAATTGTATATAGTTGTATATTTCAATAAATAGAAAAAAAAGAACATAAATCACCAGGACAACCGTCTTGGAATCCAAAAAGACAAGAAACCGAATGCTCCTACATTTAATAGGATTTTGAACCTCCCAATTAATTACAAAATAGTTATTTACATGACATTAATTAGACCCATTTAGAGATACGGAGTTGAGCTTTGGAGCTCCACTAAACCTGCCAATTCTTTTCGTATCCAATCCTACAAATAAACTTATCCATAACGATATAGATGTCATATATCTTGCTGATATGGCCCATCAAGACATCTGTCCTTCCATGACAAGCTAGATACCACAAGTCTCCTAACTTGCGATAACCCTCCGAGGTGTCAAAAAAGATGTCCAAGAGACCTTCAAATTAAAGTGCCACTAATTAGTAGTTCTTCGAAAGTTATTCATTCCAATCATTTTATCCCATTTGTATAAGATTTGTTTATTGTATACATCGCATTTAACTGTATCAATAAAAAAAAAAAAGAAAAACTCTCGCATCCATTTCTTACATTCCAAATCCTTCGTAAAATCCTATATACATCTTATTATGTCACAAATAAACTTATCCATAAAAATTTAAATTTCCAATATGTTGCAAATTTAGCCCCAATAAGATACTTATTTCTCCATCACAAACTACATAACCACTGATTCCCCGATGAACCTCTGGGGCGTCTAAGAAGAATACGACCTAGAGACCTTCTAATGTATTCTTTATTGAAGTGCTACTAATGCGTGGATACACAACTAAAATCTCTTAGCAATGATACCGATTCTACTGTATATAAGACTTGATTAATGAGTAACATTGTTAAAAGATTTTTTTGCATATTTTATATTACGTTCGTGAAGAAAGTCCCATGACAAATTGAATTGAAAACGTTTATAAAAATATACAGAAAATTGAGGGAAAATGTAAAAATAATTATAGCCCAACAACAGAAAATATGTTTGCGTGTGTATATAGTAATATTTTATAACTATTAAAGATATTGTTTTCAGAGAATACGCAATAGGACGCCAAAACCACTTTACCCAACGCACAAGAGAAAAATTCAACATAAAGAGGAATAAACGGATACACGAATCTAACGCCACTTCGAGATAAAACACGTCGAAAAAATAGGAAAAAAAAGTAAGAAAAGAGGAAAGCCCTTATACAAAAAGGAAATTCTCCGAGTGGAATTGTATTTTATTTGTTTTCTGTCCCAGCTGTACACGGTTCTTCCATTACCGAAGCCCTGGTGAGGAACCTGCTTCCGAGGTAAATGGGTCAAAACACCATCAGACTTCGGCGCGACAAAAAAATGTATTCATCAAGATATCTATCGCCTCTATTCTCAGGTACAGGTGGGAGTGGGTGGTGATGGGGGGGGGGGGGGGGGGAGTTGTGTCTGTGTGTGGTTGGCACCATCTGTTCTGGAATCGAACAATAGTCAATGTTACTTTGCTAATGCTATTACATTGTATAAACTTTCTTTATCAGTTAAATTTATCTTATTTTATTCAATTCTTTAAATAATTTACTTCAGCTTACATAGAAAGACCTTTCAAAGACATTGATTATAAATACTAAGTTACTTTAAAATATCAACTTATTTATCTAATATAATCATCATATTTTGACTTTGATTTTAAATTTTCTATCTGTTTAAGAAATTAGAAAATGTGTTAAGAATAAATTAAAAATGTCTCTTGGCCAGGACTTCAACATTTGTAGAGGTGGACCGTAAATTACTAGTCATTACTATTAATTAATAGTCAATCCAAAATAGTTAACAGCCCTTGTGTCTATTCTGACATAAATTTTTTTTAATTTATCTCAAGATGTTTCTGTGACACATTTGATGTACAAAAGGGGGCATTTGCCAAATATTCAAATGTTTTGGGTAGACAAAGTTGTAGCTTTTTAAGGTTGTATATTTTTTGCTGTCCCCCACAGTATACCACACGTCGAAAGTAGGTTTAAAAGGACTTTTTAAATTTGTTTAAAAATATCTTTAAAATATAAAATTAAGAATATATTAAAATATTAGTCAATTTAAGAATTACAATGTTCATAAGTTAGATACAAACACAGACGAACTAAATACATATCAGAAGAAGACTGAAAATCTGATTACTATAATGTATAACAAATATTATAAGTAATTTAACAGCAAATATTTTATTACCACCATTAAATAAAAATATTTTTCTTTTAATTTAATTATACTATAAAACAGTATTGTTGTATTTTACAGTTGAGTTTGAATTATCAGTTTTTTTTTCTTTTTTCTTTTTTTTCTTATTTTTTAAGACAACAGTGTTATTATGCTCATAATAATGTAAATTTTTATAATTTTTTAATGCGAGTGTGACAAACACAATATACTAAACCTAAATCTGGCGATTATAAAATCATTTTAAAAATGTTATGCGTAAATTGAAGTTGTAGGGAGCGAGTAAGCTCTAGATGAATTCCCTCAGAAAAAACTAGGTATGGCATCATAAAGCTCGGGAAAAAAAAAAAAAAAAAAAAAAAATCAATTATGTAATATGAAATTGAATAATACTTTTTTCTTAAATAACTTGATATTTAAATTAAGAATTTATAATAAGTGATAAACTTGAGCAGCTACTTAAAAAATATTGTTTAAAACAAAAAACAATAACAATGGGTATAACACCAAATCTCTTCAAGTGGTATCTATAGAATTCGGTTGAAGAATTGCTTGAAGACATTTATCTAATTAAAAAAAAAGTTTATTGATAACAGACGTTAAGGCAATAAAAATACCTAAAATCAATTAAAGGATTACTGATTTCGTAATATATTTAATGATTTTATTGATGGTTTTTTTAGATATTTTGTAATTTAAGGGTTGAATTACACATATTTATATGTATATATTTAAGTTTATGACTTCATTGACTTAAATAACATATTATTTTTTGTATCTCCTAATCTTAAAATGGTAACATAGAACTATTAAGTTATAAAATTGAGTTTGATAGCAAGCAATTGTTTGTTTGTTGTAAGGAACTCATAAGCCTAATATAATTGTTTTAGTCTAAAAAACAATACTCAGGTCATTAATGATGTACGGTTGTGAAGGGTGGGGAGCTGCATCCACTACCAGACGGAAAAAAAACTATAATATTATAATATAATAAGGTCCTGAAAATTGCTGTAGATGCTCCCTGGTTTATAAGAAATAGTCAGCTACATCGTGAATTAGACATTAAATCAATTTTGACGATTTCATCAAAAAATGCTTCACCAGGTTTCATAGTTACTAGCGGTTAAAGGTGCAGTAGCTTTCAACATAAGAGGTCAAACAACATCCCGCAGATTGAAACCAAGACTCATGCAAGACGTCCTGATGTAAACAACATTACAATTTTATTCAGTATTTACTTCTTCATTACAACACCAATTATTGTTCTTTTTAGTACATTTTATTTTTTATTATTTCTTTACTTTATTTAGTTTGTCTTTATTATTATTCTCTTATATATATTTTTTTGTGTTTTTATTTTTTGTATTTATATTTTTTCTATTTATTTATTATTATTATTTTATTTATTTTTTGTTATATATACTTCTTTTCATTATTTTTCCCCATTATAATTTATTGTTATTATACTCTTCTTCTACAGTTAAAATTATTCCAAAATCATTATAAAACTTATCTGTTATCGGTGTCTCTTGCATAAGACTTTACCCTTCCTTCTACTATTTTTAAATCATTATTAATATTGTTAAAACATAGTAAGGCTTACCAGGACGATCTAGAAACAAAATAAATTAAAATTTTGTTATTTAAATCATATTTATTTCTAAATTAGGCAAACAGATATTAAAAAGTTCATCGGATTAGCTAGAAGGGGGATTTATGCAAAACCAACAACCTGGCGCGATCTATATCCCCGAATGGGAACCTCAAGGAATGGTTTCATGTTCTTTTTGTAGAAGTTGCTTATGTAAAGTAACACCAGAGGTTGCCCACTTACAGGGAACTTGAAATTTCATGGCCCCAAGGCCCGGCGATAGATTAAAGAGATAGACCGGTTGGCAAACTGACGAAGTGTACCCAGGCAGTGTGTCTTACCTACTACGGCCTTTTATAAGATTTACGGCTGTTTGCTCCCAGTTTAGAAGCTAGATACTATCCACCGTTTTATGAATATAGGATTATAATTTATGTTTCTCAAGAATTAGATTATTGTTAATCAACGTTCAGGAAAATTCGAAAAAAAAAAAAAAAATTTAAAGAATCTGTTATCAGGGGAGAAAATCTTTTTTAAAAGTATACATGTGTTGGCAAATAAGTCCGCTCGGTTTTTAAGAGTAAAATAAAACTGTGTATAATAGTCATACGATTCATTTTAATCTACAATATATTCACCATTATTTAGTATAACATGTTCCCATCTTACGACCGATTCCATAATGCCACGTTAATAGAACGTCTGGGGTTTATTCTCAAAAAACTGATCCAAGTTGTTTTTGATGTCCTGTTCGTTTTGGAATTGCTTTTCATAGAGTTCTGCAGAGACCGGAATAAGTGATAGTCACTTAGAGCTAGGTCTGCTGAATACGAAGTATGGGGCAAAAGGCTCCATCCAAAGTTTTATTAGTTCTGGGCGTTTTTTTAAAATTGATTTAACCAACTTTGTCAATTGCGAACAATATAGAGTTGAATCAATTGCTTGTCCTGAATGAAAAAGTTCATTTCAATTTCTTCTGGGCGAGCAGACCGTGGAGCGTCATTGATGTCAAAATTTCTTGAACGAAATTTGGCAAACCAATATTGATAGGTAAGTTCGGTTAAGGAATTTTATGATGCTTCTGCAGAACAGCAACCTTTTTTAAAATAATACACCAAATATGCCGAAATTGAATGTTATTTTTCTCCATGTCCATAGTGCAATATCAATCACAATACTAAGCTAATGTAAACAAGAATTTGCAGAAATGTTTGTTGACATATCACAAACAGAGCAAAACACACTAGGGATTAATTCATCAGAAAAGAAATGGACCGGAAAGGAAAAAAAAAAAAAAAAAAAAAATCAGAAAAACCGAAAGGACTTTGCCAATCCAATATATTTTTTGAGGAGGAGGTCGAATTAGTATACCACATTTCATACTTCACATAAACTTAATAGTTACTTCCTGTAATAGAAAAATAAAATCCAGTCTAGCATCTTCATTTGTTCAACTCGTTTGCATGATTTGTTTAGGTCTATGTTATTGGATTGTCCAGAAATTAGTGCTGGTTTATATTTTAAAATAAAACTATGAAATAAATGATTAAAAACTATTGTTATTCAAAATACATTATTAATCACGCTACGTTCCCCTCGAAATATTTCTGTGAACATGTTGGTTATTCTGAATAGAATATGAATCTTATTATTAACCATATAATTTTCCTTTTTTTTTTTTTTTTTTTTTTTCTTTTTTGGTCGTTCTGTTCAGGCATAGAATTTTCTCCTATATCTTTACGGTGGTCAATGTCCGATTTGCTAAATTTCATTTTCTAAAAGTTCTTGGATTTTACTAAAGATTGCAGAATTTCGTCACCCAGGAAGGACAAAAACCTCCTTGTTTTCAAGGCTGAAGTATCCCTCTTATATTTTTTAAAACATTGTTAAATTTTGTACACTGCCAATTCGTTGAACGCTAAAGATGTGAACTAACATTAATGTTAAGGGGAGGAATAATAAATATTAACATTTATACAAAGAAAAAATAATGCTTTGTTCATAGAGTAATAAAAAAAATATATATATAAGAATGCCTGCATTATTTTCCGGACAAGCCGGGAAATTTTGATTTACATTGGAATAATATTGATCTTTACCGTAAATACTGTTAAGAATTTCTTGGTATTGTTAACTTTTTTTTCTTAAGTGAGAGGATGTTTTTATCTGACCTCAGTGCATCTTCTGTTTATCTCCTTACCTGAAAACAGAAAAAAAAAAATCAATAATGTATAAGCCGGTATGTTTAATTCATTCTAAAAATTAACATTTTAAATTATTCTTATCTTAGGTGACATCAATTGCAAAACGTATGATCTAAATTGCAAGCCAACGATTTTCGCAACAGTTGCTTAAGTGTATTCTCTTCGGTAGCGAATATCCGCGGAAGAGTCCTCCGCTTTGAATAAGGCCTGTTTTCAATATTTCACCAGAGTATGTTAATTTCAATTCAGTGGCAATATAAATTTTACGCGGCTATTTAAGTTGGTAGATTTGAATTCGTATAGGACGTGGGATGTCTGTTTCAACAAACGGACAGCAATTTATTCTCTAAGGAAATTTACCGTTCGAAATCGACTGGAAGAAATAAAAGTCCATTCTCTTAAACTGGCTAAATATATTAAATCCATTGGAGATCTTTCCACCAAACACTATAATAATCTCAATTTCTTCCGGACTGTGAAAAACTAAGGATCATGCATATGTCAATCAATAATCTACTGTTTCTCCCAATTAACATTTTAGTTTTAAAATTATCAAACTACTTAAGTTAATAATTAAATTAAATTAACAAATTAATGACTATTCGAAATAAAGAAAGTTGAGAGAAAATAGCGGTTTGAAACCTGACTTTTTTCATTCGAACCAACTTAACTCCTCAACGGTGGATTCTAGTGACAAATGTTATTTAACAAAAGATATTTATCATTAAATTTCTAATGGGAAATTGTCCATAAATATTAGATGCAAGCAACACCAGCAGAGCTAGAGCGTGTAAAAATGTTACAGATCCATGAGCGAAAAAAAAACTATAGAAGACATACAAAGAACACATCTTTGTCAAAAATACAGCAAAAAATGTTTACAATTACATTATCAACGAAAAAAAAAACTCCATAAATTTCAACTTTTAAAGAAACAATAGCAGTTTTGGCGTTGATAATAGCTTAATCATATCACTGTGTAGTCATTTTATTTTTCTATTGAGAAAATTCTCATAAAAATAAAAATATATAACAAAACAAAATTTAAAAAAAAAGTTATTGATTTGGACTAATCCGATATTATGTTTAATGAAATTTATAATTAGCTTTATAATGTATGATATATTTTCTGAAAAAACGAAAAAAGAAATACGGCAATAAGATTTTCTTGTCCTTATCTATTAAATACTGGTTGGTGTTTATTGACGTTACAAAGTTTGGTATTGGATTAGTCAGTAGATTATGGTAAATTGTTATGTTATTATTAAACTATTGTCCTTTACCTATAAATTGGCATTCGAGTTGTGTTTTTTTTTTTTTTTAATGTATCCTATTTATCTATTTATAGTGCTTATCTATTAGACTATATGCTCCTATATTGATTCACAGTTTACAATCTTTGTTTTATGGTGTTATATATAAGTATATGAATCTTCTTTCTCGGGTAATAAATTATTGAGACTGCGTATAGTATTCACAATATCTGCACAAAATAAAAGAGCTAAGACAATAATTATCTAAAAATTAATGATATGAGAATAAATATGTGCAATAATTGTTACCTAAGTATTGTATAAAAAAGTTATATTTAGCACTAATAATGTATAAACTATTCGAGAAAGAATTTGTAATATTTTAGGTCAAACATATTTTTTTTTTTTTTTTATATCGATTTATTGAAATCTACAACTGTACAAAATATATACATCAAGTAAATGTGTTGATAACGATTACAATAACGTGTACAAAATTGAAATAGAATGTTGCTACTCACCAGTAGCACTTCAATAAAAATTCTGCACTAGAAGTTCTCTAGGCCATCTTCTTTTCAGACGCCTCGGAGGATTATCAGGAATGGAGTGGGAAGCAAGTTGAGAAAATAGTGGATTTGAGTGGTTATGGAGCTTACTATGAAAGGATAGATATCTGGTGTGGGCTAAATCAGCAACATTTGGAACCTTAAAATCTGTATGGATAAGTTTATTGGAGACAAAGTAAGGAGCATAGAGGATTTTTTATTTTGGATTGTAAGGATTGGATACGAGACGAATTGAATGGTTTAGTGGAGCTCCGAACGTCCAAATTCGTCTAATCACACTCATGTATATGAGTCTTTTGTAATTAATTGGGAGCTTTGAACATTCAGCTAGCCTTGCTTCAAATCATGATTATTTATAATTTTTCAGGAGAGTTTTAGACCTAATCAAATCGCTATTAAACATATATGTGAATGTGTTTATAATTTTATATATATATATATAGTACAGGTGTTCGGAAGATCGTTGGCCAAAAAAATTATCTCGGGTAGGGAGGTTCATTCTGAACCTATTTAAGGTCACTTACCTATATACAAAGTCTTACGGTTTTTTTTTTTTTTTTATGAATTTTTTTGTAAAAAAGGCCAAATCCAAACATTTATGCCTTATAACTCCGTTTTTTACTGATATATCAACGCGATTTTTTTTCCTGTAATTACTAATACATTGTCCATGTAAAATAAAAAAGATAAGGTGCAAAAAACAAATACCAAAAAAACGGGAGATCGTTAAGTCTTGTCAAAGGCAAAAATAAAAATTATGAACTTCGAGTTTAGGTTCAATAAAAAAAAAAGTAAGTGCAACAGCTTAATCCAAATTGTTTTAAAAACTTCTCTATTTAATATTCTTTAAAAAAAATACCATTTGCAGGCACGCAACACATCTAGTTCTTTTTATTTTTTATAAAGTAACAAAAGGGTGCCACCAGCGCACACTGACAATAATAATGAATCGAATCATATTTTTTATGTAAAATGTAACAAATGGTTGTGTTTCTTTATAGCATAGATTAAACTGCATATTTTCTCTTTCTTTCTCGGAATTTCAATTTTATCAGAGTAAACTTTATCTACATTTTTGTAGACAATAATCAGGGAACAATATTAAACTAATTTTAAATTATTCATAAATATTTAATTTGTAGAGTATCACAGGTATTGCTCAAAATGATCTCCACTATTTCTAATATAAGCACGATATCTTTTTCTTATTTCCGTCGTGGTTGTTCTTAAAACAAATTCTTCCTTCATTATGGTAAATGCGGCATTGATTTTTTGAATAAGTTGTTGTCTTGAAAACAATTCTTCATGTAAACCAAATCTTTGACACAGTCCCAGGCGTAATAATCGAGCGGCGTGAGGTCTGGAGACCGTGCTGGCCACTCAATTGGACCCCCTGTTCCTATCCAGGATTGTGGGAAACAATTGTTTAAACATTCTCTTACAGCTAAGTTGTAGTGGGCTTTTTTAAAACAAGAACTTATTTAAAAAATCAATGCCGCGTTTACCATAATGAAAGAAGAATTTATTTTTAGAACAACTACCACAGTAGTATATAGGAACGTTTCTTGATTATTAGTATATTTAGTAACACATAACAATAATGTTTAATACAGTACTGAATCATGTGTATTTAATTTTAGAAGATGATTTGAAATTGTCTGATGAATGGTAGGGGAGCGTTGTTCACACCTGTGTCACGCATGATCTACACTACACTTCCTCCAACACAATCGCCAGCATACATCTAACAGGATACAATTGACACTAATAGCCCACATGGTATTCTCTGTCTAAACTTTATCAACTACAAAAGCCACTTCAGAAAAAAAAAAAAAATGAATGTATTAAAACAGGTAGTAATTCAAATACCATAATTTTTAAACTGCAAAAAGTAACTTTTCATTATTTCAATCATTGACTTCTCATATATCCAGCTTCATTAATAGTGAAAAAACATTTTGTAGGTGAGAAAAAAAATATAAATAAATGCTCACCCCTTAACTCTAGTGAGCTTCAGAATAAAGATTTCCTTTCCAATCCACTGGTTTCTTCAGAACCTCCAGTAAAAGAAAAGGAACATTATAAATATTTTCTTTTCATAAATACATTTTTTTTTTCAAGACTATATATGTCTACATAGATATAAAGTTTCATGGTTATTCACTAAACAAAAGATCCGTTAACAACTGCTTAGATATATTTTATATTCTCATGTCAATAGCTACAATTGTTTGCAAACGATTTCTTTTAAACACTTCTTTATTTGATTACTGTAAGGTATATTATTTTTCAATATTTTTTTTAGATTTTGGAGAAAATTGTTTTCTCTCTACTTGCTGTATTTTTTTCATTCCACTAAAATGTTTTTAATTATCAATTCTCTTATAGTTTAGTTTCTTTTGGGAGTGTTTTAACTTCTAATAAGCAACTATGAGTGAGTTTCATAATCTTGTCTCTTTATTTCCTCTTCCCTTGGTACAGGGATGGTATGATAAATGGTATATATATGGTCAAGGCTTTATTATTCCTTTCACGGTCCAGACATCTACAGTCTGATCTCGGTTTCATCATGGTTGATCTTTAACAGTTCGCAACGTTGTGAAATTACCTCTTTACAGAATATAATAATCATTTCCGTATATCTGTGCCTCGGAGGTACAGAACACCAAGTCCATTTTTTACCAAAAATACATCATTACGCCTTCGTATTCACCTTTTTTCACTTTGTACAGAGGCATAGAATTTTATGTCCTAGACCAATTGATTGTAAGGTAAGTTACATAAAAATGTTTTTTATTTATTTCTTTTTTTTTGGGGGGGGGGGGGGGGGGGGGGGGGGGTCATAACATCCTTACGTACTCCAATTAGGGCAGGAAGGACGGGTATACCAACATATTCTAGCCTGAGTGATTCATTTCGTACATATAAATATAATAAACAGATCAGGAAATGAAATCTTTTAAAAAAAAAAAACCGATTTAATTTGCTCTCCTGTAAAGTTATGGAAATGTGACATGGTGTTCTGTACCCCGAGGTACAGATATATACCTACTTGGCGATTATGTTAAAAAAAGACGTAAAATAATATTTTTGATTTTTAAAAGATTTACAGGGTGATTCCCCATTAGTGTAAAAAAAAAAAAATTGAGTAAAACTAGGCCAAAAATGAAGACAAATGCCGCTGGCCGCACTTAACCAGTCATTTTCTAAAGTTTATTTCTAAAGAATGAGATTTTTTTTTCTTTGCTTCTTATTCCAATGAAGAATTGATTTTCTTTCAAACACAGATTTTTACCAAACGATTATCATAATGTTTTATTTAATCACTTTAATCTTTCATCCTCCGCGTTTAAAAAGAAATTTTTCTATGAAATCAACAAGCAATCATTAATTGATCATACTATTCAAAAGCTATTTAAATATGCAAAGTTTTTGTGATTTTTGCAGCTTGTGGATTGCTTTTTCGAAAACGTTGAGCGTTGATGTAATATAGGAAATTGTAACTTTCCTAAATAAGTTGAAGATCAAGCTGTCTTTAAGTCCCAAGTTTGTAAACTCAAGGTTACATGTGCTCTGGTCTCATAGGAAATTTAATGCTAAATCCATAAATGTTGTCAAAATTTGAAAAATATTTGATCCAAGTAGAGATATTAAAGATTTTATGGCAAAAGACATGGGTTACCAAAAAAAAGTTTAGATTTTTCGTATATCTGCAACGGATTGGAATAGAAAAGTGTGTTCAGTGCTCTTCTCAATTTTATTTTTTACATTATGAGTGATTCCCTTATATAACTTTTATTCGTAATATTAAATGTCTTACTCTCATAAATGATTAGGGTCTAATTATTATTGCAAATTACACTACTAATATTTTGCCACTATAAACTATTTAATTAATACGTATCTGATCAATAAATTATAAAATTTAATTATTTGCTCATTTCAAAGAGAATAATGAAAACGTGCGGCAGATTTTCATATGAAGAAAATTGACAGAATCTTATCAATTGAAACATTAGGTAGTGCGACAAATGCTGATGATAATGTGATACTGATAAAAGGATTAACTCTTATCAGAACGTTGTGAAACAGAAAATATTGAAAACGTGTTCTATCGTAAGGATTCTTTTGATACTGTTAAGAAAATTTCAGATTTGAAGGTTTTAAGATTATGCTTAAGTATAATTACATTATTCCGTCAGCAGTATGATTAGGATAAGCAATATAAATTGTGTATTTAGAGCTGAATTAACTGACTTTTATACTCTTATTCAGCAAACTTAAAATATTTCTCAATATAGAGATATATATAATTAGAAATGTATCATTTTTTTTTTAAGTAACATTATTATCAATAGTTAAAAAATAATTATAACACCACGATTCGGTATATGTTATAAGATAGAGGATGTTTATCATGGTTTGAAACATATAATTTATATATTTCGCGCACATAATTTATCCATCCATAGAATCCAGTTACATAAAATACGGCTAAGTACCGAACCATTATATCTTCACAAGAATATTTCGATTCAATTTCAAAACTATATAGATTAACAAATATTCTGCATTCAAAAATTATGGTATTTTGCCAAAAATATGTTTTGTTTTTAGGTTTTTTTCTTAGTTCCTTCTGCAGAGGAAAACTATTGTTGAAGTTGAGTATTGAGTATGACGCAAATTGTTTGTTCAGTCTTCAATTATTTTTTGTTTATATCTATTATTATTATTTATATATATATATATATATATATATATATATATATATATATATATATATATATTGTAATAAATAAGTTATACATTTTCAGAAAATACATTCAGATCTTAATAATCTGGTTCATGGTTTCAGTAGCTGCGAAACTAAGGAATTTCCCTGGGAGGGCTGGTCTGCGATGATAAAGGAAATGATTATTCTATTCTGGAAAGAGGCAATTTCACACCGTTTTGAACTATTAAACATCAACCAGGACGAAACCAAGATCAGACAGCAGACGTCTGGACCGTGTAAAGAATATTAAAAATAATAGAAAAAGCCTTCAAAGGATGCTTTTGTTTTATAGTTATATTATTACAGGAAATCTTAAAAAACTAATTAATAAATTATGTATTTTTGAAAATGGAAGAATGTATTATATGTACGTAATGAAAACTTATTGAATTACATATACGTAATATTAAATAATATACACACATGTACATATAAGACATATTATTTAATTAGTTCTCTACAATTGTAGTTTACAAGGCATTTATAAAACGGAAATCGAAATTTTGAAAACATACAACTGGCTATTCCTAATGACTATCACAATAAAAAACTAATAATTTATCCTGATTTACTGTAACGTTTAAACTTTTTTTTTTTTATATTTCATTATATAAAGTTATTACATACAGTATTAACTGTATATTGTATATAGGCAAAATAAACTATTAAAAAAGTGGAGCTAGAACCCTGTTACGGAAAACACGGCTTTGAAAGACTCGAAGATATAACCACAGAGATTTATTGATAATATTTCAAAATTACATAGAATAACAGATATATTGTATTTAAAATTTCGAGTCAAAAAAATTGTTTTGCTAATGATAAGTTTCTATCTTTTACTTTAAAATCAATTTATATGAGAATTGCTTTTAACAGGCATAGGTTATTTAGTCTTTAAATATTTTTTGTTAATATGTATTGTCAGTAGGTATACATTAATTAATATTATCAAAAAAATAAATAATTAATTCAAGATATGATGTAATATCGTAAAATATCATTCTATAATTCATATATCACAAACCAAACCTCTAAGAAATAAAGTTACTAAAATTTTGAACATATTTATTTTTTAGTAATAATAATGATTAGAAATTATTTACATTTTTAAAATTACAAGATATTTTAAATATACATGCCCTTACTTTACATAGTCTACACGTTTTATATAGTATTGTTATTATCAATAATAGATAAGTTTTACTATTTAAAGTTTTTTATACACAGTAGAAAAATGAAGAAGGAAACCCACGTAACAAAATTAATCAACATAAAATAATTAATATGAAATCATGACAATCGAGAGACTGTCATAGAAATTATGATGAAATTATATCAAATTATATCAGGTGTAAGAGTTTTATTCTTTTGTGGTGGTATCTTTTGAGTGATGTTTTACTGTAATTTGACTTTTATATTTAGAAAAATGCAATTGTATATGAAATCATTCAAGACATAAGCAGTAAATATATTGTATGTTTGGGTTTGGCTGAACCAGATAACTTCTTAGATTTTAAAAGAATCATTTACAGTGTACCATTTAATTCTCTGTTAAAAAAAAAACTTTAAATATTATTTTTTGAAAGATGATAATTTAAGTTAGTAATGGGTAAATATTTTTCGACACTCCTAAAAAGTTGTATTTACTAATTGTTTTAGTTAATCATAAACCCTACAATATATCGTTGGTTGTCGCAAAGAAGTCGATTAGCCAAATTACATAGTAAAGTATTTAACTTAAACTTCAAAACAGTATTTCTTTTGGATCAAATGATATGATTAAAGTAATCACAGGATTTTGAAAAAACATTAAAAACGCCCCAATGAAAAGTAGATGGAATGAAAAATGGAACAATGTTCATATTCTACATAATGTTTTATTGAGTTTTAATAAAACAGTTTTGTATAACAATTATTATTATTAATTATATAACTTTAATAAAATGAATTGTGGCTCTTTTGATTTAAATAAATCATTTCTAACTGTGTCTAAATAATCAATGGCAGATTTGGTGTTAATCAATGGATTTAAAATAATTTTATAATACTTAATTCATGCTTATATTTTTTTGTAAAAGAATTTAAATTTTATTATTCTCTAATATTAGGGAAACCGATGAAGAGTTGGTCATTTTTTACATTGTAATACTTTTTATTTTTAATGGAAAGCATTTTATAATGGTATATATTTTTTTTTCTTTCTCATTTAAAATGTATAATTTAAAAAATAAAATTGTACATATTTTTTAATTATTTTTCCTTGATGAATCTCAACTTGGGAAGTTTATCAAAATAGTTGTGGTCCCCCAACCATCCCTTGTATCAAGGGTTTAGCAATTCCTTTTCCCTTATGGTATGCGTTTTGGTTTTTTAATACCGAAAAACCACCAAATAACATCTAATAGAGACCAAACCATTTGACGGCCAACGGTCTCGTGGTATTTCATCACTAGCCAAGGACTACCATGTTTGTAGGGCCCGAAGAAGGGCGGTGGAGGGGATGCGGCGCATGCGCGGATCAATACCTTTCCCATTATTTCCCGCCCTTCATTCCCACCCTTCATCCTCTCCTCCGCCCCCTCCTTCTTAGCTCCAAGTGGCCCTTTCAACCTCCCAGGGCCCGCCAAATAAGTTACATTAGAACAATGTGTCTCTCTGCTAAAGGCCGGCTTAGAAAGCTCCAGGAAAACAGTAAATGTTTACAATGTTCTTTTGTACTCTGATAAATTCCTTCAACTCTACTGTGAATAGAACAAACAATTTGTTTATTCAATAAATATGGAACATGTGTGATCTATATAAACCTGAAATGATTTACATAAACCTTATTTCATTAATCTACTTTTCATATGGTAATTCAGTAATTATAATTCATTT